>VRYO01002782.1:10638617-10824247 GCA_009812075.1 Sialia sialis
ACAAGGCTTGTAGTGAAGCGTGCTTAAGAGTGCTGAACAATCCAGCCAAGGAATTTGTCAACTAATCTAATTTATAAGTGTAGATCCTGACAACTTGACATTTATTAAGAGAGCTTGCTGTAATACAGTGGAAGGTACAGTCTGAAATATGTGATGCGTGTTGGGAGAAAATAGAAATTTGCATACATAGACTTAACATATCAGGAACTGATCTTATCTGGCTCTGTTGGGGCAGAAGAATATCTCAAGATGCATGCTCAGCATGGACGTCATTTAACAGATTTATTTATAGGGATAGGGAGTGAAAATTTTTTTGCAATATCACTTCTTTAAAGCTAGAGCTTTTCAACCCTTTTTGAGTCTTTTCCTAGGTAAGTTCACCTGCCAGGGCTTTAAGAGTGTTTTGTGGGTCAAGCATCCAAAGACTTTAGGACCAGGAAGAGCAAATGGGCATAAAGAGAAGCAGGCTGGTGTAATGTCAAAACAATGGTTTAGTGTCAGTACATTCACACCAGTGTTAGGCAGTACAGGTATGAAAGACAGAAAAAAGACATCCCTTTGCATCCATCCAAGCCCCTGGTTTCCTCACAGATCTGTTAGGTCTTGGTGAAAAATACAGGACTGCAGACAGCTCTGCAGGGCAGTCAGGGATTTGACCTTGTATATTCACAAATCGCAAGTTGCTGTCATGTGGCTTTGTTTGACCGCTGTCTGTTCTGTCACACTTCCAAACCCTGAATTCAGACATCTGAAATTGCTGTTGTACCCCTCTGCCCACCAGTGTAAGTCACTTCTGTCATCCTCTTTTCCCCATTCTTCTCAATTATTTTTAAGAAGTTAGATTGGTCTAACTTTATCTGCTTTCTGTGCCTTCTCTTAAGCATAAGGCTTATGTGTCCAGAATTTTGTTCTGTAATTATAAGCTGTAATTAAGTAACTTACCTTGAAAAAGATTTAGAAAACCAAACAGTACTTACGGAGATGCCAAGAGATAATTTGAAAACATTAAATTATTTATAAATAATTCTTAAAAACTACTTGAACAAAATCAGTTCCTCCAGAGGATATGAAATTAAAACCTTCAGCTATTGCTTCCACTGTGCTTTTTTTTAAGTGGTAAGATGCTTCCAGCACCTCTTGTACTTGCCTTATTACTTGATGGCCTCCTTTTCATTCTTGCCTTGAAGTGTCTCAGGTCCTTGAGCCTGTCTCACTTCCAACACAGTTTTTTTATTAAAGCAGAAATGTAAGGTGCTGTTTTCTTCATTCCCTTCACTTTCTGGAAAACAGATAAGAATTGAGGGATACTTTGCCCTGTCTCCTTCTGTGAGTAAGCTCTAGAAATGCTTTCCTGCTCCCATGTGGTGCTGGCCTGAGCTCCCTGCGGGATGCAGTAGTCATTGATTCTGTTCTATTGACTCCTGCTGGCATGTGAAATTGTCTGTCTTTGTGGGGTTAGGTGCTAACAGATCATGGGAAAGGAAAACAAATCCTTGTCTGGTAAGAAATTCTGCTTGTGTTATCTCAATTTATGGTGCAAAAGGCACAACTTTCAAAGTAAATGCACAAACCTCACAACGTGCTCTGTTTCCAGGGGATAGGTTACAATGGGTTGAAGGTGCTGAGATTGTTTCTCTGCTGACACTTGGGCTGCTGGGTGTTTTCATTCCAGCAAGGCTACCTGTAGATATATTGCAAACACCACCAAAACCAGTCAGATAAACCGGATAGGGATGAAACAAAAGATTAGCATTTTGTTTAAAGTATGGAAGTCAGTCTATGAAAGTAACTTAAAAACAAGGTTTCTTTCATTTGTTCACCCTTCTGCAAATGTTTGCTTAGGAGCAATAAGAGTTAATTGTCAAACTTTACAATGTAGTCGGAGATTTTCTCATAAAATGTATAACAGACTCTGCCCAGATGGCAAATGCTGATATGTAAATCTAAAACATGAAAATTTCCATTGGGGGCCAGATGGTGGCTTAATGTGAATTGTTTAACATTTATGTTTATCTTATTAAAAGTGCCTTTATATGTCCAAACTAAGCTATCAATGTGGTTGGAAGAGCATATCACTAAATGAACAGAAAAATCAAACCATCAATACAAGGGCCCTTGTGCTTACATGGGTCATGAGAAAGCAAATATGTCTTCTATTGAGAGAAGTTGTTTCTTGGTCTTCATAATTGTGAAGAAAATCAAACCAAAATCAAATCACTGTCTGCTTGCGAAAATGTTAAACCCATAGCATTTTCTCTGAATTAAAGCTGCCGGATGACATCAATGCACTGTTAAATCCCGTAATGTGTTTTCCCCTAGCCTTGATGCTCAGAGGGAAAGAGCTGAGCTCCAGGCGAGGGGGAAGCACCATGGCTGCAATCCCTCCTGGGCACAGGCTGGGCTCTTCCTGCACAGCCTCCAGGCTCTGCCAAACCCATCATTTCCTCTGATGCAATCCAAGGAGTTGCACAACGGAGGAAAGAACAAGTGGGTTCTTGTGGAGGTTGTCACATGAGGCTGTGCCTTTGCAGTAAATGTGTTGGGCGCTCAGGGAAGTGGTCAGCCTGGCTCTGAAGGGCAGCAGCCAGCTCTGGGTCAGATGCCTCTTTCACAGGACACCGGGTGCACGTGTTCAATTCAGGCTGTGCTCCCTTGTTCCTCCAAATGAGTCTTTCTGAGACCAGCACATCATGTTGAGGCATCTAAAAACCAGCAGGTGGCTCTTGCACAGGAGAGAACATCTTTCAATAGCTTTAGTTTTAACACTCCAGGTATGGAGTATGCAGTCACTTCTGGATACTTTGACAGTTGAAGGGGAAAACTGCTTCAGTGATGAACCTAAAGCAGAGTGTGGGTACCTCTGTGTATGTCTGTGCTGGTGTTCGACAAGGCACAGAAATAAAGAGGAAGACTTGGGAAGGCTAAAGGAACAAAGTTGCAAAATGTTTGCTTTAGGCTACAAGGGGTTTTTTTTAAGAGTTCTTTGCCATTACCTCGTGCTTGTGGTTGTGATTCATTCCTCAGTGAATCACTGGTCAATGTTGACTCCCTTAACTTTGACCTGAGGCTTTGGACTAATGACCAGAATACTTTTTTTTCTTGAAAAGGGAAGTATTACTAAAAGCATTGGCTGAAATTATAGATAAGTGCTAAATAGCAGGTTAATATTTAAATCAGTGTGCTGTTAGATACTACATATCAGCATATGGACCAGAACACTCCCTCAATGTAGCCCATTTATGTTGATTAATTAGTTGAATTGTTATTCAAAGTTAAGACTAATATTCTGTGTTTATGTAAAACTTTTCAAACTGAAAATAAGAGGGCTTTTTTCCAGTTGCATGGTGGTAGCAAAAACGAAACAACCCATCCTTTTGGTTTTAAGTGTTACTAGCACAACTAAATAAAATTTAAAAGTGCTTCCAACAAAGGTAGAGCATGACTGTTTGGCAAAGCTCGACTCTTGGCCAGAGGTAAGACACTGACCTAAATATGCCCCTTGAGAAATGGTGGCAGGAGCCAATCAGTGCTGTTGTGTTTGTCGAACAACAGCTCAAGATCCTGACAATCTTGATAAGTATGCAAGCACAGTAATTCAGAAAAGAATCCTGAACTGACTGCTGCACACACAGAGGCAGTGCTGTGCAGCCACAGCCTTTTCTTTGGTCAGCTGGTGTCTTTGGAGATATCTCATCCCACAAAGGAGGAGGCAGTGCCCAAAGCTACTTACTTCAATAATGAATATTGCCTTTAGAATGGCTGAAATATGTCATAGCTGGGTCTTATGTTTTTGTACTAAGGCTACATGGATTTTCTTCTTAAGGAAAATGTGTTTTGTCTTCTGTAGCTCTAGCTACAGAAAGAAAAACATTTGTTTTTCATTATTTAACCTGAAACTGAGCACCAGTTCAGATATTTTTGTGCATTATACACACACATGCACAAAAATAATCTTTTGAGTCACATTTTTAATGGTGCTTTGTAAATGAATAATTCAAAAGTGAGCCCTGCAGTTTTATCCAGAACATATTGCAAATGCTCAGAGACTAGGAAACACTTTTGGATCTGCTGCAGAAGGAGACACTGAGCAGCTGGTAAACTACTGGCCCTTAATGAAGCTATACCATATTGCAGTATCTCAAATTACTGCAGAACTTAATTAGTTCGTTTTACCCTGCCTATCTGGAAAGACCAAACATTGTCTTGGGCAGCCACTGTAATAATTTCAGCTTCTTCATTGCTGGCCATTAAAGCTGCATTTGGTCTCTCCCAGCAAGGTATATTAAATATGCTTTAGATTTGGAGGTTTCTGCATTGTGTTACACAAAGATATTTTATGTAACTATCCAATTTTAGTAAAAATACTTTTTTTTAGTTATTTGTAGAAGTCCTTCATGCCACATGGCATGAGGACACTGAATTGGTTTGTTCAGATGTGGACTGGGCCTAAAGCTTTTTGCCAAAGCTGTTGTACAGACATGATCATTTTGAATGGCAGTATGAGCTGGCATCCAGGTTGCTTTGTTTCTCTATGTGAAAATAACCTTCTGAGAGAAGGGAATGTTTGAATTTGATGCAATGGCAAAAATTGTATCTTGAGTGTGGAGCTGCTGGGTGAATCAGGAAGGTTCTGTTTAAATGAAATGCAGTGTTTGGTGTATAACTTGTAGTGTGTTAATCTGATGAGGATGCCCAACACTGAACGTTATTTTACATGCTGTCCCCAAAGGGTAATTTTAGGCATGATGAAACATCATGTGAAATCAAAAACTTCCAGGCACCAGCTAAATGGTTGGCATTTACCCACCTGAAAAATGTGGCTAGCAAGTAATAAAATTCTGTATCAGCAGGCATACAAATTGATGAATTTTGAGTGTTAGGTTTTCTTCATAGAAGAAAATACTCTAGACTTCAGCCCTAAAAATATTGACTATTTGAACAAGAAAAATCTAAAACAAAAGAATCCACTAACCCCCTTGCCCTTCCCTGCCCCAATAAAAAATCCTGATGCAATAAATGAAAAGTAATTGTGGCAAAGCAAATAGTATTAAGCAATTGCTTTTTCCTAAATAGCAAAATTCCATTTGGACTCTGTGATAAACCAGGGGCCAAATCATTAACAGTATTTGAGACCCTGCAACCACTGTTAATACTCAGCTGCTCCAAACCAGCCACATTTGGAACATCAACACAGACTAAGCTTTACATTACAATTTTTTACTAATAGTCTTAATAATTGTCTTTAGTATTAGTGATGTCACTTGGTGTCTTTGAAACCAGATTCTCTTCCAGCTCTTAAGCCCTATTCTTCTGATCTTTAAGATGAATACCATCTTTAATTAATATTACAAAATACATTGTGCAGTATGGATATTATAGTTACTTCAGGAAGCCTCCATCACGTTTTTAGTCAACTTTTGCAGTTTTACAAGAACATGTGAAAAAAAAATTTCCAGGTTTAACTTTACAATTTCTCTCCTTTCTCCTAAAAATCACTTTATTTCTGACAAATCCATTCGGTATCTTTATGTTTTCTATGAGACAAGTCGGAAAAGAAGAATATATTTATCGTCTGGGTAGTTCCCATTTCCTTACCAAGTGTAATAAATTCTTGGTGGGATCACACACAGGGATCACTAGGTCACACACTTCAGAAAGGTCACATAGAGCCATATTTGATTTTTGGTAATTTTGAAGGATTAAGAGAATAAACTTCAGTTACATGAGTCTACCCATTTGACACAGAGATTAAAAGCTTTGCTGTTGTTCTAAACCAGTTCTGCTGGGGAGGAACTTGCTTTAAAAAAGCGTTTCTGTTGCAGGACATGAACTTGATCGACATCCTTTGGAGGCAAGATATAGACCTTGGGGCAAGACGTGAAGTTTTTGATTCTAGTCAGCGACAGAAGGAGTATGAACTCGAGAAACAGAAGAAACTTGAAAAGGAAAGACAAGAGCAGCTCCAAAAAGAGCAGGAGGAAGCCTTGTTGGCTCAGCTGGAGTTAGACGAAGAGACAGGTGAATTTGTTCCTGTGCAGCCAGCTCAGGGCACTCAGTCAGAAGATACTGAGCCACCCGTTGTTTTCTCACAGGTAAACTCCAGTGCTTTGGGTGTGTGTAACCCTATTGCCATTCACAGGAAGGCATAATACCAGTGGCTGCCTAAAATGAATTTGCATGCGTTGCTGCAAGGGAAGATCTTGGTTACTGCATCTTTGAGTAACCTTTTTTCATAACTCTCCCATTTAGACCACAGAGCCTTCAAAACCAGAAGCAGAGGCCTTGTCCTTTGATGACTGCATGCAGCTCTTGGCAGAAGCATTCCCATTTATAGATGAGCATGAGGTAAAAATTCACAGTTCAGTGGTTTCATGGGTAGTCTTCCATGGAGTCAGTCTCATGTCTTCTCTGACTGAGCATAAGACTAATTTGTGATCTGAGTTTTCTTCTCAAGCTGGCTCCAGTTTGCTTAAAGCAGTGAGTAGCCTTGAGCCTATTTTTATATTATTTCATTCTATTTAAAAAAAATGCTTTTCTTTAAGAAATATCTGTTTGTTCTGCAGAAATAGTAGAGCTCCAGAAACTAGATTTTTGCTTTGGAAAATGCACATCTGTGTTTTTGAGTGGGTTTTTAGTTACCATTACTTCAATAAATTTTTTTAAACTTTTTGTTCAAACCCTTCAGGCTTCTTCAGCTGCATTTCAGTCACTGGTTCCTGCTCAGGTCAATAGCAACCCAGCCTTTGTTTCCTCTGATCAAACTCAGCCACCTGAATCCCCTGATCTAGTACAACCCACTGATGCAGAGAACATGCAGAACATAGATGAAGTTTGGGAAGAATTACTGTCCCTTGCAGAGTTACAGGTCAGTATGATAAGCACCTGAAAAACTAAGCATGATGTTTTTGAAGGACTGTAGCATTTTGGAGAAGGCAGTACAATAGCATCTGAACAGATGGTGATTATGACTTGGTTTCTACACCTGTAGAGTGCTTATAACTCAATAAAAGCTTTAATGTTTTTCAGATAGAATCTTTTGAAAAATATGTAGGAAGAATGAAATGAGTTGTTTATGGATAAGCCTTAATGAAAGACTTTTCAGTCAGAACTTCCTCACGTTTAGCAGGTTTGCTTCTGTGTGCAACTTGATACAGCGTGATCATTGTTAAAATTCAGGTGCTCAAAAATGGACAGTTCTGAGTCATGGATCTACTACAGGAATTGTTTTCACAAGTGTTATTGTAAATGTTGGGGGCATTTTAGCAGCATCTGATTGTGTAAATATGATTACTTTTGCATTCAACTTTTATCTAAGGAAAAAGTTTTTTAAAACTGATAATCGAATATATATTTAGGTACACAAAAGAGTCAGGTGTATTTATATGACTGCTGCTCATATATATTCAGTAAGAATAACTTGTGTAATGTACATGAGCTGGATATTTCAAAGGAACAAAAAAAATCACTTTACTAATACAAAGAATATGTAGGGATTTTTATCCTATGTTTATATTTCTATCTTCCTTATATTTTACTATTAAATTGCATAAATTTATTTTCAAATATATTACTGTAGAATGTCATCATGCTTTCCAGCATGCTGCTGCTCTACTTTATGTTATGAATACAAGAGATGATTGCTTGGTGCAGTGCCCATAAATCTGAATCATATTTCAAAATACTAAAGTGAAAATTTGCAGGAGCTGAATTTTTCCTGCCACTCTCCCTTTTCCCTTTGTTTTTTTATATTTTTTATATTCTTCTAGTTTTTTAACCTGATTACTGTGTTAGGCCTAAAGGCCCCACATAAATAACAAGGGCAATTGACTGTGAAGAGGCAGCAGTGATGTTGAAAACACAAAATAATCTATTGCAGTAATTCTGAATAGTAATTGAATAAATTTCTGGAAAAAAGATAATTAAAATGAGGGCACTGCCTTCTACAAATTACTCTTAGAGAAATGGAAAAATAGAGCTCTCACATTAAAAATCTTAGCTTAAGCCATGAACAACCTCTAGTTAAGTAATTCCTGGGGAACAGGCCTGCTTATTTCAGCTTCACTTAGGCAACTGCCACCCATTGGAAAGGTGTGTAGCCAGTGAAAGCCCATCAGTGGAGCAGTCTGCTCACACTGGTGTTAGCCAGCTGAACCAATGTGTGTTTGCCAGGCTCCATGTTAGCACTGTTCTTACTTCACCAAGAATTACACTGCCCTGTGCTGAACAGCGCCATCATTCAGTAAATCCTAGAAGAACCTTGGTTTTGAGGAGCCGTGACATGAAAGTACAGTAATTTCGCACCTATAAGGAAGTGCGCCTTATAATCTGGTGCACCTTATAGTTGTGAAATTACAGTAATAGTGCTAGAAGTAATTGTTTGGTGTACATGCTCATGAAGTCTTATTCAGGAATTTTACATTTCTGTACTCATGCTATTCCTAGCGGTGGTGCTTATGAGAAGTTCAGACCTGGCAGCTCCAGGATCCCCATTAGCAATTACCAGAACAGGAGGCCTCCATGCAGTTTCCACAACACATTGGAATGGGTGTCTTCAGGATCTTGCTCTGAGCCCAAGAGGCTCTGTTCTCTTCCTCTAAAGAGCTTTGTCCAGAACAAGTCATGTTGTGCTCTTGCTTTGGTCTCTGTCATCTTCCTCGATTGCCTCTTCATAGCACAGGGGTGCTGTAGTCATCTAGACTACAATGGTGTTATAAAACCGCTTTATGTCCATGTTGATAGCTGTTTAATGCTTTTGGGTTGTAGAAAAGGGTTTTCTCAATTGGAGATGTGTTGCTCAACTTCTCCCTTGCCTTCCCCATCTAGGGCCTGAACATTGAAAATGATAACCTGGCTGAGATGAGCACAATCACGAGCCCTGAAACCAAGCCAGGAGAGATGCACAACAGCTACAATTACTGCAGCTCGTTACCCATGCTGAAAAAAGATAACTGCAGTCCAGATTTCCTGGATGGTATGGAGGGCCCCTTCTCTGGCATTTTGCCACCAGAAGACACCAGCCAGCTGAGTGTGAACTCTTTAAGTGACACATCCCCTTCAAACCCTGACTTCTGTGAGGATTTTTACACCACGTTTATTGATACAAAGGTGAACGGTGATGCAGCAGCAACGAACACAATCAGTCAATCCCTGGCAGAGATTCTAAGTGAACCTATTGATCTTTCTGACTTTGCACTGTGTAAAGCTTTTAACGGCTCAGGGACCAGAGCAGAATGTACTGACTCTGACTCTGGTATTTCACTGAATGCAAGTTCCAGCGTTGCATCGCCGGAACACTCTGTGGAATCATCTGCCTATGCAGATAAAACTTTGGGTTGCAGCGATTCTGAAATGGAAGACATGGATAGTGCCAGTTCTGGGGGTCTGCTGCAGAGCAGTGCTGGTGTGTACTCTTTGCACCTCCAGGATCAAGTGTTTTCTTCCTTAGGGCCAAGCACTCAAACACCAAGTTTGCCATGTACAGCCACACCAAAGAAAGAACCCCCTCCTCCTCCTGGCCAGCCCAAAGCTCCCTTCACAAAAGATAAACCTCCAGGCCGCCTTGAAGCTCATCTCACAAGAGATGAGCAAAGAGCAAGAGCTCTGCAGATCCCTTTTCCTGTTGAAAAAATCATCAATCTCCCTGTTGCGGACTTCAGTGAAATGATGTCTAAAGAGCAGTTCAATGAAGCCCAGCTTACACTTATTCGAGATATACGTAGGAGAGGCAAGAACAAAGTGGCTGCTCAAAATTGCCGTAAAAGAAAACTGGAAAATATAGTAGAACTGGAGCATGATTTGAGTAACCTAAAAGATGAGAAAGAGAAATTGCTTAAGGAAAAAGGAGAGCACGACAGGAGCCTTCATGAAATGAAAAAGCAATTCACCAGCTTGTACCTCGAGGTCTTCAGCATGCTACGTGATGAAGATGGAAAGCCTTACTCTCCTAGTGAATATTCACTGCAGCAAACTAGAGATGGCAATGTCTTTCTTGTTCCTAAGAGCAGGAAGTCAGGGACTAAACTTTGAAGGGCAGTACAGCTGGCTCCTGTTCTCTGAGTTACTATTTTTGTATCATTATCATGATAGTTTTTACTGTGAGGTGGAATGCAAAATTAAGTAATACTTGTCAAGTCTATGCAATGCTAATTTTAAAGTTGTTAATTAGTTTATGGAAGATGCAAGTTGAAAATTAATCACATAATGCAGATGGACATATACAAAATTTTTAATCTGACTTTATAACAGATACTTCCTTCTTATAGCACCACTTTGCCTAGTTTCCACATGTATGTAAATATTTAAATATGCCATATTTATATACTGTTCCTATCTATTGTTATATTCATAGATTTATTGGATATATAAAAATAAAAATTATTTTAGCCTTCTAAATATAATTTCTTGCAAGACGACCAGGATGGCTTCTGACATTTTTTTTATAAATATGCAATAGCATTCCCCATTTTTCTTACACATTTTTACTTCCTTTTTATTTAATATATTAATGTAGCATAAAAGTTGACACTCAGTGTTTGATTTTGCTTTATCAGCTCATTAAACTTTTTAAACTCCATTTCATATACGTTTATTTCTCTAAAGAAGAGAAATCCTTGCTAGTTTTCCAAGGCTAAGTCTTCCTGTAGCATAATACTAAACCACACAGCACTGTCAGCATTACTAATACTTCATTCAGCTTCATTTTAATAACCTTTGGAAAGACCAAGTAACACAAAGTTTCAAGTCTAGGCTAAGCTCACATTTTTGTTTTCCTCCTTGCACACTATGTAAACTCATGAGATCTTTTCTCCAAAGGCATTTGAAATCTGTTACAGCATTGTCAGCATTATGCCCTTTTCCAGCTAAAATTACTCCAGGCTTTTGTGCAATGCTCCTAGAAATACACTACTGTGCCTCTGACTTCAACCAACGAGCGTCCTGTGTCCCTGCTGTTATTTTTGTGCTTATGGAAAACTGCACACTAGCAGCCAGCCACCTGCCCTGTTTGGAATCTCTGCTCAGTAAATTAAAAAAGCTTGGTGGAGTTTAAATTATTATTTATAAAAGAATTAAAAATTGGCAAATAAATAGCCTTGTTTTGTTTACTACTCGAAGGAATTCATTGCACTTGATCATTTTGGATTGTTTCAATACAGAAAATGGGTAATTTGTAAGACCTGTTGATCTGAACATTAAATACTATCTTCACCCTGTGAAAATTCTAAACACATGCTTGATCTGATTTTTTTCTTGCCACTAATGGTCCATAGTGTGGGTGAGCACTGGGGGAATGCAAGACACTGCTGCCACTTAAAGCATGAGCACTAAGCCATATTTGAAGATGGCAATTTCAGAGCATAGGCATCAAGAAAGAAGCGCACCCAGTCATGGCCCTGGACAGTCTTCCGACACTGATACACAGGAACTCAAACACAGGCAAGGAGCTGGTGGCAAAGCACAGAGCACCTCAAAAGCTCCCGGTTCCCCTTGCCATGAACTACGCTATCAAACGTCTGTCAGAAAAAAAATCTCTACAGCTGCAATATAAATACTTTGAATTACAAAGTGGCTGTTAAACAGACATCTCAGCAAACTCCTGCCCTGCACTCCCATTTGTTCCTTAATTTGTTCACTAATGTGAAAGCCAAAGGCAAGCAGCATCCTTACAGCCTTTGCAGGGACTAATGTATTTGTACCAGCCATTTGTCTAAAACATAATGCAAAGATACTTCTTCCATTACCAAAAAAGAAGCGCAAAAACAAAAAACCTGCAGTTAACGTAGCAGCCTTATTTGAATTTCATCAGGTGAAGAATCAGTCTGAAGTAACTTGGTCTGTGACAACTTGCTTTCAGTTTAAACCCATGTTCTTCACATCCACTGTGCATGTTGGTCTTGCATCAAACCCCCCAACATCATTAAGGAAAGAAATCCACATTACTCATATATATAAAAACATCAGGTTGCAAACTATAACCTTCATTTTATTATTATTATTACTGAGATACAGAGTATGTTCTCAAGCCTGAGTAACTAGTGACATTGCCAACCATCACAATGCTGACCTCATACACTGACAAGCTGCCACGTGGAAACCATTTGTTTCTTGATCAAAATATTCTGTTTAAAACTATTAAGAATAAAGCTGAAAAGCTGGCCTGAAGCAAGGGTTTTTGGCTTGCAGTCCCAGATTGGAAAGATGATCCTGTAAACTGTGTTGCAATAATTCTAGACCACTTTGTCTTCTTCACAGCACTAAAAAAGTGATGCCAACAGATTTAAGATTGTAAGTCATTCGACAATATACACTTTATTCTGATACAAAATTGAAATATTTTAACAAATTTCAATCCATTATGGACTATACTGGAATTTTAAATTTCCATGCTATTTCAACTTGCTTAACCACAAGTTTTCAAGATGTCAGCACACTAGCACGACTGCTCTTGAAGTCTTTGCCAGTTATACCATTTCATTCTGTTTCCAATCTTGCGATATTATCTTCTACATGAAGGCCATTTTTTCTTCTCTGGTGATACTTGGATTACTTTAGTTCAGGAAAAAGCTAACAGAGAGAGATGTCAACCTGTAGCACCCATAGCAGAAAAAGAATCATCCATCAGATATATGAACTTCAGTGATACTCAAGATCTTACATGCTCCACACAATTTAAGATACACACACTTGTCAGAGACCACAGACCGATTTGTGAATATTGCACCTCAGTGTAGACAGTACATGAAAACACATTAATGTCTTAAACACAGGATCCAAAGACAGCATTCAAAGACATCACACAATTAATGCTTGAAAAGTTCAGGAACCTTAAGTATTGAAAGGGTATCAAAGTTAAGGTGCTGCGTCTAATTTTGGTTTTCTGATTACATAGTTACCTCCATCAATCTGGGCTGCTTTTGGGGAAACCCCCTTCTCTACCTGAAAGTACCATTTTTGTTATCAAGTTAATTTCTGTACAACTGCACCTTAGGGACCTTAGGCTTTGTTAGCTTTGCATCTTTACATTCCCACCTCCATTTAACGCTATTTTCAAAAGAAAACAATAAACAAAAGCATGGCCATGAAACAATGTTTGTAACTCTTAAAAGTGCCTTGAACAGAGATATAATTGACCAAGTACTCCCTTAAGAATATTATTTTGGTCAGCTATTTCTGAAAAGATTTGGCTGTAAATAAGTGAATTTAGCAAATTAGTCGTAACAGGAGTGTTGTTAATCAAACTGTGAAAATAATTTGAACAGTGATTATCTATTTCTGTACGTGGTGCAAAACCACCCATCCAGAGCACAGAACAAGTCTGCAGCAACATGGAATCCTCCCATGTCAAGGAAAGGTAGAGCTTTACTCTATACACAGGCCTAGTACCAAGGCAAACTACTAAGTCTCTGTTAAAATTCATTTTCTTAAAATATTTTCAAAATTTTACTACTAAAAAAAAATGAAAATCTAAAGATCACTGCGAGTGCTAGCACATGTGCCTGCACCTGATGGCAATGCTGTTCCCCATTACCTGCTGCTGCACACATGCCTGTAGGAGCTCTGCCAAGCAGAGCAAAAGCTCAGGTTTCCAACTTTTAGTTTTAAGAAAGCAACAAGCTGGCACTAAAGCAATGTGACTGTACTGCTGCAGTGTCAGATTTAGGCTCAACCTTGACTAAGTACAAACTTGCCTCAATGTTTCTTAATAAATATATGCAGTCATTGTGAGATTTTCAATTAAGTAGCTTCTGATTTTATGAAAATCTCTGTATGTTACTTCCAAATTACACTTACAAAGTTGGGAATTACTTTCTAGGAGCCTACAGGCAGCAGGTAAAATGTAAACCGTTTGTGAACATGCCTCTGATTAGCCAAGTTCCACTAAACTACTTTCAGAGCAACTGAAGTATAGCTGACACTAAAACAGAAGCTGACTTCCTAAGAAAGCATAGGTTCAGAAATGTATTGGGAAATTTAAACAGATGCTGAAGTAAAAGGACCTGTAACAATCAAACATATGGAAATGGAAGTAAGACATGTCCCAACACTTAATAGACATTCCAGTCTGCATGAAATCAAGATTCCAAGAGCAGTTTTTATTGCCATAACATTTGCCTGTACAAATGTCATTGTGATTTCAGCTGGATGTCCTATGACAGTGGTAGCCTAAACTACCCTGCCTGAAAGCACCCAGAATCTGAAAGGAATTGATTTGTACAGGCTACATCACCTGGTAAGCCAAGATCCACTACCTAGGAGAGAAACCCCAGCTTGCACCAAGCTCCCTCCCAGCATGGGTGCAGCACCAGCAGGTCACACACTGATGAGAACCAATGAACCACTTTGGTGTCCCTGCCTTTCTGGGCTTCTCTGGGCCACTTCTTTCCATGACAAGCCACAGAACAATTTCCCCCCCACCCCAGCACACTCCCGAGTAACCAAAACACATTTCAAAACATGAACTTGTCTTGTTCATCTCAGACACGAGGCAATTTTGTTTCTGCCAGGAACAGAAGATTCTTGAATAGGAATTGTGCCAGCAAGCAGCCTGCATCCAGAACAGGAAACACTGGATGACATAGGCTGCAATACTTGCTGCTCAGTACTTATGGCTTCCCTTGATACTAAAAGACTGTCAAAGCAAGGCCTGCAAGGAAATAAGGATTAAACACATTTTACTGTACACTACAAATCTTACCCAGTCAGAAACCTTCATTTGAAGAGGATGTGCAAGACATTCCCCATTTTGTCAAGCAGCAGCTTCTCATTCAACCTGAAAATTAAAAAAATTACTCTTACCTTGTTTAAAAACCTCCCACCACTCTTTATAATTCATGAAAAATTTTAAAGGCAAACCTTACCTATGCTCATTGCCCTTCCTTTCAGGTCTAAACGCTAGACCTATTGATTTGAGTCAACTCAAGTAGCTATCACTCAAGGAGGTTCCAAAAGGTGAAGAACTCTTGCTAGACTTTCTTCGATATTTCAGCTGTGATAAGCAGATTTAACTAGCCTTGGGAAAGCTGCTCACTATCAGCACAGTATCTTATTCCTTCACTTTTCTGGAAGTTGAAGCTGTTGCTCCTGCTGCCTTGTCATTCTTTAATTAGGCTGACTTCTCCATACTCAATAGGCTGCTGAAGTCCTGTCTTACGAGTCTCCTTAGCAATGTATGGATCAAAGAAGTACATCCTAGGTTCTGTAAAGCTGGCGGATCACTGTCCTCATGGCTTACACTTTTCCACGTCACAAACAACAGCTAAGCTACCCCACCCACCTACAAAGCGGTCACTTACATCCATCTCTTAAAAGGTTGCATACAGATCTTGTTCATAAAGTTTATTATGACACTATTTTTCAAAGTTAACATTGTAGTCACAGTACAGCTACAAGAGGCCCTGTTAAAAAGAACACTGTCAATACATTCTAAAAAAATTTAGAAATACCAGATCAATTGTCAGAAGGGACACCAACCCCATCCTCCAGTTGTCCCTGCAATCACATGCAGGCCCAGGTGCAAGTCTACACATCTTCTAGTGTAGTAACGTACAAAGCAAGTCAGCAGTTAGGTGTCTCACTCCCTAGTGAGTGTGGTTTAGTTCCCCATGTTTTCAAACTCCAAGTGGGTTGTTTAAAAAATGCCTTTATTGAAGTACAGCCTCCCCCCCACCCCAAGCCCAAATGAACATGTACAACAACAGAAGCGTTCACTAAACCACCAATTCTTGCTTTAACTTTCGAGATCTTTCAGAACTCCACAGACAAGAAGCAGACTTTGAAATCCATTTTGGAGGCTACCATCTTGACACTGGTTCCTTGTTTTAGCATACTGCAGTCTAAATACACTCCAATAACAGTGTTTAAATAACAAATGTTTAATTTTTTTCAAACAACACACTTATTTTTCTACCACTTCTTAAAAATTATAATTCATTATTAATATGACTGATTATGCCTTAAGCCATTTCATACATCTTTGCAGATTCATTCCTACACTGGAATTGCATTTACCTTATACTGCACATTGACCCAGAAGTGAAACAGGTGTGAGTAATTCCAATACATATTGCCAAGTGTCTGAGCATTTCTTTTATTGACTGGGTCCCTACTCTTCTGAGTCTGAATTGACAGCAAGCACTGGCCTGGCAATAGTCAAGAGAATTCACATCAGATGAGGACAGGACAGACTGCAGTGCCTTAATTTGGAGGTCAGAAGTGAGAATGAAGTATAATTTCTAGCCACATGTATTGGTCAGATTTTCGACCCAACTGCACCAAATCCAGTTGTAGCACACTATCATTCTACCTGTGGGAACTCGGGATTGTACCCCTCTACATTGTGGGAGTGCTTCTAGTCGGTAAAATACAACTAGATCGTGTTTTATCTTTGAGCTCTCAGCTGAGCACAGACATCTGCCTGGGAAGCAGTCAAGAACACTACTCCTTAAGAGCCCATGGGGTATGGGCTTTTGGATCACATTACCTGGGACTGTCAGTGATTTACACCTGTGCTACCCTTGGCTCCCAGTCAGAAGCATGTCTCCAGAAAATTGCCTAGGGTGCATGCAAGAAAGTATATAGCCATTAAATTATTGAGGAACATACCTATTACTCTCACTATGACACCTCATTTAATTGAAACAGTGCAGTCTGGTGTGAGGGAAAAGGAAATGGGGACAAAGGGGATGAAAATTCCAAGCCACCCTCCCCAAAGTATAGTTTTATTGAAACAGAATCATTGTATATCCCAAGGAAACAGGCACTTGATTCCCCCCACCTTAACTTCTCGGGAATTACAATAAATATAAAGGTAAAAAGCAAATTTCTTTTTCTCTCAACCCAAGACTTAAACAACTTCAGTTATCCCTTATGCATCTCAAGTGAGACGGGAGACAGCTTTCATGTGTCTAAAGTTGGTCTTGTTAAAATATTTATCATGCCTTATTTTCTTGAAGCGCTAATACTAATACAGAACTACAAATTAAAAAAATATGCACAAACCAAAAAGTAATTTTGAAATTTTCATTAAGATAAAGCTTAGTTCTATGATTCACAAACACTAATTTGAGTAACTCAATCCTAGTTATACATCTAAACAAACTATAATGCAACATACAGATGTTTTCCCTCTGTATGCCTATGTAACTCATGTCAATGACAGTTACGTATATACACTGAGACTAGACCCTTAAGACTGCAAATCAATAGGTGTTTCTATTGTTAACTTTAAATTAATACAAAATAGTAATTGAGAAATGCATTTATCTTCTCTATTAACTAACAAGGAAACACCCTAAACTACATTTCATTTCTGTTATAGAGTTCTCTGTACTAAATGTGGAAAAACTGAACTACACAAATATTGAAAAGTTAAAAATTCATTGATTTGTTTATTCCTGGTACCACTACCACAATTTACAGGGCAATATACCTGATGTAATGGGAAAATAAAAAGAAAAAAGAAAGACAAAGCTACAACAGAGAAAGACCTCAGGAATGTACATCTAATCGACACTACATTGCATGAATCAATAGCTGCACTTTTTGCAAACTGTGGCTATGACAGTCCTGATCAAGAAGGGTTTCCTGTTTAAGCTGCAGTAACTTTTCTGACTATGGATCATCGTTCCTTCTGTGGCAGATTTTACAGTTCCTCTAATTCATTTGGGACGACTGTCTCAAAGTAACCTGCAGCTTTCCTGACAACTCCTCGCTCTCTCTCCTGCTAAGAACTGTAGCCTGTTGAATACAGGATAAGAAAATTATTACTCTCAGTGAACAGTTGTACATTATTAATCATCATTATAAATATGAATTACACCTACCCTTTTTTCTGGTAGCATTTTTAGAATCTTCTGCCACCATAGCCCCCACTTCCACTTCCAGATCCATAACCACCTAGAAGAAGTGTATATATTGAAATACATGAACAACAAGGGATTTTAACTCAAAAATATTTTCTGTACAAAATCATACTTACCACCGTAGGGACTGCCTGAACTTCTGCCACCAAAGCTGCCACCACCTTTCATGGGACCATAGTTAGACTGCTGTTGCCCACTGTAATTGCCAAAATCATTGTAGTTTCCACTTCCACCATAATTACCTGAAATAAGTAATTTATAAAGCCATGTTTGTTCAACACTTACGACACAAAACTTGCCAAATTCCAATATCCAATGTAAAAATAAGTTGTAGAAGTTCAGAATAATTTAAGATGAACTTCAAGTATTCTGATACTACCTTTTTGCAAAATACCCAAGTAACAAAAGACCCTTGATAATTTAATGATTAGAAATCAGCATTTTATCGAAGATGTAACACATCACATTATATAAGCACATCTGAGAAGGCAATTTGATGTTAACCCAATAGGCCAAATTAAGGCCCCCAAAATCAGAAAACCATTTCACCATTATTCTTCTACTGCCCAACTTTGCATGTATGACAGAACTGCAATGCACGTGCTGCATACAGAGATCACAAAGGAAGATGTGATCTACATGTTGTGAACTGGTATCCAAGGACAACATACTTGAAATGGTCAAAACCACTAAAATTCCTGCACCCTGCTTCCACACACATATTTATAGCCAAAGCTTTTTGAAAAATACATCCCTGGCAAAACAACATTGTAGTTTATCAAAGCTAATCCACATGAAAAAGAACTTTCCTTGTGCAACGCGGCCTTCTATGTTAGAACCAAGACATACAACTCGTTTTATGAATTACCCTATTTCAGGCATTGTGAAATGAAACCTAAGAGTTGTGTATATAGAAGATGCAATCTTACCACCACCAAAATTTCCTCCTTCATTATAGCCATCATAACCTCCTCCTCCACCTCCGTATCCACCACCTGGGTTTCCATATCCTGGTCCTCCACCACCACCATAACCTCCTCTGCTGCCATAACCAGGACCACCTCCATAGTTGCCACCTTTGAATAAAAGAAGAGTCAAGCTTAACACAACAAGGTTAAACAGTAGTAAGGAAAGATCCATTTATTAACAAAAAACCCCAAACCAACACACTTGCACAATAAAAATGTCCCACAGTGCTTTCCCTGTATTATGTTCATTATGGTTGCATAATTTATCTAACTATTTAATTGAGAAAAAACCCCATGCTTATAAAATCTGGACCTAAGTAATTCATTACTTGGTGCATCACACATTTCTTTTTGCATTCTGGTAATTGCATTTTTCAGCCTTTTGGTAAATTGCTGCATTTCTCTTCAGATACATTTTGGATACTCAACCTAACTGCATCTTGAAAAACATACTACTGAACCACAAGAAGTCATCTTAAGTGTTGACTGAAAACAGTTGTTTACTGCTTTATTCAGTTTCAGTCATCTTAACTGACATGAGATAAACAGCTCCCTCAAGACCTTATGAGATTTTTAAAAATACAGACAATTATTTTTTCTACCCATCATTTTGTGGAGAGAACAAAAAAAGTTAACTCTTCACAGCTCTATGATGTAGATATTTCATTTTTATGATTGCTATTATCACCAAAATAGACTTTGCTTCTGAAGTGAAGGCAAAACTTACAGCTGGTTCTAACATTGGGAGAAAAGGAAGTGAACAATACACTTACCATCACCAAATCCATTGTATCCGTCACCACCCCCAAAGCTTCCTCTGCTCCCACCACCGCCACCACCACCCCCATAGCCTCCTAGAACACAAAACAGATGAGAATGTTTTCCTGAACAAACATGTGTTTAAGCCAAAATAAGTGTTTAAGCCAACTGACACAGGAAATTTGAAAAAAAAAAACAAAAAACAAACCAAAACCAAAAAAACCAAAAACAAAACAAAAAACCACAACAAAATCACATTCTATAGTAGTATTCCAGCCATTTACCTCTCCCACCGAAGTTTCCTCCTCGGCCAAAATTCCCTCCACCGCCTCCGAAGTTTCCACGGCCCATGAAGTTGCCTGAGCCACCCCCACGACCTACAAAATATTTCACTTGAATTACATTAATTGAAAACCTGTTACACAAAATAGCTATGCACAACTACAACTCACCTCTTTGAGAGCTGGCAGTCTGCATCTCTTGCTTAGAGAGTGCTTTTTTCACTTCACAGTTGTGTCCATTTATAGTATGGTATTTCTGAACTACAGAAAACAGCGAAAAAGGGAAGTTAGACAATCACATCACTGCAATACGCTATAAAACTCTCATAGAAAGTTACTGTAAGGCATGTGCACGCTTTGGAAAGTAACACTAAATCAACCCCATCCCTTACAATAATAAAGCAGCTGATTAGGCAATCATCTCATTCCACACACTGCTCTTCTGAAATCCCAACACTCGTATCCCTAAGTTATTTCTCACTAAAGAGCTTACATACCAACTATTTTATCAACTGTATCATGATCATCAAAAGTTACAAAAGCGAAGCCTCTCTTCTTTCCACTCTGCCTGTCTTCCATGACCTCTATGGTTTCAATCTTGCCATATTTTTCAAAGTACTCTCTTAAATTATATTCTTCTGTATCTTCTTTAATTCCACCAACAAATATTTTCTTCACTGTGAGGTGTGCCCCAGGCTTTACAGAATCCTGCAATGCCAAAAATGACATTAAGTGTTTAAAGTTATAGGTAAAGATTAGGATATGTGGTTAATTGGAACACTAACTCACCTCCCTTGAAACCGCTCTCTTTGGTTCAACCACGCGTCCATCAACCTTATGTGGTCGAGCGCTCATGGCAGCATCCACCTCCTCCACACAGGAGTAAGTCACAAAGCCAAAGCCTCTGGAACGCTTTGTTTGTGGGTCTCTCATCACCTGCAAACACACAAGGAGGCACTCTGCATTGCTGAGCTACTTTAAGTACCTAACCCTTTCAAAAGCACAAATAATAGAGACTTTACCACGCAGTCCGTGAGAGTGCCCCATTTCTCAAAGTGCTCTCTCAAGCTATCATCTGTTGTTTCAAAGCTCAGACCTCCAATGAACAGCTTTCTCAACTGCTCTGGCTCCTTTGGTTCATGGCCCTATAAAATAAAAAAATCGGAGAAGCATTTTGAATACAAATCACAGAATTAAATTTCCACTGAATTACTAGAAGTTATCCGTGCACATTATAACTACAAATAGGTGAAATACATTTACATAAGAACAGTGACTTCTAATGGGCTTAAACAGCATAATAGTAAACACTTAATGAGGTGTGATTTTAATTAAAAAAAACTAACAACTTCAAGAGTGCTAAAATGCAAACAGTAAAGAATTTCAAGGTACTAGGAAACTCAGTTACTTCCCACCACCCAGAAATGCCTTCATTCTGTGCCTATTTTTGAGTCGCAGATCGTGCTGTAGGTGGACTGGGGATGAAACACTGCCAGATAAAGCGAAGTTCTAAGACTTTATGAAGCATAAATATGCAGAACTACAAAAAATTTAAGGACGCAATATACAAGAGAAGAAGGTTCCTGCTCAGGCTGAGTGTCTGTCTACTCTTCAGGGATGTCCATTTTGAAAGGTAACTTTTATGCATTTTTTATGAAACATATAAATAGTAAATTCTTTGAAATCATTAACTCTGTACTTTGATGATTTTATTACTGGAGTACATACAAGCAAAAAAGTGCAAGTATATATATGTGGATTTTAGTGTTAAGGGAAATACCCCTCATGTGAAGCAACATGGATCTGTGTCTTACAGACAAAAAATCCTATGAGTAACAACTCATCAATGACTAGTAGTGGGTACAACTAACAGTGGTAACTTAGCAAGCATCACAGAATAAGCAAGTATAATAGCTCTTGGTAACACTGTCTATATATGACCAGTCACATTTAAAAGGTGCAAATCTGCAGATCCCAGTTTTCTGTCACATGACTGAAATGGGCTTTAGAGTACAACTGTGTAGCTGCTGTGTTTCAGTGCTGCACTTTTCTTGCAGACAATTTCCCCATACATTTGACAAGGAGCTCAGAAACAACTGCTTCACAACTGCCATTGTCAAAGCAGTCTTAGAAAAAGCAATCAGATTAAAGTCTCATTCAGCAAGTGGGTACTTTTGTGCATGTAAAACACTCCAGGAGATGCTGGCCAGCTATGCTGTGTATGACTTCAGTTCTGCAGCATCAATGTTCAACAGGCTTCACTGCTTCTGCTGCAGTGCATTAAACCAGACTAGATGCAGCATTATCCTGAGGTGAACTACACAGAAACAGCCACAGACCTATGTAGACATTTTGCTTCAAATCTGAAGAGGCTTTTTATAACCTCTGCCACACTGCTAGGGTTGACCAGGAAGGCTTAAGCCTCTCTGAGTTAAGAGTTTTTGTATTATATAGTGCTTTAGCAAACCATTGGTTTATAATACTCAGTTTGTACTGAGCAAACAGTAACTAG
This sequence comes from Sialia sialis, assembly GCA_009812075.1. Lineage (NCBI taxonomy): Eukaryota > Metazoa > Chordata > Aves > Passeriformes > Turdidae > Sialia > Sialia sialis. The sequence continues at coordinate 10,660,996 of VRYO01002782.1, forward strand.
TATTATGAAAATCTGTCTGGGAAGTAAATTCCTGGCCTTAACACTTGCTGAATTTTGTTAGAAAAAAGACTAGCATTCTTGACAATAGACTTCTATTCAAGACTTTGTTACCTCAGGATCATCATACAAATTACTAACAGTCAGTGGTCCCATGACTACAAAATAAAGCTTCTAGTGTCTTCCAAGCGACCAGACTACAAAGGCATTAAAAAAAAAATCTCCCTTCTCACTACACTGAAACTTTAAATTTTACAAGATTACACACTTACTGCATATAGAAACTGCTTTGGGTCAAGTGCTGTTATCTGTTATTAATTACAATTTTTTAAATCTATTGACAGTTTTTAGTTGGGTTACGTTAAAGTTAGGTGTTTAAAACTCTTCTACACATATTAAAAGAAATCTATTATGTGAAACTATAGACTCATCCAGAATCAGAAACCTCTGTAAGGAAAAACTGGCCAGACTACCTACAGTTTACTGGTATCATTCAAGGCCATGAGAGTTTCCAGCTAGCAACTCAGAGTACTTTTACCTTAAAAGAAAGACCACAGAATTTTTCAGGTAAGGAAAAGTGAAGTTCTTTTCTGCCTATTGTTATTATGTGCATGAGAACCACTGTTTTCATAGAGCAGGAAGAACACCTGCTGTTACAGCTTCTCTGTTCTATTGAGCAGAAATTATTCTTAGGACGCATACGTTTTATAGGAACTCAGTGCAAAAACGGAAGGCAATATTTTTTTAGAGAATTGGGGAATTGTTTTTTTAGGCAGTTTCTTCTCACTGGGGCTTTCAGAGTGCTGTCCTCTATCACACTAGATGCTGTTTCTCAGCTATTTTGCTGCTAGCAATTTCTAAAAGCAGTCCCTCCTGCACAGGAAAAATCCCTGAGTGTAACTTCCACCCTGCTCTATCCAAATCAGGCTGCCTCTCACTCAGCTGACATGGCAGGAGAGCACACGCCATTCTGCAGCACTCCTCTGGTAAGAGAGGGGAGAGCAGCTGCAAGACCACCCAACTAGCCTTTAGTTGGCGTAACAGTTTCTCCCTTCAAGCTGTCAGAGGGGCTTCCAGACACATGACAAGGCCCTACGGAGGCGGAGAACTTTCCTTCTGCCCCGACTTTGGCCTTTCCCCTCAAAGCCCAAGCGGGCGCGGGCCCGGGCCCGGCCGCCTCCATTTTGTGCTAAGCCACGGCGGCCGCGCCGCCAATATGGAGCCGGGGGCGGGGCGCGCGGCTGGCGCCGCAGTGGCGCCATGGGCGGGGCCCGGCCCACAGGGGCCCAGGGCGAGGCCGGCGCTGAGGGGCCCGCTCTGCTCAGCTCTGCTCAGCTCCTGCCGCCAGCCAGGAACTCGGAAACCCCCAGCGCTCAGCGCAGGGTAACTGCACCTCTCGCCAAGAGGGAGACGGAAGATGGCAGCTAAAATCCCTATCTTTGCAGAAATCCTGGCACCTTTTGAGACTGCACTGCTGCCAATACATATTGCTTCTGTCCTGAGGTTGTCATCGACTGAGATTCCCTATGGCAGGCGTTTTGAATAATCAAGCCTTTTGGAGCTGCAGTATTTCTCTCTAGAGGCAGTTACAGAGGGGACCATGCGTTCTGCCTCTGAGCAGCAGCCAAGCGTCCACAAATGTCTGCCACCAAACCTACACTGAGCTGTGGCTGAACCTGAGACCAACCTGTCCCCAGGCAATACAATCCTAGACTGCCTTGTGAAACCGGAAAGCTTACAGGCAACTGAAGCATCAGCAACTTTCCCTGTAAAACCTCAACAGTTTTTAAGACCACTGCAAGGCAATCTACTTTTGTGAACTCCAAGAGCTTATATAGCATGCAGCTGATCGATCCCAGTTACACTGAATTCAAAGTCCAGATGAGTGAGAGAGTTTCAACATTCCTTCCAAAAGAACTTTACGCCGCGTACTTCAATACAAAATAACCATACACTACCAGACACATGCAAGTCGGACAAGGTTTGTTCGTAATTCAAATGTATAGCCCTCCCACATTGCAGTAGTGTATCATTCCAGAAAAAAAAGTTGGTTGAACTACCTAAAATATTCAGGCAACCTGGAAAAGTAATGTTAGAAAGCAAACAAATTCAAGTAAATGAAGAAAAAACACCTCCATTATAAGCTATATAAGCATGTTTAATACCCTTTTTTCTCATCTTAAAATTGTTTTCTGAAGGGTATTAAAAACTTCCCCCCCTCCCACTTCCACACCCTGCCCCAAAAGTAACTAGCTCCCATCCTCCCAAAAACAGCCCCAACATCTTCTCTATACTACGCACCTTATTCAGTCTACGGTATTTCTGCTAGAAGCAAAAGAAAACAGTTATTTTGACTTAGTACAGCTCACTTTCATTTGCAGTGACTATCAGGCAACCATTTTTACTTAAAAAAAAAGAAAAAAAAAAAAAGAAAAAAAAAGAAAAGAAAAGAGGAACCTGTCTTCATTCCCACTAAAAATAGGACTTTGAACGTAGGAAGCAATCAAGTTCCTGCTGATACTCTGAGGATGCATGAATTTCTTAATAATTACACCTTGCTTTAATCAGAAACATATATTTAATCAGTTTTGTTATAACAGAAAGCTAGACAAGCAAAACTTCCCCATTATGCTTAATGCCCCACCCCTTAAAACTGTAAGTAACAAACAGCAATTTAAGGTTACTCCGCTAATACGGGGATGAAGAAGGTAGAAAAAAAAAATTAATATATCAGAAATATATAACCTGTTTTTTTATCTTTTCCCCTTAAAACTATTTTAATAAAAAAACCCCATCCTCTCACCTGTGAGGATCGTCTTCCTTTCCTCTTGTAGTCCTCCACTTCTCTATCTTCCTTAATAGCAGCCATTTTGGAAGTGTACTCTAACTCGGCGTCTCTTTAAGATCTAGGAAACCTAGAAAACAGGTTGGATAAGTCAGTACTTACCCCAGCTGCTGTGGCACAGGGCCTTCTCTGGCTGCAATGCACAAGTGTGGCTTTACAAGAAGAAATGGGTAGAATAAAACATCTCAACCAACTTCGCTAACAATTAAGGAGCTATAAAACAAGTATCCCAGTCATGCTCACTTTACTAACTAATGCTAAAATCTGTAGCAAACCTTTATTTAAACATGTAACGTTTTGCAAATACTGCTTATTAGAATTCTTGTAGTCAGCTATCCCACGGTGTGGAACACTAGAGAATATAGTATATATCTTGTATAGTATTAAAAACTACCTTCCACTAAGAGTAGTGCAAGAACTCCTTACTGATGCTACCCTACACCATAAAGAATTTCAGATCCTCAGCACTGTATAGCACTAGGCATCCACATTGCTTTTGAGTCCATATTATATATCTGATTACTGCCCTGAACTGTGTTATGTATGTACCATTACAAATAGGAAGCCTTTTAAAAGATAAGCTCAGTGAATGAACCCATACCTACACATTCAAACAAAAAAAAAAACAAAAAAACATGTTCCCTTTGGTTTTTTCTTTTTAAAATAAAGTCTTCTAGGACTCTTCTGTTAGTCCTAGGCATTAATGTATTGGTATCTTTGGCCAATATTCATTACTACTTTGGATGTTTCTTGAAGCTTTATTACAGTAGCCAAAATGCTACACCGTGCTGCATTAAAAAGCAGAGATATTTACAAGATCACGTGTACTGCTATGAGGGATTTGTTTGTTTGGGTTGTGGGGGTCTAAGTTTTCTTCCTGCAAATTTTGTTCCCGGACATGAAAAGGCAAGCAAGTCTTTACTAATTCTGTTTTTTGAAGTGGAAATTCCTAAACATAACTTCATGTTAAAATCCAGCTTCAAATTAAACTCAACAGTGAAATCAGGAGTATCACGATTTGATGCATTAACAATTTTAAAGGTTTTATTAAGTGACATTAAGTGTTTGTATTATCTTCAGCTCCTCTCTACACAATATTAAACCTGCTCTTGAGGTCAAACATCAGTTTGACTTAAGAGGCATTAGGATATTAAGTACTTCAACTGAGATGCGCAGTTTTAGAAGTCATGTAAGGGAGGTAGGAAACAGGAATTAACACTTCAAGGGCTTTTAAAAAGCTAGCTCCATGACAAAATAAAGCCTTAGGAATTGTTAGGGAGTAAAGGAATAAGCTTATTTAAACACCTTTACAAAGTAATGCAAACTATGAATCCCTTCCTGAAGCTGTCACCTGCTGCCTTCCCCAGCGAGGCTCCACACTGGCCAACATAAACCTCCAGGGCATGGTCTCTGCCCCACTGGCCTTTGCAGGCCTTGAGGGTTAAAAAGGGAGCTGTCGTCTTGCTAATGCCCACTACCAGCTCATGTGGAACACAGCTCTGCTCAGTACTATTCCCATGCTGTTCTATGTAAAGTTCTTAAGGCTGACAACACTAAATTTCAAAATTCTTATTACCAACAGAACACTCAAACTCTGAATTAAAATATTCAGAATAATTTTGTTATTAAATTCTAGTTAAACTAGCATTGAGCAATTATATACCGCAATTAAACTACAGAACTTAAAGCAATCTCCAAGGAAATCTCTAAATTACGATGATAAAGAAGATAAAGAGATATCTTATTACTCACAATGCTGCTCTATCTCTTACAGGAGTAAAGAAGCTAACAGAGACAAAGCTGACATTACCAAGATGGAAGTTCACCCATCCAATCAGAATACTATGGAAATACACCCATTTTTTCTGTAAGCAACTGAAGCTGGACCTAAAGTGCATACAGTAGGGTATTTTATCAAACCTAAAAGTTAAAGCAGGAAAAAAAAAGATTCTCAGTTGTAAGTGTGTTGGTAGTGTATTCCCAACACCAATAGGAATATGTGCCTGGGAAAAAACCTAAGATATTAGCTTAACAGCTGATGCGACAGCTTTCCAAGCTTTACTGAAACACTTTCAAATGCTTTGAACGCATCGCCCCTCTCAGTTATTAAACCGCGAAGAAGCTAAAACAATTGCTTACGTGAAAAAGTTATTTTTAGCTGCTTTGATAAGGGATCCCGTTTCTTCTGCTTTTAAAGTACGAAGAGAAACCAGTGTTAGCTGTTGGTTTCTCTGACAATTTTTACATGTTTCAGCTTTCAGTGAAGGGAGAAAAGATAAAAAAAAATACTGCACACAAACACAAAAAAGCAGCACCATTTTTGCTTGCCATACTCTGAAATACTTGAAAAAAAACTCCTCAGGTTTTGAGGAAAGGAAAGCAAGGGGAGACAATCATGATTATTTTCCTCCAGGCAGGGCAAGAATGATTCCTCTTCGTTTGTGCAGACTCCTCCGTGCTGCTCACCATGGCAGAATACCACCGAATATCCTCGGTCTTTTGCATGTGTAATTGTGGGAGTGGAGAAAAGGAAGAGAACTCTCTAGTTTTCCTTCCCCCATTTCCCTGAGCAGCAAAGCTCCCGACACGCTTTAACTGGCTCTGGGCAGCAGTGAGTTATTAGGGACGTGCTACTTCATTCCCCTGCGAGATACAGCGTACTGCACTTAACGATTTTAATGCCTCTAAAGTCTGATTCCTGAAAACTGAGTGTGTAGAAAGTGTGTTAAAGAATATCCCCGCCGCACTATTCCGGGCAGTTTACCCTTGAGTGGGGGGTGGGCCGGGGAATGAAGGTGGAAAAGAACATTGGGAGGGCAGAACAATAAGGCGCGCACGTGTAGGGCTCGCCTTACCATACTGCTGCCCGAATATGCGCCCAGGCGTTTCGGTGTCCCCAGGATTACTGCTAAATGCTCTACAGCCCACAGCCCTGCCGCGGGCCGGGTCCCTCTCACCCACGGGCCGCAGCGCTGCGAAATGGCGGCCGCAGCCCGCGGGGCCGCGCGGCGGAAGCGCCGCCTCTCCCGCTCCCCCTCTCTTCCGGCCCGCGCCGCCATTGCGGAATAACGCGGCGTGTCGCAGGCAAAAGCGGGGCTGGAGGGCGGCACGAACGCCACAAGGAGGCGGCGGCCGCGGGAACTGCAAGGGGCTCCATGACGTGTTGCCACTAACCACCCCATTCCCGCCGCGCTTTCCCACCCGCAGGCTCGGGAAGAATTCAGACCGCTCCAGCTCAGCGCGGTGCAGCAGGAGCCGCCTTGCTTCTGCCCCCGCCTCGGCCGATGGCGGCAAGCTCCGCACCCCTCGCAATTACCTCCATTTAGAGCCCGCGCTCGGCCAGGGCAGCGCCAATATGGAGCCGGGCGGGAGAGGAGGGGGCGGGCGCGAGGGGGGTCACGTGGCGCCAAGGCGGGCTCGCGGCCGCGCGCGCGCTGCGGCCGTTACCGCTTTTCTTCTCAGGGCCCCCCGCCCATCCCCCCCTCCTCCTCTTCCCCCCCCTCCCTTCCCGCCCGCGCGCCGCCAGCCCCACTGGGACGGCAGAAAGGGTAGGAAGTGAGGGAAGATGGGGAGAGGGAAGGTGCCGAGAAGGGTAAGGGAGGCGAGGAAAGAGAAGAGATCACCGTGCCGGCGTTCAGCGACAGCGCCTTCCCGCCCTCCTCGGTCCCACGCCGGCCGCCGGCCCAGCGCACGAACCGCCGCCTGCCGTGGGGGTGGCAGCGCCGGCGCAGCCGCGACGTGCGCGCGGGGCGGCCCCGCCTCCCCTCAGTGGGGCCGCCCCCGCCCCGCCCCCGCCGCGCGGGCCGCTCCGAGCGCGAGGGGCCCCGTGAGGGAGCGCCGGGCGAGCCGCTCTGCGGGGCGGCATCGGGTGCTCGGTAGGGGAGTGAAGAGAAGGAGGAAATGCCCTGCTTACAGGGGATATCTGCAGACATGTCAGGGTGTGCTCGAGGTGCACAGGACCGTCTAAGAGAAGTCGTTTGTCTCTACGTATTATTTTACGCTGGAGATGCTGTAAGGGGGCCAGCTGAGGATCGGCTCTCCAGAGCTCGTTCAGCGCTCACCCTCAGAACCGAGCGTAGCTTAGTCAGTTTCCGGACAAATACCAAAACAAGTCCAAGCAGTAAGTTTCCCAAGTTTCCCCATTCAGAGCCATTGTCTGTAGCTTTTAATGGCGCTTGTCATCATAAACTAGCATAGAGAATTCAGGAGAAGGGTATTCTGCGACAATATCGACTACAATGAAGCATGGTTAATAAGCCCATAACGTTACACGTTTTTCCTTACCAGAATAATGGCATCAGGAAAAGCAGTATTATAAAAATTTACTATCAAAGTCAAGATACTCTTAAGTCTTGATTATGCTCTCATTAGTACTAGTACCCGTTTTAGTAGTGACCTAACCTTAACAGTAGTTGGCACTTACCCCTTTAAAAATACCTTCATCCTGTGTAAAGCAGTGAAACAGTTGATGAGGTTTTACTGAATCGCTGGAAATTTAGTATTAGCTGTTAATTTAATTTCTTTATTTTATCCTGATGTTTCTAAAAAAATACAGTCATTTACGCAAAAGCTTCCAAACCGTTTGATTAACTAAACATAATTTTCCGAATGCATAGAGAAATCACAACAGATGTAGAAATGTTCTCACTGCCATCGTGTACAGGGATTGAAACAAGTTTTAGATCATTTCCACATCTTTTAGAAGATAGAGGTCTACACAGAGAGTAAAACTCACCAAAAAATCTCATTAAAACGAGCTGTTCTTTGCACTGAGGCCAAAGCCAACAATTTCTTGTCTTCCTTTTCTCAACAAAGTAAACCACACAATTAGACTTTTTCTTTAAAATAAAATTCTTCCTGTATATTGTTTGTTCTCTTGCCTCTGTATCTATCAGGGTGACAGTACTGAGAGACAGACAAGGTACTGGCTAAATATGTCTCTTAGTTTCAAAGATTTTTGTATACACAGGAGTTGCCTCACCAAATTTTAAGAATTCCTTTATTAGTTTGATTGTCATTCATTTCACATCTAACTGTTACTCATGGACGCTGATTGTCTTGCAGCTCATTTGGTTGCACAGCCACAGGCAGATCACATTTGAATTCTACAGTTTCAGTTCATGATAGCCCTCCCCTACGTGTAATCAACTGTACAGAATGTAATAATCTTACAATACTGTGCTTACTGCACTGAAATAAAGGACAAACCAGCAAATGAGGGAAATGCACATTTTACAAAGACTCACTGTTGCAGATGAAAATTATACACAATTTTGAGGGCTTAGATAAAATTATAATTTTGATTTTAGGCAGTTTTCTGCTAGTGCAGTGTTTTCAGGTTATCCAGTAAAATATTGCTCCTCGTTTTGGGTCACCCATTTCCTTAAGTGAAAATGTAGCATTTAAAACACTCATAGCTGTCCTGCCTCATGTAGTTTCATAGTCAGATGAACTTTCACATTATGTACCAGATGCAGTATTGGTCATCTATTGGTCATCTAGCAGATGGCTAACATGCTTTTCTTTTTACTAGCAATGTTTGCAAAGAAATATTCTCTTCTTTGTAAGCCAAGGGAACAGCAGTGTGTGTCTATTAAAAAAGACAAACAAAAAACGGTGGGAAGGGCTATTAGCTTTTATATATTTATGTGGTTGGGATGTCAGTTTCACTTCATTGTCCTTTTTTTGATGGAGGTTTTTATTGTTCCATTCTTATACAGCATTTATTTGTGAAGCAAATCTTAAAGTAGGTAAATATTGTTGATAAAACTGTCCAAGGTATTTTTTAGTTTTACACAAAGTGTAAGATGCAGATATGAAATTGAACTCCAGCCTCCAGAATAGTAATGTTAATGGAGCCAATTCACTGAATATATATTATATATATATTATTATAAATAAATTTGCAATAAAACTCTGAGACTGCACAAACAAATGGACTCACTATTAATTAAATGTTAATACTGTCATAGTTTTGAATGTGGAGTTGACTTGGCCATATTTGAGTTTCACACTTTAAAAAGGACGCAGACTGCAATTTTGATAAGAGTGCTATGTAGAAAATCATTCATGTGAGCTTCAGGCCAAAATGCTACTTTACATTCAATTCTATTGTCTGTGTTGTAGAAATGTGGTATATTTAAACATGGGTGAGTGTTCCTGGAGACACTGGACAATTGTGCAAGCAACTGCAGCTTCTGCTGTCTTCTCAATTTGGAAACAATTGTTGTCATCTCTGAATTTGATTTAAATTGTTGAGCTTTGCTGAACAGAGGATAATATACTAAATTCTGGTAACATTTTGACAATTCTTGTATGCAGTGCAGGGTGCATGAAAACCTTTTACCTAATTAATTGAAAAATACATAGAGCAAACTGATTACTTTTAGTATGGTTATGCTATGACATTTGCTTTATTTCAGTAATCGTTAAACTCTCAATAGATATACACAGATATATAGGTCTGTATATTTGTATACACGCACACAGACAGACACATTTGTATACAGACACACTCCAGAAACAGCAAATGCTACAGACCCTTTCCACTGCAGATTGTGCCAGTCAAGTGTGTTCCAGAACTCCAGCAGTCTCTGCAGGACTCGGTTGCAGTGGTTTGAGAAAGCTTTCTGTCTGCCTTTTCCCATGGAAGTTACAGAATGCATACAGACACATTAGCTGCTTCAATTCACACTCTCCTATATTAATTTTAATAATTGATAAAGGAGTGCGTGAAGCAATACATCAGTCTGTATATAAGCTAGTTTGAAATGAAAAGATACATACATATATACCAGCTTGGTTTAGGTTTAGTAATCTCCAGGAAATAGCACCAAACTCTTGTGACTGTGCCCATTCCACTCCCTCTGTCAGAAACCTTAGATCAGTTTTCCATGACTGTTATTCCTGAGAGCTATGTCTGAAAGCTGTGATGAGAAATGAGAGAGGTCAAACAATTTTTAGCAGCCAGCTCAATTGAAAATACTTGAAAACTTAGTATATTTCCCTTTGTATATTTTAGTTTCATTCAGGGTCACACAATTGCTTCTTGCTACAAACTGTCTCTATTTAAAATGTTTATTTTTTGCAATATTTTATATTTGTATCAGACATGTAATATGGAAAATAATCCTGCATTTTGGATTGCTATAAATATGAATAGTTTCCTACACATATTTTCTCTTTTTGTTGTGCTCTTCTGTATTAATTAAATCTCAACCTATTAGATTCTATTTTATTATTCCATAACCTGCTATGTCTTTGTTTTATCTGAATTTTCAAAATTTTATTTACTTGAGCCCTTCTGGCAAAAATGAAAGAAAGAAGTGTGTGTTAGCAATGATATTTGGACTAACTAAACAATAAAGCCATTAACAGTGAGGGGAAAATAGCTTGCTGAGATGCCCTTATAACATAGCTGGCTCTGTAACTTGTGCCCAAGAATTCCAGATTTATTGTCTAGGTTTTAGAATAGGGGGAATTCTGTTACTGGCAAAATTATGCTCTAGACAAAGTGTAAAGGTGTCGTGTTGAAATGCCATCATATTAAAGGAGCTTACTTGAAATAAAGAATCATGTACCTAACAGCCTGGGCTGTTTGATTTACAAAAGGCTGTACGGTAAATTTAGGGCTTTCTTAAAAGCAATATCCTTTGTTTATGCTAGAAATTTTTTTGTTTGCAAACAAAAAATGTATATTAGATAGAAATGTGTTTTTGTATTGCTAGTGGAAAAAAGAATATGATTTACAGTTGAAAACTCCAGGTAAAATGGTGTTTAATATGCTTTATTTGAGATGCCAGTGAACGAGAAGTCAGCTGTTCTAAAATTTGTGTAATAAAATCATCACAGTGGGGGAAAGGGTGGGAAAGAATGGCAAGATTTCCAGAATAATTTTTAATTGAGATTCACTTGTTTACACAGGGAGGAAAAAACCCCTTGAGAGGTAGAAGAAAGAAGAAAAATGGAGGATGTAGCAGGTAATATCTCCTATTCTTGAAATCAAAATCGTAAAAAAGAATATGTTTGATTAAATACTGTGCTTGATCTTAAGTGTTCTTTCTTTGTTACTATGATTTGCAAAACACTAATTAGAGGTAATTGTACAACTAACTAAACATTTAGTATTATTTGGTACATTTTATTAAGGCGAGAAAACTGCAGGTGGATTTTCTGCTCGTGTACATATCTGAGCAAGAGAGCAGAGCATGGGAAATAAATCTTGTTCTTCCCTTGACTGCAATGCAGATCTGGCTCTGGGAGGGGTTTCCATTTCCGCACGGCTCAAACACATGGTCAGTACTCAGCCAATCGGGAGCATCACATCTGGCACTGGATTTGTGGGGCTCTAAATGCCTCTCTGACTGCTAAGCAGGAAAACCTCTCACCTTTTTTTTTTCTTTTTTCTTTTTCCTCTCCTAAATTGAATTTGCACACATTCTTCAGACTGTGATTTATGTCAAACATAGTTGTAACTGTTTATCTGGTACACACTGTAGCTACCCCAACAGCTAGTTTGCCAACATCTGTCATAGACAGAATTATAAAACAACAACAACAAAACCAAAACCAGCTACATAGATGATCATTTTCCTGTACTTACTCTCCATGCTATTCTCTAAGCTGCTGGGATCATGCTTTTTGATGACATGATATGTTTTAGTCTGTTTGTTAGTTATTCCCCACTATTAAGTATTACACTCCCTTGCAAGTCAGATATTTCAAAATGCATTGATTTTTACATGACTGTTTGCTGGTCTGTTGCTGATGAAAAACAGTTTATTCTTTTTATAAAAATTATTTGAAATTTTTATATTACTGTGATATAAGGGCATGTGAACAGTTCTTTATATGGAGAGTTAAACATACATGAATAAGGTTATGTCTTTCAAAAGCTGTGAAAATAAATTTAAAATTCCAGGGGGTATTACCACATGTGCTAGTGTTTGCATTTGGAACAGGAATTGGGAATTTGGAATTAGGGCATATCTGTTTTTTTTAAATCAAGTCTTTATAATGAATTCCTTACAAGTTTTCTTTTTTTTTTTCCCTAAATTTTGTATTTAGTTAGAAATAGGTATTGCTAAATACAAAATCTTAAGCCGTAAAATATGAGAGGTTGTAGTTTGAACCCATATCATAAGGATTATAATAATTTCTGTCAAGTATCTTAGAGTTCTTTCTCCTTACCTTTAAAATGGTTGTTCTGACCAATACCAATGGAGATGCTGGGCAGAAAATGTCAAGAACCAATCTACTCATTATGGCTGATTAAATTTCTTAATTAAGAGAAATATATTGAAACTGCTGAGAGAACATAGCCAAAGGTGAGGACTGCAGCTGGTAGTAAGTCATTTGTACATTCAGAGACCTCAAGTGTACGAGCTGATGTAATCCATGGAAAATGGTGGTGTTAAAAAAATGCCCTGTAATTCTCTCATATTTGCCAGGGAAGTGGCTGTACATGCTTGTTTACCAAATATTCTAGGTCATGTGCAATAAGCACAATTTGAAAGTGCTGAGTAGTGGAATAATTTATGGCAATATATAACCTGATTACATTTCTGCCTTTAGGACAAATATGGTTGGAATTCATTGGGCATATTATTAATCATTTTCTGTGTGTTAATAAGAAGATGATAATGTAAGCAGATGGATTATGCAAGAGAAATTCAACATAAGGACAACTATCTAATTCAAAAGAATGTATTAATGTTTAACTTTCAAACAAGTTACTTTGTATAGACAAGAACAATACAGATTTTAGGTGTTCATAATTTGCTTTTGGAAAAATCACAGAAAACTATTTTTTGTGCAGTTTCCCCAGAAACCTGTCACTCAGTGAAATGCAATCTAAAAACCAGTACAATTTTAATGTTTGCAGCCGTAGCATTGTTGTAGTTTTATCATATGCATTTAACATGTATTTCATCAATGTACGTCATCCAGGTGTCAGAGGACTTGGTTATAATATCTGGTACCAGATAAAGTTAAAATGTAGTTTGATTTTGTGGTTCTTAAGGGATTTTATAAACTGTCTAGAAATGCCTGCTACGTATACAAAAAACTCTGGAAAAAGGTTCTAGAATTGTGAAATCAGGTTCTTGGCTGATGTCTGATTCTGCTTGCGCTTTATGTTGGCTGAGGGTGAGGCCTGCAATCCGAGGAGACACAAGCAATTTGCAGATACTGTCCATTTCTATTTTCTTTCTGGGTGCCATTTCCGAGGCTCGTCAGTAAAAGCATGCAGATAAATGGGTCTGTCTGCTTCACTTCAGTGCAGAAATGTCAAGTGGGACTCTGTGATATCAGTTTCTTTTTAAGTCTAGTCAACCAGAACAGCTGTACTGTTTGGAACACTTGCTGTACTTGTACCACAGAACTTCAATTTCTACATCTATCAGTATACAGGATTTTATTTAAAAAGAAAGGTGCTTATAAGTACATGTAAGTGTAGAAAACACACAGCTTGTTTTTCTGTAAGTTAAAATTGCCATTATATCTGAACAAGAATTAGGAGCTTTTTTTATTCCCTCGTATGGACATGTGCTTACCCTCCAGTACCTGTTGCTTTTGCTTCCATCTTGTGAAGTTAGCTCTGGGATTAAATTAATTAGTTATTTTTATTTCTGTTCTGCATTCTGGTGCCCAAACAAAGCTTTTGTCTTGCCTATTTCTTTAGCTTCACACCCTCGCAAGAGTTTCAGAAAGCAGACTGATGCAATTATATAGCACATCCCAGTGGAAAAATAGGGCTACTATGTCAGGCCTCGAGCAGGAAGGCAATATCCCAGGCTGACTGCTGGAAACCACAAATCTTGACCATTATTGCAAAACTTGTGATAGGAACACAAAGAAGAGTATTATTAGCCAGTCATGGAATATTAAATTATACATGACTGCAGCACTACTGAAACATCAGCTACCAGCCTAAAGCTCTTCCTTTTTTTGTTTAGCTCTCTCTAATGACAAGATGCAGATTTTCCTGGTTTGACCTTTAGATCAAATCTGTCAATATTGATTTTGAAATCTGCCTACAGTCCACTTTTTGAATCCAGCTCTTTTTTTGTTTGTTTGTTCTTTTCCCCTGTGAAGTCAGTATCTGAGTTCCCAAGTGCATATGTTTCCAAGTAGTTTACGTGCATTTTAGTGTTACGATGCTGAGAGAATTGGCAGTATGCAAGCTGAAAAACGTCTGTGCAAGTTTCATGCCATTATTAGGGTTTTATTTTAGTGGTAATCCAGTAAAAATGAAACATAAAGTTTAGTCTGTTCTAGAAAGGCTCCTATACATATATGCAGTAGCAAGCTTCTTTTCTCTATTGAAAGATGATTACTGGACCAAAACAGTTGCTGAATTACTTCTCTGTGGAAGGTAATGAGGAGAAAGGAATATTTTGGTATAAAATAGAGTCTCTTTTGGAACACACTTGTCACCACTATTTGCTGCTTAATATTATCTCAGCTTGATAATCTCCCACAAATCTTTGATCCCTTATAGCAGGGGCCATGCTGCTTTGTTCTCTGCCTTACAGAAATTGTATTAGTATGCCAGAACCCAGTTATTTACTACTGAGTGACACCCACCAGTGCTGAAGGTCTCCTCAGACTTGTCAAAACTGTCTCAACGCTTCCGGAGAGTATCCTGGTCACAGCTTCTCTTCCAAAAGCTCTGTGAATGTTCCTGCTCCCACTGAGGACTGCATAGGAAATTTGCTATTTAACACTGTAGGACTGCAGCCTTGTAAATTCACAGTCTAGGTGGGATGACTTAGAGAAATGCTTGTGTTTTAACCATTCTGGGAGGAATTGGGTTATAAATACACACCGTATACACACAGAATTATGAGTATTTTGAAAAGTTCAACTAATATATTATGGCTTATTGCTACTTTTGGTGGCTGGAATCTATGTGTTTCTAATAAAATCTGGCAAAATGCTGCTTTCATAGTGCTGAATTTGAATACTTTTTGGATATTAAGGGTGTTTTTTGTGGGTTTGGTTGTTTGGTTTTTTTTACAATTGGCAGGTTGGTTATGACTTCTGTTGTAATTGAATCCTACACTCCATGATTTAACATGTTCAATTGTGAATGAAAGCAGCTGAAGTGTAGGCCCACACTCCCCTCTCCTCACTGTTTTCTGAAGATGGTAACTTCCAGCAGGGGAGGCACCAGACAACAGGCTTTGTGCAAATGACTTAAATCTCTGCAGCTGTTGGCTCATTTCTGTTCTGGTGCCACATGTTGTTATGAGTAATTTGTGACATTCATCAAAAGTGGAAAGTGTGTATGTTTTTCCTTTTTTGTAAAGTATTTGATACAGTTGTGGTTCAGCTGACTATTATTAATGCAATTTGTTTTATTAGTTTGGCAGTACTGCCCTAGCAATTACTGCTCATCAGACAGAATTTGTTCAGGGAAAGAAAGTCGAGGTGAGGCATGGCAAGGAAGAAAGTCATTGACTCCTAGTTAAACACAAATAATGTTATTTTGTTTGTTTATTTTCCTGTTGTTCTTAAAAATAATAGATTGCAGAAGAAAATGATAACAGAAAGAAGGAGCTTGATGAACTTAATTGGGGCAAGTTATAGAAACACATATTCCCCTTTGTCTTTATAAGTGCTTGGTGAATTTCAGACTATGGACTTCTTTGTGATTGTACTTACAGATAAGATAATTGGTAGTAATTCAGTTAGAATTAGTAAAAAATTAGATCAAAGAATAGTGGAATAAACAACAGAGTCTATCTAGAGGTTGCTAAAATCTAGTTATATTTATAGGCTAAAAGACTTCCATCAAAGACTGAATTTACTTTTCTAACGATATGTTCAGGTTCTCAAAATTTGAATTCCAAGCTCCATTTTTTCACAGTCTGGAGGTGTTTTGTTTCCAGGTTTGTGTTCTGATCTCTTGATAGACATTGCCTTTTACTTTGCTTTTATTTATGGGTGAATTTCAGCCTTGCACTTTTTGTATCTTCCTTTTGTTTTTCTATCTTTGATTCTCTTCCATTTTTATTGCTATCATCTGTTTTGAAAAAATATGTTGTAAAAATTTAAATTAATGATAATTTTATTTTTATATTTGTAGTTTGTATTTTTCTTCAGTCTCTACTTTTTGTTTTAGAATAAGATGGCTGATAAAACACTAAGTAAATTTAATTAAATATTAATCAATAATGATTATAATTGCACAACATTCCCCTGTAGTTGGTCCTTGTTAAGGAAGGAATAATTTTTAAAAAAAATTATAAGATTACCAGTATCCAGATTATTCCTGAAATTTTTCAATTTCATAATAATGATGCTACAGATTAGTATATAATTTCTATTGCAAATTAAAACATTTTGAAGCATAAATTAAATCCTATTTGTTGAAGTAATCTTTTTATTCAGATATGAACAAAAATTTAATTTACCCTGTATGGTTAGTTTGATATTACATTTCTAAGTCATATCATATTTCTCCTAATTATGACAGCGTCCAAGAGGAGTGGCAAACTTAATATTACTTGTAAGAGTACAATTTGCCTTTTACTAATAACACTGGTAGGTTTTGTATGGCATAATATTTGAAACCATTTCCTAATAAATAGATTAAGTAATTGAATAGATTAAACAAATTTAAAGTCTTGTGTTTTGACAAACACCCCAAGGAAGGTATATATATGCCATACTACACCATTTCTTTCTTTGGGAAGAATTAGGATTGGGGATATGAAACTTGAACCACTTTTGCAAAGGAAAATAGTAAATACATTTGACATCTAATATTAAAATAGTAGTATTTGAAAAAATACTGAATTCTTGAGTAAGAAGTTTTGGGGTTTGTAGTACTAAGGCTATCATGCAATGACCTTTGGAGTTGGTTAGATACAAAGTTGTAAAGATAGGTGTCTTACCAGAATAATATAAACTAGCATTGAAGGAAGGTTACTAAATTCCTAAAAAGAGGATGAATCTGTCTTGAAAGTATTTAGTTAAAAACTGCATTTGACAAATGCATTTGTCAAATCAACCTCAGATGATGACATATACATTTTTTTCTTCCCCAAACAGCTTTGTAGAGGATTTAAAGCAGTGAAAATTACTGGTATTATGAAGCCTGGTCTAGCTTTGTGAGTGAACCATTCCCCCCGCCCCCTACCATTCCACATATAAATACTGAGAAGCTTGGCATAAAGAATGCAGCCTGGGGCATACCCCATAAAACTTACAATGCAATTAAATGAACAATTTCTACTGGAAATAAAATGGGCATGTTGAGTAGAATATGAATTAAACTGAGCAAGAACAGAGTCAGACAACCTTTCGTAGTTTTCCAGGCTCTTGGAGAGAACCCCCAGGGTCAGCAGTACCAAATGCAGCTGACAGGTCAAGGCCAATCAGTAAAGAAAGATAACTGCAGTTTGCAATGAAAAGCAGGTCATTCCAAATTTTGATTAATGTAGTCTCAATGCGGTGGTGTCCACTCGACTGGGTTAGCAAAATAAAGACAGATAGCAGTGGATTAACTCTAACACTTCTTTATTATACTGCAGCCGTTACAGGCTTCTCTGCTGCTGCATTCGCTAAGGCGAGGTTTTCTCCAATTTATGATCCTCTGTCCCCATTGCCTCCTGGCCTGAATTCTGTAGAATTGACTTAGTTACAAAGAGCTGCCCCGTGGACTATTTGCAAGACTACCAAAATGACCTCAAAATTACTTTGGAAAATGGCAAACCCATCACATTCTTAATCAAAATGTTGATGCTGGCAGTGTTTATCCTGTGGAGCATATATGGCGAAAAGGTGTCAATTTTAAAGACTTTGTAAAAAAATAGGGGGAACTAATTTGTTGTTTACTGATAGTTTTTGTTACACGAAACAAAGACTCAAAATGTTTGGCTACAGAAGGAACTTTGCAAGTGTTACTTGCCAAGGCAGGAATATGAGAATATATTATTTTTTCTTCCAAGATGAAATTAGTTTTGAAATTTCTTTATCAGTGAAGAATGAAATTCACTAGCAAGTATGAAACTACTTGAAGAGATTTAAAACAGTGATTAGAAAGAATTTGTTCTAGGTGGATTCCTTCAATTTCTTTCCAGTGTTTTGATTCATTCTTTTTTGTTTGATAGGTAAGTATTTATGCCATACCAGTTTGAATAGATGCTATAATTGTGTTTATTAACCCAAAACTAGCCATGCACAGTCTTCCAAGTCAGTCTGTTAGACCGATTGTGTCATTTTAGACAGCAGCACTGGCATGACGTCAGTGATTACCCTGGAAACACGAGCGGAGAGCGCTCGGCACGGGGTGGGAGCTGCCTCTTGCCTGCTCTTGAGCTGCACGGAGGTGCAGTGCTTGAAGCAGGCTGCACACTGGCCTGGTAGTGCTGCTGCAACGTGCTCAGGGCAGAATCTGACCTGTGTAGATCCTAATGAAAGTGTAGACAAAATACTGCATTTCCCTGTTAGGTAGGACAAAAATGTCGTTATAGGATTACACAGGAGGTGACTTTTTCAGAGTAAGAATTAGAATGCTTCTTTTCCTAAATAGCTAGCAGTATAAGTTAATGTTGTGATTGTTGTTGGGAAAGAGCTATTAGCTAGCTATTTTGCTGAATTGTAAACTGTAGAGCAGAATTGTATCTTGTATAGCACTCTTCTTCAGAATGTACATTCTCTCTGCTCCTATAGAAGATTGTAAAATGAATACGTGTAGCTTTATGACCTGTACTGTTTAATAGTGCCAAGGCCAGAATAGCAGGGTTCTCTTCAGGTGACTGCCATTACTGATACTGAAATCTTGCCAGTATATCCCAACTTTCACAGTGACTTCTGCTTGGATTAAAATCTGCACAGAACCTGTCCCATAGCAGAGAAAGCTTTAATTTCTTTTTAGGGAAGATTTTCTTACATTATGGAAGCATTTCTTCTGTTCAAACCACAGCTGAGAGATTTGCCATAGAAATGATATATTTATAATTTGTCAGTGCTCTGTTATTGGTATTAGATGACCTTTTATCAGTTTCTTTGTCCAGTCTGTAAATAAATATAAATTTCACAGTCAGTTTGGAAGAAAATTTTTTTGGCTTTTTCTGAGGCTGAGTGGTAAATGACTGGCTTGGAGCCCCTGCTTTGACCTTTGCATGGGCCTGCCTGTGTGAGTTCATGTTGCAGTGCATGTGTCAGGCCAGCCCACAGCAGCCAGTCTGAAAGAATTGGAGCAGAACATGGCAGTGAAGTCGGTTGCAATGTCAGAAGCGCTGCAGTCAGAGAAGGGAAACCAGGGCCCTGCCTCTTAGGGCATCCGTATCCAGCCAGCAGACAATGAAAGCAGCAGGCTCTAATGAGAAAAGGGAAGCCAGTGAAGGAGACAGACTCTGTGAAATTTATTAGCTGGTGCAATAAAGCTGCTTCTTTGGGAGTGAACCTGAAGTGGCCTCTGAGTTAATTTGGGATGAAAAGCCCAGTAAGGGAGGCAGTTTATTGGGGTTCATCCTCTTCATAACCCAAGATATTGACCCCTACGGTCTCTCAGCCAGCAGCGAAAATATCAGACTCTCCCATTTGTGCACAGTACCGTTTATTTTCATGTAATAAAAACACCCCCTGAGTCTGTTAACTATTATCCATTTCCCTTTGCAGGATGTATCGTACCAGTCATCATTGAGAATATTGCTTTCAGACTCATTTTAGTTTATAGCCCCAAATATTTCTTGTTTGCTTTGAGTAATTGTTTTCTGTTAAAAATTGGGTAGCTGGCTTGTTAATTAGTAAGATATAAACCAGATACATCACTACATTTTTAAAGCTATGGTGCCGGCTAGTGGTGAGAGATGATAGACAGTGTCTCAAGTGTGACATTTATCTAAGTGTATGGTATATTTTTATTTGCATGATGATAACAGGAAATTAAGTTTTATTCGTCAGTTATCAGTACCTTGTGACTAAACAAATGTAAAATGAAATGAGCCACTGCTATAATTTTACAATTGGATTTAGTTGGGTATTGTTTATTTGAAACCTTCCTGCCATTACTGATGAAGTAATTCTATCATTCATCAGACCATTTGCCAGTGAAGCCCTTTAATCCTTAGTTTTTCATATGGGAACATCACTTCTGATGTGTTATGAACCTGTAGGTGCTCTTTTACTTTGCTGAAAATCTGAATTTCTTTAAAAATGCAGTACACTTTATTGTGAGCAGCAGATAGATGCTTAAAATGTTTCTGCAATTGATTCACTTGTGCAAATTAAGGAGAGCTTTAGTGTGGCCAATGCAGGGCAAAACTCTTAATTGATTCTATTTATTTAGCTGATATACCTTACTGAAATGAAAAAAAAAAAGGCCTATATTTTATAAACATGAGAGGAAATTTCAAACAATTCATTATTCATTATGCCCAGTCTGTGTTCATATAAGATCACAATAGAAAAGAAAAATGAGCAGCCCGTAAGAACATTTGTAAAGAAATGTAAAAAAATAACTTATTTTTCTTTCTAACTAGGAGTCATTGACAGGTCATCTTTTCCAGTTTAATTAAGCAATAACCAATCTTGGTGAGGTTGTGGAAGGCACTTGAATACTAATATATAAAACCAGAAGATGAAGCATTTCTTTCATTAAATAGTAGGAGCTGTTTATAACTCTATTACTTACTGTTAAAATCAATTATTATTACTAATACTCTTCAAGTAATTTATACCTGAAGGCACACTGAAGGTTGTAAAGCAGAACTTTTCTTTTTAAATGTCAGACATAGCCATGAAGGTCAGCTCTTGTGAATAAGGACACCTCAGACGAACACACTTGTAATAATATTTGTGAAGATAGATCTCATGTTAGTGACAGCTGCTGGCAGCCAGCAGAGCTGCCACAGTCATACTTCCACTCTAATACATGTGATTACACTGGTGGAAAAATACAGGGATGTTTCTAATCCACGGGGATGAAGAAAACAGAATGATTTTTGTGTGAGATTGAATCAACTGAGTTAGGTACAGAAGCAATTTATTTGAAAGAAGTGCCTAAAATATTAATTTGCAATATACAATATACAATTGCAATAATATGCAATGTCATGGTTTCATCATACACTCCCTGCTTGTCCCCTTTCCTTTCCAGTGTGTCTGCGACAGGTGTGCACTTCCTCCTTTTTCTCCTGTGCTGCTGCAACACAGTTGCTTTAATTTAATACTACAGGGAATTTTTCAGTGGGGAAAAACCCTATATCCCTTAAAATATTAAAATGCAAATATGAGTCTTCACTGATTTCTTAATTGCAGGTTTTATAATAAGTGTTTAATGCTATTGTCTAATTAATAACTTAAATTGTTTAATTTATTCTGCAAATAGTCTTTTAATATTTATGAAACTTCAGATTCAATAAATAAGGTTTTAGTTTTCTGAAGATCATATCTTGTGTTGCCCAGTCACAACAGTCATAGAAGATTAGGTACACTTTGAATTTGAAATCAGCAAATGGCATTCGACAGGCTAATTTTTCTTTTTTGTGCTTTAAATTAAACAAGTGTCTATAAACACTGTACCAGTGTGTAACTAAACCACCATTTTTATTTTATTTTATTGTAACTCCATTGTAATTAAAGAAGTTTCTTATTCGGACTAATGTCTAAAAGTGTTGTCAACATTGAGATTAAATCACCCTGGCATTTGGCTTGCAAACAAAAGAACATGAAGTTCAGTGACATAAACATAAGGACCAATATTTATTATGTCGATACATTGATTTGGATTGACCGTCTAGCTATCATGGTATTAGACACCAAATGTATTTCTTGTCCTAAATTAATAACTTTCATGGAAAACAAAAATAATACAAAAAGATTATTTTAAGCACAATTTTAGGGGTATTTTAAAGTTTATTTTCCCCACTATTACTGGATAAGATATAAATTTAGCAATTTGCATTCTTTATGACTCTAGAACATGTATTGTTAATACAGCACTGAAATAATATACATTTAGTGGATTCTAAACTGGATACCCTTGTGCATCTCATAAAGCTCTCTGAAATTTTTGTATTTAAAAATCTGAATGACATATTAAGCTCAGTGGACTTAGGAAAATCCAGAGTTCAAGCATATAAATAAAATATAAGCGCATATATATATATATATATATGTATATATAAACCCTGTCTAAATTGAGCTGCTAAATAATTCCTTTAAATCCATTGATGCTGTGTTGGAGTTGTTAAGGTAGAATGTGATACCATGACTGATAAAGTGGGAAAAAGGCGTCACAAATAATTTTGAAATCAAGAGGAATGTGTTTGAAAGCCCTTTGGCAATAAAAACCAAAAACAGACAAACCCACGCAAACCCCAAAGAAACAAACAAAAGCCCTACAAAAGCAACCAAACAGCTGCTTTATTATTTACAGAGAGCTCCCCCATCTGAGTACCTGGGGGCGCCGTTTCTGCCTTCCCCTTGGAATTCTGTCACTGGAGCCCTCCACAGAGCTCTGTGTCAGAAGATGGAGTGCCTGGTATGGGAGTTGGCCACATCTGTCAGGAAACTGCTACAGATGGTTCAACTCATTAGCTGCCAGAACTCCTAGCAAACATCATCCGAGAGTATGGGGACCTCACTTGGACTAAATGTTAAGCTTGCCTCCTGTTCAGTGTCATTACATTTTCTGCAAAATGTGATCCTTAACCATTTCTGTTAAGAGACTGGATACTGGAATGTAACCACTCTGCAACTCTGTATTGTTCAATTTGAGTATGTGAAATAATTAAATTAATACTGATTCCACTATGCAGACAGTGTCTCAACTGTAGCTCACTGTATCTGTTAAAATTTGTCTGTATCTGATGTTAGTACATCTTCATAATGATATCACAACTGGGATGTGATGAACCCCAGTGTAGTATACATTGTATTTGCAATACCTTTAGTATCATGTCTATATTGTGATGTGTGTTGTCACTCATGCAGAATTTCTCAGCTTACCTGTCTTGTTGCTCGTTTTTTCTAGCAAAGTTGTTCCTCATATGTGTGAGTGTTGCAGCTGAGCAATCACAGCAGGTGTTCCACAGTTAGCTTTGCGGCAAAGCCAGCAGAGGGAGCAGACACGCTGGTGTTTTATGGTACTGACAGATTTTGGCCATTTTTCCCTATTGTTTTTGTAAATGCATGTATTCTTGTATATGTGGTCATTATATATGAGAATGTGGGCTAATGTCTGTGCGCTGAAGTTCAGTAACTGTGGGGAAAAGCTAAGCTGTCGACTGTTTTATGATTACAAAATTATCTTTGATTTTGCAAAGATTTGCATGTATCATTTTGTGTACTGAGAATAATTATTTATGCTGAGGTTTTTTGTACCCTTAAAAAAGCCCTTCCATTATACTTCAGAGCATGCTGCCTTTAGAGAAACCGCAGCATAAATTTAAGTACAGGTTAAGATGACTTCACACACTTGCAAGGTCAAGCCCTTAATAAATCACTATACACATTGTGTGCAGTTCACCTGTGTGAAATAGGCTTGAAAAGACTGGTCTGGTCATGGCTAATTTTTAGCTATGAGATACATTTTGGGTGTATGCAAACAGACTTCTTTTTCAGTTACATCTAAATGCAAAAATTATGTGGAAATTGTTTTCCCGTTTGTGGTCATTGCGCCTTAGGCCTGCTCCCAAAGTTGGCAGGAATTTACATGAAGAAGTGTCAGGGTAGAAAGGTGGGGGGTCTTTATACAATCTTCTGGGTTTTTAAACAATATAGTGAAGTAGGTATTACTTTTTAAATTATGTTGTTTGCATCATGATTTAAACTTTGTTTAAATACTTTTTTTTTTGTGATAGCATTATTGCACTCTGTGCTTGGTTAAGCCAGGCGGGGTTGATTATCATTAAGAGTTATTTATTTCTATTTTATTAAGCCTCCTTTTACATTCATGTTACAGGTTAATTTATACTTTTATTTCATGCACTACTTGGCTTTACTGATTAATATGCCCCATGGCATTCAATAAAGCCAGGCAGTGGAGGAAATAAGAGTGGTATTAATTTCTAACATTGCTATAAATTTGCCTTAATAAAACTAGCTCAATAACACTGCAGTAGAAGTACAATGGATGCTTCCAAATTGTTAGCAAAGACACAACTGAAAGAACAACACATTTTTTTCCAGAATTTAAGAATGCTATGCTCATGTTCAAATTAGACTACCTATTATAATACTGAGTGCTCTTACATTGTGTTCTAAAATGCAGTATATATTTAAAAAAATATTATTGTACCTAATCAATCAATCAATCAGAAGCAGATAAATCCCCTGGATTCTGTCAAATGCCTTTTGAATTTTCATGACCAGTATTACTTAACAGAGGTTCCAAAATATCACGAAAAAAGAGACAATTCTGGACTATAAGGGCAAGGAGAAAACAAGAAAAATTAGAACAATAGGTTTTCTTTTTAGTAGTTAAATAACTACTATTGATTTATATTTTCCAGTATTTTTCCACTGATTTATTTACATGTTGTTTAAAGTAGAGGAAAATTCTCAAGAAAAAAACGCGGATAGGATTAGTGAATATTAATTTCAGGTGCACAAACTATTCATTATAGTGGAAATATTTTGGCAATATTTTCTTTATTAACTATGATAGTGGCATTTTTTCAGGTCTAGATTGTGAAATCTGTGTAGCATAAAATCCTTATGTAAACTTCCCAGGTAACATTTAGTTGTGACAAATTTTTTACTTATGCCTGCATTCCTTTATTACTCAAACTCACATTGACTTAGATGAAAATTTTGCTCAGAAAGAGGGTTTGGAAATGAAAGCATGATAAAGCAAGTTAGCACAGAAAAATCTGGACAAAACCACAGCCCAATAGAATTGCCAAATCCCTCAGAGCTTGATCCTAGAAGGCTCATGGAGAAGCTCATTCCTGAAGTCATTGGGATGTGAGCCTTCTCTGCACTTTGCTGGGTCAGACCTTAATAAATCACTCAACACATTTTGCAGAGATCACCTTTGGGGTGAAAGGCAGCAAATGTTTAAAAGGATTAATATAAACATTATATATCAAACAGAACTTATTTTTACATTCAGGCAGCTATGAAAATAATACTGTCATTTTGATGAGTGTATTGGTTAGTTTAAATCAGATGGGCAGCACACTGACTGCTATCATTTGATTTAACTAAATAATATGAATTTGATATTACTAAATAATATGAATTTACATAATGCGCAGTGTAAGAGTCTACCAATATAAATTCAAATTAAAATTTTAGGCTTTATGTAATGATCTTTGCTTAATATGTTTTTGTAAATGGTAACAAAACCTGTAAAATTGTCTTACTTACTATAAAACTCACATATATCCAGACATAGCATTTAATTAGGTCATGTGATGCTGCTATAGTGTAACTATGTCAAATAATTTTGTTTAAGTGTTCTATAACCTTGTAATCATGGAGGCACTGAAGTTAGAAATAGAAATGTTGTCTTCACATGTGCCAGGCACAGCCAGGTCTGTTCTGTGCCCTGCATACAAGATGCGAGATATTTTGTTTGAGTGAACTTGTGGACTTCCGTTTTATCAATTGTTTTCTCAGAACATTAAAAACTAAATGTCTTCCTTTATCTATCCTTTAAACAAGGTATTAGCCGACAGTGGGAGCAATGACATTCACAGGCACACACATTTGATTCAGTGTTTGAAGTCGGGTGTAATCTGTAATATTTTGGGGGAGATTTGCCAACTGCTGTGCCAAGCTGGATAGCTTACTCTAGAACTGTACTTCATGAAAGCTCCTATATATGCCCCCATAGTGGTGGAAAATTAGATTAGATAAATAGACCATGATTAGCTTGTTTGGCAGTTTAGTTTGCCAGAAATGATGAAAATCTGTACCATGTATGATGTGTGCAGCCCATGAATGCTTTCTGTCTTTCATTGACAAGAGCAGAAGTTTGGGCAGCTCATTTGCTCTGTGGGTAAGGCCTTTGGGGTGTATGTAAAAGAAACAGAAAACATTTTCGTTCTGCTGCACACATAAACAGCAGATAAGATTATTAAAGGAAAATTCGCCAGACTAATTTTTCATGCTTAACCCCCCCAATGCAAAACTAAGATCTGTTTTCTTCTTGTATCGCCACACCAAGCAGATTAAGCTGCAGTGTTTACAAAACAGAAAAATGTGTGTTTGGGCTGAGAGCATAATATGTGAAGTTAAATATGAGCAGGTCTCTTCAGTGTTAGCAGTGAGGGTCTGAGGAGCAGGATGAATGAGAATGTCAGCCTGGGTGCTGCAGGTAAGGCAGGAATGATTGAAGCAATGTTGTTTTCCTGGACAGTTTCTGATTTTAAAAAGCAGTCCTGTCCATCTTCCTGTCCATCTCTTGCATGTACTTACATTCATGTGGATGTTGAAACAATATTCACTTCTGTCTCAATGTTTCTGTCTGTTATCAGTAGGAGTAAACTGATGTTTTCATTTCTTTTTGTTTTATTTTGTTGTGTTCCTTTTTCTCCCCTAACCATACATCACACCTGCACTTCCATAGAACACAGAAAATTCTGTACTTTTGGGGAAGGAAGCACATACTGATTTTCTATTCTGCTGCTCTATAAAATATCTCTCCTCTTTCAATGTATTTTTATGGAATTAAAAGGTTGCCTTTATTTATTGGCTGATGGTAAGTATTATTTATTTTTACACTTTCTTTACAGCACAGTCTTGGAAGAGAAACTGTGCTCTAAAAATTGTTATTAAGTTTTACATTTCTAGCCATGCGTTTAAGTGACATTTGTTTCAGAGGGAATAGATCTCTTCTCAGATGATATTTTCTGGGAACTAGAATCAAAAATCCAAAACCGATATATCCAAATCCTTGCCTGTATCTCTGAGAAGACCATAAAATGATCTGAAGAAACAGCCAAACATGATTGTAATTAGAATCACTGAAATATTTTCTGGACGTCTGAGGCAAAACCGAATGTAGTAACACATAATAATAAGTTCAGTCCATTCTGTACGAAGTGTTAGTGTTGAGCTGATCTAGTGCTGATGCTCAGGAGGAATTGGAACGGTGCCTTTGTTTAGGCATCCTCGCAAGGAGCATAATTGTACACGGCCCCGAAGTGGCTAGCGCTCCGTGCCTTGGACGGGTGCTTTGGATGGGTGCCTTGGGTGTGGGCCTCGGGTCCGGTGCCTCGGGTCCGGTGCCTCGGGTCGGTGCCTCGGGTCCGGTGCCTCGGGTCGGTGCCTTGGATGTCCGCAAATCCCTGGCGGGATCCCGCTCCCTGCGCGCTGCGGCCGCCAGGAGGCGCCGCCCGGCCCGGCCCGGCCCTGCTGAGGGTGTGCCGGGACTGACGGACGGCGCTCAGCCGGGGTAAAATGTGCCGTAAATTTGGCGTCTCTCCCTGCAATTCCTATTATATGATCATTTACTGCCCATCATTATGGCATCGTTGTACGGAGAGCCGCGCTGCTGCCTCCTCTATCCCGCACGTAACTCCATGGCAGCGGGTCTGCCTCGTAGCCTTTGCAGCTACCATTTCTTGCAAATAGTTGCGATCTTAAAAAAGACGTAGGAAAATGAAGGAGTCATGGGAAGGGGAAGGATATCAATTTGCATATAGCCATAATTCCCTTCCATATTTGCTTTCAAGTATTTGTTTAAAATCCTTCTTGATGTGGAGAAGTGTCCTACCCTATAAACTATTAGAAGTTGAATTCAGTTGATGGGTTTTGTATGGATTGGAGTCTAACTACAATCCCAGAGTGGTTATAGCTATAATTTTAGGAACATTTGTCTCTGTCTGTAGTTTGTGGAAACTCCTTCCTTATAAATGGGCTTCACATCCCATTCAAAGGTGAACTTCACATTTTGCTCACCACTGCTGCTTACATGATAATAAACAGTGAGGGTTATAATGATGATCATTATAATAACAACACTATTAACAACTGGCAGAAGAGCAGAGCACACAAAAGGTCTTGCTACTAGGTGAAATTCATCAAAAGCATTCTGTGCACTTTTTGTCTTCTCATTTGAGCAGATGCTTGCGTATTATGGTCTGTCAAATGGAATGTTGTTTTGAGGATCATTAGAGAGTGTGGATGTGGTTTGCTGCAGCTCAGGCCAGGTACAGAGTCCCACTGTAACTGAAAGGTGCAGGCATGCATTGCAAATTGCTGAAGAATGCCCTTTCTAATTAAAAATCAATGGGCCTCATTTTATTGGGCCTTCCTAGGACTGATACTGGGCACCTTTGTATTTATTTAAAGTTTTTATTAAAGAAATAACTGGCATGCTTACAATGAATATATTAACTTATCTAAAATGAGATATTGGCAAAGGAATGCAGGGAGATTTTCACTGAGAGGTGGTGCTCTCAGCCTGGTGCTTATAGGAAAATGATACAATAGGTTTTACTAAATATCTGAAGTCAAGGCCTCTGAGATAGTTTGCATCCTCTATTATTCTATTTGTACTATGAGCCCAAGATTTTTTCCTAAAATCCAGCAACCTTTGTGCTTGGTTTCCTGTTATAATCCTGTACAATAATTTCAGCTAGTGAATTTAAGGAGAGTGCAAGTCTTTAGGGCTTCAGAATTCCATCTAAGGTGATGCATCTGAGAATATGGATTTTTCCATGGTTATATTTATCCCAGTCTTTGTTAGAAAAAATATGCAAGAAAAATGTTTCTAAAATGTGTGCCCAACTATGATAGTTGTTACAAAGCAGAGTTTTTTTGGTTTTTTTTTTAAACTCTGAAGGGTATTCATCCAAATTTCAGCATTTGTTTTTTGACATGTGTTACTTGGTAAAGAAAAGATAGGAATGAACAGAAGGAAAAGATGAGAAACACGTTACAATAAATGGAATTCTTTAGTAGCAGTACACTTTTCACCTCTGGGTGCCACTGTTCAACTGTTTCTTGTGCAATGACCATCTGCTTAAAAGTCCAGCTCTTATTGGAGGAATATTTCCTGAAAAAAACTGTTAAAGGGATACTGCCTCTATCTCTGCATAATCAAGGAACAAGTTTCTGATATATGGATATTAGTTATGCACTGTTTTCATATGCTTTCAACATGCTGAACAAGGAAACAGAAAACACTCCACATTTGTTCAGTTTATTGAGAGTAGTCTGATGGCTTATTTGAAACTTTTCTTGCCTCTTTAGTTAGAAGTTGAAATGTAAATCTGTTTTTTTCATATAAGTGAATACTAGTACAGATTTCTAAGTATGCAGATTGACTGTAATAATTCAGTTGGTTTAAGCAAATTTTACAATGGCAACAATGATGTGTTTTATTGTCCACAATGTACATAATTCAGAAATCTATTGACTGACACAATTTCTTTTCAAATATTGTAGAACTCTTAATATTCAGAGTAAAACTAATTGCAGTCTGTGTATCCAGCTGTTCCACCAGATTAATTATATTGGGACTATCTCTCCTAGAAACTCAACCAGGTCAACTTATTGCGAAATGACACTGGACCTCTTCTCTGAACTGTTCTATGATTTTAATTCCTGTCAAATAAAACTCTTCTATGAATTAATTCAAGTGAGTCATTTAACTCTTTCATTACTAGAAGGTGTGTTTAGAGCAATATTTTCAAAATAATAATAATAAAAATCTGAAATAATAAAGTTGCATTTTATGTCATGAAATGTCTCTTTTCTCAGCCAGGGGGGACACAGCTGCTGTCTTGCCCATACCTTCTATCTAGTTCTTCCTGCACCCTGCTGAGCACTGCAGTCTATCGGTGAAAGCCAGCAAGCCTTCTCATATCTGCACACAGACAGTGGAAAGTTCCATGATTGCCTCATAAACAGGCATGGGCTGCATTTATTTCTGTTCAGTAGTTCTATATATGTCCTATATATGCATTTGTTCAAACTGGTGAAGGAAAAATTCAGACAAAAACATCTGTTAAAAATTAATTTCAACTTTGCTTTGGATTTGTACATTTTCTTTCTATCCAGTTTCATTGGAAAATCCCAAATAAATAGAACACTTCAAAATAAAAGAATTTAACTTTATCCTGGGAACATGCAGTTTAGGTCTTGGAAAGGGAAATGTGTAATAAAATGCTGCTCAAATGAAATTGGTGAAGCTGTAAAATACGTAAGTGGAAACTTTGAGGAAACTGGCAATGAGAAACTGGAAATCAAGCAGTAATTTAAATTTCACACAACCACCCTTTGCATGTGTGAGTACAAAGGAGAGACTAGGAACAAGTGTGAGTCAGACCTCTCCTCTCAGGAACTGAAGGGACAGAGATTCCCAGCATCTGTTTCCTTAACTATCACCCAGAGGATACTGGTGGTAAATCACAGTGAGTAAAAATAGAATCAGAAAAATAGCTCAAAACAAATGAGGTACTGTATTTTGCAGTACTTTTGCAGTAGATCTGTATCCAACTCAGCTTTTATCTGTGTTCAGATTGGATGTGTCAGCTTACATTCACTCATAAATAAACTGTTAATAAAATCACAACCACGGCTAATTAGGATGTTCCACAAAACAGAGAGGCAAATTTGATGCCTGAATGGGAGATTTATCATGCTCACATATTTTAATGAATGTTCTGATGTCATTGTTATAGGGTAAGATGGCCAAGCACTTTAGTAGAGTTAATCACTGGCTTTCTTTTGGAGTGAATGGGCCTTCATCCAGTTGAATCAACTCTGGTCCAGCCAAGAGACTCCAGCTGGAAGAGTGAATTTGTAGGTATGAATAATTTTAGGTGCCCCACTGATGTGTACGTATTTTCCATGTCATCAGTGAAGGCTGAAGTAATAATACTTTGCCTTGAAGGATTCTAGCAAAATTTGGTTAAAGAACTGTGAGTTCTTATTTGGAAGATACACACAGTTGCAAGAAATTCTTATCAAACGTAAGAGTTCAGAGTTTATGCTCAAACATGTAAAAGAATGTTTTACCTATTACTTAAGGTTGAGATATTAAAAAAATACCAGTGTGGAATCACCATGTTTTCAGTATCTCTTATTTGCTGTAAATAACCTTGGTTTAGCTACGGAAATATAACATGACACAGTCTTCTAAAGAAAATCCTAACCTTTTATTTTAAAAATACATTTGTTGATGTGTAGTTATTGTGAGATACTAATGGAATCTATAATATTTCAGTAAATAATAGTTACAGGTTTTAAGAAATGTAGCAGTTTTATGAAATAGATTTCCAAGTAAAAGAAATTAACAGTACTTATCAGAGTTGATCCAGAAAGTTATCATTGACAACTCTTAGTGACCACCATTTCATAGTATACTGTTGTCAAGAGAGAATAAAAATTTTATGTCTTCTTTTAGTATTTTTCCTCCTCATATTTTGAAGAGATGTACCTTTTTACTCTTGTTTTATTCATTATAAAAGAAAATTTCATTTTATTTCCAATGCCAAATGCTTGAAGAAAAGCCTTTTCTTTTAGAGAAGTTAATATTTTAGTAGAAATAGCACTATTTCTTGTGGCTGAAGAATAAAACATAAAACAAATAAAACAATAAAAATCTGGCAAAAAAGGCACAAAAAGTGCTAAATATAAAGCACTATTGGTTCCAAGCTGCCAAGCAGAAGAGAAAAAGCTTTTCAATGGGGAGCGCCTAACCTACTGCCTCCTATCAGTGTTACGTAGAAAGAATTTAATGCAATAACAAATTAGCAACAGTGATGTTCAAGATTATTTAAATTATTTGAATCTTTAATTACCCAGAATTTTAGTTCTGAAAAAAAATCTTATTGCAGGGTTCTGAAACCGCCAAGCTTAATGATGTGATTCTCATCTAACCATGAGTATTTGTTGTTTATAATTATTTTTGTCTTTGCTCTGTTGGACATTTAGTCTGGTGTCCATGTTCTTCAGTTTATCACCGTCACCTTATTAAGACAATTTTGTTTCCTTGACATCCATGTAGTTTAGAATCTGAGCTTTGAAGAGTATTTTTAAAAAGAAAGTATTTCTTACATTTCTAAGCAGGTTAAAGATTGCCAGTTATTATTTATTTGTATTTTGCTTAATTAGAGTCAGGGTTCCACAGCCCCGTATTCTTATGGTATGTGGTGTTATGCACACACTAGCACTGACACAGAGACCTTGCTCTTAAAGAATTTGTGAATAGACTTTCCCAATGACCCTGTGGTTTTGACGTATCACGTTGAATGACCAAATAAAGATTACTGAATAATATTCAGAAGTCCCCTTGATACACTGATGATCCAGCTCCATTCAGTCCCTTGCGCTTACATGTGTTTGTCATATGATCTTTTCTAGTAATATTTGAGTGATGTAGTGTGGTGAGTGCACCAGCTGCTTCAGGTGCAGATGGCGTTTTCCTTGTGTGCCTTTTAATGCCAGTTGGCATTTGTTTTCTATTCTGTGTGTTGACTCATTCATTCAGGAGCTTTAGTGACTGAAAAACATCTGGTTTGGTCATTGAACATCATACATGTTCTGTCTCATATCTGATGCTGAGAAAAAATGTGAAAGACCATGAGAAATACGTGAAGCAAGGAAGGCAACAGGCAAATTAAGTGACGTTAGATTTTTTTTCCTGTCTATACCCAGTTTTCTTGATTTAAAAACAACAAAAAAAGAAAATTACCTACATTGTATATATTTTTTTGGTATAGTTACGATGTATTAATTACCCCAAGCATCCCCCACTAAAATAATGGCAGCAGTTTTTACTAGCAGCAAGAGGAAAGCCCTAAGAATTTAAGGCCAGTATTAATTGCAATGTGCAATTTGCTCTGGCTTTCAAAAGAATAATACTAAGCTTAATTATTTTTCTGTGTTTTCTCCCACTGATCATGTAAACAGCAACACATTTATTTATTTATGCTGCCTATTTTGCCATTCGGTCTCTGCTGCTGTAACACTAGAATTTGCTGATTCATTCAGTAATGTTTTGCGACATCCATTTTCACACTGCATTTGGTTAAAAACCCCATCTGGCTCTGCATGACTGGGAAGCTCTGCTCATAGCTTCAAAATCAAGAGCTATGAAATGACTAAACTTGTCTGCAGATTGTTTAGTCACTAGAGGCAAGATTTAATGAAACTGTTGTCTGTTGTGTCACAGGAGCCTTTGTAAGCCATGCAGCTCATTATTTCTTGTCCTAAATGGGCATCTAGATTTTAGAAGTAGACATAAGCATTTTTAAAATTAGATTTCTGTATGTATGCATATAAAACATAAAGTATATTTACAAAATATAATTTAATTTTTGCATGTAAATATATATACACAAATATAAAACCATGATACTTTCTGGAAGATATGTAGGCTAATTGAGATTGGATGCAGTCTTAAAACAAAACAGAATGATTTCTAGAAATTCATATAGAAACAAAAGCAAAATACCAGTTTCTATGATATTGTGGAGGGAGCTTTTTTGAGGTAGATTAGCGACAGGGTTAATACTGATTTTAAAGAACTTGCTGCTCCCCTGCCTTCCTACTGGGCCCTCTGCTGCAGGCGAGCAAGAAATGGATTATTCTAAAATGTGGGAGGATTTTGATCTGCTTTATAGTAAAGACTGTAGCTCAGTTGTCTGTACTGACAAAGTCATAATCCTTTCCAAGACACATGAGTTTTGATGTGAACTGGCTTGGAAAAAAAAAAAGTGGTTCAGAAAACAGAAGCCAAACTCTGTTCAAAATCGTTTATTTATCTTGGAGCTTAGTTTTAGGCTTCTTTTCTTTTGATCTGAATGATTAACACAATTAATAATAATATATATTTACGTATTACTTAATTTCACTGTGCAGACAAAATGGTGGGGGTTGGCCTAACAGTAGGAGATACTGGTAGAATCAGCCTGTCCTGCTTCTTGATACCAGTGGGAACAGGAGTAATACCAGGAGCATGACCTGACACAGCAGCTCCCTCTCAAAAGAGATGTTCTCCTCTTGTGCCCCATGGCAGCTTCTTTTCTCCCTGCTTCAGTGGGATTTTCTAATGCCTACTTTGTATCAGTTGAAGTATTCATATTCCATGTCTCTGTAACACAGGATAGTTTCTGATGAGGAATTGTGTGTTGGCAATAGTTGGATGGTCTTGCTGGGGCATCAAATAATAAGCACCAGAGCTGCTAGGAAGGCGGAGTTAGGATCATGCAGCCAGATGCAAAAGCTGAGAGAAGGAAGCAAGGAGATGAACAAAGTCTGTGGGGCAGAGGGGAGACAAGATTTCTGTTTTTCTTCAAGATATAGTACAGGATTCTAGATTCTCCCATCTTGACTTCACTGTCACTTAATGCAAAAGGTACTTCAAGCTATTGAAGTAATGCATGAGAAAATCTTTAGTTGCCTAACACCAAATCCTACAGGCCATATTCTGTTTTGAAGTAGATTTTCCCCTGGCTTTGGTTTTTCAAGAATATGTAAAAATTCCGTTCAAATGTCAGATTTGGTAAGTAGCCAATATTTTACAGAAATACACATGTAGAAAACATGGAAAAAACCTAGCTTGAAAAAGATGCAGCTGGAAGTTCAATCTCAAAAAAGGCAAAGTGGTCTTGTGTGTGATGTTTTCTTGTTAGCAAAAAAACCCCAACTTTTGTTTTGAAGCGTGTGCTTGTTTCAGTTTTCACTTGATTTTTAGATGTTTGCCTCTGAAAGGAAAAGCAGAAAGCCTGCAGTCACTGATCCTTACAGCCAAATGTGTGTCCTTTTATCCTCACAGGTGGTTTTGTGCTATCATTCCACCTTCTGGGACTTTGTCCTCTTAACAGCTCTGAATTACAGTTACTTTACACTCAGCTAATAAGAAATTTTAATTTCTTCTGGTTCAATAAGCACGCTTATTTGCTGCACATTACTAAAACTTTTTACTTGAACTTTGATTCCCTCCTGAGCTTTCCAGAACACTCTGATATCACAGTGGTGCTCTTCATAGTAATTTCTTGTAACCAAACCTTTGGAAGATAAAGTACAATTATGTCAATTTACAGATGCAAAATGGAGACATATAGAAACAAGAACCAAAAGAATCTACTAATTCTAGGAACATGGCTTGACAGAACTGTCTTGTTTTTTCTGAGTATCTGTATTATATAATAGCAGTAATAATATCGTGGCAGTTTAGGAGTTCCGTCCTCATTGATTCCAATTACTCCTCTCATGAATGAAGAACACACATTTGGTGAACAAATTGCTTTGAGTTACTTGCTCAATGTATAAGTAGTGTGTAAGTCAATGATAGCTTTTAATTCTATAGGACAGGTTTCAGGAAATCATCTCTTCAGTTTCCACTAATTTTTAATTCTTTTAATTACATATTTTAGCCCACATAATGTAACATATTCTTCTGGTTGTAGCAAAGATTATAAAAAGATCTGAAGAAAGATATGCCAAATAGTATAGGAAAGCTTTCTGAAACATCAACCCAGGCATCATTAAAGTGGTTATTCGTTTCAAGGCTAACTTTAATCATATTGAGTAGAGAACCTGATTTGAGATGACTTGTGAGGTCCTGAAGGTATTTCTGAAAATATCAGAGTTCTGTCACATTCGATCTGACACACTAAAATGAAAGATAGTGACAATCATGGTAGCTGGACTCCACTGTGTTGAAGTTGCACTGCACATGAATTTTCATTGTAACTTTGCATTGAAAATACATCTACAGTCTTCTGCAGTGAATGAAGCAGTCTAAAAAGTCTTTTAAAATTCTAGCACAGAGCAGCTCCATACTGTGCAGTCAGATAGGGATGCTGTGGAGCAATTTATCTGAAGCTATATTCATTCAGTCTTCATCATCTTCTCTTGTTCCCACTTGAAATGGTCATTCTCTTTGCTTTTCAGGATGTTTTGAGGTGTTAGAGTGACTTTCGCTTTAGTGAGGTTTGTGGAGGACTTGCAAGCTCAAAGCCTTGCTCAGCTGCTGAGGGATGATATTTTCACTGAATAACAGCTGTATCTGTGCTGTATCAAGTGTATCAAGTGTATCAAGTTTTATCAATGTGCCTGCTACCTGTAGATTCTCTCATGGCAACTGTTCATTGTTGGTGAAATCAAAGTTGGTAATTGGAATAGCCTGTAGATCCTATTTCTATTTGGCTTCCATTTCATTGATTTCTGCAGGCATACACAAACTGTAAAAAATCTATTTATTTCAAGCAAAAGTAACAGACAGAATGTGAGGAAATGCTTCTATCCAAAACTTAACCCACAAAGGACATTTGGGTCAGTTACTTTTAGCTGTCTGTTTGTAGTGACTAAATGTTACATGAATGTATTTTGCCTGAGCTGTTGATAGATGGATGGTTGTATCTATTCCTGGTTACAACAGATGAATGGAACTCTGCTGGCCACATTCAGTTACTACCGGTCTGGAACTGGTCTGTTCAATTCAGTAGTTTATTGCAAGATGCAAATTGATGTTGGATTTGATTCACTGTGGTTATTAGGTGTGTGAATATGAAGAAAATAGAGTCTTGTGGAAAAAAATATTAACAGCTAAAAAAATCAAAATAATTATTTCCATTGGGCATTTATCTAGTAGGTGTTCTGTGAGGCATTAATAATATGCAATTAATTCTATGAATGAGCATGTGCACTCTCTTTATATCAAGGCTTTGAATATTTGTGAAAACAAGATCCTTTCAGCTCTTTATAAGACACTTAAAGGTCTGTCTGCTTTTGAGGCTTGTGTTCTCCTCCTGGGAGTCCAAGTGAGGATAAACTTCAAAGTTTGCTGAATATTCAGGTGAACCAACCCTATCTTTGGGTCCACACGTTGTGGATGCACATTCTACTATTTCAACACCTTATTGTAGTATATAAAACAACATTTTGTCAGGCACAATCTATGTGCAGAAAATGTATTTATATAAGATCTGAAGCCCCCCTTCATTCTCTCTCAGCTGCAGAACAACTGTTTATTCCATCTACAAGCTATTGCATCTGTAGTTATTTGGACTGGTAATTGGCTAGGATGGAATGTTTTTTGGGATATGATAGAAATGTTGAGAGCAAATTTCTGGACAACTTTTGTTCTTGCTTTTACTTGAGCGAGAGTAACAGGATATGATGATTATGTTCTATTTAATTCTACACCTATACAGTCAGTGCTCTCTAACTAGGTTCAGAATCTGTCCAATGGTTTCCACGAATGTATTTTTCAATGGCTGCTGAACTCTTTTTAATAAAAGGACATAGAACATCTTTCTAGATATTTAATAATGGAAGGGGTTTTTCTATATTTTTAAAGGAAATTTTCAACAGCTGTGATGTAAAATTGGTCATTTCCTGGCAGTTAACACTCATGTTTCGCATAATAAGATTTGTTTTCCTAGCAAACCAATGCCTTAGTACTGTAGGATTAAAATTCTAAGTCATATCAATGAAATGCCTGTTTCCATTTTTAATTGTTGAAGTCGGAAAGGGAATAAAACAGTGTAATTGCAAATGTATTTGGATTTCAATTTTAAGAGAAAGCTGCCATTTTAAATAAGTTCAGTAACTCCTGGGAGCCAAGACAA
Organism: Sialia sialis; assembly: GCA_009812075.1. NCBI lineage: Eukaryota > Metazoa > Chordata > Aves > Passeriformes > Turdidae > Sialia > Sialia sialis. Next base: position 10,698,334 of record VRYO01002782.1, read on the forward strand.
TTTTCGAAAGATAATAAATTTGAAAAAAAACCCCCAACAACCAAGCCTCAAGTGATGTATATTTATAAACAGGAAAATCATTTTCAATTGAAGAGAGGTCTCTAGAGATCTCTACACTTCCACAGTAAAACAATTCTCAGCTTGAATCCAATCCAATTTCATAACTTTCTACTGTCCTATCATTGTGCCCTGATCAGTTAAGACGCTAATTATTTCCCTTTTGATCATATCATCCAATTCTGATGCTATGAAAGCAACCCTAAGTGAATAAACATACCATTTTTGGACATTTGACATCATCCAGTGGCAAGATTCACTTTTGCCTTCTTTTCACTTGTAGTGCAGTTGTCAAAGTACAGTAAAAGCCCTTTGGTATTGTGACACAAATGGTACCTTTTGCTTAAATGCTGTACACTTGCATTTCTTTCAGGAAGCAAAGGACAAAAATAAACTCTTGATGCTATTAAACTGGCTTTTCACACTCTGATTTAACCTTTACAAAACGAAAAACACAAAGTAAAAATGCAGTTATGTTAGAAAATATCCACCTGAATTGCTGTATTGATTCTTTTTCTTTTAAGAGGGAAAGCCAATACCATATAGTTACAAAATGTATTCATTAGCTCATAGCCTGTTTTTGTCTCCAGTGTTTTAACACTCTTCCCCTTCCCCCAATTCCTTTTTTAATGGTTACAGTACAGTATTTACTAAAAAGCAAAGGACTCCATCTTGTCTGTAACATAAATATTACAGTTGCTGTTACAAGAGAGGCAATATTTATTTTAAATTTTTGTTGCTTTACTGAGAAAAATAATAACGGCAAATCAGAATACTGATTTCTCTTCTTGGAATGCCAAGAATGTGTGCTTTAGAAAAGAGAAACACTTTTGTGCACCAGAACAGTAGGTTAGATTCTCATTTTATTTTTATGCCTCTTTAAATAGTGCTGGACAATATATAAAGAACTTAATCAGACAACAGTTTACATTTGTATTCACCTTTGAAGTCTTTAGGTTGACAGACTAACATAGAGCAAAAGCCAGGAGCAAATGCCTGGGGATGCATTTTTGAGCAGAGGTAAAACCAATATACAGGACAAGTTATTTGTCTTGCAGAATGGGCACTAAAGTGATATGGAAGTAGAAGTTATTTTGGAACCTGATACAAAGCCTTTGAAAACAAAAGTTTAATTTCTTTGTAGAGTTTCAGATCGGCAGCAACTTCCAGTTTTAAAGTCTCATTTAAATCACTGCATCATCAGCCAAATGCTTTCCTAGCATTGCTGAAACATTGTTTCAACACTGATTTGTGGGAGAAAGAAATCACTTACTGAAACAGTGAGACCACTTCCTGAACATTTTAATTTTTCAGGAAAAAGAACATAGCCATAGGATATTGAAAACAATAGGCCCAGCAGCTTTTTGCTGAGGGAAGCTTGACAATAATGGGCTTTGATTTAAATACTCATGCAAAAGTAGTTTATCTTTCTTCAGGAAATCTAAGAAAATGAGCAAAATGCTACTGAAGTTTCATCTGGTGGTTTTTTTTATTATATTTATGAGGTCAGATTTATGATGTGAATCTTTATATCAGCTGTGTAACTGTGAATATGAATGTACTCTCCCCAAATATTGCCTTAAACTATAGATTTTTATCATTAAAATGATATTAAAAGATATTTGTCTGATTTTATTTATTTATTAAAAGATATTTGATCTCAGATGAGATACGTACTAAGTAACAGAACCCCAGAGACAAATTATACATTCTGATAACTTAGAAATTTTGCTGCAGATACTTAAATTTGTGCATTGTTTTAATACTGAATACTGTGTATTAATGGATATTATGTTGTAAGGAAAATAGAATTTGGGAACCCTGACTGCATCAGGATTTGTTTCTGCTCATATAAATATAGGTTCTACATAACAAAGGCTCCCTAAGCACTTCCTCTTGGCTTTTGCTGGAAACAGAATACCAAGCTGCCTTAGTTTTTGCCTGCCATGGCTATTTTTATCTGTCTTGAAAAAAACAAACATTCATATTTAGTATTTTCCAGGGAATCTCAAAAATCAACATATTCAATGGGAATAACACTTTGTCCATAGAGATGTCATGATTATTAATATTATCCACCAAGTCTTTCTATGTCCTATAATTAAAAGTTTGTATATGATTACATATATATAAATATATGGGTGTATTTGCATGCACATATTTGCATGTGTATACACACAAATGCACACATATAAAATGTTCTTGTCATTGATTTCATCTGTGATGGAATGACCTTAAACATTTATGCTTCTTTAAAGGTATTCATAAAGATGTGCTTAAAAATGCAAAGTGAGCAGCTCCCTCTGACTTCAAACGAGCTCTCATATTTTGCTGAAGCAGGTGATGTCTGTGTGCACTGTGTATTGTTGTTATTTAAAGTAACCAACTATTAGTTATCATTTCCACAAATATATTGAGTCCTGTTTCTTGAAAGTAAAAATATCAAAGAAATTTTAGGTTGAAAATTTTCAATCATTTCTGAAAAACTTCAGGATACAGCTTCCATGAAATTCAGTTGAATTCCTTCACTTACAAACAGTTTGTTCTGCTAGAAATGTTTTATGAAGTAATAGATTTGCATCTCTTTAGTTAATGGCCATATGGGCAAATCTTAGCCTTTTGGGGTTTTTTGGACAGGATTCACTTCAGGCACTTTTGTAAAATATGGTAGTTTGACTATTTCTTCAGATGTAATCGGAATAGACAAGCACTTCCACGGATTGACTACTGAATGAGTCAGCTTTAGATCTAGTTACCTGAATAGAGTGAGTCACTTTAAGAATGTTGCTTTTAGGTTTTCTTACATATTCGTTACAATATCAGAGAAACTGATAATAATGTCATGCTTGAATGTGTGTGTGTGTGTGTGTGTGTGTGTGCAGCTCTGTGTTTGCTAATAACTGTGGCACTGCATAGCATCCCCGTATCTAACAGGGGATCAGGGCTGCTGGATACAGTAGAAAGACTTTCAAAAGAGAAAACCAGTAATTAAATCCCTTATTAACGAGCTTGGTCTGTATTTGTGCAAGACAAGGAGATACCATCATAGCCATTTAACCAAACTGCCTGTAAATGTCAAGCCACTATTATTTCACTTGTCACTGAAACTCATAATTTCAGTTTCAAGCCCATAATATCTCTCAGAAAATATAGCCACCCAGTTGCACAAAGTAGTTGCACATTTTTTACAGAAAGGAACAAAAGCAAATACTAAACCGTTTTTGGAGTGCTGGAGCAGAGGTTGTCTGCATCCAACACTAGAATCCCCAGGGAAAAAAGTAATCTCCTCTGAAGTAAGTGTGCATCTGCCTAGTGCTTCGCCTGCTATGATGGATAGTTACAGGAAATAAACTGACTCAGCAATGATACAATGATTCTCACTCCCTTCTCTACTCCTGCTACTTCCTCCTATTTAGAATTAGTAGATGGATACTCCGATTAAACCCACTGTTTAGACACAAACTATAACACTGATTAAATGGATTGTTTTGCCAAGGGAGATGTAGCCAAATTGCCCATTTTTCATTCAAATGTTCAAGCTTAGAGAAGTAGCTTCCAGCTCTAAATATATTAAATCACCATTAACCCAATGAAGGGGATAGGAATACAGATATACCCTTCTTATTAGGTGACCAGAGTTGCTTGGCTGGTAATATGAACAATTAAATGGCAGTATTTATTTAGATCCTTTTAAAATTTGATTCCACGTGACAAGGTGTTGATTAAAATCGCAACAACAAGAATTCGGGATACTAATGTTAAAGTTTGTACAGGTCTGAAAAAGTCTCGTTACACAGATGCTATGCATAAGTAACTGGTTGAAAAAGTAAAGGCAGAGACACTCTCCAGAAATCAGGCTCACCAGAGTTATTAGTTGTTCACAGTTGGAAAGAAGCCACTTCCCATAGGAATCAGTAATTGAACCCTGTTCATTCCGCTCTGTACAATGATCATGACTTACAAGTAAAGCAAAAAGCTTTGAGAATAGCAGAAAATGCACATACAATCTAAGAGTGCTGAGTTTTGCCTCATGGAATGCATATGGGAAGAAATTGCTTTGAGAACATGATAAAAGATCTAAATGTTTTATTTGTATCTCTCTTTATTTCAGCTTTCAATTTGGTTTTCTTTAGTACATAACAACTTACAATGTATTGCAAGAGAATTAAACTGATCTATTTGTGTTTATTAGTCATGAGGTTTTAATGTAACCCTCCAGATTTATAACAGCTTTTAAATGGACTCATAGAGTTTTAAGACTAAAAGAAATGGTTATGATTATCTAGTTTGACCATAGACCATTTCCCCTGGTGATTCCTCATTGATTCCAATGACCTGTGGCTGAACTACAGTAAATTTTATTGAAAGATAGTAGTAACAGAATGTGAATAATTTTCACATTTTGTATTTCCTATGATAATCTGTAAGCACCTTGTATTGTTTTCACATGCCTGAATATTTCCACTGTCTACTGCTGAATACTTAAATATACAAAAGGGTTCAAGGCTTACTTCATAATTTGCTGTTTCATCTATTCATAGATGTTGCAGTTCTTAGTACATAGTAGTAAACTACTTTGCTCAAACAGAAACAAATCTAGGACCAAAGTGATGACAAACCCTTTTATGTATATTGATGCTGGTCCCACCCATTCACTTTTCTCAAAATAATGCCTCCATTAAAGTTTTTAAGTGGGTTTCCTGACACTTTTAATGGTATTTGTATGGGCAAATTACCTGAAAGGATATTTATCTTAAAATAGCATAATACAAGAAAACAAGCATACCTTCCTCATATTAAAAGTATATGGTATAGACACCTGGGGGATTTTAGGACTAGCAAGGAAAGCAATGAGTGTAATAGCCAAATACAAGTTGAATTTACTTGAGTTGATAATTGTATAGCAGCAATTTATCCAGCAGTGTTTGAAGCTGAGTGTCTCATACTTTTAGTGGTTTTGTGCTAAGGATATAAAATAAGAAACCTTAGAAATGAGTACAGTATCTTTATCAAAGATGCAGGAGATGGGGAAAATGGAATTTCAATTTGCAAGATTTTTGTGGGAAAGCATTTAATTAAAATTATACTGCTCAAAGAAATACTATTTAAAATTAAGAGAACATGAAAAAACATGCAGAAAGTGGTATTCTCTTTGAGGATGGAGTTTTAAGAAAGAATCACAGTCAGGAGAACATGTTATTGCTCTTTGTGTTACTGAGAAAACATAAGATTTCATGTGACAAAGATTAGTGATTGGCAGTAGCCCATTAAGTGTGGATTTATTTTTATACTCTTGAGCCATCACTCTTTGGTGGGAGTTTTAAAATTTTTCGTATGTATCAAGACCCCAAGAAATGATTACTATTACTAGTTATATGGAGTATCACCAGTGTCATGTGTAGCTACTTACATGGAACATGAATGAATGTGCTTATTTTATGAATGAAGTTTCCAGTATTGTGTAGATTCTTGAAAGCAGCAGTGATGACAAATGATTTTGTGTTTGACATTGCTTTTGAACTCTTAGAAAGGTCAAGAGTTAAGAATAAGTTCTTTTCAAGTCAGGAAGAGAATATTAATATGTATGTTGGAGTTGTATTTTCCTCTTATGGCTGGCTTAAAGATGAGGAACCTGCCTCTACAAGGGACAGTAAAAGTCTTCTTTCCTAAGCTCAGGCCTGTATTCCCTGACCTGAAAGATGATTTCAGTCTCAAATCTTCAGGTGTGTGTCTCAATGTAAAAGATTTACAGAAAATACAGCAGCAAAAAGTAGTTCCATTAATTAAGTAGGGAAAGCCCTATACAGAATGACCAGTACTGATTGGACAGTAATCAGCACTGAGAAAGAAGAATGTTAATTACATCATCACAAATGAATTTGCCATTTCTCCTTCACTAAGAGGTCATTGCATGATACAGCAGAAGTAATTTCTTTTCTCTCCTCCACAGGTGGTGAAAAGAGAAATTTCCCCAAGTAGTGCTTTTTGTACAGCCTCATGATCTTAGTGCTGTAGATGTATGCTAAGAAGTGAAATGTTTCTTTTATTTACTGCTTGAGGCAGAGTCTATTACAAATTGTATTTTCTTCTGAAGTAATATTAAGTGAATGAATGTAGGGATTCTGGCACATTTTCCACTGGTATGAAAGGGAAGGAAATTCATAGTTTAATTGTTCATTACTTTCTGGTGTTTTGGCTGCTCATTGTCCTTTTCTTTCTTTTGACTAGGCAGCTAATTAACTACGCTTTCCATAAATATTTATTGGCTTCTGAGTTCTATGTGAAATTCAACTCAATCCAAAGGTAATTTTTAAACCCATGAATGCTTTAGGTCTTAACTGTAAACTAAGCAACTGAGCTTAGCACACAGTGTGTGCTAATCCCACTCTGATTGGAAGCTGTAAATTTTCATTTCACCACCACTGGGTCAGTTTGAGTTCAGTTATGCTGCAGAATGAAGCAGTTTACACATTGCATTACCACTGCATGCTAAGTTGTTCTTTCAGTACTGAAGAACTGATTGCCAAATTTCATTTGTTGGGGTAGGATCTCAATGAATATGAAGTATCTTTTAACAAGATAGAAATACAATTTTGGGAAAGTATTTAAGTAACTAAATTGAGATAATGATAATTTATCATATATTTTACATTTAATAATATTAATATTTTAATATTCAGTAATAAGAATTTATAAGATACTTCAAGAATTTTTCACTCCTAGTAACATGCTTTTGAAGTATTCGTTTGAAATTCAGAAGCCCCCTGCTTACTTGCAAATAACTGAAAATAGATTTTAAAGAGTGTTTATGATTTTTTAAAATTGTTTATTAGATTTATTTTCATTTTAGTAACAAATTCATGTAAGAAAGACAAATCACTTTCTCAGACTGAAAATGAATCATTTTATACCTTCATCATCATATCTCACAACACTAATACACAAATCTGTGCACTATTCAGAGGGTTCAGTAAACTGTATTTTTCAGTGATTTATGACTGTTGCTCTTTTTTGCATGATTCTGCAGAATAAAGAACCTGCGACCTTTCTCTGGTGTAATTTAGATCATGCCTTCAGTAATAGGAACAGTTCATATGTAAATAAGAACTCAAGGCTGAGCTCAGAGGGTGCTGAGCAGCAATACCAGGTCTCGCTGGAGGCCAGGAACTAACAGTGCATCTCAGGGGTCTCTAGTGGGCCCAGTACTGTTGAATGTCCTCATTCATGGTTTGAATTATGAAGCAGACCACACTCTCACCAGGTTTGATGGTGACATCAAACTGGGAGCGGTGGGTGATGCAGTAGAGGGTTGTGCTGCCATCCAGAGGGACTTCAACAGGCCAGAGCAATGACCCTACAAGAGCCTCATGAAGTTAAAGAGAGGGAAATAAAATTCCCTGGTAGAGAGTAAGCCCATGCACCAGTGTGTACTGAGGTGTAACCAGCTGGAAAACAGCTGTGTAGAGAAGGACCTGGGGATCCTGGTGGGCACCAAGCTGGATGTAAGCCAGCCATGTGCCCTTGCAGCAAAGGTGGCCAGGGGCATCCTGGGCTGCATTAGGTGTGTTCCCAGCAGATCAGGAATATGTTCCTTCCTCTCAGCCTGGAGGAGCTGCACCTGGAATACTCTGCCCAGTTCTGGGCTCCCCAGTTCGAGAGGGACATGAACATACTGGAGAGATCTAGCAAAGGGCCACTAAGGTGATTATGGAACTGGAGAAAAGGCTAGGAGAACAGGAGCTTTTTAGCCTAGAGAAAAGAAAGGTTGGGAGGATTTCAGCAGTTTATTTAAATATCTGAAGGGAAAGTTTAAATGCTTTAAAGGTTTCAAGCCATGCTTATTTCAGTGGTGTCCAGTGATTGGACAAGAAACAATGTGCACAACAGGAGCTGAGGAGAAAAGAGGATTTTTTTAACGTGTTAGTGATGGAACATTGGCAGAGGTTGCCCAGGGACATTGTGGAGTTTACCCCTTAGAGATTCTAAAAAAGTGTCCTGGACAACCTGCTATGGGTGACTGTGCCTGAGGAGGGAGGTTGGACAAGATGATTTCCAAAAATCCCTTCCAACTCTGGTTGTTCTGTGTGTGAACTCTTACAGTTAAAATTATTCAATAATAATGACTAAATGAAATAAAAACCCCTGCTGCCAAAAATGGGGGTAACTTTGATGAATAACTATTGTGTTGCTTTGCCATGTGTTCTGGCAGAGTAGTGTGCATGGAATATGATGCGTTCTGAATATTCATTGACTTTAATTTCTCATTTTGTGCCTGTTTGTTTTTTTTTTACTGGCATGACACTGCGTTGTCACAATAGGGAAGTCAGCAGAGGAAAAAACAACAGAGCTAGAAATTGCGCCTCAGTTGGTAGAATTTCATCATTGTGATAGCAGTCTCCCTCAGCTGAGGATTTAGTGCTAAGCATCAAGAAGCATTCTTAGCAAGATAAATATTTACAGAGCAATCTCCAGTTACTACAAATGATGAACAATGCCAGCTGAAAACCATGTGTACCCTTGGTCTGAGTCATGACTATGGTTAAACTTCTGTCTACTGCTGTTGGAACTGCTTGAAGACCAACCAACCACACCCATTCTAGTTAAAGAAATACAGTGAAGAAAGATATTTCTGACTTTTCTATATTGTCTTTTCTGTCCTATTTGGAAGCTGGCAGATAAGTTATACTTACATGCAGAGAGCTTCATAAAAATCAGCCTTATTTTAATTCTGCCTGGCTGGTATTTGGTTTAGAGAACCTGGAGGCCAGATGCTGCGGGGTGGGTAGACTTTCTGGCAATAAACTGACTTTATAAATAAAGAAAATTGCTCTGCAGAGAATGAAGAGCTGGCTTTCCAAAATTTGGAAAAATGTCATCAATTTGCAACCAAAGCATGACCATAGTTACCATGTACTTCTTTTAAAACAAATGAAATAGATAATAAGAGTCAGATGAAATATTCTTATTCTAAACTATGAGTAACTGGAGGAATAACAGGTCTGCATTTGGAGGAGAAACATGGAGGGATTTAGGTGCTGCTAGATATTAGCTGACTCATTGATACAAAGGCCAGTCATAGTTCCCATTTAATAACTTGTCCTCCCTTACAGTTATTAAGATCTATCATTTCATTAGAGGGAGTTATACTTCTGAGGAGGTCACCATAGACTTGGTACCACACCGCTGAGAGGTGGTAGAAGCAGAAATATACTAGCTGTGATCATTAAATGTGACTAAGTGTCTTGGTTTGTGGGATTATTACCTTGGGCTTGCAGGAAAAAAAGACAGTTTAGCCATGACACATGAAATAATCTGCTTAAAGTCTGCTTAAATTAAAATAAAATGTAGAAAGCATCAGTTTTTACAAGCCCCAAAACAGACAGAATGGTTTCATTATTTTGAGGTATCTGCCAGGAAAAAATAATGATTTTACAACCATGGTAGGTCCTTCTCAATAAATTTCCTTTCACATTTATGGTTTATGATGAAAATTTGTGAGAAAAATATGGTTTAACACACTGTTTAATGGTTGTAATTTAAATAATAACAGGCAAACAAACATATAAGGGATAGTTCAATGATAGAACTGAACTCTTAATTAGCTGTGACTGAATCTTTTAACCTTCACGTCGGAACAAAAGCTGTCAAAACAAATGAAATTGATGCAAGAAAAGGTTATTTTCTTTTTTCAGTCTCATGTCAGGGCTTTGAACTTATTTCCTAAGTCCCTAAAAAGATACTTAGTGTTATAACACAAGTCTTTATGTAACTGGTGAAGGACACAACTATCAGTTCTGCTCTGAAATAATTAACAAAGATAGATCGCTTAGTTTATGTGGTAAAATTGATCTAGTAATGCTGCTGAGAAATGCAGACTATATCGGTTTCTTTGTGACCCACAACTTATCTCCAAGTCTCACTGCTGTTACATTAGCACTCACTTTTTCCTTGCTTCCTTCCTTAATGTAACCTCACACAGAATTGAGGAAAGCTTAAGTAGAATAGCCAGCTGAAGAGCTTTGCTTTCTGCAACTTAAAATTGAATCTTTGAACTTGCCAGAAGGTACAGATTTGAGAGCTGTGATATAGTTCCATCAAGTGTATAGTGTGCATACACTGTATAAACATTGGCATGGTGATAGGGGAAGAATGCTTCTCTAAATAAGCAATCATTCTTATTTTTCCTAAATGTATTGCCATTTCTTCTTCATTGTTTTGCATCTCTCTCATGAGAAAAGGCTGAGAGAGATGAGCCTGTTCAGCTTGGAGAAGAGACAGCTGATGTTACCAATGTATGCAAATATCTCAAGGGTGAGTTTCCAGAGGATGAGGCCAGGTTCTTTTCAGTGGTGCCCAGCAACAGGACAAGGGGTAACAGGCACAAACTGAAACACAGGAAGTTCTATCTAGATATGAGGAAAAAATTCTTTATTTTGAGGGTGTCAGGGCACTGGATGAGGCTATCCAGAGAAACTGTGGAGTCTTCTCCTGTGGATATAATCAAAACCGGTCTGGGCATGGTTCTGTGCAACCTGCTCTAGGGGAACCTGTTTCAGCAAGAGGGTGGACCAGATGAACTCCAGAAGTCCCTTCCAATCACAGCCAGTCTGTGATCCTGTTTTCTTCAGGAACTTAGCCTTCTCAGGTTGGTTGGTCCTAAAATTCAGTCAAAGAACAGCTTCCTTAGACACTGGTGGCAGTAGAGAGACACAGGCAGTGGTTGTTAGCTGGCATAGCCATGACTGAGGTTTTTAACTTTTTGCTCGTGTCGAAAGCCATCAGTCAAAGGGGTAGTCACTCATCTGGAGCATTGTGGGTAAGCTGGGAGAACACAAACTGGTTTTATGTGCTCATGACTTCCTGGCTTGAGGGGAGCATTTTAGTTCATTTTCTCTGAAGACAGACTGTCAAAAAGCATAGAAAAGTTCATGTGGCCTAATAGTTCCATAGTGCATTGGCTTCAGAGCTCTTGTTTTACTTGGAGAGTCCTACTTGTAGCTCCCTACTAATCTTGCAAATTCTACTGATGAGCCTGTCTATTTGGTACTTGCAAAAATACATCAACCATATCAGCTTGACCTCACCAGGAAAAAAACACTCCCCATTTTATGTATTTATCAAAGAGAAAAAGGCTAAAAAAATTTGTCAATGACAACATTAGCATCTACATTTCATGACATTTACTTCCTGGCAAGAAATGAGGGAAGTAGTGTGTGATCCAAATCAGAACACACTTTATTAGCTACTCTAGTGACTTGTAACCTAGAGATGTAGGACCATGTTATCTTTTTATTAGAATTAATTAATCTAAGACAATTCAGTTTTTTTTCATTTTTGTCCTTATTGGCTTAATAGTGTTTGATTACTAGGCTGTTTTTTCAAATGATAATTAGAAATCTTCAGTGTCTTCATTTTTCACTGTATGTTGACAGATTCCAGACAGCATTGCAGCGAAGTTCAAACACAGCAGTCACAAAATAAGAAAAAAATCAAGGAGGAATTTGCCTTCCTATCAGCTGGTTTTATATTAAAATCTAGCTAACACATTGACTGCTCATGTTCTTCATGTCCCTTAGGCATTTTTATAAGAAATAAAATTTCAGCATTTGTAAAATTTCTATCTTTCCCATATATTGATTTAGAGCATTAGGCCAAGCTGGATTTCTGTAACTGCTTCATGAAAGTCATAGGCTGACTGTCTTATCAAGCTTGGAAGACATCCAACAACTCTAAATACCAAAGTACTTTTTAATTGTCCTCTTGGGACTTTTTTATCATGTGTTATACTCTGTGATATGGATTGTTATCTTTCTTCTTAGCTTTATGCTCAAAATGGAATGTAATCAATAACAAAACTTAATTCCAAGCTCATTTCTTCCTCAACAGACAGCTCAGCTGTAATTCATTGTCATATCCATCTTACGTGCTGTACCTGTGCAAGTTTAGCAAATGATCTCCTCTGAGAAAGCTTTTGTGAAAAGTAAAGCTTAGAGACTCTACTAGAAATTAATGGGAGATAATGAATTTTCAAGTTTTCAAATATTCCACATTTATGACTCCTTCAGGTAAAGCCCAGGTTTTCACACCTCACACTCAAAGAAAGATTTCTTTCTTACTGAGTACAAGGGCTGCATACAAGCACCTACTGAATTCAGTGACCATTGGGTCTCCCTGAAGGAAAACCTCACTTGGAACTCTGCAGATATAGATATTAAAATAATAATAAACAACAGACTGTTGCAAGAAATAGTTTTCATAAGCACATTAAAGAACTACTACTACCCTTTCTTGCTTTGAGTTTGATAAACAAGCAAAATGTCAGGAGATCTACCTTCTGCTTGGTTTGTGTGGGTGGTTTAGTATAATTTTCTTTAGTTCCTGTCTGTGAGAATTGCCCCATGGGGGTTAATTAATTTTTAGAAAAGGAAGTGAGATTTTTGGGTGGAATTCATAGTAGAACTAAAAGTTATCAGTACTACTTATTGGGCTCTAGAAAATAAATTCCTTATATATAGATTTTATTCTCACTCTTTGCAGACAAAAATATTTTCCTCTTAGGTACTTTTATGAGCTTCAATATGTTTGAAATAGACCATGCACAATTATGTGTAATAGACTGAAATTTGCATTTCAGAGTTCAGAATCTCAGTTGTGTCACTGATGATGTTGGTCATTGCCTCATTAAATGAAAAGGATTATTTTTATATTCTGTTACTAGGTGATAACATAGGAGAGGATATTTGTATGGAAACTTGAGTAAGAATCAGTACAGGAGAGACATATAAAACGGCTACAGTGTAATAAAGAAGTATTTGGGTTAATCCATTGCCATCCATTTTTATTCTCTATTCCACTCCATTGCAACCACAAATATGAACTTGACAGATGTTAGTAAAAGGTTGGATGTAGTCCAGGCTACAATGGTTGCTGTGGATAGAAAGTTTAAAAGTTTTGGCTCAAAGCTGCAAGAAGCCGAGGAAAAAAAAGAGGAAGAATAAGAGAATTTGGAATCAGTAACTGATAGACAAAACATGAATTAAATTGATGAACTGTAAAATAAATTCATATTGAGAATACCAGGTTGATATGGCTTTGTGAAAGTAAGAAAGTAGATAGCTTGAGATCTGTTTTTTGTTGTTATGGTTTATAAGGTTGTTGAGACATAAGTAATTTATCACTCATTTTACATGGTGTGGTGGGATTTTCTGTGCTGGGATTGCTCAAGTGAAAAGCACAAGTATAGGATTAGTGAAATGGGCAAGCATTAGCATTAGAGGATATAGTGCTATAATTCTCATGTAAATATGAGAAAAGGGTTCAAGTTTCAAAATTCATATTTAAGACCCTGCACTATGGTCCAATATTTCAGCTTAAGTAAGTGTTTGTGATTGTCAGAATGAGAATAAAAATTATGAGCTTGGAACACAGCTCACCCTCTCTTGCCAAGGTAAGGATAAGCATATTTCTTTATTTCACTTCCCCAATGCCACTGGCTTTTTTTGGCTACGGGCATGGAAAATATATCTACCTCAAGAATACAGGAGTGTCTTTGTGACACACAGTTGGTCTGTTCAGCTATCCTTAATAATGCTTTCTTTATTCACCAGACTCCTTTCCCACCTATTATGTATTCTGATGCTGAGTTCAATGAAACCTATATTGAGTTAGAAGTACTACTACATAACTGAGATTTCTGCAACTTAGAAAGCTGTTTCTAGCCAAATAATATTTTTGACTTGCTATTGCTAATATTGTATACTTGTTTGGCTCAGGAAAGCATGAAAACCTTGGGCCTTGGCCAGAAAATGTTCCTATTGTTTTTTTCTGAAGAATTGGCAGAAAGCAGTTTTTTATTTTAACTCGATCTTCACTGCTCAGCCAGAAAATACAATCTAGACCTCTTTAGGGATAATATTCTAGAAATGAGAAAATACAAACAATAGAGACTTACATGTCTGTAGTGAAGTTCTGTATCTTGGCTCATTCCCATTTGGCCTTGGCTATTTTTCTTGTAGCAATGCATAATTGTGTTATCTCCTTTTATATTTGTTATTTTAAAATCCCTCTGTTTTCAGTGTTAATAAAGCTGAAATCCAGAACTGCATCCTTCATGTTAATGCCTCAAATTTGGCCGAGGGGTTTCTTCCATTATTGGGAAGAAAGCAGTTGAAGTAGCCCTGCAGACTGGTTATTTATCCAGGAGGGTAACATCTTTTATGACCAATAGGTATTTTTAGAAGAAAGACAGAATGTTCCTTCAATAAAGCTTGCAGAATCTTTTCCAGTCGAACTATGCTTGTTTGATGGAAAAAATTGTTCCAGAGGAATGTTCGTTCTGTCATAGATATCAACAGAAAATCTTTAGGGAGGTGAGTTTGTTTTTTTTTTGCCAGGTTTTGTACCAATCAAGCAGCTTGTCAACAGCTGCATGACCTCCTTTCTAAGCTCTCTAGACTTTTGACCTGGCAAGCTCTCAAGCTTCTTTGTCTCCCAGTTGATCACTTAATGGGCAGCCAGCTCTTTCTCTGGCTGCTTCTACAGATCACAGAGTGGCTTGCTGCTGGCTTGCCTAAACTTCCAAGTGTTGCTAACTGGCTTTCTTTGCTTCTATTAGCTCCTCAAAGCCTTTTCCACAAACTACCTCGGGCCTCATCTCCTTGGCTCCCTGGTGGCACCAGAAATCCAGCTGGTTAATGTCCAGAAGGTGCTTCCTCGTTGGTTGTCTGTTTAGCTGCTGTAATGACTCTCTGCAAGGCTTGCCATTTGCAGGGAGCTAGTTTCTGGTGATGGTTGGCTCAATAGCGTTCACCGCTACTTACTTTTGAAAAATTTTCCTACCACAAAACCAGGTGTGGGTTTTTTAAAAACTTTTATGTAACAAATAAATATGATAATTTTAAAAATAATTCCCTGTACAATTTTCACAGAAAATTCCTAAGCCTGTGTTCTTCTGTGAACAGGGAGGTTTCTTAAGGACCACTGTAAACTTAAAAAACGGGAAAAATTTTTTTTGCTAACAGGTAGTATTTTCCTCTAATTAAAATATCTTCCTCCAATGTGTTTCTAGAAAGACTCACATGAATCAGAGAAGGTGACTAGCTTTTCAGGTGTAACATGCTATACCAATTAAACAAATGTTTACTTCATAAAATACCATTCTGTCATTTGTAAGTTTTATCAATACCTGTGTTAAAAGTAAAAGCAATGTGAAATACTGCAAGATGATGTTTGAGATAAAGGAATTTCCCTTCCTATATATTACATCTAAGAATATCTTCTGGCAACAGTATAACAGCACTCATCTTACAATATCTGGCCTATGACGGAAGAAGAAAAACTATTCATTAAGAACATCATTAAGTTTATTTAGAAAGTTTTGATTTTCGATTTCCCTATTTTCTATTCTTTGAACTCCTTTTTGCTACAATTTTTTTATTTTATTCCTTATACTTCAAATGATTAGTAAGGATCTTAAAGAGCAGCTCTTGAGCTTTTCTCAAATGCTCTCAGCAGTTTGAGAAACCAGGTAACAGTCTTTTGTAGTGTCAGTGAGTGGAGATAAAAGATGTGCTGGCAATACTTATAACTGCCTTGGTATTCATGATAGCTATGATGGTCAGACTTTATCCACTGAAGTGATAAAATGTGTGCAAAAATCTTCAGTCAATACTTCACTATTTCAAAGTACTAGCCCCTCCAGTAAGAGGTGAAATAGTACAAGAGCATTGGGTCACTTGTAGTGACCTCCTGAGCCAGCTCCCGTTCTGGGTGTTTTGCAATGAGTGCAAAGCTGTTTTGTTCACACTGCTGCTATAGGTACACGAGGTTTTTCCACAAGAAGCAGGGGAAATTCACACAGAAAGATACACTTCTGTGCAGCTAAGGGGATGCTGTTTAAGGTGATGAGAGAGAAGTCCTTTGCACAGTTGTTTTGGATGTTTATTTAAACAAGACATAAATCTTCAGTAAGTGACCATTCTTCAGAGCCAGTAATCACCCTTAGCTACAGGACCTAACATAGGCACTGATTCATATTCTGTCTCCTTTTCCAGTGCTCCAAGCTATTCGATGTTTTCCTCTTTGGCACATGTTAGAAGATGATAAAAGCTGTTACAAATCTCATATGCACATTGAAGCTTGGAAAACTGTAGTACACTCTTGGTATTTAAAAGCTATTTCCTGTAGGCAGTCAAGCCAAAGGAATGCATCCAGAGTATATTGCACAGATTTAAATATGTCTCTCTGGCTAAGAAGAAGCCCTAAATCAAGCCAAAACAACATTTGCATACCTTGTAATTAATGTGAAGACTTTTTACAGTGTCGCCAAAAACTCTCAACATGTTATTTGGCAACATTTAGATTGGAAAAAGGTGAAAACAAAGCTAGAAGTAATTTACAAAACCGAAGCAATTAGATTGGCTTGGCTGAAAGTTCTGGATCTGACTGGGAATAAGGACTAGTTTTTCTGGAAGTAGATTATTGGAGTATCTTTGTGAACTGTGATGCTTATAGCAAGCTTTATGCTCTAAGAAAGAGTAAAAAATTACATGCTCTTACATATATTACATAGGAAGAGAGAAGAGGATATTACTTGCATATAGTAAAGGGAGGAATGGTTTCTGCTTTTATCAATCAGAAGTTCTGAGCCTAGTGGTCCTTGCTAATTTAGCTAGTAGCATTTATCATTATGCAATATCCACTATTCATGAGGTTTCATTCATTAATAAATCATCAGATTTTTATGGTATTAGGCAAGTTTTATTGTATACTATACCCAGTGGTGAAGTGGCAAATCCTACAGAAAAGTTTTATCTAATGAAACTGTAACACTCGGTCTGGCTAGTAGCATTGTCAGTGCTTTACCTGATTGTTCTGTGTTTTTGGCTCCCTATGGAGTGAAGATCAGTTCCAAAATACAAACTGTGTTTAGGCCTGACCACAGCAGTCTGAAAAAGTTAACATCCTCAGCAGGATAATATTGTCCATAACCATTTACAAAGCCAAAGAAAGTGTCAGGCCTTGTGGGAGGACTTAGAAATCCATTAATGCTTTAAAAGAGTTTCACAGAAGCTGGATATGTGTTTGATAACACAGATCTCTTTGAGAAGGAATTATCTGAGACTTTACTGTTCCAGAGTTCAGTACAAAAATCAGACTTGTTATTTAATTCTTCTACTTCCAACTTTTTTCCTGTGAACCCTTGGGGAGGTATTATAGAAAATACTATATAGTATTAGCTAACAGGCTTTTAGAACTGGTTTTCATAGCAATTTGAATGCCTGCCAATGTTAGTGTTTTTGCAAAAGGGTTTCTTCCTTTCCACACCCTTTAAACATCCGTAAATTAGTTCCGAGAAAAGAAACAAGTGTAAGGATCATGCATATGCTTGGCATTTCTGATAAAGAAAAGCTTGATTTATGTACCTTCTGCACACCACTCATTCTCAATTCATAGTCTTAAACCCCTTTTTCCCTTGCACTTGCAAGTTCCTTCTCCCTCATAAACAAAGAGGGGTTCAGAAATTGGCTTACACGACTTCACTGGTGTTCTCTTATGACAAAAAGGGAGGGCATTTATTTTCCTTGAAGATTCCTGATATCATGATTGCAGAAATCACTGGCTTTTGTTAATCCACATACAAATACTTAATCACAGAGTAGACCCACTTTCCCCATCTGTAGGGAAAGCCATTGCTCTCCATTTTTCCAGGGGATACCAGGGTTTGCATCCTCTTACTGGATCCTAGAAATAGTAAGAGGCTGAAGCTGAGATTCTTCTGTCCTTCAGTTAGTGGAATTAATCAAGACAGCATGGGACGTGTGACATCCAGAAAGGTCTTTGGAGCTCTAAGTAAAAGTTTGTTTCTGCAGTTCATTACAGAGTACTTCTGCACAACTGTTTTGTAAGGACCATGAGTAGATTTATGAGCCCAACTTGAAGATTTTGTAATATATAAATTACAAAATTGAAGTTTTTTTTTTTCTCAGTATTCATTTCAATGTATAATTGATGCAGCAAATACATAGAAAGCTTTTGGCCTCCCCAGTGAAAGAGAAACTCTACAAATGCTTGTTGGCACTTTTACTTATTTAAATTTAGACTTAACACTTGAAAAAGGGAGAATTCACCTTTTCTGTCTAAATTATCTACATGGATTTGCTCAGGGTCTGGGGCTGTTCCTGAAGGGACATACTCTTTACTATTATGGAACTGTGTAGCAAAATGAAGCCATTTGCAGTAAGGATGTGCTGCATGTTGTAAAATTGTCATTAACTTAACCACAGCACCATTAAACTGGTCAAAACCCAAGACTATTCAACACTTCAGCATAAAATTTATGTATTTATTAATCTTGATTTAACTAGGAAAAAACCTCTCTCTCAGCTGCAATCTTTTGCGGAAGCTATTTATGGTCAAGGGAGCACTTACACCATTCCATAATACTTTAAAAAAATGCCTTTTATTATTAACTTCAAGTTCTCCAGTTCAGTAAGCTTGCTGGAGTCTTAAATTTTTAGATAATTTATCTTTCTAATTAAGGTATTATGTAAATTTTATATTATTTTATCTGAAAATTATGCCGTAGCCTTTAAAGATAACAGTAAATGAAAAACACCTACCACTGACATGTGAACTCCAAAGAGTTTGTGCATATTCAGATAATATTGAGGAAACAAAACTGCAGTTTGGTTTAGTTTAATAGCTGTACTACAAATACAAGAAATTCCCTATTCAGAAAAAAAACAAACAAAACCAACCAAACAGAATTGAACTGAAAAAAGGCCTGAAGACATTTTAATTTGCAATAATTTTACTGTTTGCTTTTAAGCTGCGATAAAAACATAGTCTATTATGTATGTAGTTTTCTCTTTTTCTAGGTCTTCCTCCCATTTTAAGTTTTGACTTTATCTGTGTGTGAATAAAAATATATTTAGAGCAACAGGTGGATAATCAACAGCAAAGTTATTTTGAGGAACTTCCTATGCACTCCTATGCATTGAGAACATCTGAGCATTGGTTGCAATCAGTTTTTATTTTCTTATCTTTCCTGAGCAGAGGCAAGATGATAAGGTTGGTATTGTTTTGTATGTCAACCACAGAAAACCTGGAATGTGCTAGGAATGAAGGACATGCCATGGGTGCTTTGTGGGCAGCACAGTCGCACATGCCATGTTGCACCCCAGCACGGGACCAATCTAGGGCACTGCATTCTGCTGTGACCTGCTCTGGCCCAGGGAGTGCTTTCACCCACGTGTGCTACCAGTGCTGTACTTGTGTGCCCAGACACCAAATAAACTCCATCTGCTGGCATTTAAAACATTTGTCATCCTATTTCTTTTATCAAATGGTAGCATTTACATTTGAATATTGTGATGGTAATGTAATATGTCAGATACTTTGTGTTGGTAATGAAAATACACTGAAGTTCAAAACATTTCTATTGCTTTATGGGAAACAGCTCCTTTAATATGTTGCTTTAATATATTCTTTTGCATTTTTTAATATTTTCATACAAAAGCACATGGAGTTTATACTCAGCTAAATGTAACTTACATTCAGAAGTAACTTACTTTTGTTTGTGTTTTCTGAGCTATCTGCAAAGTAAGCACAGGAATTATCAAACTTACTTACCAAGCCAGTTGTTTGTACTAACTCAGGTCAAAATACTGAAATTTTGTCCTGTGAACATTCTCTGAAATCCAAATAAATGACTTGTTATCGGTCTTCCTTTGCTTTTGATCCTGTTGTAGGATGATGTGTTTTCCTAATGATGCAGAATCTCTCATTAAGTTCAGGAAACAGGATATAAGGATAAGTCAATTGACTCAATTTATGGGCATAATAAAGCAGAGACCCTATTACCTTCAGGAATCAAGGCAAGATGAAACACAAAGTTGTAAAGTTATTATGACAAATAACTTAGTATTTACCTGCAAATATAGAGTTAATACATTGTGGTTTTGACGCAGAATTGGAGGCATTAAAACCTGAAAACAATAATAATAATCTATTGTTTAATGTGCTATCTTAGAATGTTTCAGAATTTATTCAAAGCTAGAAATGTCTCTTACTAAAGCATGATGAACTACAAGAATTTTTAAAAGTATTTCCTAATGTCTGCTCTACATCTCCTTTCAGCCTTTCTGAGTCAGTGTTAACAGCTGGGGATTTTTTTCCCTTGCTTGCAATATAATTAAAAACAAATTTAGCAGAAGCATAGAAGTTTTGTCAGTTGGAGGCCTGTTTGTTTTTAGGAAGGTGGCTAGCAATATATGCAGCTGTTCCTGACAATTATGAAGTTTAAACAGCAAAGCAGGGGAAAGAGGCTGAATTCGCCAAATATGGTTTCCTTTGTCTGTCAGTGAAAACAAATTGCTGGACAGTGTAGAGTTCTTCATGCAGCATGCTGAAATCAAACTTGTTTACATGTACTTCATTGCAGAAATTACAGATGAAACTTAATAGCTTCCCAGAAAAAGCAGTGCAATAGATGTTTTTCCCATACTGCATGGAATACAGTAGCAGGTAAAGAAAACATAAGCAATTGGGATGTGATGGAACAAGTCTAGAGGAGGGCCGTGAAGATCATCAAAGGGCTGGAGCATCTCTCCTATGAGCACAGGCTGAGAGTTGGGGTTTTTCAGCCTGGAGCTCCAGAGAGACCTTGGAGCACCTTCCAGTGCCATAAGGGGCCTACAAGAAAGATGGAGAGGGAAGTTTTACAAGGGCATAAAGTGGCAGGACAATGGCTGTAAACTGCAAGAGTCAGTTTTAAAATAGGAATAAATTCTTTATTGGGAAGGTGGTGAGACACTGGCTCAGGTTGCCCAGTGTGGCTGCTTCATCCTCGGCAGTTCAAGGCTGGGTTGGATGGAACTCTGAACAAACTGATCTAATGGAAGGTGCCCCTGGCCATGGCAAGGGGTTGGAGCTTGATGATCTTTAAGGTCCTTTCCAACCCAAACTCTTCTGTGATTTTATTTAAGCTGTGGTGTTTTGCCTTAAAGGAAAAGAAGTACATTTTATTTCAGCTGGAATATAGTCCAAAACTGGCAGAGAGATGTTGATTCTTCATTTAATGCCTTGAATTCCATTTACCTGTATCTGTATCAGTTCAAAATTATGAAAAGAGGTCTTGTGCTTGTGTATTTATGAGTCTGTCATAGTGCAAATATTGCCAAAGGAGAAATGTGGGACAATACAGGAGGAAACATTTAAAGCAAGTTGTCAGTCATTGGAGCCATTGGTACTATTTCCAAGTATGGAGCTATGGTGCTCTGTATGGGATGTTATTCTTGGGAATATATAACTCATGGCTTTGAACACCTACAACATTTTCTCTAAAGCCAGATGCATTAATCTGTGTGTCTTATGTCCAAATTCGGGTCAAACAAAAATACTTCACTCATGTTATTTATAAATTGTTCAAAATGTCTTCTGTAGTGTGACACAGGAAGTTGACATTCTAAGGAGAATTATGTGAGTGACCCTTGCATTTAACTTTTTTGTTTGTTTGGAAAGTGGTTTTGAATCTTAAGGAATTGTAAGCACTAAGTGCAAGGCATAATGAATATTATACAACTGTATGTTCATTGGCATTAAAACTCAAAACAAATTTTTTCCAGTGCCAGAACTTATTCCTGTGCTCAGTCATTTAACAAGCAAAATTAAAATTAAGTATGAGCAACACCTTTCCTGTGCCAAGAAAAATGCTGCATTTCAAGACAAGGGGCAAAGAAAGTAGAGTCAACATTGGAAACATTTTCACTATCCATTTTGTACAGCTGCTTGGAAAAATTATCTTATAAGCATATTTACCACGTCTCACCATGTTTTTTCTCCCTTGATATTGGTGCCTACACTTCTGAATAACTACAGCTTACTACAGTTGTCAAAATAAAATATAACAGCAGGTACAGGGCAGATGCTGTATAAAGTAAATGTAATAATGATAATCATGATTTTACTAACTCAGTGAATGAAAATTTAGCTTGGGAAGAGGGATGAGTTTGCTGTCCATCGTCATTAGTTCATCCATCAGCCAGTTGTTGCTCTGGACAGCTGCTATCTGCCTCTCCTGGACTTATCTTGGTTTTTAGCCAAGCTTCTTGTTTGCTTCTTGTACTTGATGTGAGTAGTAAGGAAAAGGGGACTGCTGCTCTGGAATGAATTTGAAACCTAACACTTATAACACCTGAAGAGCCGGAAAGCATCATGACTCTCTGCTCTAGGATTTGTAGGCATTTGGGAGGAGCCTAGACTTTTGATTTAGCTGATTGTTAATTTTTAACTTCTCAGGAGACTGTTTCAAGTGGCTGTTGTAGCTGAATCTGATTTTGCAAGAGCATTTATGGTGTCCCTTTAAAAATCAGTTTGTTGCTGCCATTAGGCATCTTGAAAATTTTTTGAATGCTGCTTTGTGATCAAATAATATCCAGAGAGGGAAGAGAAATTAATATTTTTGTCTTCCTTCATAACTAAACTTTTTCTGGTGTAGAGTTACATATGTAACTCCTATTCTTCTGCTTCATTGACTTTCCCTCTTCAAACCTCATTTTAAACATATTTTCTTTCTCCTGTGGTTTGTTACTTAACTCCATTACTTAGTTACTAAAACTATTTACTGACAAACACATAGAGTGATAGGGACTGGCTTATGAAAAAGTGTTTTACTGCTTGTCCTCATAGCTACAGCTGAAAAACAAAAAAAGGAAAAAGAAAAAGCATACATCTAATAATATGATGTGCCTGCAAATTAAACATCGGAAGCTTCATAAATCTTCTAAAATGTATTAATCTTTTTTTAGATTTGGATGGTTTGCCACCATGTTCCCCTCCATCTTCTAATTTTTGAAAGCAGCATAGAAAAAAAGCGCAAACTGACTTTTCCCCAGTATAAGGAAGGTCTAACCAAAAGAAAAAGGAGAAAAAGAGAGTGAACTGTCTGGAAGAATTTCAAGTGATTTTAGTGATCTTTGGATACACTCCTCAGTGGTACCAACAATATAGGCAAAATTCAGTTTTAGTGTGGCATAGATTTCTGTGGATGAAGGCTGGGATTTGAGGAGGCTGAGGGTATTAGGGGAAGGGAAACTTCAACTGCTGTGGATCTGAAAGCAGGTGTTAGTCAGTAGGGCTTCAGACAGAGACATTTAGAAGGTTGTATGCAGGGATGAAGATTTGTGAGGTCAGTAGACCTCTGGAGAATTTGGTGTCTGAGAAACCACAGCATTTAATTTGATTTGAGAAATCATAGGAGATCACGGCTGTCTGTTGGATCCATAGGAGATCATGAATGTGAGCTTTGGGGGAGAGCTTAGTCATGTAAGAGTAAGGAGTTAGGGCAAAGGGACTGGAAACAGTTTATAGATTTTGGGATGTGCATCTTTGTAGAGTCTGTGGCTGGTGGCTGGGCGAGCACAGTGTTCGGTTTGTCCTTTTTAGCCTTTCTGGGGACTGTTCCTTCCTTGCAGAAGGTGCTCTTCAACCTTTGAGCCTCTTGGAGGAGGAAAGAAAGGAAAGAAGAAAAGTTTCTAATGCAAAGAGATTCCTGTGTGGGAGGTTAAGACCACAACCAGGTCTGGGAAAGAATGATGTAGAAATTGAGAAATGAGCTGTACTCATTAGAGCAGGGCTTTCTTCCCTTTGGAGAATATCTGCCGGTACTGAGAGGAGCAGCCAGCGATGAGCACTGTGTCTTACAGTGTCCTGGGGCACACTGTAATGGCAGGAGCAGCTGGCTGTGAAAGCAGAAGAGGTCTCATGGTGTGTCACTGCAGGCTATTCTTGCTTTCTTCAGTGAGCATTCTGGTCACGTGTGAGCACCACTGGAAAGTTTGAAGGCCCTTCCTAGAGAGTGTGTAGTTCTCATTTAAGCTAACAGTTATTGTGCATATTGATGATGAAACAGTCAGGCTAAAACTGAAAAGGTACATAGCAAATATTGACCTCCAGGCATATGTATTTGTTTTTAAAGTTGTGTATAAAAAAAAAACCCTCTGTAGACACTTTGTGAATGAGCAAACACAGATCCAAGCAGTGGCTGCAGCAGCCGTAGGTGACTGCTGAGTAGCCAGCATTTATATTTCAGAAAGCCAGCGCCCATTTGGAAAAGTTCACTGCACATTCATGTGTCACTGCATGTTTTTATGGCCCTGCTGTGCATGCAGAATTGTTTGTTTTCTTCAAATAGAAAATAGTGTGAACCTGACCAGCACTACATAATAGCATAGACTTCTCTTGTAACATCTGGATCCTTTCATACTATAATAGACAAACAGCTAAACATTCAGTGGCTTAATTTCTTTTTCTTTTTGCCATTCTGAGGCATTCAGATGCTTATCAGATCCTGATGGGCTTGCTGTTTTTACTTAGGCAAAATCACTACTGACTTTGAAGCCCATATCAGCTTTGTTTAGCTAATGAGCATTGACTTGAGAATTTGGCCCCAAATTCCTTTTATAGATAAATCATCTGGAGCTCTCACATAAGCAAACTGACTACTTATGTTTCCAGTATTTTTTGGGTTTCCTAGCATCAGGAGCATCACAAAAATGAATGACCTTTCTCACAATCTTTTAGTTTTAAAGTGAGATTGGGAATGTAAAATAGAGATTTATATAAAACCCAGTTTTCCTGGCAGGAAAGTGAAGTAAGATCAACAACTTTATACACAGTTACACTCCCACAGAAACAGATAGCAGTAGTATCAGACTTCAGGAGGAGCAAGAACGACAAAGAATACTAGGAAATAGGACTGTGTAACCAAACTTTTGAGGACTTACAGCTGCAAAACATTATATAACATGTGGGCAGCTACACAGGTGTTATAAAACTGCTGGTGTTGAGGGACTGTTTGATTAGCTAATTACCCTTATAAAGGGACAACCTAATCTGTGTGAAACTCCCCCGTCTGAAAACTCATTTTGTCATGCTATTTTCAAATTTTTTCTCCACAAATTGCAGTTAAAAATGATTGGAAATTTAGAAGAAAAGAAAGGAAAAGAGAATCCAATTTGTCACTAAAAAAATCAACTTTTAAAATTCCTCCCTGGTGGTCTGGTATTATTAAATATACTCCTTGATTTTTTTTTTAATCTTGGTTTATTGGAGGGAGAAAAACAATTATCTGTAAACGTAATTTTTAATGCATGGTAATAAAAATAAATGGTATAGCTCTACTGCTGCTCACCTAAATCTTCTTCCCTGGTGGTCTGGTGGTATTAAATAATCTGTTCCACATGTATTCATCATTTGCTGACAGGAAAAGGAAAACTTTTTACATTTTATTGTCCACAAAACAAACACAATGTTACTTAATCAGGTGGGTAAGACTTTTCTGAGGGTCACTCAATAAACAAAAGAAATATATGACTTTCCCAGGTGGTGTAATTTTAGTTCTCCTGATTTACATGACAATTATCATGAAACTAGAAGAGCAGAAATTATTTCCAAGATGCCCTTTGTGTTTAGTTCTACTTTGTCCAGGTTATGGTTTTATCCTTTTCTGCAACAAATTAGCTAGTAGTGAGTGTTTGCCACAAATGATCTCATTTGCTCATGAGGCATTCATTTTCTTCAGGATATTTACTGTCTGTTTTACACTCACACATAACATCTTGTCTATGTAAATCTCATGGTGCTTTACTGAATTAGATCAGCAAACATTTATTTCTCCTGTTTCAAAGACTGATAAACTGATGGGTGGTGGTGTGCAGTGTGGACTTGCCTGCAGCTGTGGGGCCATTCTATGACAAGAGAGGAAAATAGAATTCCCAGCCTCTGGGGTTTCCCCCCATTTTATGGACCTCTAGTATTTTTTTCTTCAAAAACTCTTCATGTTTGTGTTCATTAAATCTTCATTTTAGTTTTCCAAATGCCTGTAAAGAAAATAAGCTTTTAGCAATGGAAGTGGAACACTCTTATTCATCATTGTTTTTGGCATTTGTGCAAGTTTTAGAAATTATGCTAGAAAACTGTTTCCTTCTCTAGTTTAAAACAGTGTGAAATCATGATGTGAATACTCTCCTCTCAGAGGAGACCAAAAAGCATTGATTTGTTGGACAGGGTATTATTGTATCAACACTGAATTTTGAAAATACAACATTTCCACGCTGTTATAATTTTTGGTTTTGGTGTAAAGTTAAGTAAGATATTTTAGAGATTTATCTGTCCTTACTGATGATACTTTTCATTTTGTAAAACAATATATATGATTTACTTATTAAATTCAAACCGATATTATTAACATATAAATCTCGAGTTTTATACTGGGTGTATACTTCATATGGTACATTTGGGATGTTGACAGAAACTGCTTCATTTCCTTTGGGTTGTTTTACTTTGATACAGTTTGGACATTGAAAACAGCAGTGGATAGAAAATGCACACTGGATCACTTTTACAAAAGCTGGTGCAGGGGCTGCTTTTTGCTAAAAGGTCTGTAAATAACAGGATCATAAGAGACTGCCATGAGATGTAATTTTGTTCTCATTATGCTGTGAAGGCTTGATAACTTGAGAGAGGTAAACCACCAGAGAAGAATAGATTTCCTATGACAATGATCTTAAAAGTAAAAAATTTTTCTAAATGGTTCACAGCCCTTTCTTAGAAGCACAAATATTTTTGCTTTAGTATAGGAAGATATGTACTTTTGTTTTTAAACATAAATTGCTTTTATCTCAGAGGTATAAAATAATTAACTTAAACTCTGATAAAATCTGTAGTTTGTAATTGAAAACATGTGCATTGTGGGACCAGTGGAATGTTTCCAGCCAAGCTGTGTGTGGCAGAAAAGAATCTCTACAGAGCTCAAAGCATTCCTGGTTTTATGGTAAATGTCTCTCTCTCCTCACTGAATTCTTATTAATCAGTTTTATTTACATGGCATTGTAGTGATCTACTGAAGAGCAAAATTCTTTAAAAACATTTTGAAAGATACAAAAGAGTCCTTGAGGGAGCAGACTTTAATTTAGCAGCAAGTTCTATTATAAACCACATTCAGTGATAAGGCCTGAAAACAACCCAAACTTGTTATGTATGTGTGTATGTGCACATTTATTTTCTGCTGATGTTGTTGGACTGTCTTCTTGGGAAACTCCCTTGCAATGGAGTGATGAATTGTTTGTGTGGCCATGATAAGATATATTTTATTAGGATATAATACTTATTCACATTAACTACCATGAAGATGTTATAAAAACTTTTTCGTTAAACAACTGCTCTTTGGGGCATGTATTTCCCAGGGATAGTAACACAAACCAGAGTGCTTTCTTTGAGGCAAATGTCACACTGTTAAAAGTGAAGATTGAAAAGGAAAACCTAATCTAAACCCCATTACTTTTCTCTAGCAAACAGCCTCTTCTTCCCCAAAATATTACTTTTTTAAAAAATGCTTCATTTAAAAAGAAACTCATAGCTTATAGAGATTGCTAAGTTCTCAGCAGAGGGCTCTATTGTCACATTGCCAAACTTAACATATTTCATTTATTTCTTGGTCATTTAAAATGCAGTGCCATAGGGTTGATTTGGTTTTAATCCCTGTAGCATTTCTCAGTAGATGATCTTTGTGTAGGTACACAGGAAGAAAAGTTCAGTCTGTTACAAAAGCTTCCTAGGGCTTACACATGTGGTAGCTTGTGTGTTGTAACTCCCATGTCACTGTGGCTGATGCTGCTGCTGTGGGACTCTCTGTAGTCCTATTAGGGAGTTCAAAAACAGCTCAGACACATCAGTGTGAATTGCAGATCCATTTCAGAGTCTATGAAAAAATCACTATCTGATTGTGTAAATGAATACTGGAACAGTATTTAATTATAAAATGATACAGGGGTTTGCAGGTGCTTAATTATTGGGAATGCTTTTAAAAAGGCCAGTAATAAAAATGGAATTCCATTGCAGAGACTATCTACAGAAATCTGTCTAGTAGGATGGTGACTCAGCAGCACAGATCTCTCTAACTTAATCTGATTGAGAAACTTAAAGTAACCATTGGAGTTTATTTTTTTCTCAGAGACCTCACCATAACGTGAGGAAAGAAAAGCATTTTGGAACGAAGTGTCTTGCAGCAAAGGAATGCAACAATTTATTCTCTATTCTGAAGAGGTGGGATACTTCTGGTCATACTTCTGTAAAGTCTTCCTAATTTCAGAAACTCAGTTCTCAAATCTGGAATCATTACTTCAGTATAGATGGTTTCAATATTGGTAGAAGAATGTAAACAATTTCATGCTGTGGAAGAATTTTGCATTATTTTTGTTATAGTTTTTTTTATTCCTTCATAAGCCAGCCTGAGGAAGAAAACTATCACAGGACATTGTCTCTGAAGCCACTGAAGAGTTTTTGGTGCTAAATCCTAAGCTTTAAGTTTGGAAAAACCTCTCAGCTATGGGAGAGGCACAAAGATATCCTAAAATAAGAGCTGTTTCATTTTCAGGACAAGAAATCATGACTAAAACTATGAAGAAACAGTGTCCTGAGCTCATTCAGCTATACACACCAAATCTATCTGACGTATTCAATTTTTGTAAAAGACAAAAGAGATTTGCCTGTACAAACAATCATACCACCTACCCTTGTGCTAATATGTTTTAAAGTACTGGGAGCTTAAATATTAATTAGAATAAAAATAGTATTTAATCTATTATGAACATGAATCTAAAGAAAGCTAGTTGGTGTTCAAACACAAGGGATCTTTTTTTTACGTGAAAGAAAGTAAGCGTTGGAACTCCTGATCTCAATGTTTATGTTTAGTGTTGAACATTCAAAAAATTGATTATGGTGCAAAAAACAATTAGACAAATTTATGAGAGAAAAAATAAATACAAATTTACTGCTTTGGCTTAGAAAGTCTTCAAAGTAGAGATTGCTAGGAGGTGAAAGACTATTCTGGACAAATACCAGTATATGATATATAATCCTTCTGAAGCATCCTTATTGGCTATAACAGGAGGCAGCATGGGGGATTAGATAGATTTTGATATGGCTGTTCTTCTGTTGATACACTGCTGCAATATCATTACTTTGACAGCACTAGTCCTTTGTCACAGAGTAATTCCTCTTACAAGCTGTTAGAGCTGTTAGTCTCTCTGATGCTTGCACGAATATCAAGGACATCAGTCTTCATAGTCAAAGTTAAGAATTAAAATAGTATTTACGAGCATTGTTCTTATTTCTCTTATTGCCTCCTTTTGTGATTTGGAATTCTTCAGCCTGTGTGCTTCCGCTTATCTAACTTAAGAAACTATTTCTGAGTTTTCATTAGCTAAGATTCTGGATAATGTTAAAATAGAAGTCAATTGATACTTAAAAGGCTATACCATGATTTTAATTTATGATTGTTCTCTTTAATTTTCATATTTTCATTTATTTCATGAACTGTAAGTGTTGTGCAAGAACAGTGATGTAGAACAGTGAAACGTATCTATCTGGAGGGGTAAGAAAGCCTGTTTGGAAAGGAAATTTCAGTTTTAAATCTGAGGAAAGTATAATTAGCATCTGAAAATCCTCAAAAGCAGTTATATAGTCAACTTAATTTTTATTATGCATTATAGCAATATGTTAACATGCCTTTAATCATATGAAATCAACACACTCATACAGGCATTATTTATCAAAACTTCAAGACTTTTAGTTATCTTCACATGTTATACTGTCTTTCAGGCAATTGTGAATCACAATACAAAATTTCTTGTATTTCGTATTCTTCTTTAGAGAATATACTTGAGCACATCTAGCAGGAGAGGGGTGTTCCTGCAAGAGAAGCTGTGAGTAGTGGCAGCAACCTTCACAGCTCCTTTATTTCAGGCAGTCTTTGTTTTGAAGTCATTTGCTGAAACAGTTTGAGCAGCCTAATTGTGCATACATATCGCTGAAAATAGTTAAGTGGAAGCCTTTTTTTTCTTTAAATTGTTATCAGGCATAAGACTTGATCTGAAGAGTGATAATTTTAGTAGAACACAGAGGTCTGCTGTCTTTGTGTATATGCTGGAACTCATACTCATCCTTGGAATGGGACAAAAATAAAAACATTTACAGACACACAGAAGCCAGAAAGAATTCTAAAAGTGCTGCTGTTTAAAAGAGAAATTTGAGCTGTGTGTCCGAAATGATTGCAGCTTGCAGAACTGTGGGTAGGAAGGCTTGCAGTGCCAGTGTGGAGCTCCAGCCATTTCAGATCTAGAGACCAGAGACACAGCGGGTTGACAGCAGCGTGAGACCTTAGTCCTACCCTACAGGCTATCAGTTCTTGTGCCACTGGCATTGTTGACATGAGACCTGTGGGACTTCACAGGATGTAGAGCAGCCCTTCTGCACAGTGTAAATGGTCAGAGCTTAGTCCTAGTAGTGGGAGAACATGGTGACAATGTAGTCACTAAAAAGTCACTCAAGTTGTAACGCTGACTAGTAATGTGCAAGGCTTGCATTGTGTCTATCAGGTTGATGTCTGGACTTGGAAGAAAGAACGGTGTCTGGGAAGCTCTTTCTTGAATAGAAATGGAAGTTCTTCTGAGTGCAAGGATTGCATTCAGGATTACATTCAATGTAAGGAACACATTCATTGCCACATTTAGTAGTCATGACTAATAAAAACAACAAGGTGACATCATCATCAGAACTTGACATTATTTTCTTAACCTATAACATAGGTTCAAAATTGAATCTATCAAATATAGTTCTGCATTATCCAGTTACCAATCAACAAAAATAGGTTCACTGTAGAAGTGCTTTCAAAATTTAGTGCATAAAAAGTTACATCTTGCCATTTTAAAATAATATTTATAATGTAGCACCCAGTTAATCTAGGTTTCCTAAAATGCCAAAATATTCAGACATACTATAAAAATTTTGTGCTTAGAGCTAGAGTGAATTTCACCTTGCAAGTAGTCCTGTGTGACAGGACTTTGATGCCATTTCTGGAGCAACTGCTGAGATTTCTCTTTCTTGCCGTCTCTGTGAAATACTACTGCAACAGCCTCAGAGAAGTGTACAGCCTGTGTGGTAATGAGATAGGCTCTTCTGCAAAGCAGAAGAACATATTTTTTACATAAAATATGTAATACAGTATGAAATAGAACTGATTGTCTTTTGTTGCTAAATATTAGTAAAATAATACTATAGGACAATTTAGTTGAACATTTTTTGTTGTGTCAGAGTCAAGTGAATGCAAGTCAATTCAAATGGAGGTACTGGCAATTAAAGTAAGGATTGGCTGGATAAGGTAGTATTGAATGTGCAGAGCAGCTTCAAGCAAATGGAAGGCCATTTTTATGGTCATTAGGTCATAAAATAGCCAAAAATGCTTATCAGAAAAAAGGTTTAATTGATGGGTTAGAAACTGGATACAGTAATGAGCTGAGCGCAGAGAAATCTTCCCCAAGAGGGTAGGAGTGTTCTTCCTTTGCAAACTGCTGGCCATCAGCTCCTTCCAGGGCAGAGAGTAGGGGCTGCAGTGCTAGAAGCAGCTGGTTCAGTGTGTCCAGGTGTGTGTTTGCCTCCACAGCTGCAGGTTGTGCATACCTCCTGCAGCTGCCCAGGAGAGCTGCTTTTCCAGTGGCTTTTCCAGCCTTCGTTATCCTCACACTAGGCACTAGGGTCACACTGTGACATTGACCATATGGACTTATTCTACAAGAAGCTGCACTTCCCCACAGGTAAATAAGCTGTTTTATGTGAGAGGAAGAGGTGGTTATGGATACATTTAATGTGCAGTGTATACCTCCCTTGAAACAGGTCAGATAAGCTGAGCAATGTCAAAACACAGGGTTGATTGGGCATATGGCAATAGCAGAACTAGTAGTTTTCTGAGTAATTTAACTCTCTCCATGTATTTTATTCTTCCCTCATCTGCACCATTATCACATTAAAGTGTATCAAAATGCTAGCTGCTCATTAGAGAATGAATGCACCTCTGGTAGTCCATAAACTAAGGCCAGAGCTTCAGGAGTGCTGAGAGCCTGGCAGCTCCAGCTGATAGCAACAGGAGTTGCAGGTGTTCTTCACATCTGAAAATTCAGGGCTGTTTTTTACCAGAGATTTGTCTTAAGCCTGGCTGTATGTGTACTTGGGGAATGGTGTTAAAAATGCCAAATCACACGCTCATGGGCAAATTAAGAACAATAATGTTTTCATTATGGTTTCATGTGTACACTTCAGATAAATCTTTTAGAGCGTCAGAGTGAAAATAAAACCCTTCATATCCTTTGCAGTTACTTGCATTATACTGAAGACCAGAATACATCTGCAGTTTTACTGAGGGCCATGTAAGGCTGCAGCCCATGTCCTGGGGCAGATCCTTGCAATGTGGAGAGCCTCGTTATGTGCTTGGGCACTGGTTGAGAGAGTCCTCTTTGAAGGAGTAAAGTTTATAGAGACAGGAGACATACAGGGCTGAGTTTTTAGCACTTGCAAGGGATGTCAAAGGGAAGTGTGGTTTGAATCTAGAAAGTTAGAAAGTGCCCTGGATGGTGGTCTGAGCATAAGGTATTAGCAAAATTACTGGTGATGTTTTTGGCAAGGGATAGTTATTTCCCACTTTTTTATTCTCCTTTCAGAAAATGAAAAAGTAGTACCATACAAAATAATAATACTGTCTCATTTCATGGATTTTGGCTTTGGTTTTTCTTTTTAAGAAAAATGGCTTTATATTATATTGAGGAACTCTAGAGAGATGCCCATTCTGTATTTGGGGCCCCGTGTTCTGTGGAGCAAATAGAGAAAAAACAGTGTAAGTATTAATTTGCTGAACAAGGCAGGGATCTGCAGAAAAATGCTGCATACAGTCATCTCATTAAAAGCACCATCACAGACTGTGTAGAGCTGTCTTCTGAACTTTGTCTATTTTGCTTATTTAGCATCAGTTTTATGTAGCTGTGTAAATGTGTAACTACATTAACCATCAGAGGATCATCATAGAACTTAGTGGAATTGTGCTTTGCAGGAAAACCGTTAACTGCATGGCTATCATGGGTTGAGGTATTAGATACACAGTTGGTTAGTTTAACAACAGCCTTTTCTTTGCCTGCTGAATTGTATATTCAGTATTTTCATAAGTGCTAGGCTCATTCAAAATTTAAAAACCACCCCTCCCCCCCAAAAAAAACTAAACAGACTTATCACAGGCTAAATGCATTAGTCAATGCATTCATTTATGAATGAAGAAAATCTGTTACTTAAGAAAGACCCTGGTTGTGTTTACAAATACTAAACAACAAAATGAGTAACTTTAGTACAATACACTGCTAGTTGTTGGCTGCATTAAGGTTATGCACTGCATTTTTTTTAATGCTGTAAGAGAAAGGCTAATATTAAAGTCTATCAAACAAATCCCAAATCCATCTGCTGGAGAGGGAAAAAAGGAACAAAGAAAGCAAAAAAAGATAAAAGTTAGTATTCATAAAGATTTTGTGTTTTCATTTGACACATAGAATAACCTTTAACTATCATGACCTTTTCAGAAAAAGTCCTTGACTTAAGACAGATCCTATTGTGCTTTTTGTTGGGGTTTTTGTTTTGTTTTAGTTCTCCTCTGAGATGTACAATTTTAGAGAGAAACAGAGGCCTCGAGTTAATGCCCAGCTGGCAAGTGTTCTGTCCCTTTAAGAGTCAAAGCTTGATTGTGATGGGGAGTCTGCATTCTTCAGAGTGACAGTAGTTTAAGATCATTTTTTAAAAAGATGATTGGAAAAAAACCCAGGACTTTGTTCTACAGCAGCTTTCTAGATACTGAAATGGAATCTCTTCCCCATCTTGTCTGCAGCAGTGACCAAAGAAATTCTCAATTTCCTAAATATTTTTGAGGTGCTAGGACAGGATTAGATACCAGTAGGAGTTAATTTTTCTTAAAAATAAATTAGAGTGGAACAGTATGTTAAAAGTTCTAAAGAAAGAAAAATAAACAGATGCAAGAATGGGGAAAGGAGAAGGAAGAAAAAATTAATACTAAAATATTTAGTGTTTTTCAGTTAACTGCATACAATTAGTATACTAGTAGATTGCCTCACAGAAATCATGCATATTAATTTTTTACAGCCATTATCTTGTCTGTGATTTACTCCCCTCTAATCATTAACAATGCTATTAAAAGGTGAATGTGGATGAAAATTCTGGGTAGTGTGCAGGAAAATTACATGGCTGAGGGTCAAGAATGAAGCTGAAAACCAACAGATTTTAAAGGACAGACATGGGAGACTGGAAGGGAACAGAAACTTGAAAGGAAATGAAATGAGGAGGAAAGAATAGAGCAAAAAACTGTGATCCGACTCTTTCCAGTTCCTTACGGTAGCTGAAGTGCTTTATTGTTAAGATGCCTCTTCTCTTCACCAAAATGCTGCAGTTTAATCTTAATCCTGAACAAACCTTCTTTTCATTAAAGGCACAGCTTTTTGGAACCACACAGCTTTTCTTCACAATGGAAATCTGTGTGTACATCATGAAGAAGATAAATACGTGTATGAAGAAGTGTCCCCGGGGTCTCTTCCGAAGCGATGAAGCATCCTTGTTTCAGGTTACAATGGCAGCTTGAGGGCAGCATTTCCATCCAGAAGAAAATGGCTGTGACTCTTCATAAATAGAGATAAAATGCATAACCAGGAATGTGTTAACCAAAGAGAGAAGAGAAACATCAGCAAAATGAAAATGAACGGCTGACACATAGTTGGGAAAGGTTACCAGTGGGAATTTCTTTGTCTGAATGGATGTTTTGTTGTATAAATAGATGTGTTTTTGTCATTATATGAGTTGCTAATATTAATTAAAATTGTAATCCAATTTCCCTGGTGCTTTTCATACCTGAAAACGACAGCCCTTCACACAGCTGTAAGAATTCACTGAGTCAGAGTTTTCTGTTAATGTTCATATTTTATGTTCAGGTACCAGCTAATTAGACTGTGCATTTAAAGTGGGATTGTTCTTTCTATATTTTTTTTTTCCGTGGTTTTGGGTAGAATTGTTAGGCTGCTGCCACAGGGCAGTAGCAATGCTTTATGTCTGACAAAGCATATCATATTACAAGGTCCACAATAGGTTTTGAATGCCCAGCACCTTTTTATGAACACAGGCAAATGTCAGCTGGTGGGAGAAAGAGCTGGCCAGCCTAGCAGAGGGATGCTGCAGCATTGTCTTGGTGAAACAAGATGACTGAAGGTTGTGGCCTGCAGCCTGGCTGTGTGATGAACTCTCCAGTGTTTGCTTCTTGCCTCCCCCCAGCTCCTTGATTGATACTGATAGCAGCAGAAGAAATGTGCGCACTTAACATCCATTTTATAAAACACATTGGCCCAGACCTAACCACTGGGCACGCCAGGGGTGGTGTTGTCTGCCACGTTGTCCCTCAGATACTCACGGAAATGCATGGACTTTCAAGTCTAGCAATTACTCTACGCCTTTACAAGAAGGGAAGGAAATGGGATGAAACTTCTAATAGCAATTAAAAGCCAAGGATAAATCATGAGCTTAAGTTGCAGCTGCTAGTTGTGAGAGCTTCCCATAGCGACTCAGCTTCCGGTTCTGGACCTTCTTTTGTTTCACATCCTGAATTCTGAGTAAAAGTCCAAAGGGACTTTACCTAAGCCAACAAATATTCCCTAGAGGAAGAATACTTTTGAGTCTACTGTACGAGAGAGACAGAATTGGAGAGTGAAGAATGATAACTTTAGGTGCACAAGGACAAATTTTCTCACTAGATAGTTGGGTTTTGTTCAGTTGGGTTTGAAATGTGTAGGTTTCATCTCATTACTTGTTCCACATATCAGGGTCATGCTTCCCTTCACATATACCTAAAGGAATGAAGGCCTTCAATTTTCTCACATTTCCACTGGCTTGGGTATGTATTTTCAGTAACTTTGAAAAGTGTTAAGTGACTTATTTCTCTGCTTTCTGAATTACAGTGTGCTTATTTCTTCATAAGAAAACAAATGCTGCCTGTTTGTTAATTATTCTAACAACAAACAAAATTAAGATGAAATTATGATACATAGTTTTTTGTACTATTTCACTTGAATGAATATATTTAGATAGCATAACCAGACATACTGAGGGATCTTTCACCTTCACAGAAGCAAATCATAATTTGAACATCAGCACCATGATATTCATCATCCATCAGTTCTCTCAAGAATGCTGAAAAAGAGCCAGTAACTTCCTTAAGGTGTTTATATAGGGGCAGTATAGAGAGCTGCAGATTTAACTGGGTTGTCTGGCCCTGAGCCTGCTCAGATAGGTCACACCACCAAATGAAGTAATGACTGATAGGACTAAAAGGTCTCTAGAGAAGAACTTTTTGATTGAAAAAAACCTCTCTTTTTTGAGAGAAATATTAATAAATACGGCCTTGTAATTTAGAGTTTTCTGCATTTTGACTGTATTTCTTTATATGTTAAAGGTACATTAATCCACACATGCTCAACTGCTTTCATAATGAAACAGGGTAGAAGGGTGGGAGAGGAATTAACAAATGCTAAACAAACGTCAATCTGCCTCACTGAGCTTGACGTTCAGTATTTGCTCTCAAAGAGTTTTCATTTCTGACTTTTTATTGTTCCATGCTTTTATCAAGATCTTTATGTAAAAAATTTAGTGAAGGGACAGCTTTCAATAAATTCTGCATTCTCATGAATGTGATTCATTGTTTTAATGCCTCCTGCCACAAGGCTTTTGCTGATTCCTTATTTCTAACCCACTTGAGTTCGCTTTCTGTACCAGAGCAGCTCTCTTATCTATCACTTGGCCCGCTGCAGAATCCTTCCTTTTTCTGTCCATCTTCTCCTCAGTGTGCTGATATGAAGTCCAAATTGATAAATCTGAGTCCCTTCTGTGCTGTTGAATAGCACTGTTTTTATCATTAGATTATGAGCAGTCTGACATTAATTTGTCTAATTAATGTTGGATTCATAGATATGTGTGAGTACTACTATTTAATTATGCAGTCCTTTGTAAAAAAAATAAAAAAAATAAAAAATTCCTCATTTCAGAGCTGCTTGGTGATTATTCCTTAAGAATTTTGGGAATTTTCTGTAATTTTTTTTCATAGATTACACATTCTGAGTACCAGTCTGAAACAAGGCAGTTAGGAATTTATCCATTAATAGGCTTGTTTTTCTGTCAAAGTTGAGAAAACCATAGCCTTTCTTGTATTAGCTGAGATGGTGGTAACATAGAGTACTCTTGCAAGCCAAAAGACCCCTTTTGGGAATGAACAACATTTAGAAATATTGTCTGTCTCTCATGTATCAGCGTCATTTCTGCTGCTGTTGATATATGTGATACTCTGGTTTTATTCTATTAAAAGCAATACAGTGTTGGAAAAATCTTTCTTAAAGAACAAGTACAGTCCTGTTTAGCACATGCATAATGTCCCAACTTTTCTTTCTCCTTCGTTCTGTTTTTCATATGCTGTCATATACAAACATGTCTGATCTATGCACTATGAGCATCAGTACTTCTCTTAAAATCTATCAGAATTTTTCCATAGGTGAGTCTTCTTAGATAGCAGATCTGCAGATAGAGATGTGTGTATATTTGCACACTTTAGTATTTGCATAAAGATACAGTGTAAAGGCAATTTTTTGAATGTAAAGAAGTTGCATTTACTGTTTATCCAGACACACACACTTGTTGTGTTAGCTGATTTTCTGCACTGTAATAGATATATAGATGCTGATTTAACAGAGGCAGGTTTATGTCAACTTTCATAATCTGAATTATGTCTCATAAGTGACATAAAATATCACTAATGTATTCTGAATAGGCCATAGATACAAATATTTTCTGTTCATATAAAAATCTAGAAACTGCTCCAAAGAGGTTGAAATGAGGACCTGATAATAGTGAAATAGCAACTTGACAAAAATTCAAAGTGTACATAAACAACCAAATCAAAGAAGTCTAAAAGCCTTATTGTAATGATGAGAATATGTGAATGGTGAGGGAGATATATTTTGGGCCTTGGAGTGATAGTATCAATATTAAAGAATGAAATTTGTTTGAAAATAATCTTCTAGCAGCATGTGACAGCTCTGGACTGAGGTGGAGCTCTGAGCTGATCTTAGAGCTCCAGCGTTCCTGAGGCTGCTGGGTTGTCATTATGTAATTGCATCCAGCTGATTTTCTTGCAGTAATCCCTGCATTTGTTGAATAACTCAGAATATATGGTGCGACTCTTTCTTTCCTCCCTTCCCCATACCATATATTAAACTTGCATTTTGCAAGATTCTGTGCTTATTTTTCCCAAATGCTTGCAATTCTTTCTTAGCCTAACAATTTCACTTAATAAAGTTAGCTTCAATTTTGCTTGCCTTTCCAGCCCACCACCCAACCCCTCCACCTCACCACTCCCCCAAAAAATCTGAGGCATACACTTATAGCACCCTTTTTCATTTGTAAACTGGATGGGTAACTTACAATAAACATGTCCTCAGTATTTTTCATAGTATTATTGTTGGCATTTGTTGGTCTGTTGCTTGTTTTAATTTGTATTTAAAGATGTTGTATAGTAGCAAGCCACACATTTTTGTTCTCCAATGTATCTGGAGTCGCATTCAGTTACAGTTCAATGGTGTTTGGACTTGGGATTTTGGCTTGGCCAAAGAGGAAAGTTATTCACAAAATTTAAATGTGAACTTCACTGGTGTTTAAAGCTCAGTGGCATTTGGAACTAGAAGTTTGATTCTGTTGTTCTTAATTTTGCTTTGCTTTTTATTGCTACTGTAACAAATGTATTTCTGATCCCATTATTTGTGTTGTCCCTGGTCCCATCAACTCTTACTCTTCTTTGTATGGTAAGAATGGCCCAAAGGACATATCCCTTATCATTTCGTTAGTCATTTTTATAAGCAATACAGTGAAACTTTACCCAGATCCGCAAACTGAGTTCATTTAGAGTTGGTCAAAGAATTGTACCCTCTGCTTAGATACCATACTTAGATTGACTTTATAAGGTGATATTTCTCTTTTATATATTTGTGTTTTTAACAGAGAATAATCCCCATAAGGCACTTTAACATCAATCATCCCTGAAGTGAAGGTTGTTGCAAGCATATGTCCCATCAGGCAACATACCACAAAGCATGGCGTGTCTTCCTAGGGAGACTGTGCTGAAAGCTTAGGTGATTAAATGGAGAACACTGGGAAAAAGCTGTAAGGACATGGAAAGAGGGGGAAAGTGTTCTGTGTAGGACAACAGCACTGCCACTAATAAAAAAACATAATGTAATACTTTAGTATGTTTTATTTTAAAGATGAGATTTAATTTTATTTGGATGTAATATAAGTCCAGGCACTGCAATGGTTAGATCCAAGAAACCACAATATGTCAGTCTTCATAACAAAAAAAAAAAAAAAAAAAGTATGGGTAGTCATTGGTTTATAAAGAATTTATATTTTTTGTCTGCTTTCTAGGTTTTGTCAGTTTGAGGCTGATTTCTGAATAGACTAAAGTATTTTTTCTTATTTGTGGAGCAGCCTGTTCTCTTCTGGTATAATATTCCAGGAAAGATTCAGTGGGTGCATTCCTTAAACATGACTGTGCATAAAGCATGTGGAGATCAAGGAAAAATATACTGCTTTAGACTAATAAGTTAGATCTACATCTTTACTATTGTTAGGCATAAATCTTCCTGCATATAGTCCTAAACAACTTCTTGTGATAGAACAAATGGTTCTGGAGAGATAGTTATGAACATGAAGCCAGAAAATACAATTTACATTCTATTAATTTCAATGAGGAATGCAAACCACTGTTTTCCATGTACAAAAATATCTGTACAAATATATCCTAT
This sequence comes from Sialia sialis, assembly GCA_009812075.1. Lineage (NCBI taxonomy): Eukaryota > Metazoa > Chordata > Aves > Passeriformes > Turdidae > Sialia > Sialia sialis. The sequence goes on from VRYO01002782.1 coordinate 10,738,164, forward strand.
TTGGTGAATTGCAGCTACATACAGCAGATATTCACACTGGTGTTTTCTGCCTCTATACGTTTTCATATTGAGATATTTTCTGGTTCTCTGTTTGGGTTTCTCAGGTGTTACAGGTTAAGTTCCATGATTCCATTGTATTTGGGCTCTAAAATGCTGCTTAACATTATAGTTCTGGGCTTAGCAGCTCCTGAAGGAATGGGACTAATATCTGTCCCATGTTGGTCATTCTCTTGTCCCCTCCCCAGAGAAGAAGCAATGTTGGTAAGGGCTTATTTTAGGGACAGCAAATTCATGCACTGGGAATGGAATGGCATGAGCATTGCAGCAGCCTTTATTCTTTGTGGGAGTTTGCTTCATGCATTTGGATGAGCTGAGAAAGATCTGTGGCAAACAGAGAGACATATGTGAGAAAGGTCTATTGGCAAACAATCTTTTTTCTTGAGTTGTTTTTATAATAATTTACAGCCTTTCACCTACAGCTTGAGTTTTTCTTACATTTTCTGGGTCCAGACTGTTGAGAAAATGGGTACATGGTAAAATACAATGTGTAAATACACAAAATACTTTGGTTTTTCATCATAAGTACACGTCCTGCCTGGTGTAGTGTGAAGTTTTTCAGCATGATGGGAAATAACATTGAAAAGAGTGTTATTGTACTCACTGTGGTAATTGTGTCTATAAAATTGCAATCCAACCTTGTGAACTATTGTAGGATTATTCATAAGTAGTGATAAGTTGTCATAACAAGTGTTTGGTGAGTAGGCATTTGCAGATCAGGTCCATGATTAGAGGAGGATCCAGAAAGTGTGCTCACATAGAGACAATTTTGGAAAGATTTGAAGCCAGAAGGAAAGAATTTCTGGCACTTGCATGGTTTTGAAATCAGGTCTGTAATGCCTATAGTAAGAGAGTACTGCTTTTATTTATTTTAAATATGTAAATATTTTCAGGAAATTTAAATTTCACAAAATATTTCCTTGTGCGTATCATAAACAAAGGAGTGGAATGTGCTGTCCTTGTGCTAATTAAAGATTCTCTGATCTAGTGTCTCCATCATCTACATAAGAACATTTCTGTACTGCTTGTTTGAGGATGTCAGAATCTGTGGCACATAAAATAGCACATTTGGAAACCTTGAACTCTTTCAATCCAAAATGATTTTTGCTGTGTTAGATAAGCATTTAAAAATTTAATTTCTCTGTCCGAAGCAGAGAAAGAAAAGCAGAAATATGTCAAGAACAGAATATATATATCTACCCGAATGCATATATCTTTATTGTTACAACATAATGCAAATGGGATTTTAAACAAAAAACATTTCTTGTTGAGTGGAAATGGAGTAGTAGTAGTACAATTTATCCACTACATAAATTAAAACTTTATAATATTTACAAAAGTGGTATTTTCTAAGGAATTTCAAAATGCAAAGAATGCCTGGACTAAGAATGAAACAGATGTGTCTTCTGCTATTTTGAATAAAGGTTCCTGATTCTGGAGGCACTTGCAGGAGTAAGGGACTGTGAACATACTAGTAGCTCACTAGTTCTTTCTATGGCTGATTTTATTCAAAAGTTTCACAGATGCCCAAACCTCTGATCCCAGAAGCATCCATTAACTGTATTTTGCTAATAGGACTAGCTTTAATAGGGCTACCGACATGAGTAAGACAAGTCTTAGAATAATTTTTAAGGAATCCTTGCCTAGATATTAGTGGATAATATGAACTATTAACTAATTAATGTGCACTTGTGAATGGTGAAATGCTCCCACATATGCTTTAGACAGTCTCATAAATTTGCTAACACTAATCATGCAGTAATGCTACTAGTGTACTTAGTTGTCTTCAGGTTTGGGCCGTCTTCAATATACTGGTAATTTAATAAAATTTCATTTTAGGCTTGTGACAGTTTAATGTTTAAACCAATCAATGTTTTTAAAGTAGTCTTAAAAGTGTCCATTTCATTGTGCTCTCTGGGAGAAAGAAAGCACAATGAAAGGAAAACATCTCTAGAAGCAGCTGAGTAAGATGTTTCATAAATATTCAAGTGTGCAGTTTTCAGCTACTGGTTTGCTAAAGGGCTAAGGGGAAATCTGGGAAAAGTTCATTGGTGAAAAGATTACAGATCCAGAGTAGTCTTACAGATCCTTTATACCATACTACAGACCCACCCAGGGACAATATATGCTAACGTGACACTTAATGGGAAATCAGTGCTCAGCATGACTGTGTGCCTTATTTTGCTGGTCTGATTATTATTTCCCTGTAATAGAAAGACTGGGACAAATCCAGAAATATTCCTTTACTGGGCCGGAGTAAGGAGGGCCTGAGAACAAGCGGTACATGGATGCAGAATTCAAGATCACAACCTTTTGAGGCAGGTTGATTCACTGAGGAGGTTTACACCCCTCTTGGTTTGCCAGGCACAGTACTTACATAATGTTATACCTACTTACCATTTTCTAGACCACTCTTATTCTATCTTGTATTCATACTGGAAGGTTTATGAGCTTCTTGCAAATATCCAATGAGGTCTCATGCATCTATTTGTTCTTTCTGGTCCTAAATTCCTATTTGATTTATTTTCTCACAGTCTTTTAATTAACCCCCAGGATCTACTGCCAGTTTCAACAGGATTATAGTTCTCTTTACTCCCTCTCTTACTGCCTGGTAGAGTGACGTTGATGAGCTGCATATTAGTTTTCTGCAGTGACATTTCCAACTTCCCCCATAATATTTGGGACAAGAAAGAGAATCTTAAAAATCAAGCCTGAAGCTGTTTTGATCTTCAGAAAATGAGTATACATACAAGGAGGATACTGTTTCTTCCCATCAGCCTTTTCAATTATTTATTTGCCCGTAAGAATTCCTCGGCCCACTGGAGCCATGGGGAAAAGTATTTTAGAGTTCTCAGAGATATTCTTGTCTTTTGTGTGGGAATATGATATACATGTGGAAGGTGACTGCATGCAGCATTGAAGGGGAATCACTCTGATGCAGAAATCTCTCATGATTTGGATTAACATGGGATTAACATAAATGCTTAATTACTTGAATTTAAATATTACTGTGGTAGATTGACCCTGGCTAGACAGCAGGTGCCCACCAGAGCTGCTCCATCAGTCCCCTCCTCAGCTGGACCGGGAAGAGAAATTATAAAGAAAGGTTTGTGGGTTGAGATAAGAGCAGGAAGAGATCACTCAGCAATTACCACCATGGGCAAAACAGACTGGACTTGGGGAAATTAGTTTAGTTATTGTCAATCAAATCAGAGTAGGATAATGGCAAATAGCCCTAAAACTTAAAAATCTTTCCCCACCACCTCTCCCTTCTACCTGGGCTTGACTTTACCTCTCTTTTTCCGCAGAGGCACAGGGGATGGGAATGAGGGCTGTGGTCAATTTATCACAGGTCTCTGCCACTTCTTCCTTCTCAGGGGAGGACTCCTCTCACTCCTCCTCTGCTGCAGCATGGGGTCCTTCCCACAGGAGACAGTGCTTTCCACAATGACTTCTTGAACTGCTCAAGCACAAGTTCCTTCAAAGGCTGCTCTCTGGCTCACAGCTGCCTTGGGGCATCGTGCTGCTCTGGCATGGGGCCCTCCAAGAGCTGCATGCGGATCTCTGCTCCCTCATAGGCCACCATGGGCTACAGGGGCACAGCTCCCTCACCATGGTCTGCACCACAGGCTGCAGGGAAATCTCTGCTCTGGCACATGGAACACCTCCTGCCCTTCCTGCACTGACCTTGGTGTCTGCACAGCTATTCCTCTCATATATTCTCACTCCTCTCCCTTTGCTTCTGTTCTCTTCTGGGTTTTTTTACTCCCCTTTTAAATACGTGTGCCAGAGGCTTTGGAACCATTGCTGATTGGGCTTGACCTTGGCCAGCCATGAGTTTGCCTTGGATCTGGCTGGTGTTGGCTCTGTCATATCTGGGGGAAGCTTCTATCACCTTCTCATGGAAGCTGTAGCTCACCCTTTACCTAAACTGTCATGCAAACCCAATACAACTATGTTTTGAACGTGTTGCAGTGTAACAGCACTACCGTGTACCAATTCTGCAATAAATTAATATAAGAAAGTGTAAAACAACAATTTAACAAAGATATGAACCTGGAATGGCACATTGTCACCAAAACGTTGGCCTAGACACCTGCATGAAGATCCAGGTCACAATCCCGCTCCTGTAGACAAAGCCTTTCTGGAGACATTCTGGAACATTTTTTTCAGATGACATTGAGTTTTCCATAGCTGGGCTCTCAACAGAATTAAGAAGAAATTTATTTGGGAATTATAGATACAAAAATAAGAAGTACAGTATTATATACTAGGTCACATTATATTATGCCATATATTTCTAAATGTCCTAACATGTTACAGGCTTTGCCATTGTTACAGATTTCTTTCATAGCTAAAAACAAGACTGAAGTTAATGAGGATATTGAGTGCAGACAGAAATGACAAAGTTTGTGTTGATTTACACAATCATAAATGCAAAATGACCCCCTATCATTAAAGGAGTTGTGGTAGATTTACGGTAGTATACACAAGGTAAGAGACTGGCCCAGGGTAGGCACTTTAGCAATAAAACACATCCATTTATGGGGTGAGAATGTACAGCAGTAAGAGATGTGAGGATGCTGGGGGGATTCTGTATCAGGACCACCAATTGCTTGGGTCAGCCTGCTGTCTAGTCTGGCTTTCACATTAATTGCTTCTGTAAAGATCTTTGATTGTGAGCACAAGTGACACCTATTAGAAGTTTGCCAAGCATAGAAAGAAATAAAAATTATGGTGGCCCAAGCTGTTTTCTGTATTGCTTAAACCACTGGCTTCCTTGGTGTATACAATCTGTATGATCTACAGAACAAATCCACACCTTTTGTGTACTGGTGACAGAATTCCCTTTGCTTAGAATTAGTTTAAAATAAAGCTAATGACAATCTTCCTTGGTACTCTTTTTTGATGGAGATTTTGTGCTCTTTCATTGTTTTTCAAAGACAATTAAAAACTTTAGAAAAAGTGCTAGCACAGTGATGGTACAAAGAGTTGTTATACTGGTCCTAGCCTGTGCCTGTGATCTTGAAGTTTCATGCACAAGGGAAAATTTTAAGCTTCTGGAAAACAAAAATATTTTTTCATGGAGATCAGAGACAGATTCTTATCCTAATATCTTGAAAAATGTCCACTTAATCCCTACTAGTATGGATTTAACTTAAAATAATTGTTATTTTACAGAGATAAATGGTTGTGCTGGTAAGAACAGTAATACAGTAGTCTGGCTGGCACTCCACTATTGTTCCGGTCGGTACAACCATCCGGAGCAGACACTTCCAGGATTGATAGCAAACTTCAGGCGTTCAATACGGCTGGAAATACCAGTCCATCTTTAGTGAAGGGCACTATTAATAGCCAGGTAAAAGCATTTGTGTATTAGAAGATGCCAGTTATGGTCATATTGTGTCAGGAAGATGTCAGTGTTCTATCTCATCTTGCTACTAATGATTGCTAATACAGTACTTACAGGATAATAGATGAAGAGGGATGGATTACAGAGTTATAAATCAATCAAAGTTTTTGTGATACATTTATATGGTTTTGCAGCTTGTTAAATCATCAAAACCCTCAGATTGATTTTTACTTTAACAATCAATCCTCTCTATGTTTTTTAACATGCAGTCAAGAGTTAAATTTTTCTAACTATAAATATTGAGAAAAGTATTATGACAGTAGCAGGAAGATTTATTACATTCTGATGGCAGAGCTGAGAGGATGTATATACTATACCACTGAAGTGTCAAGATGCAAAGGTTGATTAGTCAGAAAGATTTTTTTTTTACACAGAGGAAACTCATCTATATGTTCATCAGCTGATACCCAGCAGGAATTCATCTGCACAATTCCTTACACTTGCAGATGGTCTGATATCAGCCTGCACATGGGATAATGCTCACATTTCCACTGAGAACACTTAAAACATTATCTGTGATGAAGCTATGTCAGTACACAGGTAACTGCCACATCTAAGGCCGTACAGCTGTTCAATATTCATCATGGCTTCCGATAAGCAGTAAATGACCCTAAAAGATCCAGGCTTTCTGTTCACATGTTTACCCAAATGGTGACATTCCAAAACAGGAAGTCTTTTAAGCGAAAGATAGCTATTAAGTATCTGGGTATAATCAGCTGCTAGCTTTTAGCTTGACAGGCAGTTTTCTATTTGAATACCACCCAATAGGTATATAAACATTTGTGAGTTGAACTGTTGACAAAGTTTTGCAATTGAGTCATCTGTAGGAACAGGACTAAATCTGAGACATATTTTGTGCAATTAATATAGCTCCCAAAAAGAATGTGGGTTTATTAGGTATTTATCAGTTCACTGTGAAAACTGCTCTGTGCAATATTTAGAAAGCATAGCACTGTACACAAGAAGTTATGCCAGTCCACCGAACTTTGGTTGAGGGAAGAAGATTCTGAGAAGCTGGAGGCAGATCAGTATTGGGAGGTTCTTTGATAGCTCATGCAAGCATCCCTTGTAGCTCTAGAAGGTGTTTCCATCACTGGCACCATCTAAGGCACACAGACCTGAAGACAATCCCTTCTGGGAAATGCCCTGAGTGCAGCTGTGTGCAGCTGGTGAGTGCAGCAGCCATCTGAGCTGAGATCCACGTCAGGTGTGCTACATTCTGCGGCTCTGCACAAACCTTGCAAAGGTGTCCTCAGCATCCCAGCTAAACCTTTTAGACTTCAGCTGATCTGGGTTACTCCTCAAATAGAACACACAAGTAGTATATACATGCACAGTTTGTAAATGCTAAGCTATTATTTGCCGTCGCCTGCACATATATTTTATCTTCAACCAATTTTATTAAGAAAAAAGTCTTGCATTATGTGACAAAAACACTTATTATAAGCATTAAAAATAGGCTATTGGCAGATACCAAACTATATTTATGTAAAAGGATATATTAATTTGGTAGATTTATTTCCAGTGGAGCTCTCCAGGGATCTAGACTTGTTTTGATACCAATATTTTTGTCAAAAACCCCCTAGACAATGATGAAAAGCATTAGTTCCTAAAGTCTGTAGGCGAGACAAAAAAAATTAAGAATGTAAGCAGTAATTCTGTCTTAGAAAAACATAGTAGCTTATGAATATTATTTCAATATGACCTGTCAATGATGTAGCTAAAATAGGCAAAGGCTTCCTTGGCTGTATCAGACGAAAAGTATCTGGAAAAGTAAAGAAGTTCAAATGATATTGGCAAGATCACTTACAAGATTGTGTTGTTTTTGGGGGCCACACTTCAAGAATTAGATGTGGAAGTAAGAGTGTTCAAATGCAAGCCGTGAAAATTATACAGGTGCTGGAAAACAAGCCTTATTCTTCCAAGAAAAAAACCAAGGAGTTCTACTTACACAGCTTCTTAGAGTTAAGGTCAAGAATCACACAGATACCCTTCCATGGAAAAAAATGTGATAATTGGGCTTTTCTCTCCTGCTGACAAAGCATAACAAGATCGAATGGCTGGAAGCTGTGAGAGTAATTAGATGCAGGAACTGCTTGCCAGGTGAGCTGGAGGACTCCTCATTGCTTAGATTTTTAAGGAAGCGAGATTAGAGATTCTTAAAAAAAAAAAAAAGGTAATCCAGCTTCAATAAGAAATTTTAATACCCATGTATTTCTAGGGACAGGAATGTGGGGATGGCAGTGATTGTTTTGGAAAGGATTGCTGAAGATTTTCAATTTTCTTTCATTGAAGTTCCTTCTTTCTTTTGGGGCTGTAGCAAGAACTGAAATGCTTGTGCATTGCTTTGTGACGCAGCCAGCTCTGCATTAAGACAATGCTTATAAAGAGTTCTCAAGCTTCAGAGCTTTAGCCAGTCAAGAATACATTTCCCCAGACATCCAATTAAGTATATAGATCCAAGGATTTAGTTTGTTTTCAGCTTCCTCTGAAGGCGTGGAGGCTGACCATAATGAGACATGGGACACCAGGTAATGTGAGCTGTTAAACAGAGAAACCTCTTGGATGTGGCTGCCTTGTGTTTGCTCACGTCATTGTGTTAGACTGACCGATATCTGCCAGGGAATACACTCAGAGCCCACTTGGGGAAGGCCCTCAGTAGGGGAGGCTAGAGTTCATTTGCTGAGACCAGACCACTTGGGCGTACCTCACCTCAGCAGTTTCCCTCCTCTGCTGAAGTTTTGCCTCTTGGATTCTTGTTTGTACTCATCTACCTTCTGTCTCAGCAAGTACTTTAATACCACAGTGGGGTCAAATATTTTGCTTGGAAGGGCTATCTGACTGAAACTTAATGGCTTCAGATTAACAAATGACCAACTGTAAGCATCTAATAATTCTTTCTGTCTTTGAACTATAAAATTTTGAAATATAAAATTTACAGTAATTTCACATTTATAAGCTGCACCTTTTTAACTGAGTTTTTGACCCAACCCCGGAAGTGTGGCTTTTCATCCAGTGCGGTTTATATGTGGACAAATTCCGGCAAAAGGCCAACCCGGAAGTGTGAGATGGGTCGGCCTGAGGCGGGGTGGGGCCGGAGCTGCCGCTGCGGGGGTGAGGGCGACCTCTCTTAGAGCCTCTGCCGCGGCAGGGAGTGGGGGGAGGCGGGGTGGGCGTGACCCCTCTGGCCCCTCTCAGACCGCTACGGTGGGCGGGGACGGCCGGAGCTGTGCGGCCTGAAGCAGGAAAAAAAAAAAGTGCGGCTTATATTTGGGTGCGGCTTATATATGGACAAATCCCATGGTCTACCTGGATGTGCGGCTTATAATCAGGTGCGGCTTATAATTGTGAAATTATTGTAGTTACTTTTATTTAGGGCTCTTTGCTTAACAGAATTAGAGTTGTAGTTCCATTTTCTCCTTAGGTCTTCTTTGAAGACACTCCTACAATTCTACACTCCTACAATTACTGCCCTGCAAAATGACTATGAAAAATCCTGCATCCTTCTGCTGGAAACTGTCAGCACTGTTTTTACTTGGTGAAAAGTGTCAGAAGAACAGATGTCAAAGGTTGTGCTAGTCAGGACGAACTGCAGATTGTGCTTGAGCAAACCGGAGGAAGGGGTTTTGGTCACACACGCTAGGGCAACATAGTACCCTGTGCCAAGGAAAAATTCCTTTGGTCATTGTATGTCGGCAGTATGAGAAATACAAAGGGGTCCAGAGTAGCTTCATCACATTCTCTGGTTTTACTGGGATGTGAGATTTGCAGCAGGAAGAGTGAATTAAGACTGTATTGCTTAATCAGAGCTTCATGGCAGCATTAGTTCCTAACATATATGGGATATATGCTAGTATGCTCCATTTGCTTTATAGCGTTGTAGAGAGGTTTGCAGTTTAACCAGTATTAATGACGAACCTGGAACTGTGATGCATCCAGTTCCTTTAACAAATGCAACGAATTACATAGCGACATTCAGCTTCACCCAGAAACCAAAGGTGCTTTAGAGAAGGCAAAGTGTAATTCTGGTGGCTGCTGAACCATTCAGTCTGCCAGGGCATAGGTCCAGCAATATGCAAACACAGGTGATTTTTGAAGTTCCTTTGCCCTTTGTTTGCTTTTAGCTTTGCACTGTGAGCAAGGCTGCACAACAACTCATGATAACCCTCAGTGACTGATTTTTAAACCAGTACTTTTTTTTAATCACAAAGTTGAAGGAAAATAGTGAACTATGAGCTATTAGAAAGGTAAAGACAGTGACAGAAACATTGAGAAATTTCAGCATGTTTGCTAAACTATTATCCTCAGGTAGAATTTGGCAAAATTTAAATGTACTGTTTCTCTATAACATACTGATCTGATTTAATACTAAACCCATAGTTTGGGGACAAGCGGTTCATTCTGCCCAACCTTCTGAGACTCATCCTCAGATGGTTTTAGTGAATATTTACTGGAATATATTCTGTTTGCATTACAGTCTGTAGGTTGAATATAGCCTTATCTTTCTCACTATATGCATGTGAACAGCACTGTGCAAAACAATGCTATCTGATATTCTTTAGTTTTTGTTATTTGCAATGTTACACTTTTTCTCAGCTAAGGTGTGCTAACCATACACATATGATTGCATTTAATGTCTGCATGACAAGAACAAAGAAATAATGCAATTAAAAAAATTATACACAGTCAAATATAGGTAAAATCTTCTTTGAATACATTATGGGTAGTTAATAAATTACTGAAAGTGCAAATCAGCTTTGCAAAGGGTTTTCAAGGTAGAAAAGGTCTATGTTTGTCATGTTTCTTATAAAGTAATGTGACCAAAGGTAGTGCTAGAATATACTTGGCAAGAAAAATCTCCCATTTAGTTGTAGCCCCAAAACTTCAGGTCCAGATTTAGCTGTACTAACTTCTAGAAATTAATGTGAAATGAAACTACTCATTGGATGTTTTTTCTTGCTTGTTGAGCCATTAAATGAACTCCTTAAATGCATTTCTGGTTTTGATTTTTGTTTTGGTACAAGTGTTAAAAACCAAAGACAAAAAGAATAATGAGCTGGTTAGGATAAAGCATTTTATCACTGACATTTTTCTGAGATTAGAGAAGGCATTTCAAACAAAAAAATAATGTCTAGAAACTGAGAAAATAAATATTGTTTGAAATATTATCATTGTTCTCTGTATCACTGCAGTAAACTTCAGCTATAATGCAGATGTTTCATTCTGTACACATCCTTTATAATAAAACAGTAGGACTTCTGGTCAGCAAACAAAGCAAACAAGACATGCTTTCCTGAAATGCTTCTGCTTTTCCACTGCTTATTTGTATTTATTGATAAAATATTTTGCTACTTCCTGACTGTATAATGATTTTTTTTCTTTATATACAGAGGAAAAGAAAGAATCACATAAAAAGGGATCAGCTAAAATTATAGCAAAACACTCATTCAGCTGAATGACGTTTTGGGATAAATCAAAATTTTTTTTAATTCATTTTTGTTTAATACCCACAAAGGTTTTCTTTTGCTTCTACCTGGACTTTCTTTTCTCATGTTATGTTTTTAGCTCCAGACTCCCAATGGCAACTATACTGTTTCCTGGCTCTTGTACTTTTGTTGAGGTCATAAGTTTCAGCCAGTTCTTTCCATATATTGCCCCAGGCATTTGTTCCACTTTCCTTTGACAGAAGAATAGAGACCACATTTATGGTATTCCTAAATTAATTGTACTTTTCCAGGCTTAAAATACTGTGACAGATCAACAAAACAGTAGCAGAAAACTAATTCCTTCAAAAAATATGAAAAAAGGAAGTTGTGTAAGATGGTGTAATTAATCTTGCAATAAAAATAATTGTTTACAGTTAAAATTAATGTAACATGCATTCCTCAGCAGATAATAAATTATGGGTTTTCTCATTAGCATTTGAATTGATTTCCTCTAATTTCTGAGGAACACATGAGCATGTGACTAGATTAAGTTTAATTGGACTACAGCTGGCACTGATTGTGTGTGGATAGGGGGGAGGTTTTGACTGATTTGGCATCTTCCTGCATTGTGTTTCATTGTCTGTTTCTTCCTGTTCAGCCTTTTCTGCACAGGTTATAACGCACTATAAGGCATATTAGAAAATTAAAATGGGAAAGAACCTTCACTGAACACAGAAAAAATGTGGGTGAAGTATTTACAGAAGGTCTGTAGTGTCAGCCAGCGTGGCTGGGAGTGAGGCAAACATGCCTCAGCGCCAGAGTGCTCCGCAGTGCAGTGGGCACACGATGCAGACATTGTCAGAGGAGCAGACATTTGTGTGAGGCACAGCTGAGGAGCCTCTGCAGCTTCCTCACTGGCTGAATGTCACTGCTGTCACAGTGAAAGTTGATCCAGTTCAGTATTTTGTTCCAGAGCTCAGTTTAGTGCTTGAGCAGAGAGGAGCTGGGGCAGGAGTACACGTTCTCTCTTCCTGACTGCGTTGCGCAGGCAGTAAGCTGTGCCAGACAATGAGATGTGAATTTTTGCTGCTAGCATTACTGCAGTTCCTCTATCAGCCTAGTGAGCCCAGATTTCTTGAGGCAACAGTGGCCATTGCTACCTGCCTATGGAAGGGCATGAGATTAGGTCAAACATACAGTGATACGTTTGATATGCTCTCTCTGATCTTCTAGTTTCCATTGATGTACAGCTCTAGGATTTTATGAAGCAAAGGTGATCTCTTTATATTTAATAGCCCTGGATGGATTTTTTGCACATGAAAATATCTAACAGGTTTAAAAATTCATGATGAATCTCCAGCTTTCCGATTATCTTGTGCCTTATTTTGCTAGTAAAACTGTACATTTTTAGAACTGTTTTAATTTGATACTGTCTAATTCTTATATTCCAAGAGTCCCTTTCACTACTTTATGCAACTTATGATTTTTGTACTTAGTTTCAGAGACAAGGCTTTAAGCCAAAGAATCCTGCTCTGTTTGATAATTTGTGTGAAATCACTCTACATCCCGGTTGTCTTTGTTGTCCTTTTCCTCCTATTTTTAATTTTGCTACAAATCTTTGAGCTAGAGAAGCCAAAACTGTTACTGAGTACTCAAGAGTAGCTCATTTTGGATTCATACAGTGACAATGATTTCTGGTTTTTTCTCTGCTCCATTCTGTAGACTGTAGATTCATAGGGAGTGCCCTGCTATTCAGTGTGACTGAGGGTGGCAGAAACAACTAAGTAGACAAAGATACAGAGAGCTACCTGTTGAAAAGAGAATCATGCAAGTAGTGGGTAGTTTAGAAACTATTCTTCTTGTCTTCTACAAAGATATTTCACATACTGAAAAAAGTTTAAAGAATCTGTAAATGGCAAAATAAATTCAGTGGAGGAAGTACTTGTACTTGGGGCATATGGTGAGGTTATTAATGAATAAGAAAGGCCACAAGGTATAATGGAAAGGCAGACGCTAATAGTGAGCAATTTAATAAGAAATGCAGATAGAGCAACAGACCATGCTGTAATTCAATTTAGGTCAGCATTTGGGGAAACATATGAAGAATGAATTTGGATCACACTGTATTATCTTGGTTTTGATTCTCTCAGTCATCTTTTGTCTTCCAGGTGCTTTCCATCTTGGCTAGAGATGGAAACCAATGTTTACTGTTGGTTCATGCTGGTTACTTGAAACAAGTAACACACAAGAGGGGAAGTACAGAGGGAGTTGTACAAGTCAAATTTAAATAAAAATATTTTGACTAATAGATTCTTCATAGTTTTCCAGAACTGATTTTTAAATGTGCGCTGAGAAGGCAAACAAAGATACATTAAGAACGAGTGGTGGACTAAGAGACTTCATATTCATGGAATTATCTTTAGATGTTTCTTCCCAAGTAAGGAAATCCACAGAGAGATCAAAGCTTATTAGAATGGGGAAGAAACAGAAAAAGACATGGTGGGGGTAAACTTATCAAAAAAATAAAGAAAATAAGCAAAAAAGAGTGAAGGATATCTAGGTTTTGCTTGCATTTGGATTGAAGAGTTGCCCAGTGCATAGGGTACCCCGTTTACTCGGCTCTTTCTGTCACATATACATTGTAAAGCATAATTGGAAACATAGACCTTGCAACTTATGAAGTATTTAGTTCCACCTAGCAGATATTTTTGGCAGAAATGAGAATATGTACAGAATTGTCTGTTCTGCCCACTTCATCCCCTTTTTTCTGGAAAGTTGATATTACCTTTTGAAGAATGATCTTAAAAATGCTCAGGACATTTGCCTGGTACATGTATGAAATAATTTTTAAAATTACAATTTTTCCTCAATTTGGGATAAATATACTTTGCAGTATTTAATCCCCATGTGAGAGTTTGGCCAGTAATTATACACTTGATTTTGCATCATGTCTTCTTAAACCTCTGTGAACACTGAGGAATGTAGTTTTATATTTCATCTGAGAAATTACAACTCAAGTAATGCATTGTATGTTAGCACCATGCTGAGACATTGGCTTACCACTAATTTGAAGAAAAGAACACCCCTTTTTCAGGGTTTGATATCGTCTCTTCCAGATGGGTTTTTCATGGATTATTTTCTGCCAAATACTGTTCTGACATTTTCAGTTTTCAGTCTGTGATGCTCAGGAAGTTTAGAACCCAAGACATCCTGCCTACAACCAATTTCAGACTGTTTCTTGGGAGCAGAGCTGTTAAAGTCATATGCTGTAATAATCAGGAAAGAATTTCAATATCAAATTGCATTTTTCAGTTAGATCTAGATATAATCCTCTATTTAATTATATGTAGTAATGTATTTATTATTATTATTATTATTATTATGTCATAGACCTGGTACTTACAATTTTCAAACTTTCCAGACAGGAAAAGTCCAGGTTGCAAAGTCCAGCTTGCATGTTGTGTTCTGATAGTATTGTTTTAATACTGTGGATGTGGGGTTTGTTGCGTGTGCCAAGGGAGACAGGATTACCAAGTGATCAGCTGGCAGAGGGATGCCCTTTTCAGAGGCAAGATTCAAAACAGGGTGGTTAGCAGCAGTGTTGCTTTTGCAGTGATTTCCAAGAAAGCCAGCTGCTGGTGCTGTGCCTGAGGTAAAAATAATATGGTCATAGTTGAGAAAAAAGGAGCAAGAGCAATTAATTGCAAATCTGATCAGACCTGTTCTGCATTGTGCTTTTCTTTTTTTTGTACTTATTTTGTTCCGTCTCCAACTGCAACTGAAAAACTAAACAAAACCAATCCTTACTGTAAAGTACAAAAGTCCATCTTATATTTCAGCATTAATTTGGAGAGTTATAATGATCTGCCCAGCTTCTCAATATTGCTTTAAAAAGCGCTGTAGGTTTTGAGGGAGCCTTCTGCAATCAAGGTCTCTTGTACCTTCTAATTTTTTCCTCTGTTCTCAGTTTATATGCCTGTGTCCTTTGGAATTTGGAGATGTTAGGTGGTCTCAACTCTTGCCTCAGCAACATGCTCTGATCAAAGGGTACAGTACAATCTGATTGCAGCAAAATGTACTGTGTACCATCTCTAATAGGCTGGGCTGTCAGTACAGGATTTCAGCCTGCTGAGAACTTTCAATCTTCTGTGCTTAGTGTGCATTAAATCTCTCATCATCTACAAAATGCCTTCCCTCCCCTACTTACTTTGGGCTGTAGGAGAGCTATAGTCCATAACCTTTGTTTTCAGTTTTATCGTAAATTGAAATACACGCACACTTAAATTTTCCTAATAAATAAAGTGCTATGTTGTTCTAAAGCTGCCTTTTCACCTCATTACAGCTCAGCGGAGTGGAGAGTGATGTCATGGTTGACCCAGCACCAGCATGCCCATAAATGATACAGTATGTTCCCCCCTTTACTTCCTGGCTAAAGCACTGGGAAGGAGCTTAACATGAAATTCATGCCGTGATGACAGATTTAAAAGTTGCTACAGACTGTAACAGACAGCAACTGCATTTTGCAGACATACATGACACATACCACTCTCTTGTATTCCTAAGTGATGACATTTTCAGTTTAAAGACTTATGCTTCTATTGCGCATTATGGCTATCTGTCTACAAAATCAGGCAGGAGGAGGGAAGGAAAGGACAGGACAGAGAAAACACTGAACTGGATATAAAGCTCTGCTTGGAGAATATGTCAAATATTAATCAGTGGCTGGAGGGGCAGCACATACCAGTTTTCAAGCAGGCTGCACTGCTGCTCTGTGCCTTTTGGGGGATTTCAGCTGTTTGCAGGCAGACAAAGCACTTGTGCTTCATCTGGGGAAATGGGCCCCTCGCACTTTTAACAAGGAGACTCTGAAAACCCAAACGGTGCTAAATTGTAAATTTGCGAGCAGGAAACTAACACGCCAAACATGAGATACCCTTCTTTGGCTGGGCTTCCCGAGCAATTAAATAAATAGCCTTCATGTTGTGTCTCCAGGGCAATAAAGCATGCCACTGCAGAGAATTTACAGGAATGGGCCAGGGAGGGTGTTGCCTGATAGAGAGCTGTGACGTTCTGCATTTGCACCTATGTCTGCTAGAGAAGCTTCCCCTGGAAGTAAAGCTTGACTGTAAATATAAACACTGGTTTATAAACTTGGCATCTCCCTTCACCCTCCACTGGCTGTCCTTTTCTGCAGCTACTCGGCATCACAGCATACATGGCCGGTAAACAGTCACTCAAACTGATATAAAGCAACGTTATGCAAATATGTAAGAATTGATTACTAGCATTTCACTAGATCAGGAAACAAAATTATATTGGCCTCTTATCAGAAGACATTTCATACTGTTACTGCAGTTTATGCCAAACAGGCAACCTCCTCCACTGTAAAATATCATTAATTTCCTTCAGGATTCTTAGATGCCTGACCAGGATTTCAGAAGAGCTGAAGAAATAAAATACCCTTGAGAATTCTTCCACATGCTCTTTGGAGACACATGTGTGCAGAAACGGGATTTTATGATATTTTTAGATGCTGAGCACTCTTAAGTGAAAGTTGAAGGAAATCAGTCCCATGCAGAATTATGTCTCTAGCATGGCAGGAGTGCCAAGTCACAAGAGACATGATCAATAAAGCTTATAGTTTATGCACCTCAATATTGAGTGTCCACATTTTGATTTAAGGAGTTTCCTGTAGCATAACCCATGGGGGCTAAATTTTCCTGCTCTGCATGAGTGAAATGTTGCCATTTGTTCAATATTCAGGTTATTTATCATTTGGAGTCCTACCTGTATTACGGAAGCCAAATCTCACAGAAAGGCAATTCTTAAAAGAACTACAAAGCTTAGCTTCAATAAGGTATCAACTAATGAAGAGCAAATTGTTTTAATGAAATTAAAGCCTAATCAAATCTTGAATACAGCAGAATCACCAAGGTTTTATCTCTCAAGCAGATTTTTTGAATTTAAAAGGAGTTTTGGAATTTTTGACCATATTAAAACCACGAAGTCCTGCAAATTTCATCAAAAGATTGAGTCTATGAGATTTCCAACTTTGGTCCTCAGCTGAGGTTGCCTGCAGAAAGATTTCAAAAGCATGTCTGCAAATGAAAATCCAGTTCTTCAACAACAAACCTGATTATAAGTGATATTTCAAGTATATGACCTATTTTGCAATATATCCTATAACCCAGTATTTATGTATCTGAGTAAAACCCGTGAAAACACCTAAATGCCCAACCCTCTGATTTTCAAGAGATGTCACACTATTTTCTCCAGCCAGTCTTAGTGGAAATATTGTGAACAGTTTTGACACAGGCAGTAAGGTATGTGGTTTTCTTTCTTCTGTTACAGGTGCCAGAGCAGTGGGAGCATCTTTTTCATTTTTCATTCATCCCAGTTTCCCACATGCATATCAATTTATCTTTGTCACTTACAGAGTCTCACTTAGCTGAGTAGCTCTCATTTGTCCCCTGACCTTTGACTGCTCCTGGTTATGTTGACTATAAGGATGAGGGGAAACTGCCATGAGAAAAGTGTCCTTTTTTGTCCATCAGTCCCTCAAGGCTTTGAGCCTAGTCACTGCAGAAAATGTGAGGATGTTTTGTAAGTTTCTAGATCTTTTGCATCCCAGAAAATGTTTTTAACAAAAACTACAAAGAATATGAATAAGTATTATTTAGGAAAAAGTAATTGGATTTTATGGAAGGACAGATGAGGGTAAACTAGTACAGAAGTCATACAGATCTCTTCACCGCAGAAAAATACATTGACAGTGAGTATCAGATTTTTGTAAAATACAGGCTTAAACCAGAAATTATTAGATTGCCATCAGTTTGCTAATCTTGTCCTTTTACAGCATATGGAGGATGGTACCTAATTTTTAAATACTAAGGTATTTTATAATGAAATGTAGCTGATGCTGTAATATGGAAGGAATTAGAGACTGTTTAAAACTAGTGGCTGGTTCTCCAAACCTGAAGAATGGATTAGTAGCATGTGAAAAGGGAAATCTCCAGGGATGAAATATTGACCAAGGTACCAGATTCTCAGCAAATGAAAGCATAACAAATAGAAATGCTATTAATCACTACTTCTAGTGCTGGGCTTTTTTTTTTTTTTCTTGTTGTTGCTGGTTTTTTGATCTTAAGTAATATCATTATTTGCAAAGTGTAATATTTTAAGTATAGTTCTGTAAAATTCTTGTGGGTTTTTTTCCTCATCTATTTATCCTTATTCTGATTATTGCTAAAAAATTCATTCATGGTACTTTGCTATTTCCAAAGTCTTCCCTGGAGAGTTGAAACCAAAAATGAGTGTATTTTGCTAAATCTTTATCTGTGTGAATCATCCCACCAGATCTTGCTGACAAAATGGACTGACCTCAGTAAATGCTATTTTTACTTTTTACATTTTAAAAGAGATCGCTGTACAGGTAGTGACAGTTAATTAATAAAAATGGAAGGAAAAACTGTATTCTTAAATATAATTTATAGCTGTTAAAATTGGAGCACAAGAACCCTGCCTCTGACTAGTTGCATGAAATTTTATGAACCTGTATTTAATTGTATGAAATGTGATTAGCAAGTTATAAGTGTATCAGGAACATAAGATTAACTCTGTGTACTTAAACTTTTCTTTTCTGGGATGTGGACATTGCCCTGCTTTGCAGAAATGGCTGTCTGCACCCCAGAGAATTAACAATGTCCTTAGACTGTAGCAACCATGGAAGTGATATCAGCTAGCTCTAGTTGTCATCTGAATCAGCTAGGAGTTCTCCTAGACATGCCAAGTGAAAGATGGTAGAATCAGACAATAACATGACAGTAGGAAGACTTAAACTTCTTTAGGACAGAGAAATCCTTGAGAAAGGATCAAATTCAATAAGGCTGTAAATATATATTTGAGTGGTGAAAGAAAATGTATGTTCCAAATTTAGATCCTTTTCCCTGAATAGAGAGTTAGGAAGATGTCTGTAGTATGAAAACCTTCTTCCATGTGGCAGTTTAACAGCTGGGATGTGTAGGATGGCAGCCACAGAGCCAGAACATCTTTACAATGACCAGCCCATAGTGCTCGGATGGTAACAGGCTGCTGCACCATCTACAATTGGCCAGATTCTACAAGTCTGCTGTGGAAGAAGTCATCTCATGACTTACATTAGTCAGGCAAGCTTGCTGGCCTGCTGCAACATTACTGAGAAAGGACCTGACACCTGAGCATCCTCAGGCAATTTGTGATTAGAAATGTCCCATAAATATGTGGCAAAACTTGGTTGATATGTGTTTGAATGTAAATGTGCTTCTGGATTTACACATAGAAAAATACATGCCAAATGCATTGTGTTATATTTTAGGTGGATATGCTGGAAGTTAAATTGCAGTGACAGGGAGGTTGACCCCAGATCTGATTAGCATATAACAGAAGATGTACACTAAATCATCCTATTTTCTTTATTTAAGAGTTGACTGGAATCAAGTCTGGAATTATTTAAACTGGTACTGTTCATTGTGATCAGTAGTAAAGGAAGTCCAGAATTTGTGTGCATAAAATGCTAGTTGTTCCTTTAAGCTTTCTGATGGTGAATGGGTCTACAAACCTTATCCTTAGAAACACAAGTTATCTTCTTGGAGTCAGGGGTTATTCATGTGAGGAAGTTCGGAGTACTTGAACTGATAATCAATAGCAGTAAAGGACAAAGGCCTTTCCTCTTCTCTGCCTGTATTGAAGAAGCAATTTTTATTTCATATTGGAGACATATATGGCAAGCTACATCAGTGCAACATTATATAATTGTAAGCCTGTTAGAATTCAAAGTGCGTTATATCCCTTTGTTGTGCTCCTTGATCTTTGCATCACACTGAAATGCTTTCTCTGATTGTTACTGAATTGATAAGATCTGAAAGTATGGCAAATTGGAGGAGAAATGCTACAATCAGACCTGCTGAACTACTTTAGTCCACAAGAGGCACATGGGATTTGTGTATGGGAATAGAGAGACATCAGTTGCCTTGAGATATAGGACTGATGGAGACATGTCTAACTTCTGTTAGACATTCTGTCCCAATCTGTTTGACAAGTGAAGCTGTGGGGCAAAATTAATGATCACAAGGTGAGCTTTCCTCTGGAACTCTGGCTAATATGTCCTAACTGGTAGGCACAGCACCCATTGCAGTGAAGCATGGCAGCCTATGTTGGGCTTCAGGAATTCATGCTCCAGGCAGCAGCTCAGATTTAACTGTTTGCTGTGCTGTGTGTTTTCCTACACCTTCATGTGTTGCTAGCACTGATTTTGAAGTCTAGGAGCCGATATGATTCTCACACTGACAGCATGGGAAAAATAAATACACATTTGGGAATTGAAAAAATACATAAATAACATTAAAGGAACATGTCAAAGAATAAATATCAGTGCTAAAAGCACCTCTTGCTATATCAATGTGTGTATAAAAATAACAGACATGATTCTCATTCTTTTTAATAATGCACTTTTACATTATTCTCCTCAAACCTTTTTTTTTGTTTTGTTTTGTTTTTTTTGTTATGGCTACCAAAAAAATTTATAACAACAAATCCAGTCTCCTTGCTGATTTGTATTTCTCCATTGGTCTGTCATTTTCAGTCTTCTTGTCTTGGAAAGTGAACTCTTTAAGTAAAGACCCATGTGTTTTATAGCACCCATCACAGTGTGTTCAAGTTCATGGTCACATTAATGCTAATATATAATAAAAAAATTTAAAATCTGGTAATAGACAATATTCAAGTAGATGATGAAACGTGAATGGTGGTCATGCCATAAAGATCACAAAAAGGAGTTGCATAGGAGGTTAGTCTGACAGCCTCATTGTCCTTCAGGCAGATCTTGTAGGCATGATAGTTGTTGGGATTATTTTCATGCCAAAGATGAGCACATTGTATAACTAGTACAAGCAAACCACAGTAACAGAATTTTGGGTGGCGGATGCAAAGCCTTTCAAACAGCTGTGGTGATGGGTATTATCAGAAAAGGTTAAAATCTAAACAGTAATGATGTCTGGTGATAACTCATTTCACCAATCATGTAATTGGAATGAATAGGCAAAGTAAGTCAGGATGAAGGATGGCAGGACATGACCATAAATGACGATGCAAAATAATTTTTCTTTGGCAGATGGTGTTTGTCTGGGAGGGGTGGGGGGGAAATATGCTTAGCAGTTAAAAATAGTAATCGTATCTCTTAAAACACCAGATACCTCTTAATCTAATACATGTCATACAGAGCCACTGACCTTCCATGACTGAATCTCAATTTAAATTTCTCTAAAGTTACTGTAAAATGTAGTATGGTTTATTTCTGTTGTTTAGAGCTGATCATCCTAATCCTAAAGTATTTACAAGGCTTTTTGCCAGCCAGGTTGCAGAATCTCACTTGACAAAAAGCAGTGTCTCTTCTTGTAGTTGGTCTCCAGTAGGCTGAAAGCTTGAACATCTGGACAGCACTCTGGTAGAACTTTCTCTGATTTCAGATAATAACATAAATATATCTGTACTTATATAAAATTCTTTCTGCAAGCAGATTTTCCCCTTCCCTTCCCTTCCCTTCCCTTCCCTTCCCTTCCCTTCCCTTCCCTTCCCTTCCCTTCCCTTCCCTTCCCTTCCCTTCCCTTCCCTTCCCTTCCCTTCCCTTCCCTTCCCTTCCCTTCCCTTCCCTTCCCTTCCCTTCCCTTCCCTCAGTTTTGCATTAGCCAAAATTTAGAGATTCAGAACTGACATATCTCCCAGTCAAAAGAGGTTATTAAATACCCCAACTGAAGTTTTCTGTCTGTTCACTACAATAATTACTCAAGTACCCTTAAATGAGGGCATCTGGATTTGGATTGTGTGGATTCTGGATTCTGTGATTTGAGAGGACAGTGCTGGTGCTATAGTCCTCTTGTACTCTTGAACATTTGCTGTATTTCAGCTGACCACTGTGCAAAGTACTCTGGGAACTAATAAGGACTAACTGGACAAAATCTTGGTTTTTTTAGGGAAAATGGAACATATTAATCCCTGTCTTCGATGGCCTAAACCTTAATCCCAGAATAAGCTTTCAAGCTGTTTTCAAGATGAATTATGCTTTGGCATTCTTAAGACTAGTGTCATTGAAAATAATCTTCTCCCAGAGCTCATACTGTGCTGATTGAGATTCTGATAGAACATGTACCTATTTACATAATAAATCTATTTGAAGTAATTTTTTAAATTTGTCAAAAATCAGTACAATTAATTTTCATCCTCTGTTTGAAGTCTTAAAATTAAATCTGTGATTAACCTTTTATCACCTAAATATATTGACTGATAGCCATGCTTTCTGAAAATGGAATTTATGGTTCTGAATGTTGGTTTAATTTGACAATCTTACACCAGTGTTTTGATTCCATTTCTCAGTGTTGTTTGTCATGTCTTTCCCTTTTAGGACTCTGTTTGCTCTACCTTCACAGATGTTAGAAACAGACAAGACGGGTAAGTATATTCAGACTTCTCTCACCTTATTTCATAGGCTTTTGACAATGTGTTTGACTGTTTTCTTAGATCTCTGGGGAGACATCTGTGATTTGCCAAAAGTCTTGGTACATTTGAGTTATCTGTGCCCTGGGGCAGAAAGAAAAAGGTTTTGGATTTAACCATAAGTCTTGTAAGGAGATACTTTCAATGCTTTTAGTTAAGACATGTTTTAAAAATGTTTAAATGGATGACTTCATGCTTCATTTTATAGCATTCCTGGAATACTGTTGCAAATACAATAAATGTTCATTTAATCATGAATACTGTGCTAGTTGTCATTCGTGAGAGAGTGCAATAAAGTCCTCACAAGTTCTAAATGGCCTATTTTATATAGAATACAATATCCTTGAGCTATAGCAGTGATGTTCACGTTAAACTCAAGGATTTAAGTTTTAAATTGAAGGATCTTTCTCTTATTTCGCCATGCACATTACTTCCCGTAGAAGTTAATCTCTAAATGCACTGAGTATTCCTACTTTATAACATATTTTATAGGGAAGATAATTGCTCTTGTGCTGCTCTTTGGTCCAATTCTGTTGAGTTTATTCTAGAAATCTGTCACATATAAAAGCTAACAAGAATATCCACATCTCAATAGTTTTGCTGTGGTGGTACTGCCTAAATGTAGGAAGGCAAGCAGATGTGATCCATAGTTTATGCATACTTTTGTGATATTTTAAATAAGATATTTACATGTGTTCATCAAAATATGACTCCTCATCGCAGTGTTATAAGATAAGCCTGTAATATATGTGATAATGGTAATTTAAAAATGAAACATTGTGTGGAGAAGAACATGATAAACTCATATCATCTTACTCTTTATGGCTCTATTTAATGCCATACCTTAGGCTAGACTGAAAACATTTTGAGTTTCACATGCAAAAGTCAATTTTGAAATAAGTCAGTCAACAGGCTTTTCCTTACTCATTACCATTTAGCCAAAAGATCTTAGGAATCTGGTTTTGTTTCATTATCAATTTATTTCTAAGACAATAATTTTCCTTATGTAGTACAAAAATCATAATTTCCCTTCAATTTGTAACTGGAGAAAAATGTAAATTATCTGCCAATTCTATGAAATTAGTTCTGTGTCTGGATCTTCCATTTTCTGTGTGATGCCTTGACCTGGAAATTATTATAACAGATACCCCTCAAAGAGCCTCAGAAAGGAGCAAAAAAAGATTGTTTATATTGAAATCAAGCAATCAGCTAGATAGTTTAGTTGTCTTTGTTTGAAAGCAGTAAATCTTTTTAGCAAGTGGAATAAACCAGTAAGAATAACTAGGAAGGCATTTAGGGAATTACACAAAGGGTGTGTGGTTTAGACCTTTTCTGGAACGCAGGCTGCAGTTTAGCTGTCGAGTCACTATCATTCTCCTCAAAGGTGAAATGATTTAGAGGCCTAGAGAAACTTAATTTTTCTTGATCACCATGTGCAACCTGGAATTTTAATGGCAGGCATAATTAATTCTTCTGATGTTAATCATCAGGGCTGGGCTCCACAATTATCAGCCTAGTGCAGCTGGGGCATGGTGCAGACATGAAAAATTAGGAAAATGAATCAGTAATAGGGTGGCAGATTTAATCTGCATCATGAAAACAAAGTTAAAAAGAGGGAGATCGGAGAATTTCAGCTGAAGCTTTTGTGCCAATGAGCACTGACAGAACTGAAAAATGTTGCCGATGTCCAAAGTGATTGGTAATTACCAAGCCATTGAATTTTTTATTGTCAATTTATCATTGCGCCAGAGGTTAAATTTAACATCTTCTTCTAAAGCCATCACTCTAGGAGGAAGGCAAGCTTTGCATCACGTGGACCAGGAGTCAGTGAAAGGTTAATCAGGTATTCCTTTAGTTTGTGTGTGCTTCCAAATCAGTCTTTCTTTTTGTGTCCTTTATGCTGCATACATACCGTGGGGTATTTTCTAATTTATATCACGTGTACATTTCAGAAAAATATTAGATTGCATTCCTCAGCACAGCATCATCTGCCTTGCTGTGTATTTATAATGTTGTATTTTCATACTTCCCCAGGCAAATTTTACACACATTTCAGTATATATATGGAAATGTTATATATACAAAGAACTATATGATACAAGGCAGGCATTTCCCAAACAAGGAAAATTATAATCTTAGTGTCTGAAAGTACTGCAGGAAATAAAAAAAAATCAAATATCATTTGTTTTGCTATTTATTTATATAATTACCAACTGTGTTATTTGATTTGCACTTGATTTTTGCTTTGTTCTGAAGCCATGTTGTTTGAGAATGATCCAGTATAAGATCAGGGAATGTTTGGAATGCTAAAAAGTGCTTTTGGGCTGAAGCACTATGAGGGGAAGGCTGTTTGCATTTTGCATCTTGTATGATTCTGAGTACAGTTTTGGCACGTAGCAAGTAAAAAATATTCTCAATTCATAATGGAAGCTCATGTCTTTCTTTTGAATCTTTCCCCCTCAAGAATATTTAGTAAATGGTAGGGTCTTTTTAGATGCAAAAGCCCTAACAGACTGAGAGAAATGACAGCATTGAAGCATCCTTTTAGTAGAAATATGCAACAGAAATATACATTCATGTGTTAGGGACTTAATTGAGCCCTGAAGTGGAGAGAAAATCTGTTCAATAAAATAATAGGATTTCTGCTTCTCTTTTTATAGGTTTGAATCTGCCCTGAATATTCCAGATACATATTCTTATCCTCCTTGCTATATAGCAGTCTTTTAATACATCAAATACAACTTCTGTCTACCTAAATTCCTACCTAAATTCTGCTCAGTAATCTCACTTGTATTTTCTCTATTTTT
Source organism: Sialia sialis (assembly GCA_009812075.1). Classification (NCBI taxonomy): domain Eukaryota; kingdom Metazoa; phylum Chordata; class Aves; order Passeriformes; family Turdidae; genus Sialia; species Sialia sialis. Next base: position 10,763,393 of record VRYO01002782.1, read on the forward strand.
TTTTCATTGAGTGTTTATTATAGATTCCAGACTGTGCTCTGATTAAAGGAATTGTATGCATTTTCTATAAATTAAAAATGGAAATGGCCTTTAGGGGAGACTCAGTAGAGGAATCAATGCATGCATTAATTACTGCAATTCATTACCCAAATAAACACAAGACTCAGCCTTTTGCTGGATACAAATTTAGGGACATACGATGTTTACAAGAGACAAAGGCTTGTGATCCTGCTCATGTTAATCTACAGATCAAAGTATGTGAGCCCATTCCTAGTGGAGGCTCCTTTGGGGATACCATAGCTGGGATCAATCCCCCCATGCAGGCAGTGAATTATTGCTGCTGAATACAAAAGCTGCTCACGTGACAGCACTATTCCCTAACAACAAGGATACTCGCTCCAGATAGTGCTTTAAAGGAGCATATTTTTCTTGATACCAATTTTCTATAATTAAACTCAAATAATAAAGCAATAGCTGCAAAATTACCCCTGATACACTTAATTAACAAAAATATTCTACAATTCATAGCAATACTCAGTCATTTGGAAGAAAACATGGAAATATAATCTTTAGGTTCCCAGAGGCTTTCTAGAATATAAACAGAGGGTTAGAAGATATATAACAATTAAAATTATACAGAGAAAATATTGAAATATTGAAAAGCTTTCCTATTCTTCTGAAATAGTATGCTTTTTTTCCTTAAGAAGAGACTAGAAGAATATTGGAATAATGCAATTTTTCTAACAGCATCTGGATGCATTTCTTCATCATATTTTATAGATGGAGAATAAATTAGAGTATGAAGGCTTCTGTCCAAACCAGGATGCAGAGCGTGATTTGAATCTCAGTGCATTTGCCTGCCATCATGGGTGCAAGTTCACCCCCAGTCTCAGCAGCTCACAGCAGCACACCAGACTTTTCCTTCTTTCCTGTTGGAACACTCAGCTCTTTTAATAGGATTCTGACCAAAACTGCAACTAATTAAGAATCAATTCAGGACCATTAGTAAGTGGGACCAAGGTAGCCAGCGTTGCATATTTCAAAAGAGTTCACTTTAATGAGAGGAGTTCTTGGACAGGGGAAAAAAAACCCCACAAGCAGATTAAAGATAGTGTAGGGACCTTCTCCAGTTAAACTAAACAACTAATGCTACACAGAAAGATGCTGAACTTGTAGTCCTCTCTAATTGATCTACTTACTGTTCCTTAGGAAACTCAAAACAATAATGAATGCAGGTATTAAGTGTGCATTAGTCATTCAATAGCTATTTATAAACATTAGCAATTGTTACATTTCACAGGCTTTCTTCATTGGAGAAACATATGTTATCTTTTTTTCAGACTTATAAACCTTAGAACTATCAAACCTTTTTTTCTTCTTTGGGCTTTGTACTTCTGCGACATCTGTTTATCTGCACTGCATTGCCTGCAGATGGGATTTTTCAAATTTGTTAAAGGGGTTGGGACGCCATATTTTGGACAGCTGTAGTTTTGCTTCACCACCTAGCAAAACTTTACTAAAAATGCAGGGCTTTGAGGGAATAATTTCATTGTCATTATTTCATTAGTTGTATCAGTTTTCCCCCCTTATCTCTTGCTATTGTGAGTTATGTTAATGAACTGGTAGCATGTAAATGTAATCATTTTAGGAGAAATAGAAAAAGCAATATATGGCTGATTGATTTGAATTATTAGAGGGAATGCATGCAACTATATTGATATAATCTGATATTAAAGAATTTAAATCACTATACAGTAAATTGAAAGCACAAACCTGAATATATTATGTGGTAAGTCCTAAACCTCACACTGACCTCAGCTCATGCAAAACTGCTTGGCAAGGTTTCTGGTTTGAGACAAAACAAACAGAGAAACAAATCTGTGAGATTAAATCTATATGTTTAAAAAAATGTATGAAGAACTGTTTATATTCCCAGCACAGGAACATTAATGGAGACCTGGTGAAACACCTTTGATACATATTTTAGGTATTTTGTAATGTTAATAATTTGCACATGAAATTCTAGGAACCTTCATTATTTTAGAATTAATTTGGCCACAGAGGAGAGAATGTGATAGAACATGCTTTCAGTCTGCTTGTTTAAAAGATCATCATCTTGGCTATTTAATTTTTTGTTTTCTATTTTATTTTGTAATTTGTGTTTTGGAACAAACAGTTTGCAACATTCTCTTGCATTAAATATAAATAAGAACAATCAAAAAGAGGCAAATAAATTTTGGAGTATTTATCTTTGTAGGATGAGTGGGCCCTAGTCAGGAGCAGAAGGGTCTCCTGGTCTCCTTGTCACTGGCATTTACCTTAGTCTGTGTTCTAGATACAAGTACTCTTAATACAGAGACTGCACACCATGGAAGTCCTGGTTTTATAAGCTATATCTAAATAACCAAGCTTCTTTGGCTTCTCTCAGAAAGGAAATAGGATTTGTGTTTGTACTGACAGGTAACAGTGTGAACAGCAAAGGATAAGAATTTAGGGAGATAAGAAAAAGGCTACTTTAGGGAGGCTAGAGATAGATCAGAACTGTCTGTCAAATGTGCTTTTTAATTTTTTTTATTTTATTTTGAATCTTACTTGGATATTGCATTATTAGTAACCTCAGATATATGATGATATTTAACAGGGAAAATTACTGACACGTCAACATCTGTGAACTCTTTTGTTTTTAATAAAAGAAGCAAAAAAGTAATTTTACCTCTTTCTATTCTGTGGGTTGTGTGCTAAGGTCTGAGAAGGATAAAAATACAGAGTTCTCCCACACTCTGGTCAAAGCTTTTGGTTTTTACAAAATAAATGGAATGGGAAAAAATTTCATTTGACTATATAGAAGGATATTTGGAATGGGGACAGGCCAGGACAGACGTGACCAGTATTTCCATGCCAGTGGAGGTCAACAGACCCAGGCATCAATCCTCAGTCAAGCAAGCCTCAGAACAACTCCCAGATACTATAAAAACTATTTTGGAGTACATGTGCAGCAACTCCAGATCTCATGGGAAGAGACTTCTAGTGACCTGACCTGTGCCAAAAGACAGAAGCAATTATCCTCCTTTTTTATTTCAGTTTTAAGAATTGATCTGATTATTTTTCAGCTTCTCTTTTGCCATCAGTTAGAAAAGCAAAACCTATTTGCTCGAGCTGAAAGAGGTGGAGCACTTTCATCACTTCCATCTTCTGGTCTTTATTTTTGCACATCTATAAGCTGTGAGAATCTCCTTATGCTCACTCATGGTCAGCTTGTTTAGCACAACAATATAACTGCAGAACTATCAGTACTGCCAAGTTCAAGCTTCCTTCCCAATTTGTAGGTGGTGTACTTTAGATTTTGGTTAAATATATGTTCTTCATACAACTTCAGTTTCTGACATCTTCCTGACTATTCAATTCCCCCTATGAAAGCAATGAACCTCCAATCATGGTGTGTGTGGGGTGTACTGTGTTTGGGTTTTTTTGGGGTTGGTGTGGCTTTGTAGATGTAGGCAATTATTGTATAGTAATATCTCATAGGGGCTTGGAAAAAGGATGGTATGCTACTGAAGATCCTACATCAGGTAAGTAATGTGTCTTATTCACCAATATTTCTGATACTTTGGAAACTGGATAAGTTTGAATTGCCATTATTTTTTATTTTTACTTCTTGGCAGCATTTACTATATACTTTCCCATGCAGTTTGCCAGTAACTTTTTGCATGACTGCCAGTAATACGGAGACTCCAAATGTTCAATTACCTTCGCCTTTCTTTCAGAAATTCATGAGATGCATTTCACATCCTTGCAGGGAATATCTTTCTATCTCTAACCCAGGATTGGAGGAGGTGAAATGCAGTGGAAAGTTCTTTTCTTTCCTCTTGTCAGAAATGTAGCATTCCTTCACTGGTTCTCCTCCAGGATGTATTCCCAGAGGAGAACTCCCATCTCTCTTGCAGGAAGGGCTCCCTCAGGGATGAGGAAGCCAAGAGTGGTCAGAATAAAATCCAGGCAACAACTTCACTGACAGGGCCAAGTCCTGCAGTGCCTGAGCCAGGAAAGCACAGCCGGGAGTGACAGTAACAAGTCCTATTGATAGAACAATGATGACTTGGGCAAAAGCAAAGAAGCAAGTCAAGCTGAAAGTCAGTCTGGGAAATTGAAGCAACAATTCAGGTGTGAGTCCAGGAAAAAGAACACTCAGTGTACCTTAGGCAAGGATTGGGTACCTGGACCTGAACTTAAATGAGGCTGCTGAACCTGTGGAAAGGGTCTTGTGAAGGGCCTAGATGAGGCAAGTAATGTCTGTTAATGCACTGAAAGCTGAGACAGAGCTTTACAGTTTACAGTTCAGTCTGCATTTGCTCTGCTTCATCCAGCAATTGAAATTTTTCTTCCTTTGTCACCAAAATTTAACTTTCACTATGTCTCTGGCTTTCCCTATTTGTCCTCTATTCCTCAACTCTGCCTTTCTTCTCTGGTCTAAGACTTTTAATTCAAAGTGACATCAAGAACAGTAAAGCCTTGTTATAATGTCACTTGAGGTTTAGATAGAAAACAACATTTATTTTAAAAATTCCATGACCTCCTACCAATTGGCGCTATGCTGCATACCATGACTACTTGGAACTTCGTAGCCCCAGCAAAGATATTTCAAGTTCTCAAACTAAGGAGTGGTTTGTCAAGAAAGACCAAAACATAGCTTGTGTTTGCTGAAGGAATGATATTTGCAAGACACTGCTGAGCCCGCCTGAAACTCTCCAATACAAAGTAGGGGTCCACATCCGCTCAAAATTTTTTTAATAAATCATAACTGTATAGGGGGATGAAGAAAGAAGGACAGACAAGAAGTAGGTATGTTGACATTGATTTGAAATTATTGTTGCTGATAAAGCAGCCTTCTGGTTCTCCAAATTTGTTGGATAGCAAAGCAAGGCCATAGAGCACCGAGGAGAAAGAAAAGCAGTGATATAAGAATAAAGGTCATTGTAGGCAAGGAATAATATTATTAGGAATTGAACTGAATAGTGGCAAAGACTGCATATTAGCCCATGTTTTTCTAGTACTGACTCAGTGTTCAAAACAAGACTCTGCAGTTTTTTATGCAGACACCTTCAATAAAGTCTTTTTTTTCAATACAATATGTAACTAAGTAGGTGAACTTATTATATAAACATACAACTTGACTTTAAAATATCTATGTTCATAACTCTGTAGTGCTATAGAAAAAAAAAATCTTTGTATTGAAAAAAACCAAACACAACCTAAATTTCTGTCATCTCCTCCCCTGCCTCAAATCAGCACTGACTTCCTGAGGAAATTCTATAACGTCTGTTGCAGTGGCACGGCAAACCCGGCTTTTTGAATTTACTGTCTTCTTGGGAAAGAAAACGACATCCTTTAGATTTTTTTAAATTAGTGCTAGTTAATTAGCTAGTGTTGTACCATCTCACTGTCTTTTTTTCTACTAAGGGAAAATCTGCCTTATTTGCAGCTGTTGAACTAGCTTAGCTCCCAGCTCTACAAAAAGTAATCAAGAAGTACATGAGGTACAATGGGCTAGGAGATATTATAATGTACATCCCAAATGACTTTCTCTACTTCTCCTGGGAAAAAGCTTCCAAGGTTAGATGTACTTGAGTAAACTTCAGAGATGAGAACTAGTTGTGTAATTGCAAAGTCTTTGGACTTCTCATGATTTGAGGGGTTTGAAAGTGTGGACAGGATGTACAAGATCAAACTACAAAGCTTTCCACTGGGAATCAGCTGTCAATAATCTCTGCAAACCATTAATGTCAGGTGGAATGGAATAGGACATATGTAGGTGAAATAGTAATGGCAGGTGCAGACCTGACCTTCCAAGGGGTGGACGGCTGTTAAGACAAACCATGCCATGCAATGCTGTGTCCAGCTGATCACTGCTAGTAGGAAGAGCACAAGGGAAGCTGGCACTTGAGTTAAGCAAAGGCAATAAGTATAACTAGTCACTCATTAGAAACGCTGAATATCTGTAAACCTTCTCTGTTTTGTGTTTGTAACCTGTTCCTGGCAGCAGGGCACACTGAAGGAATTCATTCACCTGTAGAAGCTTGTCTTGTCAAACTAATTTGCTAGGTTGGAAAATGGCAAATATAAAGTATTCAAATGGCTGTAATTTTGATCCCAACATAAAAACTGTGTAAATTAAGTTCTGTGGGATGTGTGCAGAAATCTGTTTGTAAAAACCAGAATGCAAAAGTAGGCATTGAAAACCGAATGCAGGGGCCATCTAAACTACGCATGCCTTTTAGTGAGAATGAGATGTTTGTATGATTGATGGTGTATGTTTGTTAACCCCCTTCAGGTAGTATTTGCTTCAGGCAGAATTTCTGCAAAAACTTTAGGACTGGCCTTAGAAAGGAATTAGCTTTTTGCATAATTTCTTTCTTTCTCTCTTTCTTTGAGGGAAGTAAAAAGGGTCCAAAGAGCAGTAGTGTATAAAAACAGAGCCTGAATATTATATCTTACCAGTGATACACAAGTGTTAGTCAAATGGAGAGATGACAGTGAAATAAGGGAACAATTAAACTTCAATAAAACAAAATAAGGAATAACATTCCAGTCAGATCTAATCACATTATGTATAGCATAACTTTCAATTGAAAGTCCATAAAACCCAACCACACCTCAGCCAGTTTGTCTGGCATCCGTCCTGTATAATAAGCCAGAGGTTCCTCGTGGCACAACTCCAAGTTAGTTTGAAACCATGTCTGCAGTGGGGATGGCACTGAGCCATGTTTCCAAAGAAGTAGAATAATTTTTCTGGTGGGAAAGGTCAGGCAGTACAGAGCCATGAGGGATGAGATTCCCTTTTTCGGCTTTTTCTCCATTCTTAATCCTTCAAATATATTCCTTTTAATAGTAAAATTCATCCAAAACCAGAAAACCTAACATTAAAGCAATGTTAAAGATCTATTTAGACTGACAGGCATCAGAAAGGCAAACTGGGTTGTATCATTATAAAACTTGCAAAGAATTTTAAAGTTGATGGTTACCTTTCCTCTGTCCTGTAAGTCTCCTCCCAATGAAATTTTTTAAACTCTTACCTAACACTGAGAAAAAGAAGAGAATGTAATGGATTGTCATTCCCCTCTTCTCTATTTGATATGTGCAAATATATGCATGAATATAGTAGTTAATTTGCATTTATCTTCCATTTTAAATAATAATCTTGTTCATAATGCATAAATGGATTCCATATGCTATCAGACAAATCATTTCTAATTTTCTTTATGGAAGCACATATGGGAACTGTATTCACCCAGGGTCAAATCCTGGCTCCATTGAAGTCAATGGCAAATTTCCCACTAATTTTGCAAGGGCCAAGATTTCACCCTTGATGTTCAGCCACCCTAATAATACAAAAAGCCAATGTTGTTCTCCCTTCTCATATGTCAGATAAGTCTGAACAAGAACTGAGTTACCACTGAATTAATGTAATCCATCCCTCTGCATTATATAGCTTGCATCAAATTCTTTGCTTGGGGTGAGTGGGCTACAGGTTTACAGAAATAGTAGCCACAGTTGTCTGTAAATGTTATCGGTGCCAGAGACTTTGCAAAGACAAGCAGAGCAGGTCACTGGGAAATGACAGGAGAAGAAGCATTCACTGGAGAGGAAGGGCAATAGGGAGCTTTGCAGTGGTTGGAAGCATTTTTTAGGGAACTGGGTCTGTGGCATCTTTTGACATTTTATGGGACATGCATTTGGTCTAACAGAAGATGTTTATTGCCACATTGCTTATTCTCTGTGCCCTGCCTGGAATTTAGTGGATGTGTAGAAAGTAGATTTCAAACAGTTGAATTCTTCTTGCAATCTGAATTTGTTCCCCAGGGGCCCTAACTTGCTTCTCTATAATGTGACAGGAAATGCCACCCTGGTGGCTAAAATGGTGTTCACTGTGGGATGGAGGCATGCCCTGTCATTTGTCATTAGTGCAAATGCTTGGATTCATGGCCAACACTGAGCAAACAGTCCATGCTGCTTGAGAGAATATCTCTCTTGTGGCTCATGTGGAGCAGAGATAGAGTTCTTGTACTTTGGTTGCACTCAGTGAGAACCAGTAGAAAGTTCAAATTCCTCTTAATTCCTCTGTTGAATTTACAGCATTACAGCATTCCATCTGGCACCTAGATAAGAGATGCATATTGAGAGAAGCTTTTGTGAAACTGACTGCATCATTCTGTTGTGTCTTGAGTTAGATGAGATTTTGTGTCATCTATGCCAGGGTGGTGGCTGATTTCCAGGACTGACCTAGATTCAAATTCAAGTTTCTCTAAAATTCACACAAGTTAAGCTTCTGATATATTTTTACTTATGAAATGTTTTCAATATGTATAAGCAAACCTTTAATTTTCTTGCCAGAATCAGGCTGGAAATCAGTAGGATTTTTTTCACTGCAAGGGCTGTCAGACACTGGAACAGTCTGCCCAGGGACCATTCCTGAAAGTGTTCAAGAAATGACTGGCCATGGCACTCAGTGCTGCAGCTGACAAGACGGCGTTTGGTCAAAGGTTGGATTCGATGATCTTAGTGTCTTTTCCAACCTTAATTTTTATAATTCTACAAAGTAACTGACATTCTGGCTTACAGAAAAAATGGAAATATTTTACTTAGCATATGCACATTTGAAAACGTTTACCAGTTAAAAATAAACATCAGATTGAAACCAAAAACCAGAAATTTCTAATTAGATAAAGAAAAGACATTTCTGGTCTTTTTGCTCCCTTTTTTGACCCTAAATATTAGTCTGGCTCAGCTAAGATTCTTGAAGCATTGTGGTTAAACTGTAGTTTCGGCAAATCAATTTATTATTTGAATTTATGAAAACATGTTACTCAGCATAATTAGTTGTTAAGATCCATTGATTTGATGTAATTTCACTAGAAGAAAATCCAGCCAAGATCTTGCCTGGTGCAAATATCAGCATCATCTACCAGTGCTTCCAGCAAGATGTCTGGGGTCAGCAGCACCACATCACTGCCTGCTGAAGCAGACGTGTTCCACTGTGTAAGGACCATGAGATTAGGCATCCTGTAATATGTGAGAAGCTGGACTAAAGAGCTGGAACAATAAATTATATTAATAACTTGAATTTTAGCTAATTTATCTCTGCAAGGTATTATTCCATTTTATTTTGTCTGCATTTTTATTTTCAGCTCTAAGATATGACAAGATGTGAATTATGATCTATTCATTCATACCTTGTTTCAACACAACTGGATATGAATTAATACTCCATAATTCATATAGTGGAGTGTCTTATTACAATTATAAAATTTTATTAGAAAATGTTTTTTAATATTTATATTGTTAATTAAATGATGATGAGTCTCATAAATTCTGAACAATGAATTAGGTTGTATTAGGTACTATTCAGATTTCATCTGTTAGCCAATCAAGGTACACAGACTTCTCTATTATTTAATATGTTGTATAATAATGTTGGGCAAGGAGATTTGTCTTTAGAATGTGGAATATCTTATTCAAAGGTATTTATCAGAAAATTTTCATTACTAATTTCTAAACATAAGGGTCAGTATGGGAATACTGTTAATTCACTGAATATAGCAAAGAGCGTTTAATTCTTCATTTGAAAGGCAAGTAAACCTCAGGTTACATAAACCTTGGGCAATTGAGCAGTGTTGGTTTTGAGGGCAGCAGGAGTCTCTCCTGTCTGCTGTCTCCTAAAGCACTTTAATCTTTTGTATTTTGGACCTAGCTCTGCATTTTATGTCCTCATTGTGAAGGTCTCATTCCAGGTCTGTTTGTGAAAGCACTTAAACAAGTGCTCAAAGTCAAACATATGCTTCAATGTGTCCTAAATTAAACTGAGGTCTGCAGCACTCTCAGCTATACAGAAATTGAAGATGAGGTGCGTAGTGGAAATCGCAATTCAGATAGATGTGGATTACATGACACTACTAGGATGAAGATATCCCAATCCTGATCATTACCTCTGAAATCAAAACCATGCCATCTACTAAATTATATCAAAGAATGTGGCAAGAGTTAGATAAAAAAGGTGACATGTTCAGTAAAAAATGTGACTATCTTTGGTTATAAAATATTGTGTGATATAAACAATAGTAAATAATTTGAATACATTTTGTATCTATCTAAACAGTTTTTTTAGATTCTCACATATTTTTCTTACTGGTTTCTTTTGAGAATCTCCATTTGAATTTGATTGTACAGTGGATGAATTTAACGCTTATAGAAGTGAAATTACTTTGTGTTAGGTAAAGTGAAGACCTGCAGAGATACACCAATAATTCACCTCCTCCCCAGCCTTTGTCATCCTTTTGATTACAGATGCATAAGGGTTTCATCCCAGGCAGAAATTCGCTGTGCAAGGATTCAGGACTGAGTTGTTTAAAGCAAGGATAATGTGTGGCAGCATTCTTCCCCCTCAGGTGTTGCTGTTGTGAGAATGCAGCCACAGTTGCCTACTGCTGCTTTATTAATAATGGAACACTCACAGAAATTCCATGAAAAATTGATTTTTGAACAGTGTGTAAGAATCTAATATGGAGTCTTAAAATGTCATTGAAAAATTTGTTGGTAATTTACTTTGTCGCTAGGAACTTACTGCCCCACTATAAACAATTTTATGTATTTCTCCCCATTAAACAACAATTTTTTGCATATTTGTTCAGCCTTCTTGCTGTGACATGCCACTGTGAGCTGATATATAGATATTTAAATCCATATGTGGGCTCTGTTTCTTTTGTTGCTTATTCAAATCACAAGTGGATATGTCATTTTCATCACAGTGCAGGTGAATGGTGTTAATGGTTCATAATCTAACACTGATGAATGGCAAATGTATTGTTTGGAGAAGAGTGAACATGCTTCTGTGGCTGAAAAAATGGTTCATTCTTTTAAGCTCTGCAAAAAAAGACTGTGAAGTACAGAGCAAAGATTCCTGGGGTTGAGGCCCAGGACAGGGGAATGGGAGAGCTTAATTTTCGTTGTTTTGGTTCCAGAGCTTTCTTTGTGACTTGAAGTATTTTTCTTGATTTGACCTTCCATTCACTGACCAAAACTGTGTCAATATAATTGAAAGTGCAATTTTACATGCAAATTTAATGTTGCCACTGATTGATAATAAGCATGTACAAATAAACTGTAGGAACTTTTAGGAGTTTTAAAAGGCTGAAGATATACATTTCTTTATTGCAAAAATTGACCTGAAAATATGTTCACAAATTTGCACAAAATCATTCTTTAAGTGTTTGGCATTGTTATTTTCAGTATGGACAATCAAAGCTTGGGGTAAATGTCATTTCACATGCTAACAAAACTTGGGGGTGGCTTGATAATCAGAGGTTATAGCTCTGTATTTTTTACAAACAGCTATGCCATGCAGATCTGTTTCTTGAGTTTCTGTAAAGAACAGGAATTGCTTGTGAAACATGAAAATTAGCCTTCAGAGTAGATTGTTTCTTTCTGTTTGTCCAAGAAAGCTCTTAATATTTCATACTTCTCCCCATTTCTTTACTAATATAATCCAGGTTAAAAGTACAATGCTGGACTGGATCTTGGGAGTTGTGAATTCCATTTGAATGTCTCCCATAGTATTTTTTGACCTGGGAAAGTCACTCTTCTATGCCCACTTCTTACCTATATGTTTGGGACAGTAATTATTTGCATTAATTGCCTAACTAGACCATGAGCCTGAGGAATCCAATGTATGTAGGAAGTAACCAATAATCCTTATTTTAGTAGACACTTTTAGCATCTTCCATATGTAAAAATATGTAACAGAAGTGCAAATCTTTTGTGGAAATGATGAATTCTTTTCTGTCTCTCATGAGCAATCTCCCAAGAAACATATGGTAGATACAGAGGGAAAATATAATGATACTGTGGAGTTCCACTACAAAACCTTGAAAACACAGCATAGAGTTGAGACTTACTGGGGTTTTTTTACCTTTCTTCCGTGAAACCAGTAGCTGTTTTTGAGAAAAGGAATACAAAAAAGTGCTTAGAAGGGAGGACTATATGAATCTGCTTTGTGTGCATACTCTTTGTTTCAAAAGTAGGAACAAAAGTCTGAACCTTGTCAGGAAAAATATGGGCTATGGCTTCCCTTGTGCACGTCTTGGCTTCCTGCACTGAAGGAAATAATTTGGTAAAATTAAGCAGACTATTTTGTTTAATACAATACTTGATGATCAAGAAAAACTCTAATGTTTGGATAATCTTTCAAAAACTATCTTGTGCTTTCACTGTTTAGGGAAGTTTTTAAGTTAGCATTAGCATGAAAATCTACAGATGTTATCTCTTTATCCTTTATCTGAGATCTCATTTATCTGAGTAACCAACATTAAAAATGTGTAAATTTGTAACAAACACAATGAATCTTGAATATATTAGAGAAACAAACAGATGAACCATCTGGAAATGAGACGTAGATCTGAAATAACTGCCAGTGGCACAATCCAAGCATAATCCCTGAAATAATTTACACAGAGCAACTGTATCAAGAGCCAGAATTTATTCTTTTAGAAGGCTGAGTGTAATAATGACTGCACATTATCATTCAACTTGCTGAGTAAATATTGACAAAGGAGTGACACATGCTGTAGAAATGTATCTATGTCCTGCATTCCCTCAAGGGAAACTTCTGCATTCTGAATTTTCGCTCCTATTTTTTTTCCATTTGTACTTTCTATGCCTCTTCAGCTAAAATGATTGCAGTAGATGTAGCTCTGCAACTACAGGAATCAGCTTGTTAGCTTCAAAATTAGTTTTGATAACTCATACATACACATTATAGGGCATTAGTAGTTATGGCTATAAATGCCTTTTATGTAAAACAGAACAATTTGATAAATGAAGAAAATTTGGACATCACCATTAAGTAGACCTTAATTATGCCACATACCATTAAGAATTCAGATGTAATTAATCAGCTTTTCTCCTTCTACTATTACCTGAAAAATATCATGATCCCACATAATCCCAGTGCAAGTTACTCATGGAAATCAGTAGATTTTGATATTATGTGGTTAACTAATGTAATTCAGCAGGGTTTGTTTTCCTGTAGCACTGAAACGTTTTGACAGTCTGCAATTTAATTGGCAGTGATCATGGAACAACACAAATTAGATCTTGTATTCTTTACACCTTTACATTGTTGGCAAAGGTGAGACACCCCAGCAAACAATGCATCTTGAGGAATGTTTGCTGGGTATTTTAATGGTGAATATATTGCAAACCTGGATAGAAACTAGGTTGCAGTATATCTTAAGTGACTGATTTAAACCCATACCTAATGTATCTTGTAGGTTAGCATTAATTTGACTTGCTGAGTGGATGGAATTTATGGGTATAATGCATTGCACTAGGCAAATAAAAACATCCTCCTTCAGTAATAAAGGTGAAGGCAGGCTCCATACCGGCAAGCCAAGCACTGTCTTCAAAGCTTTAGCTGTGTAAAATCCATCCTACTTCTGTGCCACAGAGATGCAACATATTGCAAGTGACCCATCAGAAAATATCATTCTGCAATTCTACTTCAGATTATTTTATTTTTTTTTTTAATCTGCACTCAGTATTTGTCTCTTGAATACAATTCCCGTTTCCCCTGTGTTCTTCTCCTTTCCACTTTTTTATTGTTCTTAGCATCTTAGCTTTCTACTCCCTCAGGTATTTCAAAAAATTGTCTAATTTCAGAAGGTTTGATCACCTTTCTCCTCACTTTTGTTCTTGGCTGATTGTTTCTATAATGCATGAAAAAAGCAACATTAAAATATTTTTGATGGTGCTTACTAGTACATCATGCAAACACAATCACAGCAAGTATAGACTTTATTCTGGAAAACTTAGAGCTTTAATTAAACTTGCAATTTTAATTAGATTTCCAGAGCAAACCTTGGAAATTAACATGGAGAAAAGGAAGAGATTTTCCACATTAGCAGGTAGCAGGGTTAGAAATAGAACCTATCTATATCTTTGACTTATTACAGTACTTTGTCATTCTACTGGTACTTCTTTTGCTTCTACTCTTTCTGTAAAGAAATCAACCTTATTTTTCCTTTCAGGAAAAGATGATGTTTTTATTGTGAAATCTCTTCTACGAAGGCAAGGGCTTCAACCTCTAAATGAGGCTCCAGTACACCTGAAGATGAGTTTCCAACAAAGACTTAGTTGGGACTCTACTCAAAATATGATGTGTTTGTCCGAAATGTAACCTGCTTTGTAGCTTGGTCTTTCCTCTTCCATAGGAGTTTGAGAAAAGTTAAATAATCAGAATAAAATAGTTGTTTCTGCTGGTGCAAATGGATTGGATGATGATTTAAACAGGTAGATGAGATTTCCCTCCATTCATGGGGAAGCTGCATGTGTCTATTTAAAGATTAAAGATGTGTTGAGTGTTTTTATTCCACTCACTCCCCCCGCTTTTTTTCTTTTTCTTTTTTTTCTTTTTTTTTTTACTTTCAGGATTACTTTTTAGAGGCTGGCAAGTGTTTGCTCTTTCTAAAATCTGTGGAAATTATGATGTCTCCGGATGCCTTTGCTTGTGAGGTTAGCCAAAGGATTTTGCCATTGCTGAGATATATTTCTTTTTGAGCTCTAAATATTTGACATCCTAACAAATTCAAAAAACTTTTATCTTGCAGGAATGACACAGAGCTTTGTGAATAAAAATAGGGTCTTCCCTTACTAATAATGGAAAACCTTTGGGATTTTGGCAGATGAGTTTTGTTTGTTTGGAGTTTTGACCCCAAGCACTCTTAACCCTAAACAGTTACATCTCAAGTGAACTAAATGAATGTACTCAAGCAAATGAAGCCCCACAAATGCTTAAGAGCTTGCTGGCTGACTTTTCGAAAGATATGCTCTAGTTCAGCCACAAATTACTTGGCTAGACACTGGAATTGCTGGGTGAAATTCTATGGTCTGTGTTTTGCAGCACTTCACTAGCACAGGCTAGATGATCACATTGGTCCCTTCTGACCCTGAAATACGTGATTGGGTATTAGCAAAGCCAGGGTGAGGAACAGAGGAACTGGGGCTTTAATGAAACTTGTTTGGATTTGAATTTTACTTTTAGCAAATGCCCTTATCAAATGAAGTAAGTCTGGAAACCCTAGAAAACTACTTAAGAGTACTTAATCACTTGCCCAGTTCAGTATTAAGCGAAGAAAATATTGGTTAAAGAGGATGACTTTCCTAACTGCTTTTCTCAATTTTGCTCCAAGTCTCCATTATGTCCTTTATGGGCTCCTGATGTTTCTGAAACTGCACAGTCTTAGCTGAACACTTGCTTCTGAGAGGTTTGTTGAACCAAAAACAGTATGTTTGAAATCAAACATGAGGAATACTCTGGGACTTTCCATCCTTAATTTTTTGCTGTGTCTAGTTATAGATGGAGGAAAGGCTTTTTTTTTTTTCTTTCATTAAAATAATTCCATTATAATGTTACTTCAAATGAGAGGGGTTTTTCCTCATGAAAAGGCTTATTCTGGAGTGCTTACTGACCATGCTTCAACAAGATTCTCTCCTTTTTCCTGAGATGCAGTGGAAAAATGTGGGTTTTAGTTTTGATTTTTTTATATATGAGCATTTAAAAGCACAATGCTTAAAAATAAATGTCTGGTACAACAGTTTCTTTTGCTCTCTTTTATTGTGGTAAGCATTTAATTGCAAGAGAATTGACATCTACTGAGTTTCCAGTAGAAATTGGGGATATAATTATATATCAAGTCATCAACTATACATCAAAATGTATTAACAACTTTGCATGTAAGATCTCATTTCCTATTCCTTGATAGCTGTGTGTGTAAGCTCCTTGTTATGCTGCTTATTTGTTTTCTGTAAGCTGAAGTTTAGAGATATGTTTCAAATGCAACTTCTGCTTCTCTTGCCTGCTCTGACTTACTAGTTTTGAGGATGTTGACTTTCTGATACCTCATCAAGCAAAGGTATAAGGGAGTCATTTTTGCATCCTTGGTTTTTTTTCCTTGGGCTTTTAACTGTGTTCCTCTAAACTACTCAGAAGTTAGGAAAACAGCACTGCTGTTGCACAGGCTGAAGAGGTAAAAGTGCATCTCTCCTAGTAGTGGTTTGAAATGCAGAGTAAAAAGTCATCTTGTAAAACAGGAGAGGGCTGACTGCTCTTACATGATGTTTGGTGGAAAATGTATTCTTCCTCAGCAGTAATGCTGGAGTTGTTGGGGTTTCTCTCTCATATGAATTTGGAATTAATTTTCAATTTCAGTGTATAACTGTTTCTTTCTAGTTAGTGAACAGGACTGAATACTGAAAATATAAAAATGCTGGAATGTGTTTAACAGTTTGATTCACCTAGAAGTGGCAGCTCTTGGAGCATCTCTGTGCTAGTTGCTGTAGCTTATCTTGGTGGCTATTGCGTGATGTCAGCCAACAATGAAATTCAAAATCAGTCTAAAAAGTAGTCTGTGTAAAGCACTTGTGACAGCTTATATCTTACAGTTGGAGGATTGGCTCACTTAAAGGCTGGGCTTGATGCACGTTATATTTCTGCAACATGAAAGACTTAGTGCTTTCTCAAATTTTACAATTTTGTCAAGTAGGTTTTGATGAAAAGAAAGTACTACTGATTGTACAGTGATATACAGAAAGAGAAAATGATGAGGTGTTATATTTTTACCTGCAGACTGTGGTGAGAAATAAAAGATAAGTAAGTTCATGGCCTTCATGTTGTTTCACTGTAGCTCATCCCAATACAGGAATACTATGTCTTAGGCTCCAAGGGAGCTCTCTAAATCAAGGCAATGTAGTCAAGAACATAAACCATGTACTTATTGATCAGAACCACATAGAACTGCTTTAAAAGTCTGTCCCTGTATGCAATGAAGTCAATTTATTCCTTGATAATTTCAAGGTCTGATTCAACATACCAGAAAAGACTATGCCTAAATGGAACAATAATCTAACAGCTCAGCCTAGATATAGTTGTTAGTTCCAGAAAAAAAAGCTGGAATTAACCCTAAAATACCATTAGAATTTGTGATATTTGTGATTTTGGAGGTTTTTTTCACCCTTGCTCATTTTTCTATTTAAAGTATGAAGCTATAATTTTAGCCACTTTAACACCATGTAGCGAATGGTACAGCTTACATACTTTAAATTTACTGTACAAAATGGTGTACATAGTGTAACCCCACAGAAGTCCACAAAAATAGTGATGGAAACTGTGCTGGGATGATGCTTTTGCATAGTGCACTTCCTTTGGTCACTGTACTTGATTACTGTGTCAGTGTTTAGTTGCCATAGCCCATTCATGCAAAAAAAAAAGAATATTTCAAATATAGGAGAGCTCCCTGTTTTACAAATAAGTACAAAGTTTTCACTTACACCAGGTTTTTTTTAGAAAACAAGAGAGTAGTCTTTGCACTCTGCTTTCTGCAATGTGTTCAGTAGCCAGCAATTTCTGCATTTTATTAGCCACATTTTTCCAAGACACTTCCATACAGGCAGGAACCTGAATGACTTCTGCAGCTGCAACAGAAAGTTCCCATTACCCTTCATCAATACTGGACTCGAAAGGCACTTATGACTTCTCTCTGAAAAGCAAAAAGAGAGAATCCCTTAAAAGCTTTCAGGTTGTAACTGGTCTTCCAATGACATGTGTTCCCTGCCTTTCAGTTTGCTGGTTCCAGTACAACATCTGCCTGTTCTGGATTGTGTATCAGCCAACCAGTGTCATCCAGGCCTCAATCTTGGCTAGACAATGAGATAGACAGGAAACAACACGGCCTGAACATAATGAATAAAAGATGGGGGAGCTGCCAGAGCATCCTGGTGACATCACAGATTGATCTTTGTGACCCTCTTTGGGGAAACAATGACAAAGAAGTTAAATCAGAATAGTGACAAACTGAGAATCTTACTAACCTCAGAAATGATTGTTCATTTTCACTTCATTCCCTCCAGCATTTTCATTTAGGTCTGGCTGAGCTTGAAATTTTCTCACTCTCTTTATTTGGAGGTGACATAGGAATTTTCTCAATTCCTGGTGAATCTGTGTGCTTAACATCCCTGATAGTTAAATCCTATTTTCCCACTGATGGACTCAAAGAAGAATGTAATTAACTGCATTATCTCTGTGTAGGAGTTACATAAATTTACTTTGGAGAAGAAGACTGAATGAGGGGATAATTTCCTCTTTTGATATGTCTGACTCCTATTGATTTGAATGAAAATGTATGTGCATCTGAAGTACAATTTGCATAGAAGAGGGCCTGAACTAAAATTTCTGGGTTGACCTACTAAAATAGGTGGAAGAGCAGAAGACGAACTTTGTTTCCCATAAATACCTCATTTTGCAAATTGCTGGGAGGTATAGGAAAGTATTATTTGAAGTGCATCATGTTAAGAGATAGGCTCATTCTGTGAGTACTTGTGAGTTGATACAGTTAGACAAATCAAATACAGTAAATTGTTTCTTGTTGCAAACAATGCAGAGTTTTCTTTCATTTCTCTATTTCAAGCATAAAGGAAAATTACTGTAGGAGCAAAAGGAGTGACAAATCATAGGCTGATGTTTTTAAAATTAAGAAGCAAGCAATCTCTTCAGTCTGCAAACCCTCACAGTTAATGAAGAAGAAACATTCTTAGAGTAACATCATTCTCTTGACATTCTCAGCATTATTACTCATCACAAATTCTTGACTAGTCCTGAGACTGGCCATTTTTGCCATTCAACACACAAAAGACCCCCACATGGTTTTCATAAAGGAAAACTTTCCTTATCACCTCTAAAATGTGAGAATGCCCAGATATAGGGATTGTGTGTGAGAGCTGTAAAGGCCTCAGTGCCATTTCTGGAACACACACATTTTACACAGGCTTTTCCACTTTGCTTCTGACAGACGTGGGAGAGGAGCCCCCATCCCCCTGCACAGAATCATGTGTGCCTTCCTGCTCTCCGCTGGGAATGGCCCTATGCTGTTTGTCTGCTCTCCTGCAAGAATCACTTTATCTGCTGGGCCAATGAGACCATTAATGGAAACCCTGTACTATGCCATCAGAGCTCCACTTCTTGATCAATAGTTATTTACTTCTGAGAGGTCAGAGCGTGGCTAATATAGCTGAATAATTTTATTGATAGATAGCATAACAATGAAAAATAAAGTTTAAAATAGAAGATGAATGAATTCAGCACTTTCTTTGGGGATGAATATTATTATTTGAAGATTTTAATAGCTGGTGGAGTGATGAAAGGGCAGACAACAAAAGCTTTGAATAATTGTTCCAGGACTATAATCAGACTTCCATTATTGACCTCTGCTAATATTCTACTGTAACTGTCTGTTAAATTGGTTCCTTGGGGCTTGAAATATACAGTGATGTTATGAGTTCCTATTGTAAATTGCCACACAGAAAAGTAGCAAGTCTCTGAAATAGTGCTGGCCCTAGTTTGATCAATACTCAATTCTAAGCAGTGCAAGAGGCAGCTGTTGCCATAGAAACATTGATGTCACCGAGGTTGAGCAGAGGCTCTTACAACAAATCATTTCCTTTGAGCAGTTGTAATTGACTATATGTACAGTTTGCTGTCACCTGAGACTATTTACATCAAGCCTGTAACTGAGCTGCATTAGTTATTCTGGGAGTAAGAGGGTTAGCTCTTCTTTTTGTGACCTTACAAATACCTAGGAGGATATTGCCATGGCAACCAGGGATGTAACAGGATGAACATTAAGGTAGCTACATAATGCAGTGGCATCCTTTTGAATATAAGGGGTAGTTTTAATAAACTTTATCTAGCCATTGCATAATATAAACCTTACATTGGATATATCTATCAAAACTTTTGACTTCTAGAAATGTTACCTTTGGCATAGGTAAAATCAAGAATCTTTGAAACTGACTACTGAAATTTAATGTTTTCCATTTTGTACTGACATGTTACAGAAACACAGTTTTACAAGACTAGGCCATGAGTTTGGGAGGAAGGCCATTTTTCTGCTTTCAGATATAATGGTGCATGTTGATCTGCAGATAGCGCTTGTTTCAGAATCTGTCTCAATTAGTAAGGTCCGTTTTCTCAGTTACAGGCATTAGTTATATGTATTTTTTAAACACAAAGTCAGCCAAGTGCTTAAATATCTTTAGTTCAAATGACAGAGTATTTTATTTCAATGGAGGTTTCAGAGTAGGTACTGTATGAGTTTTAGTGCTTTCCCCATCGCATCTGCCTTTGTTCTCTGAATGGTTCCTCTGGAGTCAGTGGAACATCATCATGCCTTGCATTGATGTGTCATTCCATGGAAGGGTGAGATTGGGTTTTAAAGCACCTTCAGTGTCCAACAGCATCCAAGCACCTTGAAGAAAAAACTCATACCTAATTTAGAAGCTTTAAATACAAATCTATTACATGACCATGAAAGTGTATGTCATAGTACTTTTAAAAGGATTGGTATCTGATGTGATTGCATAATTACACAAACCTTTCTGTAAATATAAATTTAGTCAGCTGTTAGTCACATATACCAACATTCTCTGATATATCAATAATAAAATACTGTGCAAGTATACTACAAGCTGCCTAATTTCAGATATGAATAGTTAGCCTTCATATGCCTAAAATTGCATGTATATACACTGTTTTCATTCTTTATACTGCAACATTAATATAATTGTTTATTCTCATGGTATAATATATAGACCTAAAGGCTTACGTTATGACTATTGAGGAAAAAGATTTTAAAATACAAAGGGTTTTTAAAATACAAAAGAAATGAAATATCATATCACTTCTTTCACAAAATACCATCTGCATGTGTGAGCTCCTGCGTATGTTAATGCATTGTTGACTCATGGAAATTCATGGGCGGAAGAGATCAAGTTCTCCAAGACCTTTCAGAAAAACCTGCAACAACTGCTTTAAAAAGAGCTGTTTTTAAAAGCAACACTTCTGTAAACAGAATATATAAAAAAGAAGGTTGTTTTCATATTTTGGGACCTATCTATCTGATGAGAAGGAAGAAACCTACCCAGTAAGCATTACAGGCTTTCTTGGATCTTTTTCTGAAATTTCTGAAATTAGTACTTGCTGTTATGGACAAAATCCAGGGGAATTTTACTGCTGGTACAGCAATTTGTATCCTGGAAGGATTCACAGAGATATTAGGCCATAAGTGTTTTCTGTGTGTTCAGGTAAAAGTATTGTGACACCTTCTGCTATTTAGAATTACGCTTTGTGGGAATGTATTTTTGAAATGCAACATGAAATCACAGCTGAGTAATATACAGTATATAAAAGTAGCTGAAAATAAAGTATGTGCTGACATTTTGATTTAGATACAATAAAATGAATTTACAGGGAAGAACTGAGAATGCTGCATTCCTTTCTTCCTTCAGTTTCAAGCACAGGCTTCTTTCCCTACCTACCCATCTTTTTTTCTGAGAAAGGCTGTGTGGCTTTCCTGGGGTAAAGAGAAAAATCTTTAATGCTATATATCATTTTTGTTATCCTGTCACAGAGGTGACTGAAAAAGAACATTACCCTGTTGATACATTTAAATAATCCTCCACTAGAACCCAAATACAAACATGATTTTAGTATCAAGACTGTACAGATGAAGGTCTGGTGGTGACTGTTGTCACTTTGGTTTTGGGTGGCTATGTCAGCTATTATTTGTGTCTGGTCTAGTTCACATTTTGGGTTTAGCACACCATTTTGTGATTTTGGTTTGCTTCCACTGTGGAAGTTGTTGTTAGCATGCAAATGACCTGCTGATTGCTTAGATGAGTCTGCTCTTCCTGAAGTGCTTATGACTGGTTTTAATAATTCTGAGGAAAAAGCTTGCATAAAAATGATAGATGAGATTGGGATGGCATTTGAAATGTCAGCGTTAGACAAACTAATACAATGGAAATCTTTGAATTCTGAAAAACATTGTCAAAATGTGAACTATAAACATTGTCACTGAAGCATCAAACACAAAGGAGCTGAGAAAACTGTTTATGTAACAGCCACTATTTTGGTAACTGAAAAGCTGCCAGTCCTTTGTGTAATCAGAGCGGCATTATCAGTGAAGACATGTTAAAAATATGTGGTGCTGAGAGATGGGGAGAGCACTGGACATAGAAAAGCAGCAGTAACACAAGTACAAAAGGGTTGAGATTCTGCTGTCATTACAGATATCCTTGTACCCTTCATGATTCAGTGGCAGAGAAATGCAGACACAGCACCAATAGCCTCTCCAACAAAGTGCAGGGTTTGGGACAGGAAGAGGTTTTTTGTACTTTAGATGTGCTAATGCAGACCAGGACTGTGAGCTGTGAGTGCAGAAAAGCCAAGGGATGGCTCTTGGAGCTTGATGAGCTCTACAAATGTGTGTGTGAAATCCTCACAGAAAGTCTCAGGTTGCCAGTAGTCTTTGGCGAGCATTATATATAAACTTTCCATGACCCACTGAGACAGCTATGCTCAGAGAGAATGCTGAAGAGGTTGAAACTGAGGGTAGGATTCTCAGGAGGTGGAGGCCTAGAGAAGGAGAGCTAAATTCTCAAAACTGTTTCTTTACAGTCTGTGTAATGAATTCCCACAGGCTGATTAAAATTAATTCAAACCAAAATTTGATCAGCACTGTGCCCTCTGTTTTGGAACAGGAATGTCACAGTTCAGTTTTGTTCCTCTCCTTATCATGTCCCTTTTTTGCAATGGATAGGGTTCATTGCAACAGCTATTTCTAACTAGCTGCTCTGCTAATTGTTGCAAATATGACATACTCATCCAAATATATTGTCTTTAAGAAGCTTTGGAAATGCAAAGGTCTCATGGAAAGAAGTGAAATTGTTTTCCAAATGTGAATGCAATAGAAAATCAGTAAGGAATTCTTTCTTGGCTCCGGATATCTTTTATGGCCTATAATTCTGAAAACGGCTACTCTCTCTCCTTTTCCATCCCCTTCTCTCCCCTTGAGTAACTTCTTTGAATTCAGCATCAATTACTCTTGATCACCATTGTTATTAAGTCAAGTAAGAATCAGCCCCATTGTCGTATGTGGAATTTTCCTTTCCTTGTCCTTCCTAGTAGTGTTGTTACATTTCAATTTTGATTTGTTTGTCAGAAATACAGCCAATCAGACCTCTGGCATTACTATATTTATACTCTTAGTTACAACACAATACTTTGTCTTCGTGAGAAAAAAAAAAAGACTGGTTAGAAATACCAATTTCTTCTGTTAAGGATCTTGTTAAAATGTCCATATCCTGGAGAGGCAATCAGCCTTAAACTTCTTTACTAATATTGGCCAAGTGTATGCAGATTTCTTCATTGCCGTGAATTTTTTTCTATCCTGGCAACAGCTGTCCTTCCCCCACCCACCCCTCCCCCCAAAAAAATAAAATTGTTTTTGAGAAATCTGGAAAAACATCTAAATTGCATGTTAAATATCTACTAAATGTATTAGTTACCCCCTAGAGGGCTAGACATGACTAATTATATACAACATGTCATTAGCTATGGCTGCATATTTTATGCGAGAGGCTCCTCTTTGAATGGCTTCAGGCATGGAAATAGGTTTGATCTCTAAATTGTGCAGCTGTGGTAGCGGTAATCCTTAGTTTATCTCCAGAGCTAGTGGCTGGCAGGGTTTATTTGGCCCATATAGGGTAGGTGTGTGTACCAGTAATGAGTAGAATTTAGTTGGTATAACCTGGCATAGTTTGCTCAAAGTCCTATGATGATAGCACTCTCTTGTGAGGGGTTCATCTTATCCTTCCATTTAGGGTTAGAAATTCTGGTGCCATGATTTATCCTGTGATTTAATGCTAGTTCCTCAGGGAATCCACTATCTCTGATGTGAACAGGCACTTTCACCAACTTGCTGTTATCAATTTCCTGCCATAACAGTCTGGGTGTGGTGTTGCTTGAACTCATGGGAGTGTTGCACAGATCCGTTCCATCCTTTAATTATGGTATTTCCAGCAGAATCAAGAGGATTTCCAATTTCATTTCTCTATGCTAGGGACTTTATTTGGCTGAGTTCCCTTTGAAATTCTAGCTACTTCCTCCTTGGGATGAGTCTCTGGGGCTTGGCTAAGAGGTCTCCACATTCTGGTGACTACTTCCTCTACCCACTCCCTTTAGTCAGGTGTAAGGCTGCTAAATGCCCTTTTCTGAGGCTTCATTTGACATAATGGAACTGGAAGAAGGAAAGGCTTTCCCATAGGACAGCACTCCAAACTCAAGAGAAAACAAAGGGATGAGTGAGTGTAAAATATTGACAGTTCTTTGTATGGGTTGCAAGTGGAAATCTCTTGACAAATTAAACAACTGCCTTTTTGGTATGAGAAAAGAAAAAAATCTTAATTAATAGTTGTCATAGATGTATATTTAGAATGGCAGATCTGCAGTGGTACACAAGGCTGCCATCTAGTTGGCTGTCACTGGTGGATGGGTGTCCACAGTTTCTGCCTGGAGAATGTCTGTGCCTGGGAAACAGGGAGAGGATGCTGGTGTCTCTGAGAAAGCTCTCATCAGTACAATAATCTGGTTTAATACTGTCTTAGGACCTCTCATTGCATGCTAAAATGCCCATGGGCTTTTCCATGATTGATTCTTTCATTACTGTGCCCCTGATACTCTGGGTCTAGTTTTCTTTTCCAGTTTTCTGTAAAAGGTCTGTGTTTCCCTGTCCTGACCATACAATGGGCAGAGGAGGAAGGTAAATCTTTTGTGGCCTAGATATTGCTGAGAAAAGATTCTGTAGGGGTTCTTGGGGCCATTTGCAGGCCTCTGCCTTTCAAAAGTAGAGATGCTGTGTGTTTCTAGGATGACAAGCCCTGACTCCTCTAGGTGCTCTCACAAATTTTTATGAGGGAAGTAGTAAGTCTCATCTATCCCTGCTGTACTGAGACCAAAAGGACACAGAGAAGAAGAGAAGAGGTGATTTCCTGCATCTCAACGCTTCAGTCAGGCATTCTGGTCCACTCTGGTTCCCATCCCTGCCTGCTGGGCATAGCTCAGCATTTATGTCCCAGTGCCTCCCCTCAGTCTGTACAGTTTCCTGAGCCCTTGGTCACACTGTCTGAGCAGAGGCAGAGAGCGTGGGCATTCAGTCAGGGTCTTTTACAGATGGAACTTGTGACAGCTATGATGAATTAATAAGAAGTTGTGAAGAAGCAAGAATCAGATGGGAACATGAGGGCAATGATGGGAAATAGTTTCAGACTACCTTGCAGGCCTGGGGCTGCCTGGCTGTTTAGGACTATGTGAAAAGCTGGGTTTAGCTGTCCACAGCACAACATCCCAGCTGTGGAGCTAAATTGGCATCTACGTACACACTGGCTGTCTAATACAGAGATAGTTTCTTTGGTCTTTAGTGATTCCTACACCAAACCTAGAAATCCAGTGGCAAAATACCCCATTGCAGCCAGTATTTTCCTTTATGTATTTTTAAAGCACCTTATCACACCATTTGCTTTATCTCTTTATCAAGGCATTATAGGGGTCCATTTTTCCACCCCTGGCAATGCTATTTTTACATTTTTTGTTGTTCTCAGAGGATTTCCTTGACATTCTACATCTGGGTAACTTTCAGTCAGTCTTCTCTGGTAATGACAAATATAAGTACTTTTTATATAAAGAGTACTAAGCATTTTTATTGGCACCATCCTTTTAATCAGTTAACTTTCTTCTCCAACGCTATAATATAAACTGCTGTCTGGCAATGGATGATAAATTAATCTTCATTTTCAAAGTCCTTCTATATAGTTAATTTGTAATTTTTTTAATTTAAGTGTGCAAATCTCTGACTATGCTATTCTTTTACCATGACTGTATAACAATCTTACGTCTATACTTGTGAACCTGTCCATTCTCAAAATAAGAAAAGCTGATCTCAAAACAGTATGAGTTATGGATTTCTTTTTGTGGCAATAAATGATTGACTTTACCCAGGGTGTAGGAAGAAAATGTAACAAAAGCCATAATGAAAAAAATTCACCCCATTTGTCCTTCATGCAGACAAGCGTGGAAATCATATAGTAATATATATTGCATCTACCTTGATATCAATTTAAGATTATTAGTGGGTAATAATATTAAAGTTCATCATGATTAACATAATTAAGGATCATGCAGAAAGCAATAAAGATTTTTCTGTGTTACTGGAAATGCTTTTAGATGCCATTATGGTCTCCATCATTGCGTATCTCATTTTTAAGACTGTTCTTTCCTTTATCTGGAAGCTTCCTTCCCGTGCAAGAAGTGGAGATGGACTGGACAGTTCATCTGACATAATATACCTCTGGGCCGGAATACTTATGCAGAGGAAGGAACTTGTTCACTTAAGAAAGTGGTGGGGTATGCTGCCTCTTTCCTGGACATGCTTATGCTGTTATTAAATAACATAAATAATAATAATAAATTATTAATAGCAAATTATACTTAGCATTTATATATGCAATTTATTACTGAAAGGTGGAGTTTGGCCTTATTTGGTAAGTGCAGTAGACCATTTTCTCAGCATTTAAGTTTTATTTTTTTAATAATCAGACTGGCCTATTCCTGTAATATAAAAATTACCTCCAAAGTTCAAAACAAGAGAGAAGAGGTGCCATGTTTATCAGTTAGTCTGATGATGTCTAGAGTGGCACCATGGATGCTAAAGGGAAAAAGTGCAAAATGCTACTGCCACTATGAGAAAAGAACTCCAGAGAGCAGACTTGTGAAGGCTGATGTTAGAAGGCAGAGTTGGTCTAGGTTGAATTCAGCTTTCTGTGTCTTTGGTTTATTACAGACATATTTTGGGTTTAGGGGATTGAATATGAACTATCTCAAAAGGGATTGACTTTAGTTGGGAGAATGATGGTCTTGCATTAGTGGTGGGAAAAGTAAAGTAAGCCTGTTGTAAGGACAGTGGTGAAGAGTAGTAGAAGCAATGTTCTAGCAAGATTAAGGAAGCTCTATGGATGTGTTGAAGCACTTTTGCAGCTGTTTGTTGGTGTCTACAAAGGACACAATAGGCTTTTTTCTTGAGTACATTTGCTTTCTTCCATCTTCATCCCTTCCACCAATTATGCAACTCTGATGCAAGTCTGACAAACCTCCTGTTTAATCAGTCCTGGGAAAACGGGACAGCCATGCATTCCAAGCATTAAAATATTGCACTGTCGATCTGTTTTGGTCTTATGGTTGGCTTTAGATCAGCCATAACATTAGTTTAATTTTGGACACTTTGTGAAAAGTTACATGTTAGGAAGTATGGTTGGACCTGCATCCCAGGCTTGGTAATAAATGATGTTCATTAGATGCAGGTATATTTGTACAAAGTGAACTCACACTAGAATGGGATGTGCTGCTTTGCAGTAGAGAGCCTGACTGATGTGGAGTGTAGTTTAACACATACCTAATTACAAAGCAGACTTCCCCTTTCTGAGATTCAGAGGCATTAATTAAAGAAAGAAATTTATTATAACCTGCTCCATTATCTCCAGTCACCTTTACACAGATGAAGACTAAATTATCTCTCTTTCCAACAGAGTATGCACACAGAACTATAGCACTTTGGCAGAGGCTTTCTACATTATGTAGGCAAGCGAAACTGGATTTAAGAGGGACAGTCCTCTTGCTACATCTACTTTGTAAATCACTTTTCTTCTCTGTCTACTCTCTGTTTCTGAGAAGTGGCTATGAACCCATGAGTTAACACCGTTTTTTGGAAAAGAATGTTGGCTCCTGGTCAGGCATCTTGGCAGGGACATTCAGAGCAGATGCCATACTTGTGCAACTGGCACTGGCACCAGGCTCAGGTTGAATGCTGTCCAACACGTTGTGCGCATGGCCCAGGTGTTGGAGGCTGATGCCTTTGAACTCTTTGAATGCTGTGTCATTCCAATCTGCCTTGCATCACTATAGCCTGTTAGAGGAATTACTTTACTCTCCAGATGAGAATGGGGCTACTAATTCCAGATGTGGGGCTAGTTTCATGTTTTGTAAGATGAATCAACAGTAGCTCCACACCAGAAACAAGTGTCATTCCTAGGAAATAAAGTAATTGTACTGAACATCTCCCAGATTGCCACAGAGCAGATCAGAGTGGGAAAAGAACAAGAGGAAAGTGCAAAGCCTTAAAATAAGAATAGTACATAAAAGAAAGTCACTTGCTACTGATACAATTCCTAGAAAAATAATTGAAGTGTGAAAGTTTGTTAAACATTAGAAAATTTCTTGCTCTCCTCACAGAGAGAGACTTCTGGCAAAGGGAAGCCTGGGTCCCTTCCAACTCAGAAGATTCTGTTATTCTCTGTATGTGACATGGTATTGTCTCTAGGGGTAGGTCTGCCTCCCTTCTCTTTATTCAGGCAGAGATGTCCAGAAATGCC
The DNA here is from genome assembly GCA_009812075.1 of Sialia sialis. Lineage (NCBI taxonomy): Eukaryota > Metazoa > Chordata > Aves > Passeriformes > Turdidae > Sialia > Sialia sialis. The sequence continues at coordinate 10,791,752 of VRYO01002782.1, forward strand.
CTCCCTACTTTGTGACTCATATGCACTCATATGTGAGCAAAGGAAACAGGCTTCTCTCAGATGGGCTTCATATTCTTGAATTCATTCCTCAAGAGGGTCATATGCCATATCCCTTATCAACAGCAGCAGCTCACAGCTGTTACCCTCCCTATGCCAGTCTTTGGCTTCAGTGTTTTAGGCTTCCTTTTGCTGTGTAGCTCTCATCTGGTGCCAGTCCTAGTTGCATCTGTGTCTCTGCTGGGACACTGGATATAGCAGATCTTAGAAATCATGGCTTTGGAGCAGATTATTGAAAGCATGAACCCATGCGTTGGTGGCTGAATAAAATAAGTCATTGCCTCATCCCTGGCCTAGATGGCAACTCTGAAAATAACTCTTGCTGGTACAATGCAAGCAGCTTCTAGTAGCCTCTCTCTTAATTTGGCTGTCCATGTTGTCTCAGCTGTAATGCCTGTGAAGCAGCACTGGAAGCTGGAAGTACTGTTCAAAGAGCATAAGGGCATTAAACCAATTAGGCCACAAAATTTTTGGAGATAGGTGCTGGGGTTGAAATTGTCTTCATGTAGAGTGTGTGAGGGGATGTTTTGCAGCTGGGGTCCAGAGTTTGCAAACTCTTCACATAGTTGCCCCTTATTCCTGCAAAAGACAAGCAGTATTTATCACTTGATGAGAAGGGACTTCAAAGTGATTATTTCTGTACCAATATTTGCTGTGATGAATAGCAGATTGAACATAGTCATATGAAGTGCTCTCTCTATAGGAGAGCACTCAAGTTATCAGTGTTACTTGCTTTATTAGCTTGTTTATAGTTCATCTAATGAATTTTCAGCTTTCAGGACCCCTCCATACATATATTTCTCACTGAAGGGCAAAGAGAATAGTTTTTAAAATCATAGGAGAAGTAAATAATTCTGAGCAGTGTTGAACCCTGCTGCCTAGCCTTATCCTTTATAGATAATTGTTCATTGATCTGTCTAGCTTCTGAATCTCATATCAACATCCTGTTGATTCTGGGAGATGAGATTATTTCCCTGTCTCTCTTTACTCCTAAACCGTACATTTTTAAGATTTCTGTTTTTGAAAGAGTGCCAAATAACAGGCTAAATAGGTCAAAGTCTGTAGGAGAGGAGGAACGTGTATGGAAACTTAAAACAGACTCAGTGCCAAGGTAAAGAGCTTTTGGAAAAAGAAAATGCATCTTGCAGTTTCTTTTTGGCTCCAGCATGTTTAGAATGGGTGACTGATGGCATAATTATTAAGTAGGCAGAATTACTGTGCTAATGTGTTGGCATTTTGTGCAAGTGTGCAGTGATATATTGAAGAAGAAGTGTAAAGTACCTGAAAACAGACAATTGTATTAACCTTAGGCAAGTTTCTTTTCCAGTCAGAGCTTTCTTCCTGTTCCAAAAGACAATGTTGTCTTCTTGCTTTGTGCTCAGTAGGGCACTGTTTTTACCATTCTTTATAACTGAGAGGATAAGTAGCATGCCCAAGAGCTTTGTCTAATAATTTAGCTTATGATCCTGCTTTATAATATCTGTTCAGGTGTTTAATTCAGTTTAGATTACTACTCTGCTAGTCCTTTCTGGCTGTTGGTTTTGATAGGACTCACTTCTATACACTGCTGAAAAAGGAAGGTCATAGTTCAGCTCTTCATTATATTGTTCCAAAGCTCATGCCTTGTTGCTTTGGTGCTGTCTTCTTGTGTATTTGAATATGTAGGGTCAGACTCTTAGCTAGACATTTACAGTACTTTGATGTGCACTTTATATATCTTGATGCTTCAGACTGCAAGGTTTAAAATATCTTCTGCCACATCACCACCTATATTTTTATTCCAGAATCTAAACACATTAGTTTTATGTTTATTAACTGCCAATTTTTGAAAAAGAATAGAATATTCCGAGGAAGAGTGTTGTGCTCATTTATTATCTTCTTTTTAAAATTTTCAGTAAAGACAAAACCAAATCAAAATAGCTAGACAAGCATGAATGGAAGACTCCCCAGGTCCTCATTTCACCTCTTGTTGAAAAGTCATTAAAGTTGTGACTAGTCAGCAAATCCAAAATCTAGCACCTGTTTGCCAGATAAAAGCCAGCTGCACTGTATGTGTATTCTTTAACCACCTGCAATTTGCATATCGTGTGCAGTACCATTGTTCAAGTTGCTTTGCTTAAGGTGTTTTGAGGTATTGTGTTTTTATCAAAGATGAAAGATTGAGGCAATAGAGTAAAACTTGTAGTAAGACTGTGGTATCTGTACCTTGAAATAATGAGATGATATGAGGATCAAATTTTTTACTTTTTCTTTCTTTGTTTTTTCATTACAGTGATCCAGCTTACCTTTTTTGATCTAAAAATGTATTTCATCTCAGCTATTTCTTCATTGGCTTTGATTAGGACATTACTTACTGAAGTGAAATTAATTCTTCTTGGTTTTATTTCAAAATATTTTTTAAAAGACAAGTTTCCTGGGCAAGCTAGTATTTATAATGCACACAGGACATTCCTGTGACATGGAGTTCATTTTGGCATTTTTTCTCTTCCTTTTAATTGGAATTGAAATGTAAAACTATTTTCCCTTTTTCTGAAAATTATTGTCTTCTGAAGTGTCTGGAATTCTGAAAATGAAGACACAGAAAATCTTTGTTGTCGGCATTCAATCTACTATCACTTTCTGCTATCCTGCATTTTGTTCATAAAGTCCTATAAGTTTCTCACAGCCTGTGAGGTAAGATCAGGTTTACCTTAGTGACAGTCTGCAATGGCATGAGAAGATGGACAGACAACTTACATCCTAGGCCATTAACAGACAGCAGGAAAGGAGCTGAATTCAATTTCATGCTGGATAGCACAATACTTGACATTCCTCATTATATCTAATATTATAATCGGAATTATTTTTCATTAAACTGTAAAAAACTACTGATTACAAAGTGTGTGTTGTGACATAAGTAGGATTTTAGAGCTTGATAAACTTAAATTCAGGTTTTGGCTCTGCTATAGATTTACTGATTTTTCTTGAGCAAGTTGCTTGGTTTTGGTGTGACTAATTCTCATACTGTAAAAAAGTAAAAAAATCAATACTTGTTTACTCTGACCTACCATCAAAATGGTGATACTCTGTTACTTACCTGATATGTAAGATGCAGCCTTGGTCTGTTGTCCAGGATTTGAGGTTGGCTGTCAAACTTTAGAAAATTAGCAGGAACTAATACTGGATATTCAGAGTGTTTCCTAGCTCCTTCAATTTCATACATGTTCTGGAAATTTATATTATGTGAAGAGATGAGGACATAGCTGATCAAATTTTAAGTGATTCAGAGAAATTGCACCACAAGTGCATTAATTGTGATTCTTAGAAATTTCACATTGTCCTGGCTTTTCCTCTTTCTTTCCTGGTGCTAAATTATGTTGGACAGCCATAAATCCTTTCCTGATACCTAATTTGCATGTAGGGAATTTATAAGTGATTATTGCAGAGCTGTTTGTCAAGAAGGGAAGAAGCAAGTGATCTGCATACCAGCACATTGGTTCATGTCACAACTCAGGTGTTAAATATGGGCTTGGTGTGTCAGCACCATGAAACATTCAATTTCTTAACAAGTAATGGGCAATTGCTAGAGAAATGTCTCAGTCACTTTGTGTAGTAGCATAAATTTATGTAAGCTTGACTCTTAAAAAAAATAAACTATATTTAAACACTTTGTTTCCTAAAACTCATCCTATTTTAATTGTCAACAAATCCTTGTAAAACCTGCTTTTGATAATCTTAGTTAATGTCTGCTGTCATTTAATTTTCACAAGAAAATATCTGGAAAATCTTTTCTTATTGGAGACCCAGTTTCTGCTGCATACAGTTTATTCTTGATCTCCTTGTACAAGCACAGAATAATAACTTCTGTGATGACACTGGTGCTTCTTTAGAAGAGATATTTGAGCTAAACAGAAGGGCAAAACAAGGTCACTGGCATTATATATCTACAGTGAGCCTTAAGAAATGAGTCAGACTTACACATGGAATGATAATTTGCCCTGTCATGAGAACACACATCTTCAAAAGGTTCCTGCTTTGGAAAAATAAAGTAAAAACCATAAGGAACCACTTAAGGAGGCTGCATAAATAATTTGCCATTTGTGAGCAATATATGCAAAACGATAGGACTGCAAGGACTGTATTTGATGGAAAAGCTTCTAACCATTTAAACTGCCATCCTGGTGTTTATTACCTGAATCACCTCCGGGAGTCTGATAAACACCTGTGATCTGCTGGTAATTCTGGAAAGGAAGCAGCACTCTGCATGACCTGCTTTTTTTCTCCTAAGCAGTCACGGTGTAATAAACAGTGTACAGTGATTTTGAACATGCAAAGAATATATTTAGACAAGTTAAGGCTACTACTCTTGGTTTAATGCTTAACAAAGCTAGCAGCAGAAAGTTGTTTAGCACCTCTTTATGGTGTACATAGAAGTGTCAGGAGAGAGCAAAAGACAATAGGATATAGTGTACTTGGAAGGCAATTCAGTCATTTCATTTGAGAATGAGAGTAAATGGTAAACACCTTAAAAAGAAATGGAGAAAAAGCAGGTGTTCCTTTTAACCTATACATTTTAAAAGTTACTACATGACCAGTAAAGTAATAATTTCCCGAAAGCAATATTTAAATATATCCATCATCATTTAGGTCTTGGACACATACTTAAATATTATTGATTATTTGCAATTGTGTGCATCCATGTGTAAGTATATTAAACAAAAAAGTAATAGTATCATGTCACTGATTGGGATAAAGTACAAAAATGGAACTGGAGTCCCTAATTACTAGTTGTTTGTTTTTTTTTTAATTAAGAAAACCACAAGCAAATTATAGACATCCAGTTTATAGCATTGCAATCTTACAGGCTTGCTCTCATGAATATGGTAATTTTTTATTTTATGCCCTCTTGAGACGTCTTGTTAAAAACATTTTATTGGTGATCCTAAAATTCAGTAAATTTGAAGCCCTTGGCACCCTGAAGATAGTTAAAGTTCTTCAAAAAATGTCGGCAATAAATATTTGGCAAATATAAAGAATATGCACATTTTTCCCAAGTGGGTGATATATTTTTTTTCCAGTTCTTATATTCAAGTGATGACACTGCAGTTCAGAATATAAGTGTATATTGATATTTTTCTTCCAGAAACTGCATGTGTGGCTTAGAGTGCGTCTCCCACAGAGTTATTTTTGTGCGGACACCTGGAAGTGGTTACACACTTGCTCCAGCTTGCAGTCTAGCTTTGGACAGTCAGGTGTATGTATGAGCAAGTGGTCTTTATTTGGAGCAATTAAAATTCTAACATTCTCTTCTCTTGACATGCAATTACTAGGGCTTTGCTGTTCCCACTAATTGCTCTTGCTGGGGACATTGGTGAGGAGCCAATGATTTTGATGGGTAGTGGATTATCATTTTTATTCTGCTACCTGAGAAAAAAATCATTTGCAAAGTCCCATGTGTAATTAGCAAGACTCATGATTAATTGTCCTGCAAAATTAGCTTCACTGTTGCTTTTATTTTACTGCTTCAAATATTAATTAATGTTAACTCCTTTCCTTCAGTCCTAGCTTTTGAATATTCAACATGGCTTTGAAAAATTAGTCAGGGCTTCTACTTGCATTAACATGCTGGAGTTTGATTTCTGAATAAGTATTCTGATTTAAAAGATCACACGTGGGTCATAAATAATTTTTATAGGAGGACAAACAAAGCATCAAAGCATCATGGGAAGGCATTCATGCACTAACTGAAAGTAAATTGTTTCAGTAATGATTCATTCCCGCAGTGCTTTTAGGGAAACATCAGCAAATATGCAAAACACTGCATTGTGTGGGGCAAAAAAAATATTTAATGCAGCAATCAGTGAATATATTTTCAAAGTAGCAAAGTGAAAAGAGTAAAAATATTGGTGGAGTTTGAACAGTTGTAGTATCTGTTCTGTTTCTAGGAATTAAAGGTTCTCATATTTTGATGACCTAAGGTAGTAATTACAATTGTCTGTCAATGCCATCTGCCATAGTGCTGTCAAAACTCTTATCTATTTCCTGCTTACTCTGATGGGGTCAGAAAGCACAGGAAGGACCTAGTGATGACCATTCTTGGTCATCTGCGATGCTGCTGAACTGAATTCACAGGACAGCTCATTAAAACCAAGAGCAAGATGTCCTTACGCCCCAAAGAGCCTTGGTTTCTGGCTTAGCTGTGTTTTCATCATGCCAGAATAACTCACAGAAGTCAGAAGAAAGCTTTTTTCCAAGAACTGCAGGTAACTCCCAGCATAGCTGTAGCACCACATGTAAAGCACACCTGCACACCAGCATAGGCAGAATTTTGCCCCTACATCAGTCCTTGCTTTATTGCTTCTCTGTGTTTTGAGCATGCAGCTTGATGAGTTTCTCCACACTTCAGCAGAAAAGCCCTTGCCTTCCTAGATATTCTTCTCGTTATGCAATAATCTCATTGTAACCTTTTCATAAAGCTCCAAGCTGACCTCAGGAGAGAGCAGCAGGGGAAGAGGTGACTGCCTGGTTTATTGGGCAACATACTTGTCTTCGTTATCAAATCTAACAGGTGAAGCAAATTTCAGAAATTCTATCTCACTCACTCTTTTCATTAAAGCGTACTGTCCTTCTGACAGCACATGGTTGATTTTACTTGCTTTTGTCAGTCAAGTGAATGAGTTCTTTTGACAGTTTTTCTAACAGTGACATACCTTTATAACCAAAATCAATTTAAAAAATCAGACTTGAATCTGAATTTTGTTTGGTTACAAATAGTGATTCCAGAATTCTTTACAAGCTCATTAAAGAGCTTTTGTCAGTCTTCAAATCTTTTTCTATGACCTTCCCAAATCTCATCTTTGGTGACTGGCTTTAGTGTAGAAATCTTTTGGCCCTATTAATGGGCTCAGACACATCCTTCTCTTCTTGACATTAAAAAGGCCATTGTAGACGCATATTATCAGAATTTCTTTAGAGCCTCAGAATGTTTTCATACATGAGAGAAAACTAAGAAATAAATTCCAATCTGGATTCAAGCATAAAGAAAGGTTTCACATTTTTCTTGGAACTTCGGGAACCTTTGAGTAAACTGAAGAATCTGTGAGCCTTCTGGTGTTCATCTGTAATTGCTTAGTCAGGTGCAACCATGAAGCCAAAATTGATTCACATGCTTTTCTAATTTCAAGGGAAACATTTGTGTATAGTAGTGGTTGTAGAGAAGGAAGCAGGAACACTTTGCAGATGTGCATGTATGGGATATTTGCTAGGAAAATTCTAATTTTGTCTCTATCATCTGCTCTTCAAAGCCTCTTCTACACAGAAAAGAATTGTCATCTATTCTAATAAGAACACATCATTTTTCCTGTGCTACTGAGACAATTTTTTCTGATGTAATAAATAGGTTTTTTTCTCCTAAAAATGACACTTTACAAAGTCACTTACTGTGTCAATGGTATCATCCTGCAGCACTCTACCCAAGAGTAATGGGGATTTGCGGCACACCTGTGGTCTAGGGGAAGGAGTCTCATTCTGAAATTTAAATGGGAAATATTTCAGATTTGGTCCTTTCCAAAAATGAAGGCTACAATATCAACAGAAACTAATGAAGCAAAAAAGAGAAGCTGAGATACAGAAATTATGAAGGTTGAGACTTTTTTCCATTTCCATGACTATTATATTTACTGGTCAAATATCCAGGCAAATCTCCAGGGGCAGCAGGTTTTCCTGCAAAATGGAAACAAAAGAAAGAAAAGAAGTCATTTTATCTTCAAAGTTATAATGCAGCAAGTAGCAGTCTGCTTGCACAATCTTCCATCCATGAAAGAATTCATAAATCTCCTTCATCAACAGACTGCCATGTTGCAGTTTCTAGACTATACATGATGCTGCACCCTTCATTTTCCAGTAATGCCCAGAGAATTTGCACATGTAATTCTACAGGAGCAAGTGGCTTCAAGTTAGAGTCACAGGCACATTGGTCATTATCTGAGTTTCTTAATTAGTAGGGAAATGTTTGGAAAAACTGAATAACTGATTTTGCAAGGATCTGTTTAAGTACAGCTGCTTAGGGAAATCTAAGGTTTTACAGAATCTGCATGTAAAACAAAGGGAAAGTTACAAAGTTCAAGCTCTCCGTATTCATTTACCTTTTTTGAGTTTTTTTTTGAAATCCGTATTTATACATAATATCCATTTCACAGAATGTGCATTTGTATTGCTTATTTGAAGGCGAGAATCCATCCTTAGTTAAATTTTGGTTTTTTTATTTGGCATGAGAATGCAGCTTCAATAGCTGTGGATTTAGCTGTGGATTTGGCTGTGCTATGTAAAAACACATTTTTGAGAAGAGAAGGGTAACCCTTTGTTTCTGGGCATGGGCAGAGCTCCAGCTCGCATAACGCTGTCTCTGCTGCATTACCAATGTCCTGATCAGCCTTTGGGGAGGCTGGATTTCTCTTTTCCACCTATCTTTTCATCTCAGTTTTTTAGTTAGAAAAAAAACCCAAACCAAACTATGGGCAGAGAAACCTTTCCTTGTCTTTCTCTTCTAAAACTATCCCTTTAGCTTTTTCCACTGATTGGCACTGTTTCAGATGCTAGCAAGAAATACAAAAGTTGTAAGATTTTCAGTTTAAAACAACCAAATAATTTTACATGTGGGGAAGGACAGAGAGGAATTAGAGATTTTTTCTTTACCTCTTAGGAATTAAATACAGCTCCTTCCTTAAAATTGGCCTCTACCAGGAGGCTAAAATACTCTGAAGGTTAGCTACAGCTTTATCTGCTGCTGTGATGGTATTTGCTGGATGATGAATATATCAGTTAAAATTCAGATTGATTATACGGAGGGGTAATGTTGATACCGTATTTACTGCTTTAGTGTTGTCCAATCATTAGTGTGGAAAGAGTGGTAAGAAAAGAACTTAAAGATGACACTGTCTGAAATGCAGGAAATGAACAGTGCTTTATAAATAATATATTTCTCCTATTATGTTAATTTTTCGAAATAAGCGTAGGCTTAAGTGTAATGTTCGATCAGTAGGTGCATCTGTACTAGTGTATTATTAGTCTGTTTAGTCACATCTAGAAATACGTTCTTCATATTTGTGGTTGCCAAAGTAAATAGAAATCAATAAAAGTAGCAAAAGTGCTGAAGTCATTTCAATAAGTGAAGCGCTCATTAATTTAAATTTCACACTTGACATTGTTACTGGCTAATCATAGAAAATAAGGCATTGACTTCTAAATATGTTCCAAGCCACAGAGGAGTCCTGCAACTTTGTTTTCAAAGTGGCATTGACATTAGAGGGAAAGACCTCTGGCTGCAGCAGTTTAGGCAGATGGTAATGATATGGTAAACTTTCTCAAAATCTGCAGTCCGTTCATATGGATGACATAAGCTTGAGGAGTTAGCAAGCAAACAATATTGAGGCACTGGGACTGAACATGTTCTAAAACATCAAAAAGCTCTTCCTGCCGTTTTCAAACATCTAAAAATATGTGTGAAGCCTGTTCACAATTTAATGGGAGATATACAGAGAGCTGGGGGTGGTTATACAGGAAATTGGAAAAGCCTCATCTCGTCGGAGTGAAATAAATATGCCATCATATAAGAAAAGTAATTGGAGGGGTGTGTCAGTTCTGTTGATGTCAAGCAGGTGTTCATAAATTAGAATAAACATTTATAATTGATATTAGTGATAAGAAAGTATTTTGAATTACACTGTAGAAAGATACCCCACTTGCCTCTTTCTCTCCTTTTTAAAAAAGCAGTTTGGGAAACGCAATTTTCCCCAGATATCTTTCCCAATGTAGCTTGGTCCTCTACTCACCTGCTTTTCTGTGAAATATTCAATCCCACAGCATAATGCAGCGGAAAGTGCAAATAACTTAGAAGGAAAACTACTTTGCAGTTGCAGTAAATAGCTTTTAAGTAATGGGAAGCAGGTAGGTGACATTAAATTGGTGGTTTCTGTTTGATAGGTGCAAGGACACTGTCTCACCTCTCTTTGTTGTCTTATCAGTTCCATAGTCATGGAGAACTCCATTTATGGAGAATGAATGTCCTTCATTCTTCCCACCTTGAGAACATCCTCTGTTGCTTAAAATATTCTAGAGAAGCCAGGATTCCTTAGCACCTGTGACATAGATGGCACACAGATGCCTTCCTGTCAATCCTTTTGAAGAGTTAATTTTGCTTGGTCTTGCTCCTAATGCAAGTCCCTGCCAGTGATCAGTTCACTGTTAATCAAAAGCTACTGATTGTTGTGAAAATCTTTTTTGATCTGGTATATGAACCATGACTGAAAGTTTAAATAGTAATCTTGTGGTTTGTACACAATATATTTAAGAGCAACAGTGGTTTTTTTGCTGTTACCATCTCTCACTTAAAACAGGAAGAAATCAGTAGTAGTGGTAAGAACAGCCTTAGTATGAGATTATGGTGTGCATCTGAATGCACTGCTAGGATTTCTGAAGTCTAGTATTTACTTAAATCTTTAGTAATGGATACACTATTTCCTGATCAAAAAGCAGAAGACTGTAAAAATATACATGGTGTTGAAATGCCCTACTGTATCACAGCTCTATGTCGCCTAGTTTTTCACCTGATTCCAGTGTAAATTGGATAAACTATAAGAATATCAACATGAATTGCAGACCAAACCTCGTTGAAAATTTGGCCTGCTTAACATTACTGTTGGTTTTTGGGTTGATCATTTAGGCAGGGGCTTTTTCCATTAATAAAAACATTCAACAAAAATTTTGTGAACTTAAATTTGTATATAAAATTGGCAGACCCACTGAGCCAGTGACTGTTTTATCTTTGCTTAGTACAGCTTGAAGTTACTATGTAGTAACTTTACATTTTAAAAATCTGTCCAGTTCCAGTCTGATATGAAATGGCAGTAAAACAAATTTCTCCTGGAAGGGTTCAGACAATATTTATAATACAGGATTACATTCCTAAAACAAGTTATTACTGAGAACTCTCCTAAGAAATGGTACAGTTGGGAAAGTGATATACTAAAGGGATTAAATCCCTGCAAGGTGGTGGTTTCCTTCCTTTTTGGCCAACGTGCCTTTTGGGAATAAATATTTGTGTTGTAATTCTCAAGGTACTGTATGTTTTTCTCATAAATTCTAAAAACCCACCCTTTCCCCCTCCTTAAATTCTTGTTAGTATTTTCTTTTTCCTTTAAAATCTTCCAACTAGTAGTAAAAAGAAAAGCATTTTTAGGAGGAAACCTAGAGACATATCATAGCTGTTAAAATATTATGCCAAATATGATATTTTATTTTCTGTAAACCTTTCATCAGACAATATTTCTGTGGAAAAAAAAAGCAGAAGAGTCCTGTTTTACCCTTCTGATGGAACTTGTGAACCTTGTCTGACATTCCTGTGGAGTGACACTTGAAGCATTGACTGACTCTGTCCATGTTTACATGTGTGTATGTATGTGGGGCTCCTGTCCTGTGTATCCCTGAATAAATGTCCCGATCTGCAAGCACTGGGATTGGGGAAAAGAAGAAAGGTTGCAATAAGGGTGCTTTGGTCCTTGTGTCCTGACCTTACACTATCCCACTTACCAAGTATGTGTAAGATTTCAGTGTGAGGTAGTACTCGTGTCCCAAAGTTTGGCTCATGCAAAGTAATTTTTGCACCATGTAAAAGCTTTGAGAAATTCTGTTTGTGCAAAGAGCAGGCAATAGTTTCAGTATCCTACAAAAAAAGTCTGGAATGAAAAGGGGTGATGTGGGGTGAGCAGGAATAGAAGAGGCCTTGGAGGAGACAAAACATTTGGAACCATCTGCAAGAGAAGGCAGGCAAACAGCTGCAATGGGGAGGGCACACACAAGCAAGGAATGTGTGCAATTAGATTCTGCTTCACATAGCGGGGCTATAATTTCATTTTATGACTTTGTTGACAATCCTCTCATTTCTTTTTTATTGTGAATGACATCATCAATACTATCAGATGGTTCACTAACAGATGTCTTTGCACCATTTCCAGTGTGATACCCAGCATATCATGTTATATTTACCTGCTTTCTACAGAGTATTTTACCTGGAAGGACTGCACTGCTGTGTAAGAATACATTTAACTGAGGGATCTTATGTAGCTCTCAGTGGGAGATAAGGCAATAAACAAAACTTGGATAACATTTTGCTAACTAGTTAATGAAGGAAATGAATTAAGGTATTTTGAACTTACTTGTCTTTTGCTTTTCATTTACTTGTTCAATTTTCTGGAAAGAAACGAATATCTTCTGATAGGAACACAGTTCCAATTGAAGGGAAAAGGAAAACTATGCCACTGCATGGTGGGCTGAAGAGGGAGCAAAAGCCCTTTTAAATATTTTCTTTCTCTCTTGTAGGCTTGTTTTCTAGTCATATGCCAGTTTAACTTTCAAGTAATTTTTAATTTATCTCATAATTTATGAGTTATTTTGACACTTAGAGAACACCCTGCTACCTGTATGACCTGTGCAAGTAGGGCTGGAACCCTTGCTATGAATAATCTATACCTGAGCTCTGCCCATCATTAAGGTTTTAAGGCAAGATGGTACAGTGAAGTGCAATTTTCTCTAGGGAGTCTGGAAGAGGTTGTTGGGGATAGTTGCTCTGGAAATAGGTGCTTTGGATTCTCTTAAATTAAGGAAAGGAGGAAGGGATTCTGTAAAATCAAGATCTATATTCATAATATTTGCATTTACTTCCAAAGTCACATATTTGTATGTCTAAATTAATGTACTCTTGTTATAGGTAACCTTTTCTCCCTATATTTCTAGATCTGTCACATGGGGTTTTGTGCTCTATTTAAAACCTAGTAATACACCCAACTTTGCAAAAAAGCTCATCAGTTGATGATAACTCTAATCCTATAGTGCTCGTTTCTTCTGATCATGCAGATTAATGGTTGGACTCGGTGATCTCCAAGGTCCTTTTTAACCAAAATTGTTCTATTATTCCATTCAGCCCAATAATGTAGTTTACAGAAACAGTTTCATATACTTGGTCTTCTGCAGATAAAAGCTGTCAGAGCAGTGTGCTGGTTGGGTGACATACTCAGGATAATCAACTCAGCTCCCAAAACTGCACTATTTGGAGTCAGTGGAAATGCTATATGAAGGAGGACTACACACTCAGGCTTTGTGAGATACCACTAAGAAAACTGTGATAAGGTTAGCAGGAAAATAGAACTGTATGCTATAGCGAAAAACCAAAGGATGGGGGATCCTTTATGCTATGGATAGCACATCTTTGGAAATCATTGGCACAGCATATTGTAGATACTTACAGTTTACAGTGGCTAAAAATGGGGGTGGAGAGGTTCATTGACGGTTTGCAAATGTGTAAGAATGACCTCTGCTTCTGGATGTCAACAAGCTGAAAGTAGAAAGAGGCTGGAAAATAAGAGAGGGAAGCATGTCTCCTCTCTTATTCCTCCACACACGTCTGCTTATGACCTTGGAGGCAGAGTAAAGCAGTAGCTGGACCTGCTGAGCTGAAGCACTTTGGCTCTTCTGAAACACAGCAGAGGTCTAGTAATTAAATCTTTAAATAACAACATGCAAATAGATTTTCTAGTGTACAAAGTGAGAATAATATCTATCTGTCCTGTTGTAAGTTGGTTTTGGTATATCTAAGTCCTTTTCTCACTGATTTTCACAAGGTGATAAACTTACAGATGGAAATTCTTTTAAGCCATAAATACCATGCATGCTGTTGTGCCTAGAAGTACAGATAAAGCCAATGGGATGTTAAAACCAGTTGAAGTGCATTCCTTCTCTACCTGGTTTGCTCAGCTGAAACTGTCTGCTATCAGTTTGGCTGTACGGTGTTTGACCCTTGTCTGTAGATATAAATGAAATAGAGCTCCCATCACTTAGTCACAATGCTCTGAATGACAAATTTGTACACAGCAGTTGACCTGAAAAGTGGAGGCTTAACCTTACGTGGAAGCCTCTGAAGTTTCTTGTATCTGCTTTATTTCTGTAAACATCCTCCAGTCTTTCCCCATCATCTTCTTTACAAAGAATCCTATAGCTGCAGACTTGGTCTCTGAATTTTGTATTCTGTTACACTCTTCTTATTTTGTGGTTTTCATATTATGTGGCTCTTGAGAAAAAGGTGGAGTAACATCCACCATACTTTGCTTTTTTTTGCCACAAACTAATCTTTTAAAATTATCATTTCATGTATTGCAGGATATGCCTTCTATGCATATTTTTTATTATGCCACAGTATTTGCAATGTTACTTTAAGGTTTCCCCATCGCAAATCTGAGTAATATAGGTAATAAATCATAGAACCTGGTAGTGCCTGATTGAAATACAAAGTTGTGAGCATAATACTGAGAAGTGATATGTACATTCATTCCCTTTTACTGATCATCAGATCCGCAATGTGAAAGCAAAGGGGAAAAACAGTTGATGTGCATACTATAACATTTCCCGAATATGGAATTTGCATATGAAAATTGAATTATCAACTCTAGTCTTTGAATCATACTAAACAGAAGGAGAACAGAAAAAATTACTTCTGGAGCCAGTGCCTTAAACCTCCAGCATTAAACACATGCAAAAAGAGATATTATTTCTTATTCTTTCTAAAGTTCCCCATTGAGTATAGAAATGCCAGTAGTAACACTGTGTTCCAAAAATGTGGAAATTCAGAGATGATGCACAAATAACTTGTAAATTGGGATCAGTGGTTGAACTCATGCTAGGAGAAAATTGCTATTTTACATCAAGAGCATTATTTGTCAAAGCGTTTTCTGTTCATCTGGGCAAAGGCAAGAGGCAGAGTGTAAGGCACCATTATCATTCAGTTCTGCTGTATAATTTCATTCTTAGAAATGAGACACTCTCAATTTCATGTTTAAATCAAGAGACTGAAATATTATTGTATTTCATTTATTAAGATGAAAGAAATTTTCCTCTATCTTTTTTCTTGCTCTATGCTGGGGATTTTTCTTGGGCATTGAGAAACAGTTTAAATTACATGCCAGAGTCTAAAAGTGAAGGATTCTAGGCTAGAAGGCTGAAGAAATTTTGTGTGTTTTGGAGAGGTTCCTGAAAAATTTCTATACTTCTTTTTTGCTCTCCAATCATGGAAAAGGTCAGCTGTAGCTGTTTCCACAGCTCCTTGTTCAAATTTAGAGGAAGAGTAAAAGAGACTCAGTTATGTTCTTCAGTTCAATTATAGCAGGTTTTTCTGCAAAACCACGATGAGGAGTTAGAGTGGAGACTTGACTGCTTATCTTGAAATTTTTATTTTCCTTTTGCTGTGCTGAGTGGCGCATGAGCAGCTGTGGAAAAACATGACTGAATTTCTTCATCTTTTAATTTCTGTGGAAAATGGTAAATATATTACTTAGAGGGATGAATAGTCCTGTTCTTCTTCCAATGTGTGCTTATGACCATATCGCACACTTTTATGACTATTTAGCCTGTTTAATAAAGTGATCTATTTGCATATAACATAAGAGGAAATAGATTTCTGGTACTCAATTAGATCACGTATCTCATCTATGCCTGGGCAAGACCGAAAGGACAAAACAAGGCTGCAATGAATATTCACAGAATAATATTCATGCTGCATTGCCTGAGCTGTGGCACATCTTCCATAAGCATTTCTATCTTTTCAAAAGGCAGGCAGACATTCTGCAACCATGGTGGCACCATGAATACTTGCATACAAAAGACCAGAATGTCTTATTTACTACAGAAATTATGTAGTTATTGCAAAAAGTCTGGACTTGTGATCCCACTTAGAAAGCTCTTCTTGAAGACTGTGAACTTCAGGTTCCAAGTCCCTGTGGCAGCCAGAATTGATGCAACTGTCCCACAGAGACAGAGGCCTTCCTGTTCTCTTTCCTACTTGACAGGTTCCTGTAATGACTTTCAACAAGGTAATGTAGAGGAAGGAGGATCACGTTAGAAATCCCTCTCCAGCTCTCTGTCCTTGCAGGCACAAGCCTGAGAAACAAATTCTCTCAGCTTCATCTACAGAGGATCAAACACCTTCTGCTGTTGTTCCCAGGCATTGTTAATTGTTGTTAATTTCCAACACCTCATTAATTATTTGTTATTAAAGATGTGAGTGAGGCAAATGCCCTTCACCCATGGATAGTCACAAAAGTGGATCATTAATAACTACAAACATTTTTTACTTTTGAAGTTGAAAAGGGAGCTTGTATGAAAGTCATGTTTGCAGGAAAAGCGCGTCAGCTTTCACTTTATCTAGAATATTTGGTCACTCACTGCACAGACATTTGGTAATGACAGCTCCATGGCTGGCTGAAAATCAGTATTAGATTACAGCCTGAAAACCAGAATTATATTATTGGCTGATCATCTTTCACCATGTTAGCTGCAGTGACTGACAAACTGCCAAAGAGGGACAGTAACTTCTTCTGCAGCCAAGTCCAAGTAGAATTGTGAATCAAAGTTGTCATTTGCCATTGTTCACAGCCTGGTATAGTCACTTTAATTAACTTTTCTCTTTTTTTTAGCATATTAATACATAAGGCAATGAATTTCAACAGCTGGGAAATTTACACATGACTCCTCTGTGCCTCTTTAATGGGCTCCACACATTCTTCAGAAAGTGGGTGGGTTGCTGTTTCAATAATTTCTGGAGTAGTGATTTCTTTAGCTGCTGAAGCTTTTTCCAAAAGGGACTGTGAAGCAAAGCTAAGAGGTCATGTGGGCAAAGAATGAAGAATCCTGTTCTCTTAAATCAAGTTACTTATAATTCCACATACCGTCCATTGCACAAGAAATCTTAAGCAGAGCCAAGAAATGTATCCATGTCTTCTGAGCTATGCTACACCTTTAATACCGGAGTTTATCTAGATTTTAATTCAATGAGTTGAGCCTCAGACATCCACCTTACAAAACAGTCAGTGGAGGGGAGTTCAGACTGTCCCGTAACTGCAGTTCCCAGATGCTGCAGAAGCTCCTGTTCTTTTATTCTGAGAGGAGAACTGGGATTCATAATGTTGGATCTCAGTTAATTAGAACAGTACATGAACAGCATTATTTTTGTATTTTTTTTCTTTGCTATATGATGTGAAACAGTGAAGTAAATAACAAGACTTAAATATTTTCTTCTCTAAACCTTCTGCGCATATTATAAATCTAAATGGTGCTAGCCTTGAAGGCTGAAAATGGCCATTAGATAATCTGTTTATTTCTACAGACAGTGAAATTTCACCTCTCTTGAAATTGTATCACACCTTTTACTGGGCCTTGGGATCTTCTCTGTAGGCCTCCAGCTTTGCTTTGGAGAGATCAATAGGCAAGACATCCACTACTGTCCTGATTATTTTACCCCCAGAGGTGATAAGCCTCAGTGATTAATGATTTGGTAATCAAAAGTAAATGTTTTCTGTAAAAAATGCAGGGACTTTGCAAACACTTAAATGTTATCCTTAAAAAATATTCAGTGCATATTGCAAACTGAGAATTCGATTAAAACAGTAAATTATGTCCTATAGCCTTGTCTTGAGTTTCGCTTAAAAAGAGATAAAACCTTCCCAGGAAGCATTTTCACCAGATGCCAGATCTGTATTTGTTTTAGAAGAGCTGAAGCATAATGAAGTACCTGACTTAAGACTTTACAAGATAAGAAGTGCCTGGTTGGTGCTAAAGCTTCATTTTTAATTCATTCTTTATTATGGGAGTTGTTCTCTCTGGGAGGGTGAGCTGTGATCAGGAGCATAGCCAGGACAGATAAGGCACATGAACCCTGGCCTGAAAGCTGACAAACTACCACAGCTGAGCAGTCAGTTATACTGGAGACAGATCTCTTTCCGGGACTAGTTCAAGCTGAATTTATTCTCAGTCACCTCCAAGAAAGACTCACTAAAAATGGAATGCACCACAATGATATATGACTTTTGAAAGTTTATAATCTATGTGCCTACAGGTTTCTGTCAGGAGGTAATAAGAAAAGGGAACACAAGCAAGCCTTGTGCGTGTGCATACCTACATGTACAACTGCTAATACAGACAGAGAAACTCATGTGTATATATAATGATAATTACATATTACAGTATTTATTACAGTGGACTTCAGACTTAATCAAACAAAATCACAACCAGCTGGGTTTAATGAATTAGAAAAAACTAAACCCAGGAGACCATGAAGCCATATAGATATTCTCTTTAACGTGTTTTGTTGGAGGAACTTCATATTTGGATTGAAAATTTATTTTGTGATTCCAGTTTGGGTTTTTGTGTGTTCTACTGTGGTAATTGTTTTCTTGGTTTTCATCATGAATGACATGTACTCCCTAGTGTTTTGCATTTACCTTGCTTGTATTGCAATGCAATTTCTTTGTGGAGAGAGCAATGCACCATTGCACTGTTATGTCATCCAGTGCCTAGCATGGTGCCTAAATGCTCCTGTGTACTACTTCAGTTTAATTAATGTATGGTCATGTTGCTTCTGTTTCTCCATTTCCTTTTGTGCTGGAAACTGATTTGATTCATGACTCCTGTAAAAATTTAATACTTGGCAGTCCTGAGCCTCACATTTCCATATTGGAGAGACACCAGGAGTAACAAACAAAATTTTTAAAGGAAGCAAAATTCCTGGAGATAAGGTACAGATGTCAGATGTTTAAAGAGAGATATTTGCATATGCAAATACAACCATTGTGTCTCCAAACAGTGTACAAATGACCACACATTTGTAAATAAAAGCTTGATTGTGATGGACCAAAATTTGGTTCTTCATATCCTATGAATATGTTATTTATTATGTCGAGGGTGTGTTTACCTTTAATCTGACCGAAAAAGGTAAAGTCTGTTTTTTAATTACCAGCATAACATTTTATTGTTCTTCAGTTGCAAGCAAAACTCTTTTTCATTGCAAAACAAAAGCAGAAATCTTGCAACTAGTGTATTTATCTCTCTTCAGGGGCTGAGGGTTAATATCCAATAGCTCATAACAGCTTTATTATAATGCATTTATAATGATTTACTGGAATGACTCTGTAGCTAAGTATCTAATGTCAAAGACTAGATTTGGTGTGGTGGAAAATGTCGTATCCTTGGGTAGCTCTAGGGAAAATGAGGCCTCAGTCAGGGCTTTCTGTATAATTCTACTAACTGTAATAAGAATAGGGGTAATTGCATTAATGTCAATTAAGCTATTAATAATGCCCATCTTGTCATTCCTAAATATAGCAGTCACTCATACATGCTACTGTCGCCTGTAGAGACTGTACGCAAATGAGATCATAGCTTATTTATGCTTTAAAACCTGGCTGACAGCCAGTCTTGTATCTCCTGTATACCATCAAAATAGCTACTATTTTGGAGAGAAAGAACCTAAAGTGCCTGAAGAGGCCATGTCCTGTAGCTGTGATGTTGATCACCTCATATTACACACACAGCTCATTCATAATTTGTGGACCCCCCAGGATGCCAGCAGGGCCCTCTGTGTCACCTCCATTCATGCCACAGGAAGTTTTGCCATGGCTGACAATGGAGCTCTTTAGAGGATGCTTGCAGCATCTCTGCACTAGAAGAAACATCTTCTCTTTTGATAACTTCAGGTTTCCTGTACGGTAGGCCACAGCCAGGGATGCAATTACCCTTGCCAACCCTCTGTTGTGGGCTCTGCTATTTTGGCTGCATTTGTGAAACAAAATTCTGTTTCTAATGCCAGTTAGAGAGTATTAGTTTGTCTTAAGAGGGATTACCACTAAACAATTTAAAGACAGAGTTCTGGAGTAATGCAGGCAGACACACATCCTCCATGAAACATGCCCAGATCTTTATTTACTAAAAAAGTTGCTGGAAATTGAGCAATAGCTTCACAGAATCAGTCTACTTGCTGTGTCATGCAGTGCTTCAGCGATGGTGGTCAAATGTTCGTCACCAGCTGCAATGTGCAGAAAACCAACATTAGCAAATTTCAAGGGTTATCAAAGGACTCACTCACAGAATTGTGCTGTCCTTCAGACAAGAGGAGAGAAAAATATGAGAGGAACCTTTTAGTCAGAGCTCGTGACAAATGAGACCATGGCCAATTCCCACAGGAAGACAGTGAGAAGTACCATGATGTGCCCACATCAAGGAGCAGGAAAGGAGGCAACAGATGATATGTATGCATTAAGGGCAAGAGAGGAAAGGGAAGTGAGAATGAGACTGGAAATGTTTGTGAACACCTCTTGATACTCTAATGCTGCTCAACCACCTCCCATCTCCAGAGAGCTCGGGGTAAGGTTATAATAGGCGAACTCATTTTTGTAATGAAGTTGGCTGTAGCTCTAGGCCATAAATCACAAGTTCAAGTGTTCAAACTTGTACATTTCTCTCTTGCCTCACTCTCTATTTATACTTTGATATGGATGAATCACTGAATCAAAGGCAGGAAGAGAGAGTAATTCTTTCATCCCTATAGAAAATAATACATTTATGTATGAATTATTAGGCATATTTTCTGAAGAGATACATTCTATTTTTTTCTACCAAAGGAAAATATAATTTCAATGAACCTGCTATTCTTTTCATATTATTCAATTGACTTCCTACCACAAGGTTTTAATGAGCCTGCAACTGCTGTGAGTGCTAGCTTTTAGATGGACTGCAAGTTTTTATCCTATGCAGCTGAATCTTACTCCTGACTCAGCTATCATTTATTCCTTCCTTACTTGTTCCGGTGAATTTCTTGTTGCAGTGAAGTTAAAATACCCTCAGTAATGCACTGCGTCTCAAAATCATGTAACCTTTGCAATTACTGGCATTTTAAGAACAGCTTAAAGGAGACATTGATACCTCATTGTCCATTTTTGTCCCTTCTGAGTCAAAACTTTGTCACCTCTGTTAACTAAGCGTATTTGAAACAGCTGTTTAAACCCTCTTCCCTCATTTTAATTTCTTTCATAACTTGTCCCTTTAAATACAGGTCCAGTAAAAATGGCTTCTCTGTTTAAATAAGGGTCCAATGCAGAATGAGAATGAGTGTTGTCATATGAAGTGCATTTCAAATGTAATAAAGCAGAAAGGAGTTCCTGGCCCCTGTGTCAGTTGTAAGAGGGTGCATACTGTGATCACTATAGCTCAGTGGCTGCAAAGCAGAAAATGAAGATTGTAAAAACGTCACATAAAGAAAAAATGCACAGTGGATTCGTTTTGCGATGCTCATAATTCAGTAATGCCTTTAAGTAGCTAGAAGAAATATAATAAATGTTTTTCCACAACATTGATCATACTGTATCAGAGGAAATATTAGTGTGCAGGGAGCCATGATTATGCTGGTAGTAATTCTCATTGCAGAAAACTCCTGGAAGATGGGACCCTTTATAGGCTGAACTTTTATTGGCTGCTGTTATTTACCTTTAAGAATACGCCTAATACACTGTCTTATAGCTAAATATTTTTGTGAAAACTCAAACCAGCAATTGTCAGTAAATCAAAAAACCTGCTAGCACTTTATACAATTTATGTTTTATTATGAACAGTCTGATAAGCTCTGAGATACAAAAAAATGACCAATTGACCAAAACAAATTTTCCTGCTGTGTTCCAAAATCTGGATTTGGTCAGACAGGTTTATTGCACATGATCTCATCAAACCATTTTCTTTAAGTATTAAGTATCCTAAAGAAATGTAATGCAATGTTAGATTAGGCAATAGATTAAAGTGCATAGTTATCAGAAGGTTATAACAAAATATACACAGACCACCACGAATGATCTCTCTGTACTGCAAAACCCATCCAAAGTCACCAAAACATGTCTGGACTTTGGGCTGGGTGAGGAGCCCAGTGTGGGTTCCCAGTGCCAATCTCCTCCTCAGGCTGGCAGGATGCCATAGTGCTGGGACAAGGTGTGGGTCAGCCCTGCAGAGGGGAACCACTGGGCACCTGAGGGAGGGCAGCAAGAGACGGCACATGGGCACTGGGACCAAGAAAGGAGAGCAGAGGTTGAGGTGAGGAGCGTGGAATGTACCAAAATGTTCTTCCACGGATGCTGAGATGCCCCTTCCTCTGCACTGTAGGGGATGATCAAGATGTGATAAGAGCTTGTCTGCCAAAGTGTATGTTGCTCGCTTCTGGACTGTGGACTTGTCTCCAGACAAGGCACTAAAATATTCATGTCCATTTATCATTAAGCTCCTTTTCAAGATGATGGTTGAACATGGTAGCAACTTTAAGCAAGGAACTATGTTTATGTATTTCCAAAGTGCTGCTCACAAGCCTAACTCCTGCAACAGTTCCTGCTGGGCCAGGGCCTGAACAAACAAGTCCATTCTGTTTATCATTGGCTCAAGTCCTGCAGAGAGTCTAGTCCTATAGGATAGGAATTGGTTTTGTTTCCTTGATAGACATTTTAGGCAAAAGTTGATGTAATTGTTTCCCTGAGCAGATGTTGCCTGAGTCCTGAAATTTTAATCATGTGCAGCTTTTTTTACTGAAAGACACTCTGTGGTTTTTCATACATTTAAAATAACAGGGTTGTATTTTCTTGCTTGAAATAAAAAAGACAACCACTCTCCCTACTCTGTGCTAGTAGCCTGGATTGGAAACGGAAGATCAGTTCTGCATGATCTGCTCCTTGGCTGTGTCAGTGCTTTCGGCCTTAGGCAAGTCATTGAAACTTTCTGTGGTTTAGTCTATCTGACCTGAAAGTAATTAAAATAATAAGCACATCTCTTAGCAGTTACTGCATGGGAATTAAATAGCTGAAGAACCTTTGGCAAGTTGTGTCAAAAAAAGGAAACTGCAAGGCTGGGAATTATCAAATGCAAAAATTCTGTTATGCATCTTCATATAAGTTTTTTCAATAACAGGGATATTTAATGCTCTTGTGAATTAACTACTGTGACAATCCTTTATTCCATGTAGCTTTATACAGAATGCATACGTGTATGTTGGTCTGGGGGTGGGGTCTTCATTTGCATATGAACATTAAAGTTTTAAGTGCAGTGATCAAGAGCATTACCTAAGTACAAAGTACATCTGTTGCTATAAACTTGACGGAAAGTGCCATAAAGGAGGAGGGGCGGGATTAAACCAGAAGCCCTAAGTGGCAATTGATGCTAAGATTCGTCAGAGTTTTGCTTCAGAGGGGAATGCACGCTTCGGGTAAGGTGTGATGCAGTTCTGCATACTGAAGAAGTCTCTCAGGCTGGAGCTGAGCGCTGGGCCCCACACGGGCACTGCCCCCAAACGCAGAAAACGAGATCGTTTTGTACGGCCAAAAATCTGCCCATGGATACAATGACTTTACAGCAGCTCAAGATGCGTTGCTCTGATTGCGCAGTTAGCTTTTAACGCGAAGGCAGCGCGCCGCCTTTCCGGGGAAGAAGAGCGATGTGTGTCGGTGTGGCGGGCGCCGAGCGCTGCCGCTGGATGGCGCTGTTGCTCCCGGCTGGCAGCACAGCCGCGCCGGGGAAGCCGCGCTGGGCCGGGCGGGCCGAGGCAGCGCGCACCTGCGGGCGGGGGGCACCGCCCGGGAGGGCTCCGGCCCCGCTGCCCAGAGCTAGCGTGTGCCTTCGCCACAAAAAAAACCCCAAACCCATAGCATATTTTATAATGGATTCTGTTTGTTCTCACAGAACTCAATCTGGGCTCGCATGCAATGAAACACCAGTAAACCCAAATATTTTAGTTGTTCTGCACGCCTGTGTCTGCCCACGTGAACGGCTGAATTTAGATTGATTCATTGTCGGTGCGACCTAATTTAAAATGAACTAGAACAAGCCGTTTTCATTTTCACTACAAATATCGATGGAACTTCTGGTTTTGAAAATATTTTGCTCTTTTAAATATTTTTGGTTCTTTTAAATCGCAGATAAAATTTTGCATTTAACTTAATCTACTACTGTATCTCTGCTTGCTACTGTTTTTCAGGAAACAGTGAAAAATGGGAAGGTTCTTTTTTTCCTCAATTCTAGAAGAGATACGAGTCAGACATTGTAATTCCTCATTCCAATTCTGTTCTTAACTTATGAATTCTTATGCTTCTATGAAAATTTTATTTTTATATTAATTTTTTTAATTGAGAAATTTTCCATTGTTATAAATTCAGCTGAACCTCTGTGTTCTTTATTCCCCTTATTCTACCTTTTCTTGGATGTTAGAGTACATAAATTGTAGAACAGTTACAGGCTTAAACTTCAGCTATGGGATTTCTTTCTGTTCTTGTACATTATCACAAAATTATGTTGCTTGCCATCTATGGGATGCTTTGATCCAAAATTTCAGTCATTGTTTCCACATTTAGGGGCTGGAATTAACATCAAAGAAGTGGGTGTACTGAATTTGCTGAATGCCAAAGCAGTACAATAACATGCAAAGGATATAAGCAAATCCCAAAGGTAAAATGTGCTGCCAAATCTTGCACATAATAGAAGCTCTAAAGTGACAGTCTGTCTTTGACAAATGCATAATGATATCAATGCCAGGGGAAGGAACTAGCATGCTGAAAGGTGAATAAAAGAGTTGGGAACAATTCACTACATTTACACATTTCCTCAGTGTGTTTTCACACAACAAGGAAAGCAGATGAGACAAATGTATTAGGTAATCATTGGAGAAGACCATAAAACTGCTGAGGTTTTTTAGTAACCTAGATATTTCCTTGCCTTGTGATGAGTTTTTAAAAACAAAACATGGTTAGAAACAATTCATATTCTAAAAGGAAAAAAAGGCAGTCCAAAAGAATATAAAAAATGGTTAATTCTCTTATCCTTTGACAAGATCACATTTAATGCCCATATGGTAGTTGCAATATGCTGTTCTCTTTCCTGGTTGATGGATTCCTAAATACTTCAAATAGTTGCAAAGACGAGTTAAGGATTCCATATGCATCCACCAGATTTTCCAACACTGTGAACTAACAGAGTAATTTAAATGGGCACTATAATGTAAAAACATGAGAATTGCTGCACAAAACCTATCAATTTGTGTTGTAAAACATCTGAAACCCTCTTGTTAAATTCATTTTATTTTCCTTTCTTTGAAAACATAACAAAACTCATAGCAAACAATAACTGTAAAACCTGTAACAAAAGGCTTCCTTCTCCAGTCTGTACAACACTTAGCAGAGGCAAGTCTTGGGCAGTTTAGCAGATCCTAGAGTGTTCTGGAGAGGAGGAAAGGTTTTTCCCAAGCCTGCATGTTAATACTCATCAGAGGGAGTCTGACAGTGACCCACTGAACTGCAGGACTCCTGCTGCAGCCACTCAGATATTCAGAAGGAAGTTCTGCTGTAATAAAACTTCAAAGAGATAAGGATTGAGGACCTGCTCTTCCCCCATTAGTTTTGTTCCCTGTCTCTGGTAGCTGAACAGTCACCTCCAGTTTTCATATGACTGGTGACTGAAAGCATGGCTGCCACATGTCAGGAGTGCTGCTCAGGTGGTAGGTACATGGCCAGTCAACATTTTGGGCAGGTGATAGCCATGTTCTGGTGATACGACCAAAAAAAAAGGGTGTTCCATCTTTAACAAAGAGACGGTTAGCCTTTGCAGGAAAAAGCGACATATTCTTGCCTGAGCTGTGGTTCCTGTACTCCAGCTACAGAGGGGTAAGGAGCAATTTAAAAAATCTAGGTAGGGTAACATTCCTCCTGTTCAGTAACTGAGGAAAAAGCTTCTGATTGGCATGGGGTTGTGTTGAAACTAGAGGGAGTGTTTCCATTGCCTGGAAACATGGATTTTCACTTGCCACTGACTTTGGGGCAGTCACTCCTCAGGGTGCACCTGAAGCATCCCACAGAGGCACATATATGCTTTCAATCATATGCCTCTGTATTGCTCTTCCTTCTCTTTTTCTCTGCCACCCTGAAATTACAGGTTTTCTACTATGCTTTGGTGAAGCGTAGCAAATAATGTAATTCTTTATACATATAACATCCTGGTTTATGCAAGCAATTAGGAAACTGAATGTCGTGCCCAGATGGAGACCTGATCCTCTATGCCTTGGCTCCAGTCCTGCATTAGATTTGTAGGGAGTGTGACCTACATTCTCTTCCAAAGAAGGCTGGGTAGGAAGGGACATCTGGTTTGGATTGTGGTTGCTACTAAAATCTCCTATGAAGCAGAGAAAAGAGCTGCAAGTGGTCAGGCAGAGATGCATCTGTTATCATAAAACAGGATACATACAATCACCACTGAAGAAACTAGACAAATAGATAATGTAAACTTGATTAGAGGATGTCCAGTACTGGAGGAGGGAATGTCTAGTGTTTTGCATTTTGTAGGCAAAGTGTCAGACCTGTGGCAGCCACCTGCTAACATTGAGAGCAAGGCTGCTCTGACCACATGACTGTCTCAGTGATAGTGGGGAGAAAGTTGAAACCATCAAGAGCTGTGAGATTAATGGACATTTTGCCAAAAAGGGAAAATAGTGGCAAGTCCCATCATCTTCAGGATAGTGGTAACATCTCCTGAATGTCACTAAAGACATGCTGCTTTCCCAGAAATCTGGGTCAAAATACCATTATTTCTGCAACTCATCTATTTCATTGATCTCTTCTGCTGCATCCTTCTCTCTCGCCACAGACATACTGCTGGAAGCAATGCTAGGCAGATAAAAAGATCTGTGGAACAGGGACAGAGATATGGGGATCAGAATCTCAGGTGGAACTCCTGCAAATCCTCACATTTGACAGTCTAGCCAGAGCCTGAAGATGAACGTGCAGCTATGCTTATGACTATAGAAGGATGTTAGTTTACCTTGAATATTAGTGAGATTCTGTAAGTTGCTGGGCAAATATTGAGCCCACAGTAAAAAAAAGGAAAAAATTCTTTGAACATTTGCAAGCCTGGAAAGAATGGTTTTGATCTAAGAGTTAAGGAGAGAGCTGGCAGAAATCCATACACTTAAATAATCCCTACCAGCTTGGGTGAGGGTAAAAAAACTTCATGTGATAGATAGATATGTGGAATAGTTCCTGCGAAAGTCACAAGGAAAAGAAAATAAACAGGTTTTGAGTACAATTAAAATCACACTGACAAAGATAAAGAATAAACAAGGAAAACTGAAAATCATGATAATTGATTATGAGTACAGCTGAACTGAAATAACAGAGACTTGGTGGGAGAATTCATGTGGCTGAAATTTTAATATAAAGGATCTAAAGGATATGGATTCTTCAGGAGGGAGAATCAGGTTGAAAGCAAGGAAGGATATCATGTGCTCACATGTCCAAAATGGAGTTCAAAGCATGTGCATGATGATAAAGAAGACATCTAGAGGGTCCTACAAAGCATTAAATCTTTGTGCAAGGAAAGGATAATTTTGATAATTAAGTACCAGAATCTTCTAAGGCCCTGAAATGTATGTGCTTTACTTATCAAATTATTGGTAGAGGCATTGGTCAGCAAATGCTTGGTAATGCTAGGTAAAAGGGAAGAAATTGAAGGTGAATCAGTCTTCCAAAAGAGCTGGGATTTATGGGGGTTTTTTGGTAGAGATTGTTTTCCATTTTTTGCAAGTATCTCAGATACTTGCTTACTTTCTACCTCAGCAAAAGGATATTTTTGCTGAAAAGGTTCCAGGCATCCTCTAAGATCTGCTTTGTTTGAAGCAAGGACAGCAAATACAGCAGGGAATTCACCTTCCTTAGCACTGTTGTATTGAATTATGAAAGTATAGGGACTCTGTTTAAAGCTCAGTGAAGATCAGACTTGTTTTAATTTGAATTCAGGTTAGCTGCAGAGTCCTCTTTTTTGGACTTAGAATTCAGACCCAGATTTATTTTAGATTTTGCCTTCATCAGAGAAATTATTCTTTTCAGTACTATGGCTTAATGAGACCTCTCTGCCAGGACTGGGCGAGGTACAACTCATCTTTCTCAATTTGCTGGTTGGGAGCCTATTCCACATTACTTCCTTAGTTTTGCTCACATTTCCAGGCTGTCTCCATACGTGCTGTATGCTGTGGTTGGGGGTGCGCACTGACTGAGCCTTAACTCTCTAAAATCCTGAATGGTGTCTC
Source organism: Sialia sialis (assembly GCA_009812075.1). Classification (NCBI taxonomy): domain Eukaryota; kingdom Metazoa; phylum Chordata; class Aves; order Passeriformes; family Turdidae; genus Sialia; species Sialia sialis. The sequence goes on from VRYO01002782.1 coordinate 10,819,755, forward strand.
AGGGAGACATTGTAAGGCAGATAATTTTGGGTTCTCTAAATTCCTGTTTCACTCAGTCAAATAGTGTTTGTTGCTGATGTTTTTGACATTGAAAGGGCCTGAGCAAATGGTCAATACATTCCTCTGTGTGAGCAGCAAGAAGCCAAGGTCTGAGGAATGTGCGTAAGATATGGCACTATTCCACTGCAGAGCACTGAGGGCAGCAATGCTTGGGTGGTGTGATTGTGACAGAACTCACAATGCACAGGAAAAGAAAAAGATAAAGCAGGAGAAGTGAAACTATAGTCTTCAGGAAGATAAAGTCTTCTGAAGTTAGATAACTTGGAAGCAAGCTCAAGAGAAAAGGATATATGATGCTGTGACAGCTGGAATGTTTTCTACTTTTTATTGGATCAGGCTCTACTAAATGCATCCACTGTAGCAGCTGGCTAGTGTAATTAACATCAGCTAAGAAGGGTAAAGTCTTCGCCTAGGATAACATAAGAGCAGGAATTTTTTTTTTTTCATTTTGTTGACACACTTATCCCAAAATCAATCTCATCATAACCACCTGAAATTTGCTAGCAGTTGTTTGGAGAACAGAAGAAAGAATGATGAGAAAAATTTTTAATAGTTGAATGTGACTCCAGTTCTTTCAGAAAGAGAGAGTAAGAGAAAAAGAATTCTGGATGCCTATTTATCCAATGTTTTTTCCACAATTCATGATGAATTTTTAAGCCCCAACGAATGAGAAGAAAATAAGTAGCAGCCAATATGAATTTGTGAAATTCATCCACTTGATGAATACGAATTCATCAGTAAGTAGCCATGCCAAATTGATTTAATTTCCTCTTAGAACAGAGTAACAGGGCACAAGTAAAGGGGGGAAATGATAGTCACAGGTATTCTGACTGCTTGACACCACGTTGCATGGCATTGTCTTGAACAACAATCTCAGTACTGTTTAAGGCCTGAGCTTGTGTGTTATGTCAGGTTTTGGGGCACCAAACTCCTAGAAAGACACAAAGGTAGTTAGAATCCAGGGGAGAATAACCAGGTCACAACAACATGACATGTATGAAAAATTGGAAGAAGTGTATTGTATTTCTTTCTCTAGAATAAAAAAGACTGATGGCCATGAGAACAGCCTCTGATTTTATTTACAGCAGCCTTTTACAGGAATTATTTGTTCTCTGTGGTAGATAAAACAGATTTGCCCTGGCAAATTCAGGAAAAATTAGGAAACAGGTCTCTGACTCTGAAGATGGCGAAACTGATTTTCTGAGAGGGCTGTGGAGTCTTTATCACTGGAAATGTTTAAGAACGGGTTTAAGAGGAACACCTCTTAAATTAAACCTGCTTAGAGAGAGGGCAGAGACCTTCCAAGGGAATCTTATTTTCCACTGATTCCCGGACATAAAGTCAAATGTCTGCAAGCTGTGGTTTCTGTGCCATCCAGGGCAGGAGTTCTCTTTGCAGCACCAGAGGATTTCCGTGCTTTACCTCCCATAGGCAGCAGCACACCTAAGGTGATGCACTGCTGTGCTGGAAGCTGCAGTGTCAAGCGAGGTTTCCTCACATGCTCTGCTTTTACTCTCACAGCTTTACACTCTTTAGCACCTATGCTGCAGTCAGTCTTCTCCAATACAGTCTTTTTTTTCCCTGTGGAAATGCAGAGAGGTGTTAAACATTTTTTTACTAAATCCTTTACTATCCTTGTGTTTTCTCCATTTCTACAGTTGATAGTGAATAATTATGAAATTTAGCTTAGCAGGAAGTTTTTCCTGAATATGTAATAGAGTCCCCAGTAAATTAAAGCATTTGGCTTTTCCATTGTTTCAGAACTGATTATTGAAGTAGCTAAATGTTCAAGAACATAAAAATGTACAAATGGGTGTTAGTTGAATAGATGTAGTAAGATATTTTCTGGCATGAAAAGCACTGTATTTATGAGTTAATTTAATCAGAGAAGAAAAATATTGAGTAGGTGATGAAGTAAAAATGATGACCGTGTATTATGCTTTGCCATGCAGCTGAACAAACACATTCAATGACAGACTTTGGCAGGAGCTGCAAAGATGTTCTTGACAATGGCATGAGTAAATATTAGGTGCCATACACAATTCACTGCATTCCAGGTCTTGAGCAAAACCAGGTGAGCTTTGCCTGGAAAATTTGGAAGAAACAATATAAGCATGTTGGGGAAATGCAAACATCTACAGTATTCTCTCCAGGTGCTTTGCTGTAACATTTTCATTTGCATCAGCAACAAATGCCATTTTTTATCTGCTCTAATTTCATTACATTTCTAGGAATCACTTAAACTCCCAGCTACTTTAGAGTTCATGGTGGGCACTTCAGTAATATTGCCCAAATGAAGGACTTTATGCTTGCTAAACAAAGTACATTGATCAGACTTTGTTTCCGTTGCTGCAACTAGTTTGCAAAAATAAAAAGGAAAATAAATACAGTAATTTCACGATTATAAGCCGCACGCTTTTCATTGAAGAATCCAGCCTACCCCAGTAGTGCGGCTTATATTCAGGTGCAGCTTATTTATGGACAAATTCCAGTGAAATGCCAACCCGGAAGCGAGAGCTGGCCGGGGAGGGCTCCTGGGGCTGCCTTTATGGGCTTTGCTGGTCTGTGAAAACTGTTGCAACTTGAGCATGGGACACCAAACCCCGCACTGGCACCATTCTGTTACTAACTTGTTACTTTGTTGCACATAGATCCTTGCTTAAAAAAAAAAATTTAAAAAAATGCGGCTTATATTGGGGTGCAGCTTATAAATGGACAAATCCTGTGCTCTACCCGGCTACCCAGATGTGCAGCTTATAATGTGTGGCTTATAATTGTGAAATTACTATACTTGGATATAATTACTGGTCCATACAGAAGCAGAAAGGTACCCCCTAATAATTTAAAATGGAAATTTGAGGAAATTAGAAGGAGGCTATACAACATGGATGTGTTTTATTAAAAGAATGAATATGACAATATGGAGGAGAATTTCCTTTTAAAGATTATTTTTTCTCCAAAGCTGGTTTATGTCATAGTCTCTTGCTAAAACCTACAGCAGTATTGGTAGCTCAAGCACACTTGACTGCTGAGGAGAAAAGAGAGATAGGAACATACTGCACTGCTCTACTCTTTATTCTGACTCCACTGAGTGAAATTTAATTCATGTTTGGTCCTCACATCTTCAGTGTTCAGAGGGCTGGTGCTGACAGTACTGTTTTTCATATTCATTTTTTTTTAATCCTGAGAATATTCTTAATTTGTCTTGGAACAATAATTTCCACTGACAAAAATTAAACTTAATGTGAAAGTTTCTCTCATTAGTTCTATTCTCTACTGATCTGATTTGCAAGTGCAAATACTCATTTCAGAAATAGTGTTTTTAAGAGTAAGCCTCCTTCTGTGTCACTCCAGAAAACAATGGGCACAGTCTACCTGGAATCTTTAAGCTGTTGTGGCCTGATGATTCTACAAGGGATAGCAATGTCTCTGCTTTACTACATGATGTGTTTATGTGCCTGGGATTCTTCAGCACATCCCAGGAAGAATAAGCCTGCAACAGAGAAATCACTGGCCTAGCTGGGAAGGAGAGAGAACAGTTTGTGTCACTTCTGCAGTTTCTTCTCTGGAATGAGTCCCAGACATAACTCAGAGCAGCTTCAGACTCCCTGACCATCTATAGCCTCATAGGTATGTTTTAGAAGCTAAGGATAGATGTGGTATTAAGCTACCCAGCCCATAGCTCCCCTTTTTAACTTGTTCTCCCTATTCTGTGAGGGATGTGAGAGTTTGTGAGGTGGTATAACACCTTCCTGTAAGAACTTCAAAGGGACTGAACCTGGCACATTTTATTTATGCTATATTCTTTACTGGAAATAATATTTGCTGGGAAAAAAAGAACAAAGTGAAAATCCATCTTGTCTGTTTGACTTTCTCTCCTCTGAAACCCTTAAAACTCAGCAACTGGAGCAGCAAATAGACTAGAGTGACATACCGGCTAAAATGTCTAAAGACTATTTTTTCATTAATGTAGTTTTTACATGTCAAGATGATAGATATTAAAAAAAGGAGTAAAAGTAGATATCTTCAGTCTAGAACTGTCTAGAACAGTCTAGAAGAGTATTTTCAGCTGAAGATTTAATGCTATATTGCTGTCTGGGATTGTAATTTTGCATTTGAATGTGTGCATTAGGGATTTCTTTTCAAAGTCTGTAGAGAAGGTTGTTTTTCTCAAAATGACCAACATATCTTTTGTATCATATCTGTTCCACTGCTGATGGCTGTTATTAGTAAGCAAGTAATTTTATGGCTCAAAAAGATTCCAGAAAGGGAGATCAGTCTGAATCAGATGACATGTTTCCTTCATTTATTACATTAACTGTTCGGAAATCCATCACTTGTGTCATTTCTCACTAGCATCTTGACAACTGGGATAGCAGTCCAGGACCATGTGCATGGCATCTGTGATTGTCATATGTGTGTGTTGGACACCC
>VRYO01002782.1:10825247-10899783 GCA_009812075.1 Sialia sialis
GATTCTTCAATGAAAAAGGTGCGGCTTATATTCGTGAAATTACTGTATTTTGCAGATTTCACCTATCTGTTGCTGTGCAGGTTGAAGACTATCCCATTTGAAAAAATTCCTTACTACGACAGCACTCATATGCTTCAGTGAATGGCTGTGAATCAGCTACAGGAAGAACAATAAAGTATTTAGATATATACATCCTGGGGCAGAGGTTGCTGTCTTATTTTACAAATCATAAATGAATCATGATTTAAAAAAAAAAAAAAAAAGTAAGGTATCTCTATCTGGTTAGACAGTTCCAAATTTTGAATACGGACTTGTAGATTTTCACTTTTATCCTGTAGCTCTTAACTGCAGAACTTATAGCATCTAGAGGCAACATTTTGAGGTGTATTTTCAGGGAAGCCGACAATTATCAATGTAAAACCAATACAAATTTCTATAATTGCCAATAAAAGCTGTGTTGGTAAGTTAAAAGGTAAGCAAACTGAGCACATAGGAGCAACTCTGAGCCTGAATTAAGAGCCAGAATAAACGAGCCCTTCAGTCAGGAGAGATATGAATGCCCTCAGAACATGAAAAGGACAAGGGACAGTTGCTTTATCATTTTGGTAAACTTACACCTCCTCAATGTACTTGCTCCTGGAGACATTGCTTAGATATTGATATTTATCTTGTTTTGTTTCCTGTATGTCATCTCTGACAACACTTGAATAAATTTGGTGGCAGAATAGTTGGGTTTTTAATATCATGGTTATTTTAGTAGGTTCAACTGATTATGGGAAAAACAATTTTTAGTTATTTTATTCATCGAATACTATAGAACAGTTTCAGAAAGCCCTTAAATGCAGATATTTAAATAGCTTTAGGTTTAGCTATTGCATTTGCATGTACATTGCTTCTTCCAGTGTCATAGCCACATTTTGAAAGATTGTGAAAGTTAACTGCAAATTTTATTGTAGGGTATTTAAAATTACTGTTTATATTTTAGTGATGCCTGTTCCTTTGATTAACTGTGGTACTGACTGGGACTTAAATGTGATTACACTGCCAGAAAGAAAAGTTCTTGTCTCTTTATGGTTCCTCTCTATTTCTGCAGTTAGAGAAATAGTTCAGTTGCTAAAAATACCAGAACAACTGCTGACCTATATTCAGATCTTTTCACCTGCATGTTTTTGTGGTGGAGAATTTGTTGACTCAACAATTGCTTTGTGCTAATAAGCTGATAATACTTTGTATTACTTTGGGCTAATATTTACAAGGCTCTTACAGAAACAATTGTTCTGTGGATATTTCTCAGGAAATATCAAGCATCAGTAATGTCTTCTAATGTGGGGTTAATTAATGATACCTAGCCAGGTATCATTACTGTTCATAGTACAGGAAAGGCTCTCTTGGTCTGTCTCTTGTAGTCTCTAAGAGATACAAGCAAATAAGACCTTGTAGCTGACAGATTGTGAGGTGCATGAATGGAGAAAGGATGTTACAGACATGAAAACCATTTCTGGTTGCATTATAATATAGATGCCTCTTTAAGAATTTTAGTCTTAGAAACATCATGCTGTGTTATATTTACCACTACATAAATTCAAGCCAAAGTTTTATTTCCAAGAAATAAATTTTACAAGACATGTGAATCCCCATTTTCTTAAGATCCTCCGTTGGTCTGGACTCGTAAGCCATAGAAAAAAGCCACTCCATTTCTCTAAGCTACTGTACAGTTTCTTGGCAACTGATGATAAACAGATTTGACTTGTTAGGAAATCTGTCTGCTTTTTTCTCTTTCTTATTTTAGATGTAATCTGGAATGAAAACCAATGCTGTCATACGGGCGCCAAAAATAACAAATCAAATAATATTTATAATATAACTTTGGATATAGTATTAGATTAGGTCTTTAGGCTTAGCCATATTGTAGAAAAAAAAGTTGTAACATAAGTTTTCCAATTCCAAGCAACAGTGGCAAAAAATCAGACTCCATGCATGGCCTCCTTCCTGCCCATTTGCTCCTGGATGAGAGCAGAAGCTGCCTTCTAAATGCAAGTACTTTGAAGCTGCTGTGATACATGACAATATGAAACTCTGAGACAGCTTTGGATCCCTATCTCAGGTCCTAGTAGATTTAATAAACAGAGAAGGGAAGTGTGATTTGTTACTTGTCTGAATAAAGACAGGGCACTACCCTTTATGAGAACTGGAAGTAGCTGAATGGGAACTTAGAGTCAAAATGAAAATTCTATGAACCTTCACCATCCTCTTGTCAAACTGGAAGTCATTAACACCATCAACACCAACCTATGTATATTGACATTCAAAAAGAGAGAGAAGCAGATATTTGGGCCAAATGGCAATACCCAGTGAAAACTCAGCCAAGGAGACACCAGTCATAAATCCAGATGTCTGGGAACTGTTTCACAGGTAGATATGTTAGCAAAGGACCACCAGCAAATATGAAAAAGTGCAGGCAGACACTAAGGAAGGGCTAAGAAGCGGAGCAGGGAATTGAGGGGAAGGACAGATTAGTAACAAGTGTCCAAAGAGTGTATTCGTTCATATTCTGCTGATTCTTCATTAATTCTTCAGTAGCCTGGCTGTTTGGAACAATGTATTGTGAATGATATAAATTCCTTCTTTTGACAGAAAGGACCCTAGAGATCTCTAAACATGGGATAATTTTAGCTACTGTTTTTGTCATTGAGAGACTTTCAACCAGACTGTTGGATACTATTAATTTTTTTTAAATTCATAATAATTTTATGTTAGTGATTTTATGTTCCAATTAAATTAATTTGATACAGGAACCTGTAATTATGTTTTCCATGTTTTCTGGAAATTATTTTTTCTGTATTCTGAAATAATTAAAATACTTACCAAACCGTCTTTCTTGCTAGCTTGGATTCTAATTCTAATATGAGGTATCCTAGGAGGATATTAGGTATTTCAAAATTTAGCCAAACATAAATTTAGGTTTTGGAAAATAAGACCCAAGCACCTTGGTAATTATTGATAAATAGTACTGTGTAAAAATCCTAAACATGCTGTTCTAAGGGAGCCAAGAGCTTTGAGTAAATTGTGAATTAACTGTGAAATTACTTGTCTAAGAATTTGATCTGTATTTTTTTAATGATAATCCTAACGAACTATGGGAAAACCAAGAAAATAGCAAAGGATCTTCTTAGTAGACCAGGATTTTCTGGGAAAACCTTAGTTTTCTGCCGTAAGTTTCCATATAACTATTTTCACACTTCTTTAAAGGACAGATGGTGTTCTCATCTTGAAGTACAATTTATTGCAAATTTTCTTTCACAAAACTGAGTTAGTTTCAAGTGGGTAATTCTATGGTGCAATAATTTATTTTTTTTAGGGAAAAAAAGCCTGCAAAAATCGCGTTATTGCACTACAAAAAGAACATATAATTAATAAAGCTGTGAGGTAAAATATTCTGCTGCAGCCCTGAAACCAAATAAATTCACCATAAGCATGAAAAATTCTGCAAGAAAATAGCATTAAAATTAGTCATTATTTGATATGTACTTACAGTTGCTGCAGTTGCTTTGTTTAATGAATACCTTTCAAAGACTTCTGGCACACTTGAAGATTGGCTTGAACTCTCTCTTTGCATTGCTTTGTAGTTAATGGCAAACAGGACTCTAACCTTAGCTCCCAAGCTCTGTATTACATCTTTAACTGGCTAAATAAATACCTGCAACAGTTAAACAGTGCAGTTTCATATTCTTCTATTTCAGCAATGATGTTTAGACGTTTCTGTCCTCGGCTGATTTTCCTGACCCATGCCTGCCTCTGCAGTTGTTTTGCTATAGATCTTTTTTAAGCTAGGAAAAAAAGGTAGGGAGCAGGTTGAGATTAAAATATTCCTAGTTTTTATCTACTATTTCAGTGCTATTTTAAATTGAAACGCAGTTTCTTGAGCCAGTTCCTGGGTGTCCCTAGAAACAATCCTGTCAACACAGGGAAAGGATGGGCCAGGAATGAGGGTTGTGAGCAGAGAGAGAGTGAGAGTTTACTGTTCTAGAATTGCCATTGAAAATCATTAGAGACTATATCTGTATATCAATCAAAACAGAAAAAGCTTTGGCACCAGAAACTTAGTTTAAAAGTGCAAGAAAAAGGAGAGAGCAATGATTAATTCACTAGAAGTACAGTAAGATACGCTCACATAAGTGCACCTGTTCTCCAGGTTTTGGCACAGCATAAAATAAGCATTTAAATATTTCTCTCTGTCTGTATTATCTGGTCATGCACATGTGTGAGCATGTGCAAGCAGGCACATGTACTTTTCCCTCCTGGTTATGGTGCTTGGCACAGGGAACTGAGTGGAAACTGGCAGTGGAGGTGGCTGCTAACATGCAGGATGCTGCTGGATCCCGTCCTGTCAACACCAGCCAGAGAAGGAGATGCTAGAAGCAAGGGCTTGGGTGTGGGTTTAAGATACCTATCTGGATAATTAAACTGAGGAAAATATATTCCTTTTGGATGGAACCATGACAAGTTCTGTCAACTTTAATTCTATCTGTATAATTTTTTGAGACGGTGTTTCTAAACAGCAATATAAACTTGTAAAGCGGCCTAGCCCCCTTCCCGCGTGTGCTCTGCATATGCAAGCACCCATTCAGAAACACAGAGATCTCACGCTTGGTCTCCTTAATCAGAATTGAGAATATTTAGACTCTAATTATTTTTTGTGGGTTCATATGACTACCTCAAATGATTGTTACATGACTGGCCTTCTAAAGTTTTAATTGTATGTCATTTATTAAGGTTATATTAATTTCTTTTTAAGTCTTTGAAGTAAGAGATTGGTTTAATAGGTTTTCAAGGAGCTGTTCAGGTGATTTCCTATTGTTATGAAGCATGTATCATCTCCCATTTAATTATTTTTTGTTTGAGCAGAAAAATTATTGTCTGTTTTCTACGGTTGCTTCTGTTCTCTTATAACTACATGTGTGACTGCTGTAATACTGAAACCTTGTCTGGAGGGCATCTTTTTAAAGTCAGTAGATTTGTCTTTAAACTTCTATGGAGTTTGTGTGAACACGAGTAGAGAACAGAAAGCCAACTTGCACTTTTTAAAAGTCCTATTATTTATTTTGAAGATAATTTATTTGATAGCTAAATCATAGTCATAGCTAGATCCTCTAAGAATGTTTATGTGGAAAACACCTCTTTTCAGTGTGCCTTTCAGCCTTTGGAGGCTATGTCCCATACTGGGACAGCTGGGACCGCTGCCCTACCTGATGAGACATGCAGGCAGCAGATCCTCCACAGATTCTCTTTGGAAAACATTTGAGGGCTCACCATGAGCCCAAAGTTTGCTCAAGTTTTTTCTACCTGCTACTTACACCCCTGCATCTCCCATTTCTGCCCTCTCTGTTGTGTACTTCTTCAGTGTGCCAGGAACAATGGAGTCATCTGCAACAGCCCAGTTCTCTTAGACACTGGCCAAGTGAGAGAGGCTCTCAGGAGCTGCTCTGCTGGTGGTCACTGAAGGGAAGGGGGCTGCCCAGCAGAGCTGGAGCACAGGAAGCAGCTTTGTGGAGTAAATGCCAGTGAGGTGGCAGTGGCTCCAGATCCGTGAATCAGCCCTGATTCACATGGATGTCACATGTAGGGGGAAAAGCTGCAGATTATTTGTCCTCAGCTGTTCTTTCCATGTGGGCTAAGCAAGCAAGCAGCGTGGAATGTGTGATAGGGAAACTATTGGTGCATTCACAGAAATTTTCTGACAGGTGCTTTCCACAGTGCAACCACATTATTTCTGCAGCCTGCTGCCTTAGGGAGCAAATTTCTAGTTTCTTTACATCCTAACTAGTCCTACTGCTCTAGAAATTTCCTTATCAGTTTTGCTGGATGCTGTATTCATATTTACACTACCTGTGCAGCCTCAGCCTCATCAACACTGCACTATCAAGGCTACTAGCCCTGTTTCAATTATTTTTATTTATTGACATGATTTTTTTTTCCGGAGATATAATGTTTTCAATAATACACTAGATTTTTCAGCTGTCAGCTCTTTGGACAAAAAAATACCATTTGAATAGCTCTTAAGTCTTCTCCTTAGTCATCAGAAACTCGTTTTGGTTTGTTGTTTTTTTTCCCCCCAATTTCCAAATTGGCAAAAAGAGTTCAAAACTATTATACTGAAGTCCACCAGTGCTGGATTGAGTTTTGAGCAAGTAAAAACAAACTTTATAATTTCAATAATTTTTTTTTCAAAATGATAAAGTGACAAGGTAGAAAGTAGCTGATAAATGGCTGTTATTCTGTTCTTCTTAGACACAGAAGATAGAAATAATTTTCTCTAAATGTAGTGCTATTATTAATAAGCTATTCAAAAAACAAAATCTCTTCTCCAAGTTGGAGATGGTACCTCCGCTGGGTTTTCATTTTATGTGCTTATGTATGTATGAACTGCAGGTGACTATTCAATAAATCCATTTTTCTTGTCATTAATATTAAAAGATTTCTAACTTCCACTTGCATGCTTTATTTATGATCAAGTTCTTGCAATCAGAAATGTGATCTTTAATAAAATGAAATGTATGTGTCTGATGGAAAGAAGCATTAATCATGCAGAAAGCAACCAATACACATTTATTTCCTTTTGCCATATTGTCACATTGCATTTCTATAGGTTAATCATGATTTGTAAGAAATACGTAAACATATTTTCAAAGAAGTGGTCTCCTTTAATGCATTGTGAGTCCAAGTAGAGTATGTTCAGCTCCCTCTTCTATTCAGAGTAGGGCATTCCAATGCCCATTTACCTGTGCTTTACTTCTAGATATTTTTATTATCTTGGATTCTAAACTTATAGATGTGAAGTTCCCTAAAAGATACATTTTAAACATCAGTACCACGGTGAAGTGATTCTAATTTTCCATAACCTTACTGAAAGTTAGCCCATTCTTTGTAACACTAATTAGTGCCCCCATGAATGCACATAAATTATTTGTATTGATATTTCATTTATTTACATTGTTCCATCATGATTAATACCCACCTCCTGCAAAAAAAACTGATTTGCAAGTTTGTTAATATTCTGCTTAAGCCAACTTGGGATGTTTATTTAGCAATAAACTAATTTTAGAGCTTAGCCTTTTGGCAAAGAACATTTTCAGAACAATGTTTTCACTGAGTGAACTGCACCATATTTAAATCATACAAAAATAAATCTCATAAATTTCAGAATTACATTCATAGTAGAGCTGTACCAGGCAAGAAGGTGTGAATGAAAAATGACTGAAAAAAATATTTGTATAGTTGCATTAATTTCTACATGAATTAATTGCACTTATCATTATTTCCTTTTGTGTTCACTGTCATCAGCTGCCGCTAATCAGTTGAATATCACAGGGCCACACAAAATGTAAAGTGACCCACAGAGTCTTCATCCCAGGCTCAATTTGGCACTGCATGCACAGCTGTCTGCTGTTCACTGTTCAAGTAGCAGAAAAAGCTCAACAGGCTCAGACTTGTCTTGGCACTGCAGTTCAGCCCTCAAGTGCAGATCAGTTTGTGTTACCGAAGCAGATTTAAAAAATGAAAATGGACAACACAAAGGCGTTTAGTGCTGGATGTGTGTGCCAGCCCCAGAGTGGGTAAAACAGAGCTGTTCCCATCACCTGTTCCTCCTGCTTGCACAGCCCCAACTGCATGCCTCGTAATGTTCCCCGGATGCTTGATGGAGCTGCAGGAGCCTGGGTAGTCCTGGTGCTGGAGATACTGTGGGGCTTTGGCACAGGAATGGTTTTAAGGTGCTGAACATGATCAACATGAACATGTAGTGCTTAACTTCAGGCACTTCAGGTAAGCCTGAAAGCTTAGGTTCCCTGAGATTGATGGCTGGGATGCTGTGGGTGGCTTTGGGCAACTGAGGATCTAAGCTTTGAACCTGGATGCCTGCCATGGCAACAAGATCCTATATCCACCTGGATCCTATCCCTTCAGTGAGTTGGGAGACTGCTGCTGAGGGAAAAGCCCTGAGGATGAGATCCTTAATAGTTGTAAGTTGGCACAGTGCCACTGCGGGTAGTCCTTAAACAAATCTGCACATAGGCAGTATTAGAGGCAGCTCATTATGGAGGAGCCATCTTCACACGTGCTTTTTTCCGGGAGGTCTTGCTCTTGTTCTTTCATGATTTCTACTTTCAGTCAGCTGTAGCTTCATTGGGTACAGCTGATTTCTGTACTCAATGCTGAGTAGAGGTTACTGCCACTTAGGAAATAAGTTTTGTAGACTGAAGCTACACAAGAGAAATTAGCATGTGAGGCTCCTCTCTGGGCCAGGGCTGTGGTTGTTTGGGAGGAGGGATTTGCAAAGCTGTGCAGCTGACCAGGGTGAGTGGCTATACAATCTAAGGATCTTCCTCTTCCTTTCTTTTGATTTTTCCCTTCCCCACATTTATTTTCTTCATCTCTTCCTTTCTTGTTTCGTTAAAGAACAGTTCCTATTCTGGTGCCTATTACAGATCTGTTTAGGACTGTACCACTACTTGGTACTAATTATACACAGAGTATTGTCCCACTACACTCCTCTAGCTAAAGATTTGTCGTTGTATGTATTTTATAACACCTTGTTAGTCTTGAAAATTTGCTTATGCTGATACCTAAAACTCAAAGTTGATGCCACAATTTCAGTTGAATTGTGGAAATATTCCAATACTCTGCTTCATCTCAATAGTGGCTGTGGTAAATTCCCTAGAACTAATAAAACTCCCAAGTGGTCTCCTCAAAATGCTGTTATGTTTTGCATGATTTTATGCAGTAGATGTACTCTTAGACAAAGGACTCTGGTAAAGTAACTCATTTACTTCAGAGAAAATCACATGAACCTTTCCCATCAGTTCCTGTCTTTTGAGACTAACTTACAATAATAATAGCAAAAAAATTCAAAGGTGTTGAAGAGCAGTTTAGAAGCAGCCTTGTTTTAAGACTGTTTAGACATAAGCAAAAAACAGAGAGTTTGTCCATAATTTGAACACAAGGAGTTTTGCTTGCATTTTGCAAGTGAGGCTGCTGTTGAGAATTTTAAATGATGCTTTCCTTTTGCCATCCATATCCATCTTCTGTGGCACATACAGGTGACAATAAACTTCAGTGTGAGTTTGGTACATCATGCCTTTATTTGTGCATTTCTTCTTCAACTAGGACTTAATAATTAAAAGATTCCCACCATCCCAGCAGCTGGGAAGGTGAGCTTAGAGTAAGAAATTTACTCATGTTATTGTACTTCTGTGGCTTTTAGAACTGGTGTACAATAACTCAAATAAGGCATTTATTAGAGGTAGCACTGAGATATACTGATCATACTGATAGAACTACAATCAAATAATTATACCACTCTAGTAATATGAGTACATATTCTTGCATAAGCAAGCCTCAAGTCAAACCTTAACATTATTAAATTGTAGTTTTGCATTATGAACAGTAACACTATCCAGAGTTTCAGACATTAGAAATATTTAGTCTGTTCGCAGGGGGCTAGAACAGAATTATATCCTTACTGTGTATCAGTGCTTGTTTCTTCTAATTTTAAATGTCTCAAGGGAATGAAGCTTTCACCATTTTCTGTAGAGACACTATTTCACAGCCCATAGATCTTTCTGTCAGGAATATTCACCTTACAGTCTCACAAATTTTTTCTTCTATGCAAGTTCGGTAGCATTTTTAGCTCCCCTGGATAGCTTTATATGAGAGAGGTGAAAGGAGAGTAATTACAGAGAGAGAGAGGAAAAACAGTGAAGTCTGAAGAAAGCTCTAAATTACATCCCCATTAAAAAAAATCATAGCACCACAGACTGGATGTTGCTCTCATCAGCACCTTGAACAGTTTGAATCCTGTTATGATAAATGTAAACTTAAAAGGATCTTGATATCAAGTGGAGCAGGAATTTTACAAAACCAAGAGAAATTTCATCTAGAGATAAGAGTAAAATATTGCTTTGATTTGATTCACTCTAGTAGATTTCCTCCCTTAATCTGATATATCTGCTTTAAACCTCAAGGAATTTGTGCCGGTTTATAGAGAATGAGACCTTGCAATGAAACGGAGAAGTGGGAGTTAACTTTAAAAACATACTGGCTTTCTCCCAAGCAATGAGTGCTGACAAGTATAACCATATTACTAAAATCACATCAGGAATGTGATATATTAAATAAAAACATGATCATCTACAGCCAAAGTAGTTTGTATTTTATCCATGAAAAAGCATCATGTTACATCAATCTGTCCAAAAAAAATGGGGCACATCAGAAAACAATGTTAAGAAGGCTTTTAAAACACATCATTGAGATTACAGCACCTTTAAAAATAAACAGCACTGAATACCAACACAGGTAAAATGTCATTGTGAAGCCCAGATCTGAAATTCAACGGCATGCTTTATAGCTTTCCAGTGTGTGATAAAATCTGTTCACCAGATGTACTGTCTGTCTCCTGTGTAGCATACTTGAGAATCATCTAGGTCTGAGGCCCATTTATTTCATGTAAATGCCTTTCCTGTGCACACCTTAGGGCACCCTAATTCTCCATTTTATTTCAGGCACTGTACAGGGTACCATCTGGTAGTGTTAAGCTCATCTCATTTTATTGCACTATTGCAGGGGCTATATCCAGCCCTATAGCATTCTTTCAATGAAGAGAGAGTTCAGTTACTGCAAGCTATTTATTTTTGCCAGAAACACTATACACATGCAGAGTTCACACGTATATCAGTCTCACCTGAAAAGCAGGTCACTGCTTTTCACCTTATGTGGTAAAAAATAACTAAATAAATGGTGACTTGCTGATACCAGGTACAGTGACAGTTCTGGCATGGTTCTCTTTGGTAAAGAGTAGCAATCCTACTCCTCCAAGTAATGATGTCTCTCTAGTATCTTACTTTTATTAGTTCTATTAAAATGAGGGGGGAAAATTATGTCACACCTTAAAAAAGCACCTTGCAGGGATAGCTTAATATTTAAAGGTAGCAATATACCTCTCAACTGTACTTTGTTACAAAGTTCATTTGCTATTTTAGGTACAAATTTACTTCTTTATGTCAAATTTCCACTTGTTTATCCTTGTAAATTATTGCCATTAACAAAAAATGAACTTGAAATTGAAGATATAGAAAACTTCATCCATTTCTAGTTTCTTCTTCATTGCCATTTTTAATCATCTCCCTCCTTTTGAGTCTTCATCACATATCTTAATGGCTTGATTTTTTTAAATTCCTTTCATGCCAGCAAATTGTGCTCTTGGTTATTGCTACTTAGGCATCTAACTACCTGCTTGGACCTACAAACAGGGGAGCTGGAAGTCTAAGTGACAATAATTACTGCCATGGCTTTCATGTGCAAAAAGGGAGCCTGGTTTTTCAAACTTAAAATTTTGCTGGCAATAGGTTGGAAGTATGTCAGGTTTGAAAGTGCAATGCTGTTGTCTTCTGTGGAGCCTAACTACTTTCCTGTAAACTCTGCTGATTTCTGAATGGCTGCATGCTACTAAGCCAGACCAGAATTACCTTCACTGCTGCAATTCTAGCAATGTTGGAGAGGAAAAAATCCCACCTTAACTTAATCACGGTGGAAACATTATGGGAAACATATTCAGCACCAAGTTAGATGCCCTACAACAAAATACACAAGTTTCAGTGTTCCTTAGATGAGTGAAAGAGATTCCATTCTTGATGTCAATGTCAGCATGAATGAGAAAAATGAACTGCTTTTCTCCCGCAGGCTTTCTTTAAACTATTTAAATCACATTTTTTTGCATCCCCTTCCCCTAGTGTTTCCTCCCTAGGCAACATCAAGACCAGAATAAGGTTATTTGGATGCAGCATAACACTTTCCCTCCTCCCTTCATCTTTAAAGCTCTGTCTCCTCTTTGGAGCAGTAGATGGGTAGGATATTATCCTTTCAAGAAATATGTATAAGTGTCACTTGGGAGCAATAGCTGTGTTAGGCAATGCTTCTAGATGGTGCTCAGGCAGTGTAGATTCTCTAGTAATCACAGTAAGGGGCGGCACCTGTCCTTTCTCACCCTGGGCAATGGCAAAGTTTCCCATCTATTGAAAAGCAGAAATGTTCCAATATGGTTCCAGGCTTTCTGCACAACCCTGGCTGATGCCATTTCACTGGTACAACTCAGTTCATGTGTCACTCTTTTCAGCCGTGAAAACCTGCGTTAAACATTCATGTGACTGAATGCTCCCCAGGTGCTTGGCAGTGTCAGGTTTGATCCATCCTCAAACAAGGCAACAATAGATGAAAAAAATTGAGGGGAGAAGAGATTTGAAAGTATTCATTTTAGATAAATATTTGAGTTACTCAGCTGCCATTTCCAGTGCTGGAAATTGCTCTTTCTATAATCTACTGCATAAGACAAGGAGATGACAGTGGACTGCTTCTGAAGATTGCTTGGCTCATCTCTGCTGAGCAGCACAAACACACCATTTAAAAGAGAAAAAAAAAATCACTGTTGAATGCATTCTCTCCTTTCTCCCGTCTTCTCAAGTCATTGATAATTAGTAGCCACAGCGTGGCACTAGTAGTCGTATCTGAAAATCCCACTTTCCAGAGAAATGAATTATAACACAATGAAGCTTTAAAAAGGTGGAATTATGTTCCTTAGTGTGAATTCTCTATGGTTTTAGTTCACTGGCAATGACAAATGTGGATAGATTCACCTGGATTAGCTGTCTGTGTTGATATAAAGGACAGGTGAGTGGAAATAACTCTTTATCATACATTGTTGTAGGAAGCGTTTGTTTTTCTGTTTTCAGTCTCAGCTGAAATTGAGAGTACTGGATTGTGACTAGACAAGCTGTGATTCCTCACAGCCAAAGTACATTTCTTCTGGTGGTTTGTAAATTATTAAAAGTCTCAAAAACAAAACCCAAAAAGGCTTCATATTTACAGAATCACAGAATCACTAGATTGGAAGAGACCTTCAAGATCAAGTCCAGCCCATGCCCTAATACCTCAACTAAACCACAGCACTGAGTGCTGCATCCAGTCTTTTTTTAAACACATCCAGGGATGGTGACTCCACCACCTCTGTGGGCAGACCATTCCAGTACTTGTCACTCTTTCTGTATAAAACTTTCTCCTAATATCCAACCTATATTTCCTTTGGTGCAGCTTAAGACTCTGTCTTCTGGTTCTGTCAGTTGCTGCCTGGAGAAAGACACCAACCTCCACCTGACTATAAGCACCTTTCAGGACATTGTAGAGAATGGTAAGTCTGAGTCTCCTTTTCCTGGAGGCCTCCATCTCCTTTAGCTTTCAAGCCACTTCTTCTGTAAAAATGTTAATGACAATCTTAGTATGAAAACTCATTTCTCCCATTTATCCTATCAAACAATTAATCTCAGTAATTTCAAATATATTCATCTGTGAAGAGACAAGTATCTGAGCAAGTCATGATAGACCTTAGAGGAGTCAGAGCTCAGAAATTCTGGTAGGTAACTGAGTACTGAGATTTTCTATTTACCAAGAAATGATGCTTTAAGGAAGGGAAGAGAACTTGGCAAGGTGTGATAGACAGGTGTGGGTGCAGCAGGGTACCAGACAATATCTGTTGAAGGACTGGAGCCTTAAATATAATTAAGACTGTTCATTTGGCTTAGCAAAAAGAAAACTCATAGGTTTTTATTGATAAAAATGCAAATGAACTGAAAGGGGAAACATAATGGCACACACTCATATCTACATTTATTTTCCATTAGCAAAATGCTAATTAGCCATTAATCATTTGATAATGTATGCATAGCAAAAAGCAGCTCAAAGTCAAATTGTCTAAATAAATAGTACAATAGTCAGTCAAGGTGAAAAATACCATGATTCTTTCTAAAGAAGAAAAGTAGAAATCGTTTCCCCTTACAGAAATTGTAGCTGTAGCATCCATACAGCTGTAGTTATGACACTGGGAATTATGTCCAGGTAGTCAATCTTTTCTTACAAGTGGCTGCAGTTAAGTGGAAGGCACACTGAAACTGACTTACCCATCTCTGAAATCAAACTAGGAGAAAACTGTCCTGGGGTTCATTGGACAGTGGAATTTGAGAGCATCACATTCCTGCAAAGGTTCCCAATGAGCTGGTTTCCTGGTGCCAGTGACTTCTGCTCTGAGCTAATTTCTGCTCGGCTCCCACTGCACATTTTTGCATTCATAGGCCCCTGGAGTGCTGTGCAGCCAGACCTGCCAGCATTGCTTGTTTATTTCAGTCTCTGGTATGATATTGAAACTAACATCTCAGCCTGGAAGTATATTAAATGAAGTGTGATTGCAAATTACTACCAAACCATCTTTTCCATTTTACAGAAGGTTCTTGTTTGATTGGCTCATTTTACAGGACTTAATTCTGTAGGATGGGCTAGGCATTTTTTCTATTATAAAAAATCCCTAATAACTAGTTCCACATCTGAGACACTGAAGATTAAAATCAGCCATTGTGTAGTATATGAGAAGTAACTATTTTTCATAGGGTTTTTACTGTACATTTGGGATTATGATTTCATATTATGCAAATGCATTTTATGAAACCATAACACATAAATGTGTACTATTGTTAATACACATTTGAAGCCTAGCATGTGAGGTCTCCAAAAGAGCCATTCTGGTGTCTTCTCTCATGGTGTATTATGAATAATAAACAAAATGTAGTTAGACATATTCTATATTACAGAACAATAATAGTAAAAATTACATCCTGTCATTAATATGCATCAACAGTGTGTATCCTGGTAGCTCAAAAAGACATCAATATGAACGCATGCTAAACAAAAAGGAAAAGTTGTCTAATTCACAGCAGGAGCAGGGACTGCTTAGGACTGCTCTGATTGTTGTACTTGGAGGGAGAGATGGTAAACAAAATCCTTCTTACTCTTCATTTCTTTCAGCCACACAGTGGCATTATATTTACCACTGCAGTCACTAGTTCCTGTGTCATATTTTACAAAGTACTTTAATAAGCCTCAAAGTAATTGTTCTTTTTTTTTTCCCCTAAAGAACTTCAAAGAAGCAACTGGTGTATGAGCGGCCTCACTACTACTGACATCTTGCCTGGGTGCTCAGCTTTTCGAAGGCACCACATGCAATGCTTGTGTTGATGAGGTCATTCAGACATGGAATCATAACTATACATTATTTCTTCTTAAATTAGTAGTGGAAAAGGAAGTAATTTAGATGTTTTTCCACTTCAGTCTTATTTTGTCACTATAGGTGCAAAAAAAAGTCACTATCAATATTCCTGAAAAAAATGTTTCAACACTTGTTTTTGATGTACAGGTGTGATCCTATTTCATGGATCTCAGAACTGTATAGATTATCAATTTTCCTTTATCCAGTGGGGAATTCACACTGGCTAGTTTTATTCTGCTGTAATGTATAGAAAATGCATCCCCCCTTCCTCTTACCTGTTGTCATCACTTCCATGGATACACAGCTTGTCAGCCACAAATCTGTGCCGACATAATAAACCCAGTACCCACCTAGTGTCATTATCCATCTTTCTGATATCCTTGCATGGTATCTGGGGCCCTTTATGGGCTTGAGAAATCTGAAAAAACAAAACTAAAACAACCAGCCAAAAAAAAACCCCAAAAAAACATAGATAGGGGAATGGAGCTATTCTCCTGTACCCCGGATGAAATCTTTACTAGGCAACTTCCAGGTGATCTGATACGGAATGAGGTTCATCCTGTCTGGTATAGCTCCTTCCAGTGTAATCCCGTCCATATAAGCTGAAATGTTACAAAGACTTTGAATGTTGAAGACTTTGAATGTAAGCTGAGTTGACCACAGGTTCTGGGTATTATTACTTGAATATAGTAGAGATTTAATTAGAACGTCCTTATAACCATTTATCATAAAAAGGACAAAATATTGACTTAATATCAAAGTTCATTAGAAATATATTACTTTAATTCAAACATTTGTATTTTGAAGATTCTTAAAGGTATCAGAGAAGATTTCTTGTCTAGATGGTTTACAAATACGATATCTAAACTACAACAGATAAATAATTGAAATTATGTCTTCTGTATGATTAAATTTTCCTATCTAGAAAAGTCTTTTTCTCATTTTCAAGTTTTTACTCAAATGCAAAAAATATTTATAAAGGTAATTTCACCAAACATTTGGAGACGTTAAAGTACTTTTCTTTCCATATGGTTCTTTATGAATAGGTAATTTTTATCTGTGCTCTACTCAACTAAATTTTTATAAGACTGTCTGGCTTCAAAGTTGCCAGCTTAAAACTATAATTGCCTTCAAATGACTAACATAGGATTTATTCATTTATCCTTTCAGCAGTTTGCAACTTATTTCCATTTTTTTCTCCCTTAGTTTTGCCTCCAGTAAAATCCCAAATATTTCTAGTTTGCTGTGCTATTTGAATTAGACATTTTCACTTATTTGTATAAGTAAGCAGTCTTATAAGTTTGAGACTGTAAATCATTCATCCATTAAAAACTCTATTTCCATATACTGCAAGTTCAATTCATTGAGGAAAGAAATAAACCTTGGTGTGGAATAGAATTATGCAATGTCATGGACACATTAACATTTGGATCAAAATTTTACATTGTGTCAGCCAGTAAACAGTATAAATGGTTCAGATTTGCAATAAATAATTGTCTATTAATACCTTGGCGTGGTGTAGCAAATTAAAGTCTCACTTCAGTAAGCACAGATGTAGGTAAGAGCTGGGGCCTAAAGAAAGCAACTGCTAAGCAGCATAAGTGTAGAAAGAGCAACATGAAGCATTACTGCATCTTTCCAGCAATGAGAATAATGTATACAGATTTAAACAGTAATAGACGAACGGAGGGGGAGGTAGGTTGTAAGTGTGGTTGAGTCTAATCAGGCAAGATTTAGAACCATTTGTTTTAGATGCTCTAGCAGACACTTCCCTTGCAGAAGATTAAGAGAAGCATTTTAAAATACAGCTTTGTGTGCTGTTGCATACAAAACAGAGCTCATAATTCAGGATGATCGGGACATTTGATACTCAGGGACCCCCTGGGTCATTATGTTGGGTTCCTTTCCTATTGTACTCAAACAGCCCCCAAAATATTTATTTAAATACTTATTTCTTTTGTTAAACTGCCATATCATGCAGATTGCAGGTTGTTGCCAATTGTCCTGAGATTTTCACAAATTTAATTGCTAGCTGAAATTTTGTCAAATTACTTCAGTAACTTCCTGCCCCACAGACTGTGAGCAGATGGTCCTGAATGATCAGTATCTGAATCTCAAAGTTCAGTTTCTCACTGTGGGTTATTATTTCGGTGAATGTTTTAACAAGCAGACATGCTACTACTTCAGTGCTGAAATTCAACACAAATAGGAGCGTGATAATAAAATTATCATATAGAATTAAAAACATTTAACTATATATGAACAATTAGGTATTAGTAATTATTTGAGAACACAATATTGTCTCTCAGCTGTTTCTAGTGATGTCCCCCATTAACCATAATTGTTGTCACTCCAGTTTTGAGCATAGTGTTTTTCTTTTGTGTTACCAACTCAGCCCATAATCCCGTAACCCAACCTAATTTATCCTTACCCTAATGGGAAGGCATTAATCAAAATATTGTTCTCTGTTACATTAACTATAGAGCAATATCTTTTAGGGGAATATAATTTTTAGAAGGCATCTTTTAGACCAGACAGTCTTATAAAGATTTGATTGAGTAAAGCGGAGATAAAAATTACCTATTTGTAAGGAACCATATGGATAGAAACACAATATCCCCTATTTCTTTCTCCTTATTCTCTCATATTTTTAGTGGTTTCTTTGTCCACGAGTGTTTGAAAATGCACCTCACTGTGCAGGACTGCAAGTCGTCCATGGTCTGTGCTTGAATGGCTGAGTAATCTCTCTCATTTTCTCTGTCACATTGTGTTCATGTCCTTGGTTTCTGGAGCACGAGTCCGTGTGTTTATAAGCAGAGTACAGGGTCTGTTATGTTGCAGATCTGAAGCTGGTTGTACTAGCTGCATAAGACAAGGACTTGAACATCTTCTTCCAGTCTAAACAACATCTGAGTGTCTGCTCAGAGAGCTACTTCTTAGCTCCTCTAGCAGTGTTGTTGCTCTTCTCCAAATCTCTATTAATAAAAACCTGAAAATCATTGATCTAATAAAACTCATGTCCCTCCTTGGAACACTTAGATGTCTTTAATTTCCAATGATGTGCTCTGTTTGTGCAGCATACTCGGTTGACTTGAGTCCTTCTATAGTTACTGTGAAATAATACTCGCTGTTACACAGTGATCCACAGAGTAACTTCACTGGGAGCAACGGTGATTACAGAGTAAATTGTGTTAATCTTCCCATGCTATTGTTTGGTAGCTGTGTTATTATTCCAGGTCACCTGTGCAAATTAAAGTTGCTTGATAATTCTTCTCTTACTCCCGTCTTGCAATAATTGCCAGTTAGAGCGTGGAAGGTATCTCAGCAGGGTGTGTGGATCCAAGCCTGCCAAAGCTATGCATTGCTTTCTATATGCAGTTCTTATTTTTATGTTATCAGTGGAAAACCAATTAGAGAGAAAAAGGTTACAATTGTCAATGTGAACAGCTGCACCTACGTTTTTTCTTCATCAAAATCAAGCTTAATATTATGTTGAATAGACTTCACTTACACCCTCTTGCTATGTAGGGGCTTCTGAAATGAATTAGGCACCTGAATTTACTATCACTCTTGTATGTTATGAATTTTGAACAAGACAAACACAAGTTTGGTGAAACAGTGAACAATTTTGCACGGGATTTGAAGAAGGCTTTGGCTGAGGTATCTCATAATAATAAAAAATCAGCTATAAGCTAAGGTCAATGAGGTATTTGTTCCGTGGCCAGAGAATGCAAGTCACCAGAGATGACAAGATATGACTTTTGGCATAAGCAATAAAGTAACAAAAAACTGCTAGGGGCATGACATGACATGACATGTCCTGACATTTTCTTTAGTACCAGCCTAGTTGCATCCTAGAATGCAAAGAATAAATTACATGATACATAACCAGCTCCCATCAGTGCTCCAGCAACCTATGAAGCACTATTTAGGCATGCCTTTCCAGTGACACTCCTGTCTCCAATATATCACACAACATAAAGAAACACACATATCAATGTGCACAGTATCATCCTTGTGCAGAAAATTTCACAGTTAATTAAAAAAAAATCAAATATAAGCAGTCCATCTCCTTACTGAACTAATTAAAAATATAAATACAATAAGCCCTGACTGAGTTTTTGACAGGTCATTAAAAGACACAAAATTGAGTCAAGTACAAGGAGGGGTTTCAATACATAACAGAGGTAAATTATGATATAAAATGTTGAGGCTGAAGTTAAATTAACACTCATTTTGTTTCCATTGTTTCTTGCCCTGGTGTCAGTGTCTGGATTTACACACTGCCGTTCTCCAAAGGTAAAGGCACAGGCAGTTTATTCTGTGAAATCAAATATGCCAGTTACTGTTTTCTTCTGGCTTTTAAATATGCATCCCTAGCAGCAACTGCAGCTGTGTGTATTCCATGAAGTGCCTTTTTGAACAAAAATTTTGATGTAATTTTCAATGCTCTGAAATTTTTTTAGCAATAAATATATGGTCTCACCACTCCAAGTATAGCCTTTAGAAATAACTTTGGTCAGAAGTGAATCAGTGCTTTGGGTGGATCAGCTTAGGGTTTCTGAGCAGGGCTGAGATCTATCAAGCATTTTTCTTGTTGGTGCTTTAATACTATGCAATGAGGCTGGACTGGGATGTCATCCTGGTATTCCCTCTTTCACATGGCAATCCCAGTCTTGAAGATACTCATGGTATTTACAGCTCGCCTAGGTTCTTTTCAAGGGCAAATAAATCTTTCACTTAGTGAATTAGATTAAATCTGACTTCAGAAGGTTACTTTGGTGCTTGGCTGCAAAGTACCCTTCTCCCATTACACTGGCAATGTGAGGAGTTCTCCAGCATAACTAAAAAACCCCAGACAAACTGAAAACGTATAGGTGTAGCTACTGTTAATATTTTCCTGTTGACCTTGGTTTATGAACAGCATAAAGAATGTCCTGAATACATTTGAATTTCCTCTGAACTACCATTTAGGGGGCTTCAGGAATATTCCCTGTATTGTTTGGAGAAAAGTGGTTGATGCCAGTGTGAATGAAAATGCTGCTTCCTGGCATGCTCCAGCTTCCATTTACAGACTCCCAAATATACTCACTTGTATACAAGATCCTAGAACAGTGTGTAATATAGTTTTCAGCTGTGATTTCCAACACATTCTGGCCTGCCTATAAATTGGGACAAGCTCATTTTTTATGGATCTTTTTGGCTGGTGCTGGGAAAGGAGACAGATCTAAGCTGTGGTTTTTGCATGGGTATAACAAGAGCCCCTATGCTGAACCACCAGGATGAGAGTATCCCAAGAGGAGGTTTACCTAAGGATGTAGGAGTTTCTGCCTCAGGGCTGGCCTGCTTCAGGAGTTCCATTGCAGCAAGCAAAAATGTGAACTCTGTTAGCCCAGGGTTTTGTAACACCTCTTGGACAAGCTGCCCAAGGAAATGCTGTGAAGCATGTGAAATGCTATGGAATCACATTCTTGCTTATTGCTGATTCCCACTATGCAAAAGAGCCCCCAAATCTGTTTCCCCAGCACTGAGTTTCTCAGCCCAAAAGAGTCAGGACTATTGACAGTTGTCCTGGCTGCTTCAGGATTTTCCTGTGCTTTTGTATGTGTATGCTCCAAGAAGCCAGAATCCTGTACCTTGAAAGAAGGAGTCAATGCCTAAAAAATATCTTACTCAAAAAGTTGAGACATGGTTTTTATAACTTAGTAATGATCTAGTA
This sequence comes from Sialia sialis, assembly GCA_009812075.1. Taxonomy (NCBI): domain Eukaryota; kingdom Metazoa; phylum Chordata; class Aves; order Passeriformes; family Turdidae; genus Sialia; species Sialia sialis. The sequence goes on from VRYO01002782.1 coordinate 10,846,106, forward strand.
CAGGAGAGGCCTGAGAAAACATGGCAAATATGTATTAATGCTGGATCTTCCTCATTCTCTATTCTCTTCTACTGGCTCTACATCAGATGAGACTCCTTTTTATCCCTAGCATTAAGTTTTTATCACTTTACTAAAATACTATAAATCAATAAAATAGGGCAGAAAATTGCTTTCTTACATCATTGCACCAACATGCCGCTTGTATGGTCTGGAATGACAATGAGACATCCATCTTTCTGTGCAAAAAAAAAAAAGCCAGCTCCCAGAACAAAATGCCAAGTGATATATGGCTAAAAAAATTACAGACCAAACATTAGCTTCTTCTGAGAGGAGAAATGCTACTTCACATTTCTAATTTTTTGAGTATGAAGAGAAAATTCTAATTCTGTAAACACAAAATATTATTCATAAATTAATATTTATATCGTGCCCTAAAACTCATTCCCTAGCCATTCTTCTTCCTCATCATATTTGCTTGGTTCTTATGCCAGACCTCTTTTTCTTTTTTTTTTTTTTTCTTTTTTTTTAATTTTTAAATATACTCACTAGGGGGGATGCTCATAAAATTCAGCCTCAGCCACAATCTGGACTATGGTCTGCCAAGCTCCACATAAATAAATCATCAAGTCATTTTGGCATCTTCTGGGCCAGGAGGAATATCTTCGGGGTAGATTTAAAGGGACATTATCCTGTAAAGTATATCCTTTGCAGAGAAAACTAAGCAGCAGATTAAAGGCCACTTTGAATTTCAGATATAGAAATTTTTACAGGTAATGGCAACAAAGTACAGGGAAAGATGTTTTAATTCCAAAATTAAAACTATGTTAGCTAAGCTTCCCTGCTGCTGTTCCGGCAGAAATTAAATCAAATACCCAAGACCTCAGGGTACTCTGAGAGGGTGATACTGAGATGCTGATTTTGTGCTAAAATGTCTGCAGAACACACAGCAAGTGGTCATTTGAGATTTTCTCTTAGCAATCTGAATGCTGAAACAGGCCTAAAGCAGCCAAACAATTCTGGGCTTTGCACTTTCTAAAGCCAATCTAAACACTGAGACACAAGAGCGCTCCAGCTCCGGAAGAGCAAGCTGTGGTTGGCGTGACAATATCTCAGCTGGAGGCACCTCATCCCTCTCTCCCTGCCTTACACCCTGGGGAACAAAACCTCAGCTCACTTAGAGAGAGCAGCAGTGTCCTGCAAGGGCCCAGGCAGGGGTGGCCAGTGGGGCAGGAGCACTGGGAAGGACTTGTGCCCTGCAGCTCAGGCTCCGAGCCGAGTCCTGCTCGTGGGACGTCTGTGCTGGCTGGGAATGATCTCTGCAGCTGGCTTTGAGACAGAGCTTTGTTCTGTTTATACACCTACCCCGTGTGTGGCAGGCATCTAAAACAAGGACATGTAAATCAGATAATAGTCAAGAGAAAGCAAGCTGTAGCTGGTTTGTCAAGAGGAAGCCTTGGGCCATAGTCCTATCTGCCATTCACAGGTCACTGGAATCAATGGAGTCATGACTGCAATTACACCACAGGGAATCTGGATCCTATTATTTGGACTGTGGGAAGTTACAGAACAGTAATAACATGGAGGGAAATTGCCTCATTTTATGTTTTTTAAAAATCCCCAACTGGGACCAGGTTCATTGACAGGTTCTAAACTGTTGTTGGTTCCTGAGAACATTGGAGAGGTTTGGGTGGGCCATGGAGATAAGTCAAGCAAAAATTAGTGTCATCAGCTGGGCTTTTCTCAATATCACTTCTTTCATAAGAGCTGCAGACAGACAGGAGGAGTTTTAGTTTCCTGAGATCATTTGGAGAGTGAAACAAACAGTTATGGGTGCACAAAGATTGTGCTCATGGTGGAACCAGAAAAGAAGTGCCCAATCTAGAGTGGCTTCCAGGCACAGATCAGCGTTGCTGAACCACTCACTGCCTGAAGGAAATTCCCCATCTGTCCTTTAACTTATGAAATGCAGAGGAGAGACTTAGCTGTAAAAAAAATTGAAATTTAGGAATGATCTTGGGAATTGTGATTGGGCCCCTTGTAAGTAACAATGATCTCCTGAGAAAAATTGAAATCTGAAAATCAAATTAACAATTTAAGGAGTTTCAGGTCATAGCTTCTCACAAAAACATTGTACTAAAACTATACTTACCACCAGTGGTAATGGCTAGAGATGCTCTTTTAAAGCTCATTTACCTGTTCTGGGTGGTCTAATGATATTGAGAATGCAAAATGGAAAGAGGCATCAGATACTCTTTCTGGGTTACTCTGAAATTAAATCACTGGGGCTTGGAACAGTGACACAAAGTAATTAATGGGCTGTTGGTAGTCTTTATATGTATTTCTGAATTGAAAAGAGGCACTCAAAAATACATGCCAGGCAGTTACAGGTTAAGGATCATTTACATAAATTAACAAATTTGCAAATGAATTCATCTAGTGAAAAGTAAGACACGGGACACTGCATTTTAATAATTGACATTCCACATGAAATGCAATGTTCTTGAGGAGGAAATTGAGCTCCAGGTTGCTATTAGAACCAGCGGAGCAGCAAGAGCTGGAAAGAAATGCCATCTCATATTATGTGAGTTACTGCTCCTGCATAACAACTATCTTCTATTCTGATAGACTTTATTTTAATAAAACTAGCACTAGGATTTTTACAGGGGTAAAATTCCATCATCTACAACACTGAAACAAAAATGCAAGAGATCTTTGTGATCTAGTTCTAACAGTCAGATAGTTATTGACTGTATTCTAAAGTAACCATTCTTTTTCTGTTTTATTTGGCAGCCAAATCTCCTTACTCTTCAGTTATACCAAGTAGTTACAATCTTAGCCCCAAATATGCAACACTGACAGAAAATTATAAATTATCTAATTTTTTTGTTCCCTGTCATAACATAGGTTAAATTGTGAAATAAAGATAAGTGATCCACTTAGCTGCTTCCTGCTGTCCTGATCAGTTTAAGAACACATTATGTTCAAATATTGTTCTTGATACAAAAGTAATGACTTTCATAAGGTGTTAGTCAGTCATTCAAAGTCACAATGCTTCCATTGTATGCCATAAATACATATTACACACTCATGGAGAGCTGAAAGCAAATCTTTCCCTAGTAATGTTTCTTAGTATACTTTAAAGATTTATTTAAAATGAGCCAAATAATTCTTTCAGTGATACACTTTTTCCAAAATCACATGGAGTAATTCATTTCAGTGAATGCCAGTAAAATTTCTCCTCCTGTAATATTCCCAATTACTGATGAAAGTGTTTGTTCTTCATCTGGCTTCAATTCTGGTATCATTCTTAGGGAGTACTGTGATAAATTTCCTGAGATGTAAAAATGAAGCAACGAACTACTGCTACTTGCAAACCATGTTTGACATTTGGTTGTCCTTACATCCTTCTTTACTTGATACAATTCATTGCAGCAACCTGGACAAGCTTACTAAGTTCTCTCTCCCTTCATTTCTCTCCCTTTTTTTGGGAACATGAGACATTTTAATTCCTGAATAGTTTAAAAAGTCCCTCCAAATTAGTCAGCTGCATTAATAATATATCTTTATAAAATGATTCATCTGTTTGAAATACAAACAAGATTCTTACCTATGATGAGCTCAGACTCAATAAATGGGCAGGCTGACATTCTTTCTTTTCAGTTTTGACACCCTGTGCTGCAGACATACATACAGGTAGAGCAGAGACACAGGTTGCAATGATGCCCTGATAAGGAAAACTTGCTTCCCTCACTGGCACAGGAGCAAATTTATGTAACTCTCATGCCCTTTGGTATGAGCTCTTACTGAGAAGTGTTCTCCTGTACTGATTAACAGACTGATTGAAGAAAGCTTCCCTTTTTAACTTCATTCTTCATGACATAAAAATAACTGTCACATATTAATGGGAACATCCATGTGGTGGAATTATTTTACAAGAAAGAAGAAAGAAGGCAGCTCTTGGACATTTTTCCCAACTTAGAATATTCTTTCCCCACCAAAGCAGCACCGTGACCTAGGTCAGATAGTCCCTGTGTTGTATTCTGTGCAGAGCAGTCCATAGCTTTGCGTAAGTCCATAGCTTCACCAAAGACTTTAAGAGTGCAGGAACAGGGTAAATGCTTTGCACCAGGATGTCACTGATGGATCTGAGCAGCTTTTCATGTATGCATGCTGCAAACTCTTTGTATTTTTACATTCTAATAACAGTGAACAGCATAAATTATCTCTAATTCTTGATTCTGCAAGGAAGCAGCCATCTGGTCTAATACCACTGTGACAGTGATATAGGACTGAACACTCTGTGCTTGGTCTGCTGCACAGGAAAGGACAATAGGACATATTTTAAAATGTCAGGATACATCAGAACCATATTCAGGAAAGTTTGCATTTATGAAAATTGATAGTATTGGAGATATATCATGATGCAAACCTAATCATGGCTGCTGGTATGGTGAATTAAATTAAGAGCTGATTTAAATTTTTCTAATTTAAGGTGTGTTATTCCTTCTCTCCTCATGTTTTCTATTTTAGTAAAATAAGCTTATTAAACATTTGTCAGGAAAGTGTTGTGATTCAAAGTGTTAAGGCTTTAGGGGAAAAAAACCAACTAATGTCAGTGGTGGTTTGACTGTTACAGTGGGCATTTATTTGTATTCCACAAATACTGTTGGTGTTTGCAAATTGTTATTGTAGAGGGACTTGGTGAGAAGCACACACAGGTACTGCAGGGTAGGGTGGCCTGTGGGCACAGCAGCTTAGCAGAGCTGGGTGAGAGAGCCTGCTTTCAACGCCTAAAGCACAAACACTAGAAATAAAGGAAAGGCAAAAAGAAATTTTTCTTATGTGGGAGTTACCCCATTTTAAAAGTAAGCTAAATTAACATGAATTTGATCAAAACCTATCAGGTCATGGTAGGTCCCAACAAACTCACTTCAGCTTTGCTCTAGTACTTAGATAGCTAAATAGCTTGTTTATGTAACTTTTTTGAATAATCCCAGGTATTTTTAAAGGCTTCAAGATATCAGGAATTTATAGGCATCACATAGAATGCATTTCCATCATTAGCTGTAATGATTTTAAGAAACTTACTGTATTAGTTAAAATACAGTCATGAAATCAGTTTTTTCACAGTGTGAATATTTGTTAACCTGGAGAGGTCAAAGAGTTAAATATCGTAATGGGATTTTTCAAGGGACTTCTTAATTTTATGACCAATAATATAATTTGTCTACATAGTAGGAGGGGTCATCAAATTCATTCTCAAGGGTGCTAGCAGATCACAGGGATAAGAAAGATAATCTCAGCCCTTTTTGCCATGTAGGACATTGCATAATTAGCCAGCTGTTTTTCTTTACAGCACCTAACCCAAGCCACTGGTGAAAGCAGAATTTTAAGCCTGTGGATCCAGTCTGGCCTGGTTTTTATGCTCACTTGTTTACTCTTAAAATACATTTTCTTCAGATCAAAGATGAGTCATTTTTGAGTCTTTCATTTTGCTTTCTGCTTACAAGCATGCCAGAGGTATAAATTATGTGAGTCCTTTCAGAAGGTGATTCTTCTGAGCTTGTGCCAGCATATTTCCTAGTTAGAATTGTCCAGTGCTATGACTAACTTTAAGTCTGTGTATAGAAAAGTACTACTTGCAGGATGTTGTTCTTAAGCATACCAGTTTAACATGCTAACTCAGGTTATCGAATGCTGAGGCACACTTGTATTCTTCAATCCTTCTTGCCAACACACCTTCCTACCATCATAACATCTCATAGGTCCTGGAGTGCTGCTTGCAGGAGCACTTTTAGAGGCAAATTGCAAACATAATATTATTTATGAAGGGGAAAGCAGACATAAGCAAAAGCCATTTAACCTACCTCCTGCTTTTGCGGGGGCCTCTCCTGTCATGCTTCTGCTCCACAGCATCAGAAATAGTCTTTGCCTATACTGTAGGCAAAGAGACAACTCCAGAGGTAGCTTACCTGGAAAAGTGTGTGAAGGCAGATCTATCATCATTTTGTACACCACATTTTTGAGAAAAAAAATGCAAGCTCTGTCTAGAGGTTTTCATTTTGTATGAAGCAAGGGGGAAGCTTCTCTGTGCCACAATGGAAATTGTCAGCACCTGCATGATAGTTAGAGGTTTACCAAAGATGAATGGGAAAAAAATTGATTTATCTTTGTTTGAAGCTTCGTATCAGAGTTTGAGGGGAAAAAAATAAAAAAGCAATGTTACCTTGCAGTCATGATAAAGTTTATGCAGATATTTCATTTTGCTTCTTAACTATCAGATAGATCAAATAAAGCAAAGTCTCTAAAGATGATTTCCTTCTGGGGTTTCTTCTGTTGCAATACCTCCTGGTTATAATCTTCTAAATTCATACAAACAATAGGAAAGGTTAGGTATTCAGCTACTCTATGCCTTAAACCTAGGTCAAGAAACAATCTAACTCATTGGTTTTCACTGTTTTGTTGCTTTGCTGTTTCAGAGCCAAAGTAAAATCTAATCAAATCTGTCAGGATCCATGAAATCCTAAACTCAAGCTACTACCTGTTTCTGGCAGAAAAAACAGAAGCAATACTAGTTCTCCAAGCCCTATCAGATGGTTTCAATACCAAAAGTTTTAAAATGCTGTCCCTAAAGGTAGGAGACAGAAATTAGATAAGAACTTGTGCTTGTCTCTGTGGTAAATTCCTTGACACCACCATACGTTTGTAAATGCTGAAATCACGTTTCAAAAAGTCAATGAGCTTTGAGTTTCTTCTCTCCTATATTTTACATGAGGATTCTTTGTGACTAGACAGTGCACAAAAAGTCGTGCCTGAGCTTTTCTAGGTCACTGTTGCCACAGAGAGCCATGGGGAAAGCCATGGTCCCCTTCCAGTGTTGCCTTTGCTGGTTTCTTACAACTGTGTGAGCCCATTCAAAATACTGAACGAGCAGAAAACTAGTTTGAGAAGAAAAGCACTATATTTTAAACTCATTTTGTGAACTGAATGAGATTACAGAACAAAAAGGGATGGGAGACGGGAGAAATGAGTCAGACACAACAGTGTCTTTGTTGACAGTAAGTTTCATCATTTCTGCTCATGGAGGTTAGCATCATTGAAGGTATCTGGAAATGGAAAAAAAGTGGTTAAATGGCATTACTATTTAGATTCTATGCTTATCGGGTTTCTTAAGACAAAGAAGATCATGGCTGGTCAGATGAGATCCTTCACTTCCTTTCCTCTCTTCCCTTGAAAAGCCAAAGCTCCTCATACTAGTTTCTACCTACGCCTTGTGCTGTTTGCCATTTGGACAGAGAGGCACTGAATGCACGCCAGTGAGCATTACTTTTGGATGAGATATCAAGCCAAGGTCTTGACTTTAGAAAGACTCAAACCATGTCTGAACAGAGATCCTTCAATATCTGTTAACCAGACTCAGGAAATGCTCATGAGAGTTTATAACAGAGATCCTGCTAGCCGTGTAAGCAGGTGAGGTCTATGTTATTTGTCATCAGAACTATTCTACATCTGGATAGAAGTTGCAGGTGTTCATTAGCACAAATTCATGCATAGTAATGAACTAAAAACTGGCAGTTTTTTCCTAGTCTGGAAAGTGCAAAATAGGTTTTGTGTGCAATTAATTAGATTTTCTATAGGTTTAGTTGCAGAAACTCAAAGCATTACCCACATAAAGGAGTTGTTGAGTAATTTTTGTAATCTGTATATTGTAGAAAGAATTTGAAAATCTGTGAGAAAAGTCATCACCGTAGTAGTTGGAATATTCATTCTTATTTGTTATTTATGTCATATAAACATGACAAGAAAGACAAGGAAAGAGGGAAGGAAAAGAAAGAGGGAATCAAAGAGAGAAAGGGAGGCAAAGAGAGGCTGAGAGAGAGGGGAGAAAGGCAATTTCCATATACTTTCTAGTGGAGTTTTCACTGAAGGACTCATTTGTTTATCAGAGGATGGATGTAGAGGATAATTACCTAAGAATAAGCCAAATTCTGCAACACTGTTGTAAGCCCAAAGAAGAAGGCTATGAAATGCTATGGATACCTACACACATCAGGACAACTAAATTGGGTTTAGAATCAGAAATACAAATGACATGGTTTTTATGATGCCCTGCTGTCCTGCTAGCAAGTGCTTTATGGTCCATAAATCAGTCACTCAAGTAGTCAAAATCTTTAACCACATAAAAATCTATTGAGAACAAGTTTTATTTACAATGGTGACCTGGCCAAGAAAACTCACAAACAGCAATATGTAACATCACTACAGACAGACAATCACTGTTGTATATTACTAGAAAGCTCCCAAACATATCATGAGGTATAAATCAATTATATAAAATACCACAAACATCAAATAAACCAATAAAAAAGGGAAGGTCATAACACAACCAGACATGTCATGAATAACCGCCACAAATATCAGCCAGTGTTTCATCCATGGTATGAATAAAACCCCAGAAGATATACAAGCAATTTTTTTTAGATCCTTTTGTGTTCTGTTAAAAATGTGTTACTGTCTTTTGATGTTGTCTATTTTGCAACATTACTTCTTTTTATATTTCACTAAGAGCATAAGTTATTTTTTAAGTCTGTATTAATTAAAATTGGGAGGGTTTGTTTGCTTGCAATATAAATGTGCATTTTAGCATGTATGTTGTGATTAACAATTCATTGCATATAGTTCTCTGCATGCTTATAATCGGTAACATTTTGCATTAAGCAATGAAGTTCACAATAATATTAAGTTCAGTATACTTAAAGAAATTTGACATAGAGCACAGTGGGAGGCACAGTTTGGTATCATTGTCATTCTCATGTGTGTGTCTCCTCTCCATCCCTGCCCTCGATTATGAATATAATTCAAAAGCCACAATGATTTGAAGAACTGCCTCCAGGTATCCAGGATCTCTTAGAATGTGTGGCACTATTTTTATATTAGCAACAAAGAACACATACAAAACCATCATTATACTTGGTCCTTAGAGAGTTGAGAGCTTATACATGGAACAATACATCTGTAATGATTAGGTGTGATGATTGCAATCAATCCATTTTGAACTGCCAGATCATGGATTTTTTAGTGTTTATATTTATATGTCTAATTCCCAGAAGTCCGTGTTAAAAGGTGTCCTATTCCTTTGTACTCACAACTGCAATACATATTTGTATTTTTGCTGGAGTCACAAGATTTTAACCTTCATAAATTCTAGTTTATTTGATGGTGTTTGACACATGGGTTTTCACATTGCGTTCAAAGTAGCTCATATGTTTGAATGAAATTTTATTACACAAATAATATAAAATATTTTAAATTCTAGCCTCTGCTTAGTACTCAGAAATGTTCAGCATTAGCATAATGTAAATAAGCTTTACCTTCAGTCAAACTTGACAGAAAAAGAGATAGCATCAGATCCTGTTCTGAAAATTGACATCTGTGAGAAACTCACATCTTAAAAGGTGCTGATGGTATTGCCCACCACTTACACTGCTGCAGTGCTCAGCTGATGAGACATCAGCAAGACAAACCTGTCTGCTGACTTGGAAATAAAAGCATTTTATTACTGAAAACAAGATTTGCATTTAAAACTTCTTCATAGCTTAACTGAATGTAATTCATTAAGAAAGTGGGTGAAAACATTTGGGCTATTTATAGTTATCCTTTTCCAGACATGAAGCTTTTTCTGAAATTCAGAATAGGTCATCCAGACTGTAATCTAGATCCCTTGCTTTTAAACTGATGATATTGGCTGGAAATCAGACCACCATCATTTCAGATTAGTCATTTTTGCCTCACTGATAACATGTGCATTTGGAAGTGAGTTCTGCACATTAAAAAAAAAATAATCCTCCCTTTCTATGCATGTATTTTTCAGATATAGACCCGGCTAGTATATGCTAACACCAAGCAATTTGTTTTGCAGCATGTCACATAATTCTCTTTTTTTTACACCCAATATCTATGATTAAGAAATGTAATACATACTAAGAAAGTCTTAGATAATTTACACTATGCATTAAAGTGTTTTGCATGAGAATATAGTATGATGCAGACAGCAGAAGAATTATGTCTTTCATTAAAAGGTTCGCAACTCAGTGTGCTATGATATAACTATAGCAGTTTTTCTGTCTCAGTGAAGGTTTTTTATTTTAAACACTGCCTTGAAGACCAAGGGATGCATATGCAATAGCACTATTTTGGCTATATGTTTTAACTTAATATCACCTCTTAGTAATTACACACTGTCAGTTTACCTGCTGTCCTGGTGTTAGGGGTGAACAGCTATGCTGTCACTGTTCTTCATCTCTCTGAATCCTAAAGTAAGCAGTAAAATAAGATGGCCTTTTTTCATTTTTTAACATTTTTTTAAAAATCCTTGTTCAAAGCCTATTTGAAGCAGTTCAGCAAGAATGATATACATTAAGGTCAGGATTAAAAGAAAACCAATTACATGGAAGAAATATGATTTTTGATGCAAATCTTTTTACGCAAATTAGGATTTGTATTTGCCACCTAATTTAGAAAGCATTAAAGGACAGCTTGCAGAGATGCAATGTAGGCTTTGGATGCATTCAGCACTTGTGTTTTTGGAGAATTTAATCAGGGGAGAGAAATGCATGTCACAAGAAAGTTTGTCTGCAGGGTAAAACCTGGCCATTGGTCAGCATGCTTTGTACTATGAGAAAAAAACACTTTTGTTGTAGACCAGCAGCTTGGAAGCTTCTCCAGCTTGGAGTATATCAGCCTTTTAATCTGCCGGAGTCAATGGTATCATGCCTCAAAACATGAATGGTGTAGTGCTCCTTTGGTCTCTTTCTTCCTACTAACAGCTGAATTCCAGACCCCTGTAGTGAGGTCCCTGACCCTCACTTGCTGCCTAGTTAATAATTTGCTGCATGAATTACAAACCATCTCCCAAATGCTCTGGGGATCTGAAAAAGTGAGTGACACTGACTCACCTTTGGAAAATGTGGCACATTGAGCTATGAATGGAAGTAGTTACTGTGGCAATTGGTGTGTCTCAGGTGAACTGAGAGTGGGCTGTTGCTACTATTCAAGGACTAGCCTTGTAGGATTTTATTTCTTGCATATCCAGTAGGCTCTGATGACTACTGAATCTTCAATCTGATTGCTCATCCTTCAGCTCAGATGTTTGGAGCATGTGAGCCACAGCTGATACTTCACTACTATAATTCTCCCAAGATCAGGGCTATACCTGAAATCATTGATCAAAAATTAGGAATTTAAATTAAGGTCAACCAAAGGAAAGCTCTCCCTGGATCTTCCTGGGTTCATCTCTACCACACAAGGTCTTAGCGATGCCATATATCTTGCTCTGCAGGAAATTTGCACATGGTCAATAACTCTTATGTGCTGTGACTTTCAGCACTAAAGATTGCTCACAGCAAAAGTCAGTGGCAGATGAATTTTGAATGTATGAAGTAGTACATGCTATTAATCACTCCTCCTCCCGCCAAATTAACCATCTAAAATGGGCAGCCAAATTTATTGGAAACTTCTAATTTTAATATCTCTGGGACATGGCAGCCCTGGATGTAGAGACAGACCATGGAAAGAGATCTGGGGGTCCTGATGGATGGTGAACATGAGCCAGCAATGCCCTGGAGCCAGGAGGAGCAAGCGTGTCCTGGGGTGCACCAGGCACAGCATGACCTGCTGGGCAAGGGAGGGACTGTCCTGCTCTGCTCTGAGCTGGGGCAGCCTCACCTCCAGTGCTGGGGGCAGTTCTGGGCACCACGATATGAAAAAGATATTAAACTACTAGACATCATCTAAAGGAGAACTGCTTGGATGGTGAAGGGTCTGGAGGGGAGCTCAGCTGTGTGAGGAACAGCTGCACTCACTTGGTCTGTCAGCCTGGAGGAGAGACTGAGGAGAGAGCTCACTGCAGATACAACTTCCTGTAAGGGGAAGAGAAGGGGAGCACCCTGATCTCTTCTGTCTGGTGACCTGTGACAGAACAGAGGGAATGGCTTGAAGTGGTGTCAAGGGAGGTTTAGCTTGGATATCAGGGAAAGGTTCTTCATCCTTTCAGTGTTTCCAGTCACTGGAACAGGCTCCCCAGAGAAATGGGTCACAGCACCAAGCCTGACAAAGCTCAAGAAGTGTTTTCTCTCAGAATTACTAAAAATATTGTGATTCATGGGGCTGTCCTGTGCAGGTCCCAGAGCTGGATTTTGATGACTCCTGCGGATTCCAGACAGCTCAGGATATTCTATGATTCTCTGATTCTCATCCATCTACCTTAAGTCAGCACCTGTGAATTAGAAGTAGTACCTCAAAGAGGTGGTAGGAAGGTAAGTGCTTCACAGAAAGTAAGTGCTGTATTGATGAGGACCACAGGATTTCTGTCATCAGAACATGCTCTGAATAGTGCATAGGAAGAAATTCATGGGACCATAAGCTTGCAATAAGAGAAAAAGTAATGATTCAAGAACTTTTTATTTAGTGCTCACTGCTCATCCTGTATATTATTACCTCATCTTAGAACTTGAGAAAAATGTTGTGGAACTTGTGAAAAATGTCTTGTAATTTCTATCAATAGCAGCATGCAGTCATTTAACTAAAGGCTCTTCTAAGAGGCACACATGTAAGAGATTTGAATTAGTTTTACACATACTTCTGTTATTCTAGTATTTCTTGCCAATCTTGGCTTTGTAACCTTCCTAAAGTTAGATCAGAACAGTTGGGGTGCAAAATTAGAGGAATTGTTATACTGAGAGGAGAAGATGCTTTAAGATATATAATCCACTGAATTTTTCAGACCAGATTTTGTTGGTATTTGCTAGCTGAGGCAATGAGGAAGAAATAATTGTCAAAGCAGATAACTGAGTATGGAAAAAATCTTTGTAAATTTTCTCAAGATCAAGAAGTCTTGCCTATGTGATTGGTTTATATATATATATATATAGTTTATGTTTGTTTTTACTGACACATGCAACTGTCTTCTGTGCTCTGACATGACAAAAATTCAGAAGTGAGATGAGGATGACAAAACCCCAAAGGATGTCCCAGGGCTACTAGCCTGCATCCTAAAGACTCAGAACATGACCTTCCTCCCTTTTCAGAACATCTTTCCTTGCATAATTACATCTTTAAGAGATGCTGTTCATCCTTAAGAAGCTGTATGTGTTCCAACAATGCAAAATAGATAGACCCTGAAACATCTGCCCTGTGGAAAGATTGTAATGAAATGGCAGTTCATTTGAAAAAATGTAACGAAGTGCCACTGAGGTTACAGCAGGAGTAGGTTAATATCTTGTGGGTATACAATCAAAGACTCACTGCTTACATCCTCGGAAAAACATATCACAGAATTGAAATACAAAATGTTGGAGATTTTCTTTCTTATCCTAGTTAATAGTAAGTTTGTAATACAATGTACACAGGTATCAGTGAATGTAGAGGCTTATTACCTCTGCCAGCAACACCCACAGTTTTCAATTGATAGAGCAAGTGGTTTTCTCCTTAAAGCTGCAGACCATTATGAAATGTCAGGCTTCCTGCTGGTGCTTTAAGATAGGAACCAGTCACAGAGACTGGAACAAGTAATATAGCTAGCCTAGTTTACAGCATCACTGCCAGAAGTGTTTGCTTTTATTTGCTAGCATTAGTCACTAAGTTCACCTAAAGCCAGTTTCAGTCATTAGTCCAGTGCTGAATCCAGAGTTGAAAATCAAATGAAAAGAGGCAGTTAAATGGAATGTGTCCATTGATGTTCTAATTTAAAATACTCTAACCAAAAGTGATTCCAGTTTTTAGTGTTGCATATTCTTATTCAGCTGTTGCAGAGATACTGTTGTCTCTGTAAAGAAAGTAGGAGCTCAATAGTACCACAGAACCACAGCACATTATGAGTTGGAAGGAACTCACCAGGATAATTCAAGTCCAACTGCTGGTCCTGTACAGGACTGCTCCAAATATCACACCATGTGCCTGAAAGCATTGACCAATTGCTTCTTGAACTCACAGAATGAAAAACCCAGTACTCTTCATCGCTACCAAGCTTCTACACACAAAAAACTGCAGAATAGGCCCTGAACAATGTCTCTTGGATCTCATGTTCTGTACTCTGAGCTTTCAAAGGCCCTTAAGGCCTTTAAATGTCCTTGTCTAGTTGGAAACTGGAACAGAAAATATTGATAATATAATAGTCCTATCCCTCAGCTTTGTACATAAATTTGTATGCCCAGGAACTCTCCTAAGAGCTGCCTTACACCTCCAAGGAACAAAAAATACACTGATATAATTTACAGGTAGACCTATTTGATAATGTCAGGAATGAATGAGCTGCTGTCTACAAATATGCGCAAATTTGTTACATAATATTTATTGTTAAGATTAAAATTCACATAAACAAAGTGATATTGCAGGATACTGAATGTAGCCGTGTGATATGTGCATAATCACGGCTCTTTTACAACCAATAGGAGTCTTTGACATCAGTATCCTCATGATGTTAATTGCTTCAGCAGAAATTAAATGTTTTATTAAAAACTTCATGTAAAAAATTAATGCTTACTTTTGGAACATTTTGTTGATTTTTTCATAATTATTCATCTTTACATGAACTGAGAAGGTTTTCTAGCAACACAAAATATTTGAGTCCAGCAGGGTCTTAATTTTAGTACTGCAAGCCCAAGTTAACAGCTTCTGGAAATTAAAAAAAGTTCAGCTCCTCTAACTACGCTGGTAGTTCCACAGTAAATACACCTGCTTGTTGGCAGAGGAACATGGACTAGACTACTGAGGTTAAAAGTACATTTTCTATCACTGCTGATGAAAAATTTGGAAATTGAAGTCTTGCATCCTCTAAGATGCATAGCAAAATTCCGATAAAGTTTAATAGTCAAGGATGTATCCAGATATCGAATCTAAAGTGTAGTCTCTGACACTGTCTATGGAGATGGAAAGTACCTTAGAGTGAAATCTATACTTCTTTTGTCATATACTTAAAATTCATATGCAAAACATACTGATCATAAGTGAAATATGTTCTTTCATAAATTGATTTTACCCCACTACCATTGATGCATCTGTTTCAGCAGCAATGTACAACCCATTACTAAATAAGCAATTTCTAGGCAGCCTTAATAAATTTTGCACATTCCTAATACTTCAATATTTCTGGCACTGCTCTCCTTGTTTGAGAAAAGACGAGGTCTGCTCAGATTTTAAAATAATGTGAAAAATTTACTAAATGTGTAGAGTGAAGAATGTATATTGTTAAGATTTAAATTGACTTCAAGAAGAGCAGAGAAACATAGTTTCATGTTAGCATCTTTTTTTCCTGCGATACTACAAGGTGATGGATGTAGCCAGGTGTCAGCATAAACATGACCCTTCCAAAAGAGGCTGCTGGCCTTAGAAGCACCTCATACCAGCAAAATTATAGAAGTCTGGATGGCCAGCAATATCAGGAAATAATTGCAACTTTATCAGGCTGATTTCAAATAAGTGCTGTCACTGCCTGAATCTTGTGATAAATTGCATTGATCATGTAGGTTACAGAACCCCTATCAATATCAAAGGAAAGACATTATAGTTTGACAGTGGTGCCTCCATTGTCAACTTCTGGAAGTATTGTACTGCACTACACTGAATGGCTCATTTAATAACTATTTATAAATTAAACAAGCAGAAAAATTATTCCTAGCAACTTAAAATGCTTGAGAGAATTTTTAGTTTTGAGACACTTCAAATTAGGTGAAAGTTTGAATTTTGGGTATTGCAGTAATGTTGGCCAATGTTATTGTAAATAATGAATAGTGGATGTGCGCTCTAGATGGTAATATTAGCTCAATTATTTTAAGAACACCCATTTTTATGGGAGAATAACATGCTGTATATATCACGGTCAGTTAATAGGAGTTACAGAGGAGTTTCCACAAGATGTGGAAACCCTGACTTCAAAACTATCAGGAGTTTTCCATATTATAGCAAGATTCTGATCCAATATTCACTTCTCAGCTGTGTTTTAGGATTGCTTATAAAGCTTTGAGATTGAACCCCCAGTTCTAATATTTAATTTGAATGCTATGTCAGCAGGCTGTCACATTGTGTGCTGCTATATACAAGTAAAATGTTACGTGATGGTACTTGATTAATTTTAAACAAAAGTTGGAGCTCACAGTAGTCACAGGCCAGACAGGTCTTAAGTCTTATGCATTGAGGAAATCTTTTGTCATCTCTTCTGGTTTGAAAAGCTAGCCAAAATTTTGATTTTTAGTTACTCTTAGGAGGAAAATTCATGATCAAGTCAGAAAATTTAATTTGGAAACTTCTACTTTCTTAATACGAGAATGTGATTTATAAGAACATGATGGAAAAAGAATTTTCCTTTAAAAGTAGCATGAAATGAAGGTAAGTTTTGCAATTTGTCTAGCAATTTTTTCTTCTGTACTTAGTATTGACACATACAGAAAAGACTTTTATGCACCCAAATCTGTAACTAGAAATTGACTCTGTATAGGGAAAAATCCATTATCCATGTCCCTTGGGCTTATTGGGCCTAAGAAAACGGAAAAGTTTTGCGTATTTTGAGACAGTTTCCCCCTACGCCTTTTTTTAATTGATTCCACTCTGGGTCTTAAGAAATCTGGATTTTAGTGCTCAGCCCCATCTCAGCCAGCTTCAATGAGGAGAGCTTGGGAATTCAAAATAAAGTGTCTCATAGGTTATGTCTGCTAACAAATTTCCACTAATTGACATCAAACTGGTTAATTTCCATATAATAAGTGTTGATTGATTCAAGGGCTTGACTCAGCTGGCCAAGACTGTCCTTACAATGATCACTTATGGGCTACCTTTTTGGAACACAGTGGAATATTTAATGCCTTGCCAGATTTGAAGGATGCTGGGAGTTGGAACAATGTTTTTAATCTTGGCTACTAATTACGTGGCAAAGGTATAAAGTGGGCTTTGCAAATCATTATTTCCATTAGAAAGGTGTTGGAAGCAATTCCACTGAGGGCTTCCCTCCTATTTATGCAGCTGTTATTCCCATGAGAGGAGGCCATTGCAGTCATGGCTGAAACATGGGCTTCTGTTCTGTTTCCACAGCACTTGGAAGAAAAACAAAACAGGACTAATGAAAAACACACACGGGAAATGCTTTATTATTTCATCATCCTCACCTACTGAGATCTGGCACCACTCTGTGTTTAGGAAGAACTTCTCCCGCCCTCTCTGTCTCTCGCGCGCAGTGTGGTTGTATAAGGCTGACACTCTGTCATTTCCTGTCAGATCATTTCAGAGGAATTTGCTCTTATTTCCTCCCAGCCTCATCCCCTCCTCCTGGCCTCAGCCTTGGCTGCATGCCCCAGCAGCCATGCCGTGTTTATTTAACCGCATGGAGCGCTGGGCTGCCCGGCCTGCGAGCGCTGGGGCAACACGCACACACGCACTTCGGGGCAAGCTCACAAGAGCCCAGAGCCACTCAGCAAACACACAAGCTTTTGGGAAGAAAACATGCAGGCCCAAAGCCAAACCTTGTGCAGGGTCTTTGTAGACTGTAGGTGAGTGAGTTCTAGATATGCAAGAAAAGAATGGATATTTTTTGGCCCACGAGTGTCCATGTAAATTCTCTTTGAAGCAGCATTGTTTGTCATTTCAAGTGTTCAAGTCAGGGCATTTTCTGGACTTATCTGTGTGCCATGGAATTCATAGTATGTGACTACAAGTTAATTCGGCATTCAAGTTATCTGTTAGCATTAGCCAAACATACCTGGCTCCAGTAGATGTTCCTGCTACATTGCATATATAAGTGATTAGTGCTACTAGTTTTTCTGCTCTGGCATACTGGATAGGTTTGCTAAAATGTCTGTGTTTTATAAATGGTATAAAACTATTTTAGCACCCAACAATGGTGTGAAAATAAACCATGCAGAAACAGGACATTTATACTTGAATGATGTGTGAGCTTTTCTGTGGGTAAAGTGGTCACAGTTCATTGTTTAAAAAAAAGTAGTCAAGTCACTAATAGTCTCCACAGCAAGATTTATAGCAATGGAGAAAAACAACTAAGTAAACTATCTGACTGAGAAGTCATTTCTTCCTTCCTTGGCAGCATAGGATTTGTTTAAATGCTGTTAGGAGAAGGCTAATTAAAACAATTTTGCCAGAAGTCTGGGAGATGGCTAAATACACCACCACCTCAGTGCTCTTGATCTGGAATGACAACTTTTTCCTAATATTAAGTAGAAGTTTCTTTATGATACAGAAAATTAGAAGTCAGGGAGAGAAATACCTCCCTCTGATATAGTTAAGACAATAACCATTATTTTGAGTAGCAGTCATAAAATAAATGATATTTGACATTTTATGACAGCATTTAAATTTTATTTAATATTACTGCTGATATTTATTTAATTTAAAATGAATGGGCTATCCGCCAGGCCAGAGCAAGAATGAATAGTTTCCATTCCACTCATGACAGAATTTTCTTGTTCAGAGTACTATCAGAGTTTAGAGCAAAAGCATGCAATCATAATCTGTGTAAGTGGGGGTTTTAATCCATTATCTGGAATTAATGATTAGTCCATATCCTTTCATAGCTGGATACAATATCAGGCAAATTGCAGTTCTTTGTTTTATGATTCGGATCATTTTTGTTTTCTCAGTTCCACTGTACATTTAGTAGGGAAATAACATAATATTTAATGCAAACATACAAAAATATAATACAATAATACATGCAAGAATGTAGCAAGATTTATTTCTATTTGCAATATATCCACAGTATTGAGCCCTACAATTCACAATCTTACAATCTAATATTGACAAAACTTTTAGAATTTTCCAGTTGCTGAATTTATGAAATGAAAGTTAGAAAAATCCTCAATTCCTTGTTAAAATTAATTCTTAATTTTAGAAAGTTTGTCCATGTGTCTGGAAGTCTGTTATTAACTTTGCAAAGCAGTTATGTCAGGTAGGCAAAGGTTTTTCTTCAAGTAAACCAATTTACAAAATAAGGTATTTTAATTTTCCCACCATTATATGCGTATTTTCTTTTTATTTTCCAAATTTGAATCATATTTTTGTTATGTACACTTGTTAGTTTGTTTTCAGGATCATCCCTGCACACATTTCACTTTCTTTATGTTCCTGTATTTCTAGGTCTTTCATAGTGATGTCTGACCAAAACAATAAGTTAACTCAGTAGAGAGATTTCAAACCAAAAGAAAATTTAATGTTGTTTAAATCTAAATTTTTTTCCAGAAAAAGAAAATCCAAAGGATGCAAGAATAGCTTGCTGTTTGGAGAAAAAAAAGTATGGAAAATTTATCACAAATACTGACATCTCATTTGAACATGGTCCTGCTTGCAACTACCAACAGTAAAAATCTTAATTACTCATTTATCGTATATTTTCAGTTCTTTTTAACTCTGGTGAGTTTGCTATGTATATTTTCTGATAAGTATTCATTATAGGTCACTCCAAGTTTGAGCTGTTTCCTAGGGTAACTGGGCAGAATATATAGTCTCACTGTCTGCTCTTGATAGTCAATGTTTTTTTTTCTTGCTGGAGAAATCTGTGAGAAGGAAGGAATCTGGTTATTAGTGTTGGGAGCTACTCAACACTATCACAACCCAGAAAATTAGGTTAAGTCCAATTAAGATGTTCTGCAAAGCAGAACATGGAGTTTTTAGCAGATCCAGTCTGTTCTTAAAGGCTTACATGGAAGGAAACACCTTCTACAGATTACACAGAAGCCTAAAAACCTGTGTAAGATACAATATTCTATGAAATATCAGTATTTGGAAGAAGGGAAGAATTGAGGGTTTCCTGACTGAGATAGATGTATTGAGAATTAACCAAATTTGCCAGAAAAGGGCTCTTGGTCACCACCAGTGACTAGGTCCTCTGAAACTATAAGAAAATGGAAAAAGGAAAGTGGGATGGAAACCTAGTACTGAAGATCAATAACAAAGTAGTTTCAAGCAAGTGTACTGAGAAAGGAAAAAAAATTCATCTTGAAGCAATAAGCCTAGAAAAAAGATCTAGCCTAGGACTGTGGTGCCTCATTCTTTTGAAGTCTGGTGAAGAGCACAGCTGAGTTGAAAAAGGATCTATTGCAGCTTTCTGTAGTAAAGTCTCACGTGGTGGTTTTTTTTCTGTTCTGGGAACTATAACTAAACTATTTTAGCAGAAAAGAAATATACACTTATCATGACAGGCATTATGACAGGTTTTATGACTTATTAACCAGCAGCAACAGAATGACTGAGACAGCATCTACAGCAGCAGAAAAATTGGAAGATGGCTCTACTGGGAATACTTTTTTGTGATCTAGAGTTTTCCATGGGAACGTTATGAGACACAGGGAGGAATTTCATGTCTATTTTGATGCACAGCCTGTAGATAAAATCTGGGATTGTACTGCTATATTACAAGTATTTTATTATGATTCTAAAAGCCTCAGTAAGTATATATCTGCATGGATAGGGCTCGGAGTATCTCTAACAGTAATTGTTCATCTAAGGGTGACTTAAGAGTCAAAAAAAGAGTCAGAAAAAGTTTCTCCTCTGAACTCATATGTAGAAATAAGAGATTCTATTAGACCTGACATAAAACAGAATTTAGAAGCAGAAATATTGTTAAAATGCATGCCTTGACAAAGTTTGAAAGGAAGTGAAAATGCATATTCAGACAGCAATGCTGAAGTCTTATTATATGCAGCTAGGAAGAAATTATGAAAACTGTTCTCACCTGCATAAATATTAAGGTTTCTGGACAACAAATATGATTAATAAACAGTACACTCTGAGTCCAGTCATCAAGCTGAGCTCTGCCCCTTAGGTGTGCTGAGGTTGCCTTGGAAGCGTTATAGTGGCCAACTGGAGGAGGCATGGCGTGCAGCCTGTGTGAATGGCACCAGTGTGAACAAGGTGTGACTGCAGATGGATATAGCTGTTGGATGGTCAGGAGCAGCATACCTGTGTGAATGAGGTCCAGCACACTCTCAGAACAGTAGTGTCTAAATAAACCAGCCTTATGCATTTCAGACTCCTGAGATACTTAAAAACACATTTCTATGAGCCCCAAGGAGATATAGGTAAGAAATTACCGACTGTGGAGCACAGACCAGGATTATGAGATCAATCAGTCCACAGAAGGAAATGTGACCCATGCTGCTACCAAAACATTTGCAATGTCCTGTCTAGAGAACTCAAACATGCCTAAATCTTTCTCTCTGATCCTTGTGAAGAATTTTAAGTACAGTAATTTCATGATTATAAGCCGCACCTTTTTCATTGAAGAATCCAGCCTACCCCAGTAGTGCGGCTAATCATCAGGTGCGGCTTATCTACGGACAAATCCCAGTGAAATGCCAACCCGGAAGTGAGAACTGGCCGGGGAGGGTCCTGGGGCTGCCTTTAAAGGCTTCGCTGGTCTATGAAAACTGTTGCAACTTGAGCACCTGACACCAAACCCCATGGTGATTCTGTTCCTAATTTGTTACTTTGTTACACATGGATCCTCGCTTAAAAAAAAAAAAAAGAAAAGAAAAGAAAAAGAAAAAAAAAAAAAGAAAAGAAAAGAAAAAGAAAAAGAAAAAAAAATGCGGCTGATATTCGGGTGCAGCTTATATATGGACAAATCCCATGCTCTACCTGGCTACCTGAATGTGCAGCTTATAATCAGGTGCAGCTTATAATTGTGAAATTACTGTAATATGATAACTTAAAGGTGAGTTTAATAAAGGTATTGCATTTTTGCAAGTAAACGTTCCGATGAGCAAAAGGCACATTTGTATTTGAGGATTCTGCAAATGTAACTTCATACTTCAGAGTGAAGGTCTGTGGAGCAAGAAAACCCAGTGAAGATGATGTGTTATCAAAAGCTGAGGGCAGGGCAGGAGTGACCTAGGCTTTAAGTCAGGAGAGATGCAAATGTATAATTGATCCTCTTCAGAGAATCATTCCGATCATTTTGCCAAAACTGAATAATAGAATTTGAATTATTTCTTTCTATTTCTAAGTGCTGACAGTGTGCTAAGTACCGCAATAGAGAAAGCCCCTGTTTTGAGAGGCTTCCAAAATAAATACTACTTTTTTTTTTCCTGGAGTTTGGCCCAATGCCCATTAGTAGCCAAACTGTGATAGTCCTATACATAATGACATACTGTGCTCATTTTCTTCTGAGAAAGGTGACTGATGATAATGCATATGAAGAATTTCAGCTCTCTTACATGGGGAGATGGACATGCACAGACTGCAGGGCCGCGTATCATTTGGGACACAAACATTCATTCAGTGTCTTTCAATGCTGAGTTGCTTGCGTTAATAACCTGACTTTTGCTGGCAATACTCACGTGTATAAAACTCACCAGGAAATAATTAGGAACCCATGATAAAATCTTGATCCCATTGGATTTAAGAGGAATTTTCCTTTTGAATTAGAGGTTAACATTACCTCCACTTGGCTAGGTAAAGAGTGGTCAGGTTTTTGTTCTAGTTCTGTGCTGCCTATGTCCAAGGTTCCAAATGAAACCTTAGCATAGTGATTTTATAAAGTAAAGCTTCACATTATTTCTTGATCATATTCTTTGAGTTTTCACTTATCCTTTTAATTAAAAAATTAAATCAGAATTTTACAGACGAAAAAAATATGAAAAGGTCCTTCTTTTTCTGTCTCATAAAATGATGGACTATATCTAATTCCACAAGAATTAACAGAAATGTATCATTGTAATACAGAATGAGAATTTGAGTATTTACAGGAAGTTCAGTTTCATACTTTATGCAATATAGTAATCTGCTATGACCTTACCTAGTAAGATTTTTAGCACACACATGAGCAGGTATGTTTCATCTATACCTTCAAACAGAGGAAACTGCTGGATATTTTTAATGTGTTTTGCTTCGCTAGGTTTGAATAGGGTCCTGTTTATGTGAAATCTGGCTTGAATTCAAGTGAAAACATTGTTTGCTTTCTTTTTTTGTCTTCTGCTCTTAACTGTTTCTTTGCAGTGTGAAAATACCACAGCCTATGGTTGATGTCTTCATCACAGTGGAATGCTTTTAAACTTAATGAAGAGGTGCAATAAATCAGAAGACTTCATTCTGCTTTCTGTCATCAACACATACATACCTTCTTAGCTATTAATCCCCTCAGAGATTATTAGAAGTCAATAAGACACCTTAAAAATAATTACTATTAACTTTAAAAAGGATTGTACCTGTATCATAGCTACTAGCTATCTTGTCTTCAGTGAAATGACATTTCTATATTGTCCATTTCTGAATTCCTCAGAAGGAAAAGAAAAAGTTGCATAACTTGCAGCATTTAGTCGCATCCTTGCTTCAGTACACTGAAGTTAAGGATGTGCATTTTGTGCAGAACTGGAGCCTTGAGTGGATAATCCGTTCAAGCAAGGACTTTATGTCATTCTATGTTTGCCTGGTACCTCCCCCAATGCACTCAGATACTGCAGAACTCTACTAATGACCATGAAAATATTATATTAATTTATTCTTTCTGATGTTTCTTAGTTCTAGATGTGGCAAAATATTCCAAGGGTAAAGATTTTTCCCCCCTTCAGTTAAGGGTTCAAACCTTTTTACCCAAAACCCTCCGTCTGGCAGGGTCAGAGGGCACTGCTGGGTCTGCCTTCCCTGCCTGGCCCACAGCCCAGGTCCCCATGCCAGCCCCTGCCCCAGCGGTGTCACAGCTCTCTCCCCGCGAGCCCTTCTGCCAGCCCACGTCCCAACATTCCCAGCCCAGGAGATGCCAGGGGCTGGCTGTCCCGGTGCCTCCGCATCTGCCCTGCTCCCGGCCAGGATGGAATACCCCCGGCCCTGACGCTGGCACCCCGCGTGTGTCCCACCGGCACAGCTGCACACAGCTGCACACAGCTGCTCTGCCCTGCTGGGGCTCTGCAGGCCGGTGTGACAGCATTGCTTCTTGTCTCACTAGCCACAAAATCCAGGCTAAATAGTTTCAACTCACACCTGGTGTTTACTTCGCTCACCTTGGAAAACTTCTCATTCAGTTTATAATTTTTCAGTCTTCTCTCTGTGGCTGTGCAAAACCAAATCAAATGTGGTTCTGTCTTTTCTTAGCTGCAGCCTTTAGAAAAACTGAGAGGTGTGGATCTGCTAGGAGCCAGGAGCTGGGCAAGGGATTCTGCGGCTAGTGTTAATTCTCAGAATTGCAGTTTTAATATTCTTGAAAAGGTTTTGGTCATTTTCTGGGCAAATGTACAAGTCAATTCCTTTAATATTTGAGTTTGGTTTTCCTTATTTTCCCTGCCAACATAGCTGAATCATAATTAAATGTACTGTACCCAAAACATGCCTTTTAAAATGCTGAGAGCAATGAATAGGACAGGTTGCTACATTCTGTTTCAGTTTTTGCCTCTTAAAGGTAACAAGGAAACTAATAAAAGGGTAAGATATTTGTGAAAGCAACACAAGAACCCAAACTATGAGAGTGAATTCATTATGACAGAGAATTTTTTACAGTATATTTGCTTATAGGATTGTCCCTAACCAAGGCTACTATCTTAGTAATGAGGTTACTATGGAAACAGTGAAACAGGGTTTCGCAGATTTCTTGATTGCCCTTCTCAAGCTTTATTATAGTTCTTGTTGAAAAATAAATTTTGAAATCTCTCAAAATAAACAAGTCTCTATTGTGTGCAATGGGTATTTAGGTTAGTGAATAACTTATTGACATGTTACAACATGCCAGAAGTCCATTTAATGGTTTCTTTTCCATGAGGAAATAACATATTTTATGAGATGTTTGGTCTAGAATGAGTTTAATACCATTTAGTATTTAATGCCATTTAGTATTCAATTTTTTCTGTCTTTGGGCCATGAGTAATAAACCTGTAGTATAAAGACAGCGACTGATAGGCAGCATAAGAGAAAGTTAGTATAAAAAGCTTGAATTAAAAGCATTTTTTAAAAAGAATAAATCTTTAAAATAGTTGTTTATAACATGCTGAGCATAATGCCATGTGCTCTGGGATATCCCTTGGTCATTTGTGATCAGGTGTCCTGGCTTCTTGTGTACCCTCATCCTACTGGGATGGGAGGGGGTGAGAAGCCGAAAAAGTCTTTGACTCTGTGTAAGCCCTGCTCAGCTGTAACTAATACATCCCTGTCTTATCAACACCATTTTCAGCACAAATGCAAATCACAGCCCCACAGCAGCTACTATGAAGTAACTTTATCCCATCCAAAACATACACACATTTATATTATGAATGCTTCCCTGAGAATGACACAGGAGCAATGTCCACAAGACATGTTCCACCGGTGAAATGGGGTGTCCCTCAGCATATTCTGCAGGAGTCCAGCTCATGTCCACAAAACTGTTCTGCTTTCTTCACTGGAAGCAGCTGCTTTATAGATCAGATTGAATTAAGGCTAAGTCAGAACCTTTGTGCTTCAACTCTCAAGTGGTGACCTTAGAATTGAAAGTTGATTGGAAACAACTCTTTCTGTCTCTCCTGGTTAAGAAGAAATGCTCAATAATAATTTGCAGTAAGAAATACAGTTTGTTTAAGTGTTGAGACAGCCTCTACTGAAAGCCATAGTTCATTGTTTTATTCCCAGTCTGAGCAGATGTTCCCCTTCTTCCATGGAAATAAAATACAGGCTGTGGAGCAGGCAGTGCTGGCCTTTCCTTCATGTGGTTTGGAAGCAGTTTGGGAAATTGGACTTTTTGCCTGGTCCTTTCTCTAAAATGCTCTGGAATCACATGGCATCGGGACAGTCAACCAGTGGAGAGGCTGGCCAGAGCCTATGTAGGCTCCATCCACAGAGGTTTCAAAACCAGCCTTGAGTCATTTGGTCTGACCTCAGAGCTCCTGAGGTCCCCTTCATTATCTTGTGATCCTGTTTCTGGAGGAAACCCTCCTAAACCAGTCATTTGCAGTATCTCAAGCTCCAGCTTTGCAAAGGTGGCTATTAACATATCTGATCCACTCCCTTTTCACTTGCATTGGTATTGAAAGTCTTCTAAAAGATGATTAGGCCTTTGAGTATAACAGGAGCAGGCTGTATTCCTCTCTGTACTTTCAAGTGCTGTTCCAGAAAAGAAGTACTGCTTTAAGAGCTTTGAGATGTGAAAAGAAGCAGAACTTTGGATTAATACACAATATTTCAGGCATTTTCCTCAGCCATGTGTGCTCCTTGTAATTGAGGACAGGAGCAGAGAAAGGTGCTGAATTTCCTAACAGGTTGGGACTGCACACAGTTTGGGAATTTCTCTAGTAGATTAATGTTACCTAAGTGATGACTGTGAGGAATATCAACTGTCCTGTACAGCAGATGAATAGAGAACACTTTTTCATGTAAGGAAATATTCAGCAAAAACCTTCCCCTAAAAGGCTCAGCTTTGAAATTACTACCTACTAATCTTGCTTTTGCAGATGCACAATCTAATGCATAGACTAAAAGATTTCCAATTGTCTCTGCTATTAATATATGGCATGCATTTGTTAAATTTTGCCTTGGGCTTAACCCATTTTCTCTAAAATGCATCCAAATCAGATAGTCTAAATTAATTTTGGAGTTGGAGGTTTACACTTTATATATCCTAACACACATCAGTTTCTTAAAAGTTGAGCTTTGCTCTCTTCCTGTAGGCACTGAACCAGCTGTGTATCTAGCTGCTGACTATACTGAACAATTGCATTATTGTTATGCCTAAATTGCTCCTAGAGGCCTATTTTAGTCTGATAAAAATTATAAATTAATAAAATAAACTGTGTTTCAATATTCAGCATTTTATTACTGCTAATAATTTAGGAGTTGATTTCCTTTGCCTATTTTATTAATGTATTTATAGTACACAAGGTATATGCAGAGGTTTAATTACTTTTTATTTTCAGTGCTTACAGAAATTAAAATTCTTCACTGGTCCAAATTCAGTTCTCAGAACAGGATTTAACTTTAAATTCACCCTTAGCAGTGACTGCAGGAAAAGTGTTTAAGCCTGCTATGATAGTCCTGATTTCTTATTTGGTTTAAGTGTTTTTAAAAGCTGAACCGAAAATTTTTAAGTATTAAGTAATCCTTCAGGGTGTCTAACAGAATCTGAGCAGTTTTTTGAGGAATACAGATAAACAAGAATGTCTTGAAAATTTATTAGGTGTAGTTGCTCTTTTAGACAGGTGCAAAAAAGACAGAACTAAAAAAGAAACAGTCAATTTGTCAAAACCAGCCTTGTTTGAAATATATGCAGCACAAACTGCAGAACCTTCTTGGGTTGCAGAGGAGAAGAAGTGCTGAACAAAAAAAGTTGGCTCTTATCACAGACATCATTTAAACCCATCTTTTATAGTGCCATAGGTACACACTTTACACACTTTACAGAGTTATAAAAAGTCAAGGTAGTTACCCTAGTGGGTTTACAACCCACAACCATGAGGTTAAGTGCTTCGATGGATCAGGCCCTTAACAAGAACAAACTCACAGTGAGACGAAGTAAGATGTGAGGTCATTAAATGGGGAACAGTGGCATTGTATTTATACCCTGAGTGAGAGGGGTCTCTGCCCCAGAAGGCCATGCCTGGGGGACAGGCCTGTGATACTCCAGGTTCTCCAGACACATCTTTTTCCTTCAAGTATCTTTCTGCTATTGAACAGTAGGAGGCTTCTTTGAAGGGCATGTGATAAAATGCAAAGGAAGAAGTTTTTTGTGTAAACAAGAAAACACCAAGTAGAAGGTTAGGCATTGTAGAAATAGAAACATGAGACTTAGCTGAAAAGAGAAAAAGCTAGAAAATAATGTATTCAGTGCTTTTTCAGATATTTGTGGACAGAATTAATGTAGACCCAGTATAGTTTTCCATGGACTAGGCTGCAAAATTGGAAAGAGTGAGTTTGCACAGTTCACAAAGGAAAAAAATCATATCTTTTACCTTTGCTTCCACACACAATAAAATACTTTTCAGTCATGGTCTTTGTCCTCTGCTAAGTTTTTCAGTCAAATAAAATAAAAATACAAATACAGGAGTGAAGGGGAAAGGTAATAATCACAGAGAAAGACGTGTTCTTTGTGTGCCATGACAGCCTTAGCATGAATTACGTGCTGCCCAACCCTTCTCCAAGCTGGGACTAATAATGTTCAAACAGCAAATGGACCTTACAAGGAAAAGCTCTCAAAGCAGACCAGTGTCCCTTCAACTTCATCCTTCTGAAACCAAAATACTGGTATCAGATGTATCTGTTTCTTGGTAAAATCCATACCTTAGCAATGAATAGCAAAGACACTAGCGTTTAGGTGAAGTTATTTTGCAATGATGTACTCCAGCTGGCAATTAGGTAATATCCAGAGATTTCTCAGGTAACCCTGAAAACAATAGGAATGCCATTTTTTATTATATAGGTGTGTAATACAATGGGGTTAATTGTGGTGGAGATTTCCTCATGCATCTAATAAAACCAAAGTGAAGAATAAAAGTGATGGCAAGCTTTATTATACAGACATCCAAAATTATAAATGACCACTCTCATGCTGTCACCCTCCCAAGATCTGAGAAGACAAGACTGTTGAAACAGCCTCTTCAAGTAAAATAGAGAAAAGACTGAAAGTGTCCAAAGTAGCATAATCAAATCATGTGTGCTGTGTTTCATATTGCCAGAACAAAGAATGTTTTCAATTACAGCACGTGAATGATGGATATGTGTATTGGGCCTTGTCAGAGTCCTGAGTCTGCCTACAGAGCCATTAACCAATTTGCTGGTTGAAACCATAGCTGTTGAACTAAAACCTTAATTCAAAGCAAATGAATTCCCAAATTGTCTGGCTGTAGGTCCCAGCTGGGTAACTGTGTCTTAATAACAGAAGAGATCTAGTAACTAGATTTTTAAGTCAATACATTGAGGAAAAACATGAGAGTAAAATGGCTAGCTGTCCAACTAACTCCTCCTCCTTTTGCAAGTAGCTGATCTTCTTGAAAACAGGGAACTTATTTATGCATCTCAGCTATTCACTGTTCTGAAAATGTATTACTTAACAAAAAGCAATTCAGAGATTTAAGAGCCCTATCATAAGTAGTAAAGACCATTTATATGTGGCAGAAGAATTTTTGGATCCCCAAGCCGGGCAGCTTACCAAAAGAAGAGGCTGGCCAGTTACATGGAAACCAAGGGCAGAAGAAAATCTTAATGTGCTCTCTCACTGGCCACGCAGTGTATGACTGAACCTCCTGGGACATGTCAAATTGCACCAGGGGAGCAGGGAGCACCAGAAATGTCTTACTCCTAACCAAATCCTTCCAACATGCATAGACTGTTTCATCTATGGCAGGCCTTAAAGATAGGTCTGCAAAGCTCAAACCACTGTTCTACAGAAGTTATGCAGACAATATCAAGAAGTGTTTCTGTAAGATTCTTCCCATTAAATTAAGGTATTTCTCATAAAGGTGACGATGGACTTTTGATAGCCACAGTCAGGGAAACATGGTGTAAATTCAGTTTTTCTGATCCTTGTGCAGGTTGGCACCGGCACACACCAGAGAAGCTCTTAGCCAGGTTAGGGGTCACTTATGCAGTGCACAAGATGAACACAGCTGTCACCCTGTGGCAAACCTGCAGGGGTTTCAAACATAAGAATCAGTTCCACAAGGAGAGAAAGAGCAGCTGCTGGGAAAGCAGCACTGTGAGAGCACATGGTAAAGGAAAGCATCTCCAAATGTTGTAGCATCATCTGTGGGACTAAATTCAGCTCTGACAGCTTGTGGTGCTCCATGTGTATTCATTAAACATGTTGATTATCACAGACTTGTTACTCTCATTTTCCAGAGCAGTTGAATGACTTGTTGATGTTGATTGTTAGTTTGCTGAAGTGTCCAAGAGGCCTAAAACTTTCAGCACATTCATCAAATGATGCAGAAAGATTTTTCAGGTGGTTTTTATTCCAAAGAAAGGTGCAGGATTTCACAAAAGCAGGCAAATCAGATAAAGTAAGATAAAAGATCCTTTACGAATTATATCCAATAGAGGAGGTTCATATGGTGAATGAAAAGCAGAAAGAAAACAGATTTGATATTTCTTTGTCAGCAGAACACTGTAACTTCAATCCTTAATTAAACTAAATGCATGACTGAATTAAATATATTGTTCTAAATGGTCCTCCAGGTCAATGAAATTATTAACTGATTGATCTGCAAAGTAGGACAGGTGATGAATCAACCAAATTTACTCAGTTTTCACACACATACACACTGCCTCGTGCAATTTGTTCTCTACAAACTGGGTAAGTAGATAAAAATGGATAAGTCATTCCACTGATAGCCTGTTAAAGTGCTCCTTCTATTTGTGTTAATAATGCTTATATGTTTCTCAGATTAATGCCAGCATCTTTTCTTTCATGTATATTTTTTGACTTTTAGTGGTAGGGCCAGGCAGGGGATGGGAGGGAGTATAAATGACTGTAAAAAAATAAGTGGATCCCAGATGTTTTATTCAGGTAACCTAACCTGTGAACTGCAAATAAGGGGATGTTTGCAGGGCAAGCATTCTGGATTTTAGCATTCCAGAGATTAATAGCCCATTCAGTAGTTAGTTACCATTCAGAGTTTCAGAAGCTCTTTCAGAGAATCAAATATTGTATGTTTATACTTTTAATAGTGAATCAAGTCAAAAAGAAACACAAGCAGGCCCCAAAACCAAATATTCCTATGCACCATGAAAAAAAGATAAGAGACACAAAGGAGAACTAAATCTATATTTGTAATATTTTCATTGCTTTTCTGCTAGCCACAGTTAACGTTTCTGTAATCCAATAGAAGGTGAAAGAAAACATATCGCAATGCCTGATGCCATAAATAATGCATGAGTGGCTGTCTGAAACAGTGAAAACCAGTTAACAAACAGGCCAGTTTTGTGAAATGCAGTCCTGTAATGCTGCCAAAGACAACGTCTGCCTAGATTATCTGTGCTGTAAGGGTTGGCTGTGTAAACTAAAGTCACCTGGGGACACGTTAAATTGTACTCTTGAAGGTCTTAAAAATGTTCAAATGCTTTAGATCATAAATCAGCATCTTTTGATTACTTATTCCCCTACTTTCTTGGTCTCTGAGCCTGTTAAATTTCGAAAGGTAAGTAGGGGTTGGAAAATGAAAGAACTTTTAAGTAAGGCATAGGCCAGAAAAGATGTCTTTTGTGAGTTTTGTTCTTCCTTATGCATTGACACAAAATGACAATTAATTAAGGAAAATTGTAAAATGCAACTAGTGGCATAATTATCTAGGCTGAGCTTTAAGGCCACTGGGGTCACTTACAGTCTCATATTTATTTTCAAAGTGACAGAGTGATTTAAGGATCTTGTGTTTTGTTTTCAAAAGCGACTCTCTCCCATAATGAGATTTAGGTTCCAAGATCTCTTTTGAAAACATACTTATGCACTTTACTGCATTTTAGGGTACATAAATGTAGGTTTTATATCCTTAAAGCAAAGTGAATTTAGGTGCCAAAATGCCTTCAAATATTTTATTCTACCTAGCTCTTGAAACCAGAAATTTATGTCCATGAGACACTTCTTCTTTAAGGATTTTCCTTCACTTCACATCTTTCTGATAGGAATAATTTCTAGCTAAGATTGTATGACTATTACAACTATCATGATTAAGTGGAATTCTTCGGGCACAGTAACACAGCTAAATAAGTTCAACTTTTAACATCCTGCAAATTCTACTTTGCAGGAAAATACAACAAAGAAACACTATTTTTGTTGTCTTTGCAGGATAACCAGTCACATTTATCTGCTTTGCAAAACCTAGCTAATAATACCGTGTGTCACCTGAGGCAGATGATGGTGCATCTATACAGCACACTGAGCAGGAGTTTATGCTAGGTGACAGCCAGCACTCAAGCACTGGCATCTTATGATAAATCTGGCACAGCAAAGGAAAAAATTGCAAGTCCCATCACTTCTTGGTAGTATCAAAAGCTTGCTTGTCCCTGTGAAGTACACAAGACAGCTTTGGCCACAAACCTGCCTGGGCAGAGCCCTCCACCACAGTATGTGCCATGTGTCATTTGACAAAGGTTTAGCGATGAAATCCGAGCAGAAGCAGAGGATGCGAGTGGCGAGAGCGTGGGCATTGCTGGCAGCTGAACAGGTCAGAGCCGCAGGACAAGGGCCAGGGAGGGGCTGCTCTCCAGTCCCCACACTTCTCTACAGACAGGAGACTCTGGAAATACTGCTGATGTGAGAGCTGGTATGGGGAACCAGCTGGATTTGGCCTGACAGTACTGAATGCTTGGCCTTACTCAAAACATCCCACACAGTGTTGTAAGATGTATGTAATATCTGACAAAAATGTATCTGTATGTCAGAACTAAAAGCTGCATGACCCCTAGAAAATTACAATTTACTCACTGAGGGGGGAAAAGTGCCTTTGAAGTATATTCCATCCTACCTTTTGCTTTGCTTGAGACTCAGGTTGAGTACAGTTGAGTACAGCATTTTGTTTTTTTTCTTCTGGTTATTTTTATGCTGAGTTGGAAGGGACCCATAAGGATCATCAAGTCCAATGCTTAACCCTGCACAGCAGCATCCCCAAGAGACACACACCATGTGCCTGAGAGCATTGTCCAAATGCTGCTTGAGCTCTGTCAGGCTTGGTGCTGTGACCACTTCCCTGGGGAGCCTGGTCCAGTGCCCCACCACCCTCTGGGTGAAGAACCTTTCTCTAATATCCAACCTAAACCTTCCCTGACTCAACTGCAGGCCATTCCCTCAGGTCCTGGCACTAGTCACCACAGAGATGATGTCAGTGTCTGCCCCTCTTTTTCACCTCCTGAGGAAGTTGTCGACTGCAATGAGGTCTGCACTCAGTCTCCTCTTCTCTTGGCTGAACAGAGCATAATTCCTTGGAGTTTTGCTGCTAGACCATAACCTTTGAAATTATTCTTGAAGGAAGAGTTTTTAGTAGTTAAGTTAGAAACAAAATAGATGTGCATGCTTTTTCTGGGCAACTCATAAAAACTGATCTCACATTAGTAAAGGTTTCAGAAATTAGTCCTGCTCCTTCGTGTGTGTACATAAACTGCCTCTTGGTAAAAAGGGCTGTGTGACATTTAGTTAAATGAGATTGATTGCATTAGATTATACAGATTCAATTAAATCATCTGTTATTCTGAAGGCAACAAATTCACACTGTTCATTAGGAATGTGAAAAACGGATGTTGTATCTGCCTTCCTTTATAACTTGCTCTGTTATATTCTACCCTGACATGCTGAGCTGTAGCAGATTACATTGGTTTGGATTACATCAAATACAGAAATTCATCTTTATCTGTTCTGTTTCTCAATGGAGATTGAAGCCCTTTCATAACATTGTTGTAAAGCCAGAATACTAAAGAGGCAGATCTTTTTTGTTACTTTTCCTTGGCACCTGCAAGCAACACTTTCTAAGGAAAGCTATTGTTTCAACAAGCAGTAGAAAGAGCATTTCAGAAGTCCGAAAAGACCCGTGTAATTGCACTCTCCAGTCCCAACTACTTTCATCAATTCCCTCAATTTCCAGCATGGGGAACAAAAGGAGCAAACTGTTATTTTGTCAGCAGTCCATCATGCTTGATAATACTTGGTAATATTTGGTAATGCTGTTGATATTGAGGCAAACCAAAGCCTACAATGCCATAGAAGGGCAGAAGGGTAGTGAGACCTTGACTTTACTCCCACAGCAAGCTGACCAGTAGCAGAAATTACTCCTCATGCTGGATCTTGGAGTCTTTTGAAACCATGCGGTCATTTGAGATGCCCATTTTTACAAAGAAAATATGGTTATTTTGTCTGAAACACAACCATTTTCCATACCCAGTAGGCAATTCTTTCCTGTATGGATGCAATGGACTAAAATCATCTGTAGTGGAATTTTATGAATCATTTAAAAGAAAAATATATCTTCTGTTTGCCTTTCAGGGTCATGTAAGTGATCCTTCGGGGGAAATTGTAGCTAATGTGCTTCTGTCTGCTGGTGAATGCAGAGGGTCCAATCAGTGTCTGCTCAGAGGCATAACCTGAATCTTAGAAATGTGTATTTATACTGCAGATAAAGTAATTGTTGGTGCTTTGATAAGGCGATTGTAGCTGTGACTGAGCATACTGCCGGTAGCTCCTTATAAAAGAATAAGACAGCACACTAATCCCTATTTAATCTTGGGTAAAGTCTACACTTATTTTCCTGATGATGGTAGCAATCATTTTGAGCTCCTGTGGCATCTCAGTGTCATACTCCAAATAGGAAAACAATTAACTCTTTGCTTTGATGGTGCTGTTTAATTCTGTATTATTAATTTAAACCTTAAAGACTGTGGATTACCACACACAGTTAGCTTTAGGATGCATGCTGAATCAGGCTCCAACAAGCACCCAGGCAGAGTTCCCTTCATATTTGTAGCTTTAATGTAGTCAATTAAAATGTGATGAAATGATAAATCATATGCATGCATTCTGTTTACTTTTCTATGAAAAAAAAGCAACTGCTTAAATTTAAGAATCAGGTGATTCTTCTAGGCATTAGGTAACTCAGAGTCTTGAAATCAAATCTTGGTCATATATTTAGGACAATGAATATAAATTATTGATCTAACCTTTCTTTCCTTTTTTCTTTTTTTTTTTTTTTAACCCAATTCCTTAGAATAAATGCTCAGTGTAGTAAAATGGAGCTCTGATGTTTAGAACCCTGGCGTATATCAGCTCTTACTACCTTTTCATATAATGGGAAATGCAGCAATCATTCTGTGGTGTCAAAAACTGTTTGGGCTGCAAGACAGATGGGACTTTCAAAATGAAATGTACCTATGACTGTTTGCTACTATATATATAAAACATCTCATTTAGTCTCATCTGTGATTTTCCAAGAGGAAAATGTTTCCACAAGTAATTTATCTCAGTCTTACAGGTTTGGATCATTGAATGACCATTTCCAAACAGGTCTAGCAATTGTGTTTCTAGTTTTGTTAATTAAACTTCGGCTTTATGTGTAATTTATCACAAACCCTTTACTGCTCTTTTAAAAACAAGCACACACAATTAATATAGCTATCTCGTAACACAGGAACAGACAAATAGATTTTTATTCCAGATTTTGTTGGTTAGTAGGGTTTTTCTCAGACCTTAGTCTAGCAAGATATGATGTGTAACTTTAAACCTGGAGTAAAGTTCATTAATGCAATACATAGAGCATACATAAAAGTGCAAGAGTATATATTTCAATATGTAAAAACTCAAGAAAGTCTTTGATCAACAGGACAGATGTTTGACCCCCGACAGGTGCCTGGTTGAAGCTCAGAGAGGGATGGAAGGGAAGACAAGAGTTATTGCCTCAAAGATCAATCTGAGAGCAGATTTTTTCAGAGCTAATCATATGAGGAGTGTCTCTTCTGTGTTGCTTGATACAGCAGCTTCAGCAAGCAGCTTTGCTTTTAACTCTCTTTGTAATGGAGATAAGCAGGGGAGTTGTATATCTGCAATATGGAAAAGAAACATTTACTCATTCTAGAAGAAAAGGGGCACGCTTTCTGTATTTTTGAGTCACAGTCAGCTACATGTGCAATAATGAGGACTAGAAGACATGGAATAAATTTAAAAGCTTTAATTTTGTTTTCATTTAAGCAGAGGCTATTTATGATAAAGTTGAATTATTTTTCCATGTACTAATTTTAAAAATTATTCACTTCCCAACCTTTTGCAGAGTGTAAGGATTGTTTGATAGAGCATATGACTGCTATGTTTGATTCTTAAGCATGAGAAACACAAGAATCTTGAAAATCAAGCAGAATACTGGAAGCATATGAATAATACAAGAGCTTACAATGCACTCCCTATGCAGTTGGTCTGAAAATTCCTGCAGTGCTTTTTTATGCATAAAGATTTTTTTTGTTTTTATAAATATTGTAATGAATTACTAGTGTTCCTCTATAAAATAGTGATTTTAATCTTAAAATTATCTTTTATCTTCTGTGTTTTCTCCTCTCCATGTCTTTCTCTCTGGAGCTACTATTTTGTTTTGTATTTGAGGATGCAATTTGTTCTCTATTTTTTGTATTCGAACAGAGGTTTGAGTACATTTTCTACATACTTTTTTAATTATTGTGTAAATCTTTCTTCCTCTGTTGGCACCTCTTCTTAGAATTCACAGTGCAACAATCTAACAAACAGTGGATAATCCCAACTACACTGCCATTTTATCACTCAGGGGCAGAGAAGGGTCTGACTGTAAAAGTATCTTTGTATTACTGGGGAGAAAAAATTATTTCTGGAAGATACCTAAGCGAAAAAGACCAGCAGTCCCCAGGAGCTAATTAAGAAACACGTCTCTGTCTGTATTTCCAAGAGGCTTCTGCTCGGGGGAAGCTGCACTCCAATTCCAGCAGGAGCAGCGGTGTGCCAGCGGTGCCAGCTCCGCAGGAACAGGGTGAGGCGTCACTGAGAGCAGAGGGTGAAGAACTGGGCGTTGAGAGCTCTGTTCCCAGTAATTTGCTGGTACAAAAGTATCATTGGGGCCAGTTGTAGAGGGCTGGAGCTGAAACAACAAGCCAAGCATTGGGGGGAAAAATCATTTTACAAATTACAGTTCCCAGTGGTAGAGCAATAGAAGGTTCTCAAAGGTGGTTAAAATATGGAATTAATGTTTCAGAGCCAAAGGAACAAGAACAACAGCGGTTTTTTACATTTTTATGGTACAAGTTGTTCTAAGTACCACTTTGGAAAAGGGTATTTTACAATAATTAAGCCTCACCCAAACTTCACAACAATCGAATTTATTTCAGATTTAGTTAGTGACTTTCTGGCTCAGGGAAGCATGGCCTTATGGTGACATGGACTACTTCATGTCACATCCCTTCCTCTGTGCTGGTTTTGTCTTGTTCCTAAGCTGTACTTCTTTCTCTTCACCTTTGAGCCCGTGCCCCCTGCACTGTGCATGTGCCCCACCACAGAGCAGTTCATAACAGGACAAGGTCATGTTTCTGCAAAGGTTGCAGGGTCACCAGAATTCACATTTCTTTCTAGCCACATGTCATTTCTCTCCTGGCATGGAAAAAGTAATTAGCTTTCCCCATATCCCCCCATACTGAGAACAGAGTTCATTTCCTTTGAGAGGAAGGGTGCCGCTTCCTTTCTTTACTGGGTGAACATCAGCAAATGAAAATCATTACTGGGTTCACTCAATATATTTGCCAGGAGACATTTTAGCTGATTTTTTTGAGTGAAGGGAAATTCCTTTCGCAGGACATTGCCTCACAAACCCTCAATCTGATGTTCAGAGAGAAAATGAAGCTGAAAATGATGGCTTTCACCCAGCTGAGGTAGAAACATTTTTAACATGGCTCCATAAGATGCAGGGCAATTTCTCTTATAGTTCCATTTATTTTTGCACAAATGTCTTTATGTGGAAACATACAGAGCACAGCTAAAACTTTTTTCACTGCTTTCAACCAAAAACAGTATCCAGATTTCTTTCTCTAGGACCTTCTTTTCCTACTAAACTGGTCATCTTCCATTGCCATGTCAACTTCCTACAGACTGGATGAATTTGGAAGCAAAAATTGTGGTTCTTCCTAATCCTATCCATTATCCCATGTCTTACCTGAAGTGTTCAGCTCTAAACAAATGGCAGCAGGGATGTTCCTACACACAAGCCTCAAATACAGCCTGGCCATTTACCACTTCAATTTAACTTTGGTTTTCTTACGGTGTGACAGTTTGACTACATCCACTCCATGGTGTTTCAGATTATCAGCAGGTACAGGTTCTGTGACTCTGATGTTTCCTCCTTCTTTACTGGAACAATGCGAGAGTCTAAATCTACACACATGCAGATGAGTATCAGAAGTCATTAGTGGTATGTCCTCGGTATACATTTCAGAAAGATCAGGAATTCAACTCTTTCTTATTTTCTTTGACTAGTTGCTTTCTTTATTTCCCGTGAGGTCACTGTTACACCACAGAACAGAATTGATCAAGTTTACCGTATATGCTATTCACTAGGGCTTTTCAAAGTTCTAGTCAGAGCCCTGTTCTGCTTGGTGCATCTTGTCT
Organism: Sialia sialis; assembly: GCA_009812075.1. NCBI lineage: Eukaryota > Metazoa > Chordata > Aves > Passeriformes > Turdidae > Sialia > Sialia sialis. The sequence continues at coordinate 10,884,141 of VRYO01002782.1, forward strand.
CTTGTTGAAGGGCACATATGCCTACTAATTTTATCATTTTTCTATGTAAAATCATTTCAACTATGACCACAGACAAAGCTAAGAAATGACTCAGTTGCCTGAACCTCGTCATGGGTTAGTGGCTGTACAGACAAGAAGAGATGATCAGCTCATCAGCACTGAAATGATGCCGCATATTTGTCTGTACCGTTGAAGACCTACATGGCAAATAAAAATCTCACACAATACTGAGAATTATTCACTTTAACAATCTCAATTCTATTATTTCAGGTACAGATATGGACAGCTTTCCAAGAGCAGAAAGTAATTAAGTTTCTGTAGTTTACCTTGAATTAGAAGTTTGTACAAAAATACTCCCTTCTGTAATACTTAAAGTTGATATTTTGCTTAGAAACATTTTGAAAAAATACAATCAGTCATTAGCTTTGCATCAGAACTGGGGAGGAGAAAGGAAACCAGATTTCCTTATTGCTTCTGTCTTAGCCAAAACTCAGAGTATAATTTAAAGAAGCAAAAGAACTGGTTAAAATAAATGGGTCCCCAGTAATCAGTGAACCTGCTGCTCAGCTCTGTGCAGGATTATTTGGTTCTTCTCTCCTATTTGGAACCAGAGGAACAGAGCAAGAGGCATTTGCTGCGTCCTAGATTGTAAGGGCAGCTTCACTGCCAAACCCAGCAGAATTAAGGCCAGATTTAGGCACGTTTCCTCATATTGAGTATTATTCCCTGTTCCCAAGTTATTTCACTGATTTCAGAAAGGAAGACTTGTGGAGTGAAATGCTGCTTGTCATTAACAAGTAGAGTAGAACCTACTTTCTAGATCCTCTGCTTTTAATAGAGATAATTTTGCCTTACACAACAACTCTCTTAAAAATTCTGACAGCTGTGCTTTGCCTTATAAGTCTTTCAAAAGACAGGGTGCTAAGCTAGCTGAAGAAAATGCTTCACAAATCTGACATGTTCAAACTATCCATATCAAAAGATTACTTTTTTATCTTCAATTTATTCTGCAAAAAGACTCTGGGGGTTTTATTTCAAAAAATGAAAAATGGGCCAGCAGAAACAGTGGTGTACAGCTCCTATTTATCTGGCTTACAGCTATCAGTTTGATTGCTAGAATAGCACTAGAGAAACTAGATGCATTCTTGAATGTAGTATAACAAACACTCTATTAATACAGAGGGAAAATAAGTTAAAAGCAGAAGGATAAGCCTAAGATGCCGGGTATTTTATTTAATGGACAGTATGAGATTTGACTCCTGAGATGTCATGAATTTAGCTGCAGAGGATTCTGCTCCCGTAGGAAGGAAAACAGAGTGGGGGTTCAGTCCTGCAGCTCAGAGCTGGATGTATTCCAGAGCGCAGCCATGCAGGCTCTGTGTGTCGGGGAGTGGGCGCTGCTGGCTCGGAACGGCCGCCTTGGCAGGGGCATGGGCAGCCACTGCTTACACAGCAGGGCTCTCTCTTCTCCCAAACTTCCTCAGGCTAAATCAAACGCACTTTCTAATGGACTGTTACCTGAATTATCTCATAAAAAGTTCAACGTTTTCTAGGCACCAGAAGCACAATTAAAAGTCTTCCCCAATAGGAAATCAGGTATTTTTAACAGCCCATTTCTTTGATCACAGCATTTAATTTAACCACTGCTGTCTGCTTCTCATGGGCTGTGATCATTGAAGCAGTTCTATTTTCTGAACAAAATGGGAAGTGTACGTAGGTACCTCTGCTTCTGTTACAGACACATTGGAACAGCTTGGGGAGAATTCAAATCTGTCTGATGATCAAATTACAAACCAGCAATAACAGGATAAAGAAACACGTTTGATGCATTATTGCAGTTAGGTGAGAGCAAGGGCAGTCATTAGAAGTCATGTGTATCCTGTCCTGCTGCAGCTTTTAGGAAAATCAGAGATCACTAAAAGTTTGTAAGAAAACTTATTTATTCTATATGGGCTTTTTTCCCAAGACTAGTTGTGTTCAAGGGATTGCCATCAGAAACAATCAGTGGAGATTTAAACAAACCCCCAAAACAGCAAGTAAAACAGGTCTTTTATGATATTTGAAAATTTTTCCTTTGTGATAGAAACTCTAGACTGCACACATGGTGCTTTCAGGACACCAACTGAGAATAAAGCTGCTTTCAGAGGCAGTAAGTGATTTCATTCTATTAATGTCCAGGTGATTTGTGGTGCCCATTACAGCATCACTAATGTGATGGCAAACATTTCCTGGGCATGCCATGTTTTCAATGTTCTGTAGAACATAGTCAGCTCAAGTGCTTGTACAGTGCCTGATTGGAAAAGACAGCCCCTGGGGTTCATTCTTTTCATCAGTCAAATACTGATTCTGAAACAAAAAGGGATCTTTTCATTTTCAAAGATGCTGAAATAAACCCAGTGTAAGGGAGCAAAAGGACACAGTAGAAGCCCCTACAAAGCAGGTGCATAAGTCAATAGAAACAGTCACAGAAATTTTCTGTATACCAATCCTTTCATAGAATGCTTGTCATGTTTGTTCCATATTCTTCTTTATTGAAAAAACAAGTCAATATTTAAACTATATCCATATATTTTGTCACCCTTTAATTATGTCAGAAAAGGCAAAAACAAAATGAGGCTTATACTTTGAGTGGAAAATTGAGATACTCCTGGTAAAATATAAATGAATATGCCCACTGTCGACAGAATCTTCAAGGATAACACTTAAACCACTGCCCTCCTCCAGGGAAAAAAAGTCAAATTTAGTCTGTCTAAAGCTGAATTAAATGTAGGGTTAACCAATCAAAGTGCCTGTATTTGTCATTGTTTTGCTCAGTGGCAAGACCAAGGAAGTTAAGCCCCATGGGACTGAAAAGAGGCAGCTGTCTGAATCATGTCCTTCCCCACAGCTCCAGCTCCAGCGAATGCTGGGACACTCGTGTGACAGACAGCCCTGACCTGGGTAGGTAGGGACAGCATTTCTGTAGAGAGGGCAATGTCTGCGCCTCAGCCCTCCAATGCTGCGGTGCTAACACAGAGGAAAGTGGCGTGGGCTGCAGGAGATGGCAGCAGGATGGGTTGTGGCTTGAGAAGTCACAGTTCAGAAGTGTCAGCTCGAGAGAGCTGTTCAGCTGGAAGAGCCTGGTTGAGCAGAGAAGCAGCTGGACAAACAAGTGCCTCTGTGCCTGCAGTGCACAGAGCTGATTCCAAAGGCTCTGTTTCCCACGAGGAGTGTATAGTGAAAGCTTCATGTACGTCAGTGTGCGATGTTTCCTGAGGTTTCTCTCTGGGGCATTGCAACAGGAGTGTAGGCAGCAGCTTCAGGTGAGAAATAGTCTCTGGTACAGGGCAAATCCACAGAGGGGTGAACAAAACTGCAGGGCACTGAGCAGTCCTGGTAATCAGCTGTCTCCCTCCTACTCCCTTACACTACTTGCTTCCTACTAACCAAGAAACTAAGATTTGGTTTATATTTTTAGTGATATAGAAGAAGAAACTATTGAGGCGGTGGAATAATAACGTATAACAGTATGATTTTAGAATGGAAATACCACTTTATCCAAGGTTTGGATTCTATGTAAACCAACAGAAACTTTAAAAAGAATGATAGGGTAAAATCAATATTGATTATTAGGAGTAAAAGTGCTATAATTGAGGCCATAAAACCTTTTAAGATCCAACTAAAATTTTCCAGTAAAGCTACAATAAATTATTCCTAAAGAAGTAGAATATTTGCATGGAATTCAATGTCATTATATCAGAGCCTGCTTAATGAAAAAAAAAGGACTATTACTGATTCTGCTGTGGAGGCTATTATAAGAAGAGGATTAGCATAGTTACTTTGGCAAGTTACCTTTTCCTACTAATATTTCATTGCATTCTAACAAAGCCCACTTTTAAAATCTCTACATGCTTTTAAGATCTCACTTTTCATTATTGCTTGTTTTTCTGCTTCTCAGACCTTTCAAATCTGACATATTAGCTCCCTTATTACAGCTCAGCAAGAGCAAGCCCTTTTAATTTATGGAGGGCCCTAATTTTTATAATCTGATATCAGTACAGGCTGTAAATCTTTTTAATGATAAAATAAATGGAAGTCTAACATGGCATTTTTGTCATCACTTCTTTAATAGTTTTTATCTAGTTTTTCATATTTGTGATTAGTAGAATTATGCAAACGAATAAAATCTAGTAATATTGTGAACCTTCATTTATCGTGTTTAGGGGACGAGTCACTCATCATTTCACTTTAGCCCAAAATAACTTGAAAGTCAGAGATTTAGCTTATTGCATAGCCGATTTTTTCTTGTTTAATGGAAATACACCCCAGAACTTTTAACTCTTATCAAGTGAGGAAGCAGCCATAACTACATCAGCTTGCATCTGTCACACACATACATACAGAAGTTTTTTGACTGCTTACACAAACATAGACTTTTGGATTATGCTCCCTTCAAAATCATGTCTTTCAGACTTGGAGGGGAAATTATCCAGAAACTGAAGATGAAGGAAAACACAATATAGTTTCCATCACAATATGATGGTTCAGGGATGCTTCTTCCTGCAAACTGACCCCTGACCTGTAAGGGGTACCTGTAGGTTTACCTATGATAATGAAGGCTTTATTTGTAACCTGGAAAGCCCTGTGCTGCCTGAAAAATCAAATGTCTGAAAAACTGCTTCTCCTCCCCTTGTGCTGTAAGATCAGTAAAAGCTCCTCTCCATGAAGAGGCACCAGGCTGAGCCAGCCATGGCTTCTGAACCTGCACCTCTGTGAAATAGCTTGTTTCTAATGGGCTGCACAGGACAGGGCAAAGCTTTGTTCCTCAGGGTGAATTATTGATGCTGTTAAAGGAACTGTTAGTTTAGTGGCCAGGATTTATCCTTGTATGGTGAGATGTGCTTAGGAACACTGTTTGATGCAGGCTTTCTCTTGTTACAGTATATAGATCATGTGATTAATATTTACTTTCACTTTGGTAAATTCCACTGTGCAAGGGTAATTATCACAGTGGTCGTTTTATGTTGCATTAAACTTCAGAAGTATAGGAGTTCTCTGAAGAAGCATATTAGTCTGATGTACATGTACCCAGCCCTGGATGGGAGGAATTTCCTTTAGGCTCTGACAAAGTGCTGAAGTATTTTTTGCCAGTATTAGCACTCTGCATCTCATGGGTGCCTCTGCTTGTGTAGAAGGCCATACCATAAGGTGCCATGGACACTGGTGTGGCCTCACAACAAAGATATTGTACAGGAGCTACTCCCAGCACACCCACAAAAGCCTTCCCTCGTATGGTGCTCTCTGCCCAGAGAGCAGCACCCATCCTGCAGGTAAGAGCCTGCTCCCTCCGGGATGAGCAGCAACTCCCAAGATGTGCAAAGGGAACTGGGGATGGAGGAGTTCACCACTCTGCAGGGACCGACTCCTGTAGGATCCTCTGTTGGATTTAACTGTGTCATTTGGGAGACAAAAGTTTTGTCTGAATGCAGGGCCACGCTGCAGATGGATCTGTGCATGGAAGTTTCTCACCACAGCATGCCAAGAGCATGGAATTTTTCACATCGAGTTCTTGTGGTTTCACACCACAAGGTTTGAGCCTAACATGGTTTGGTAAAAGAGTCAGGATGGGAAACTGGTGGGTGGGTTTCATTCAATTAATTGGTGGTAAGACAGCCTTCTGCTCTGCAGCTCCTGCCATCTGGAACAGCCTTTCTTTATCTCTATACCTCATTGACTCTCAATCTGATTTCAAATCTCAGCTGAAAACATCTCTCTTCTGTGCATTATACCCTGTAATTTCTCTTTCCTGTTATTATTTCTTTTTTATCTCGAACATGTTTTCAGGTGGAACATAACAGTTACCACACAGCATTAAGTGATGCAGCACTGTTACTCTAATCTGCATCAGGCCAGGCAGCAGCAGCAAGCATTTTTCCCACTAGAATATAAATAGATTTTAAATACCCAGTTGTACGTCAATTGTGTCACTTAATATGTACATTTCAATTGTTGTTTTAATGAATGATTTTGTGGGAGGTTTTATTACTTTTACTTGTCTGAATCATGGCCTTCCCCACAGCTCCCAGCTCCAGCGAATGCTGGGACACTTTCCTCAAAAAGTTGGCTTAAAAATTAGAAACCGTTCTGCTAAGCACTCCAAACACTATTGGATTTTTGCATCTCTTGTTTATTACAGTGTAACTCTACTACAATAAAAATATCACTGTAAGTAATGCACACATGATACACACATGCCAAAATAACATTGACCTGACCAGGTTGTGTTGCTCAGACTGTAAAGGTTGTAGCACTCAGTGTACAGGTATCCTTACAAACAGGGTTGAATGATGTAACTGTTGATGATGATGGCGCTTGCATGCTGCAAAACTTTTAAGCCAGAACACATGGGAATGGGGTGTGGGTAAGGGAAGGAGGTGAAAACAAGTATTCACATTTTGCCTTATAATAAATCAACTGCCTCACATTAAATCAGGGTATCTGTGGAAAGGGAATGAGCATTAAAACTGCAATAAACTTTATCATTCCACTATTAAAAAAGCAAAGACCCACATCAGAGAATAGTCTGTTAGTGTCCAGATGGGCCAAAATTTGAATGGTAGTCATCTGAGTGCCTAACAGATATCATTCTGATGAGGATTTGATGTTACGAGTCTGTGAAAGAGTCAGAGCAGCAAATTTATAGGGATAAGTGACAATTTATAAGAGTGATTGTCACCACTGAGAAAAAAAAGACACTTGAACTTTTGAGTGCATGAACCTTCCTTCTGGCCTGAAGTAGAAACTGTAAATGTCAAAGGGCAATAGCTCATACCTTTCCCAGATGGTTTCTTTCTTGGGAGACTAATGGTCTCTCAAGGGACTACCAGGACAGAGACTACAGTATGGAGGTGTCTCTGTGGGCTTCCTTTTCCCTTGGTCATGGCTCTCTCTTCCCTATGTGACAAGACAGGATGATTTTCTGTGACTCATAGGTAGGCAAGGGAGTGTTCTCCATTGCCCTTGTGTATTTCAGATCTGCCACACAAGTGAGCCATTCAGTTTGAGCTAAGGTGTTCCTTTAATGGCCTCTGCAGCAACATCAGTGATAATAAGATTTAGTTTTAAAGAGAGTGCATGTGCAAACCTCACCTGGCTGCTTTGTCTCCCAGAGATAATGGTAACTTCTAGGAAGACCTTATTTGAAAGTGTCAGGGTGTATGAACTTAAATGGGTTGTGAACAGATGTTAGGACATTTTGTTGTTTCTGTATAAAGTAGTCTTTTTGTGAGACCTATGAATGTGCTTCCTAATCTGGGTTTGTCCCAAGCAGTTTGGGACATGTGGTAGAGTAATGTGGAGTGAACTAAAATCACTGATCATAAACCATCTTGAAAAGAAAAATATGTGTGTTTACTGCCAGAGATCACTGAGAGTAAAAACCTGTTTTAAATCAAGAACTGGAGCCATTTCAATTCCTTAAACTAGCTCTGGTTTAGCCTGGATGTTAGCCCTGCTATTAAATCTAAAGCATCAGATTTAGCCCTCTGTAAAAGCAAAGTAGCATAATAATTGAAGTATAATCTTCTTTAAGTACTTTTTGAACATGGGCATTGACACAGTAGGATTATACATTTTATGTCATATATTTATTTGCTGAATAAGTTCTTATGACAAGCTGTATAACAAGGAGTTGGGGGCCCAAGCTACCAGATTTTACAGATTCCCCACTCCATTTGAGTTGAATCAAGTTGGAATTGAGGACTCTACCTTGCTAAAGTTCATAGTCCATTTGCTGCAATTTTCTTCTCTATTGTTCTCTGAACCCTTTATCTGCAGAAGGTATAAAAAGAACCTCAACACACAGATGGTCACCTTTAAAGTACAGTCATCTTGGATGAGAGCTCTTCTTTTAAATATTGCTCCTTGAACTCTTTATTTCTAAGCATATAATTTAGATCTCCGTATTGAAGTCAGTGGATTTCTGAGAATATTGCACACAAGTCTGTTAATTACCAGCCTGATCATGCCCAATCAAGAAGACATTGCAAGTTGCATTTTAAGGAGCATTATTTTAGTACTGTTCTGTCATGGTTGGTCATTTCCTAATAGTTAGAAGCTTCAGTCAATAACTGTGGGGATGTGTCTGCTGTGAAGAGACATCTGTTTACTCAATAGATCTTTTTATTTAATTTTTAATAGAGCTTTTCTAATTTGGCTTGACCAATTGTTGTTAATGTATTTATAATGATTACAGTAGCTATAATTCATATCTAATGATTTTTTAATCTATAAATATTATTTATTAAAAGATAAAAATTCAATACTTCTTGTAGCAGCCATTACAATAAACTCAGCTATTGCAAAATGAAATAAATGTATTTCACACCTGTACTGCAACAAATCAAAAAGATAAACCTGAAGAAGCCATTTTGATACTACCTAATTTATATTATCTGACTATTCAAATAGTACAAAGTAGAATTTGGCCCTCACTGTACTCTTTATAGCATGATTAAATTTCTGCACTGTATATTAAAAAAAAAAAAACAACAAAAATGTTAGATTTTAGCAGTTTGTAAAAAGAAAAAACTATAAAAGTGAAGCTGATTTTATTGGTTTTAGAAAACAATTTAAGATACAAAGAGGCAGATTCTGACGTCTGCTTGCCTGCTGTAGTTCAGTGACTAAAAAAAATGCTCCATAAGAATGGATGAATTCTGCTGCCAATTACACATTTGTGCACTTGGAGTAATTCTAAAGAAGTTAGTGCAATTTAAAACTGCAAATAAATATAGGCTCAAAATCAATTTCTTCACTTACCTGCCAAAATTGAGTTCAGGGTTCAACATACGCAGCACTTCTTCTATCTAAAGAATTCATAGCACTTTACAGAGGTGAATTAATATTACTCCCACTTAAAAAGCTGAAAGAATAAGACAGAAAAGTGTAATGGACAGAATCCTTGGCAGATTGGGCTAGAGACTGAAGACAGTGTTTTTTTCAGCTTTGTTTCCTCACTCCTGTACTTGAGTTCTAAAGAAATGCTGAAAAAATTAGGAAGAAATGCCTATAATATGGGGATATTATCCTTCCTTCCTTCCTTCCTTCCTTCCTTCCTTCCTTCCTTCCTTCCTTCCTTCCTTCCTTCCTTCCTTCCTTCCTTCCTTCCTTCCTTCCTTTCCATGACTTTTTAAAATCAATTCCTTATCCTCCTTTTGTATAAAATTGATTCATGGGAGCCTGTTTGCTGGGGAGTGATGGAGAGTCCGGGGGGGATGCTGTCTCTCTGTGTGAGTCTCACAGTTTTTCCCCAGGATGTGGTCAGCCTCCTCTAAGAGCTGTCAGAAAAGGGCAGTCTCAGTGATTTCACCCCATAGAGTACATTTCCCTACATCAGACTGGTTCTTAGGTGAAGATTTCGCCATCCTCTGTGACATTTTAGTTGATAGATCTGACTAAGACATTCCTCTCTTTTTTTTGTAGATCCCCAAACTGCCAGCAGTGACTGAGGCAAGCACTGAACCCTCTAAAGCACAGTTGTGCTGACTTCATCTATCAAGAGGTCAAACACTACTAAGGTATAAAGCACAGCTTTACAAGATGAGCAGCTCTTGGAGATTAGTAGCACAGTTTCATATATCAATACTACATGACAACATGTAGTGTCTTTTATTTTCAGTAACTCCGCTAGTTATTTTTCTCTATTAGTTAAGCTTTTCCAGTAGGATGCTAATTTGATTATTCCCATATTAAAATGGACATATACAGAAATTATTTTAATTTCTATTAAATGAAGTTGTAATGCTAACTGCACAGTTTCTGGCCATTGGCAGTTATGCTGTAGAGCAATGACACAGGGTACTTCATAATGACTCATACAACATATGTGCAGTAGAAAAGATCTTTTCAATCAAGCTTTTATCCCAGCCTCAGGAAACCCCATTTGTCCTGGCTTGTAGTCATCTCTTAACCACACAGAGATTCAGATAGCTTTAGTCTGCATTCAATAGTTGACTGTCCAAGGGAAACAGAATTACCCTTCTATTTTAATGCACACGAGCAGATGCATTAAAAAACATTAGCCTAAGAGCTACTTACCTTACACGTGGAAAAATAAAAACACATTCCTAGTATTTCTGAAATTGTGCAAAATTATTAATTAGTAATATTAACAATGACAGCCTTAAAATAGTGAGCCATCATTGTACTTGACCAGTTGGTTAAGTCATATGTGCTAAATGTGTGCTATCAATGTATGACACAGTAAGAACAACACACTGAACATGTCTGAAGACTGCTTTAGGCTGGTGGATGAACACTAAGTAGATCTGGGCAGAGGTAAGGCAGAAGAGCAAGCAAGGAAGAAAGAGGGCAGAAGCTTAATAGGGTCACAAGGAGTAACAGCAGTGGGTGACAGTGCAAGTTCACAGCTCTGCAAAAAGGGCTGAAAGCGGAACATTCCTTGGATGTTTTCACTTTTTCAGCCATGCTCACGTCCTTTTGCATTTTCTCCCTGGGATCATTTTTGCATTTGATTTGCCCTGACATGAGGACAGCCATGTGTGCCAAGCCTCAGAGTAACTTTGTGATTACACTAGAAGAAGAAATGATCAGCATTATACAATAGCGTTACTAAAGCCAAATACAGCTATCAGTTTCCTGCCAATATTAATCCACAAATTGAAACATTCCTGAGAAATTGCTAAGTCATTACAAGACATAGATCTGACTATCTGGAAGTTAAACAGCCTGTGGAACAGTGACAGTGGGAAAGGTTTTGGTTTGTTTGCTTCTCTGAAATGGGGAAGTAGAACATGGAAATGATCAGTACAAAAGTGGCAAGAAAGGGAAATCATTTCAGAGCTAAAACCACACAACAGATTTAATACTGACATCTAATGAGGGTGGTAATTTGAAGTATGCAACCTTAAAAAATCAAATAACCTGGTTGCAAAACCATAGAAGTGAGGGGCAAGATAAAACTCAGTGACGCTTTTCATTATCTTGATTTTTGCCTTTAAACTTGACGTAGACCAAAAAAAAAAAACACAATGGGAAATGGAGGTTCTGTTGTTTTGCTAGGGAAGTTATCTGATGTTATCTTTAGGAATCCTAAGAAAATCAAAGTTGATTTCATTTCACTATTGTTTGTTGCAAGGTTTATGAAATAATAAAATAAATCTCTAGGCAATCACTAATTATTACTGATTACTAAGAAATAAGTCAACAAAGATATTTTCCTGTTTACATTCTTATCAGACTGTATCAAAACCATCTGCATTTTCAAGTCCTTTAACCCAAGGGATAAATAAGTTTTGTTGTTCATTGAGTATACACATGCAAACATGTCATTTGGATTTGATGTGCATTTACCAAACAAGAGCTACAGAACTTAAACAGGAAAACGAACATTAATATACAGAAAGGAAAGCTTAAACATGCAATCACAGCAGATAGGAAAGTAACTATTTCAGTGAAATGATTCTGCAAAACTTGTTCTGAGTGTACAGCATGAGTGTTCGTACTCAGAAACTGCTTGAGGTGTATCACTTCTATTTGCTGCTGATCTTTTTGCAGGTGTTCACCCCAAGAGTGAGTGTGTGTGTTTGTGCATGCATGTCCCTGTGTGCATTCATGTGAGCCAAATGCTTTGCCCAATTCTGGCCCACACCAAAGAATTCAGATTTGGATTTCGGAAGGGAATTAATAGCGATATAAACTGGACTCTGACAGTTTCAGAATGTGCTTATGTTTGAAGACTCAAGGGTGTTGAATACAATACAACTGCTTAGGTGCCCCCCTGTTGCCATCAGCAAGCAGATCCCACTGCCATTTCTTTGAATCTTCAGTCCTGCAGAACCTGCTCTTTGCTAGATCTTTTGACACAACTGGAAGTTTGTCCCTCTCAGCAGGCTAGGACACCCAAACTCCAAGCTCAGTTCCTCTCTTCTACTGTTTTCACATCCCACCCCTTTGCCTTTGCTCTCGCATACTGCTGGGGGGATGGTGGCAGTGATGAGAGTCTTTTCTAGTGCAGCTCTGGGGTTTAGGGGTTTTTTCTTCCTTTCTTTTTCCTGATTTTCCTGGCTTCAGAAATGAATGGTTCAGGAAAAGGCAAGGCATGTTGGAGGACAGATGTGTGGGAGGACAGGTTTCCTAGCAAAGGCAGACAGAGCTACAGGGGGACAAACCTTGCCCCACCTTACAGGAGCTGCGCCCTCCCTGAGCATACAGGAATCTCCGTGCTTCCCCTTAACCTTTGGAAATGACATCCTTATCCTGCAAGTCAGCAGAGTGCCCAGTCTTTGCTCTCCAAATGGCACTGCAAAATAGTTTTCAAGTACTATACAGTTCCCCTTGCAAGAGTCAGAAGTGTAAGAGGCCACTGAAGGTTACTAAGTTTTCCTGTAATTTTTTTTTTTTTTTTGCTCTGTGTATGGCTTTACTGTGATCTTTTGTTTTATGGCTACATTTTACATTTTTCTAAGTCTCCTAGCATAATAGATTCTACCATCTTTTGGCACTACCCAGTACAAAATACTAGACAATAAACCACTCTGACTGGATTGGAGACTGTCTGTACACATGCCTTTATATGACAGTCCTCTGTGCCCATGGGGATGCAATCATAGCTCTCTAGGAGCCAGCAGAAACGACTTGTTTGTATCTGCTGATCTTTGATTTGATGGCAGTGTTTGTCTGTTTAATGAAATCACACCATCTGAGAAGCTTAGCTATGAAATGGCTGTGTCTTTTCACCTTCATAGTGCCCTTAATGCAAGAATTAGTCTTGACTTGTGCCTTTTGTGAGCTATATTATGTTAAAAACACAGCTAATTCAAAATGGAGTGAAATACCCTTTTTAGCTGGTGGATCAATATGGCTCAGTTGAGTAAAAATCCTTGGAGGGCTAGTGGGAGATTATGTGTCCTGAAGAAGTAACAGGCTTCCTTGTGGCAGTGAGAGCTAGTGTGCTGATCACTGCAGAGGCTTGATTAATGGAGTGATTAAAGCAGCAGAGAGTTAGTGCTCTGGCAGCTGGGGCATAGGAAATGGGCATGGAAACTACTGGGAGAGGGGAAGTACACAGCTCCAGAATCACAGGGCTTACTTGCCCTACCAAACACTTTGATGTTGGAGGTGGGGAAGGATGAAACACATCAGGCAAAAAGAAAAAAATACCTCCCGCCCCCTTCCTCATTCCCCCTTCCCCCCTTCCCAGCCTTGTGCTTACAAGGGAAAGCCCCTGACTTTGGCTCACTTAGCAGAAGGCAATAAAGCTTCCTATTATGAGGCTTTCTCTGATGTATCATAACTGGTCTCAGGCTCCAGAAATCTGATCCCTAAGAACAAAACTTACAGTAGATGTTAATAGAATCTCTAGCCCAGCAATACTATGAACAAGGCCCTGCCTGGGACCAGAAAAACTTAAAATTCAGTCATATGCTTTATTCTTCATCTTTCCTGGCCTGTTTCGTTTTCCTAGGCTACTCCACTTTTAAACAGAGGTGAGCCAAAATCAGACGACTTGTGCTCAAGAAATTAATTCCCCCAGAGCTACAGGCTGAGAGCCAACTTCTTTTTTTGGGTCCTTTGCAATGGCAACAAATCTATGTGTGGTTGTTTAGTTGGTCCCATTAAAGATAAGGATCATCTGCAGAGCTGGAACCTGCATCTGGAGTCAAAATTCCCAAGACTCAAACAGTTTAGATCAGATGTCTGGGAATGGAGCCCTCCTTATTCACTTTAGACATCTGATCTAAAAAAAACTTCAAACTTGTAGCTCTTTTCAGATTATCTTCAGCTGTGAGAGGCCTGGGGATTCACATTCTTGGCTTACTAGTATGACTTCTCCGTGCTTCACATGACCACAGCTGATTAGAAATACCTACTTTATTAACTTCCAGCTCCTGCTTCATGCGTGAAGGTTAATAGCCAAGAATATCCTTAGAGAAGGTACTTTGTATTTAATAAATGAAGGCTAGGATGGGGCACGAAAAGGGGAATCAAGTTCCCCGTCAGTCCACTAGAGGGAATCTCCCCTCCGAGTAGAGCTGAAGCCAGCCCCAGGCACAGCGTGCAGGGCTCCCCTGGGTCACGCCTGGCGTGACAAAGCAGCACCAACAGCCTTTCCCTGCCCTCGTTCCTAATTTAATAACCACAACAAAAACATCGCAATTCTGTAATGGCTTTCCTAGAGAAAGGTAGGAAAATTAGCACCCAAGAACAGTATGCATCTGAAACAGCCGGAACTTTAAACAATAGATAAATGGCCACCAAACAATGGCATGTAAATATATAACCTGGATTAACAAATTTAAGTCCCCTAATTTTGTATCTCTGGTGTATTACTTATGGTATATGTGGGTTGCAAACATTGATATGGATAGTTCATGTGCATTATGTGGGAAGCATTTACATTATATATAATGCATAAAGAAATCTACACAGCCTTCAGCATGCCAGCTGTTTCTGTTTATGACACTGAGTTATTCATGAAATCCAGGAAGACATTTTGTAGTAAAATGTGCTACCTGCTTGCTTCTAAATGTCTGGAGCTGTCTGTCCGTCTTTCTAAATAATTAAGGGAGCGATGTGAAATTAAGTATCATGTTTCAATTCACCTCTTCCCTTCATCAACTCTTTCTTGTAAGAGGAGCCAGGAACTAAAGAAAAATATGACTCACAGGGGCTGTTTAGGTGTTGCTGTCATATGTACAAAAGGTAAAGAGAATGATAATATGCCTTTCCTGTCTGTAATAGTGTTCACTGTAGCAAACCTTTCTGCTTGTTACAGTAGAGTAAATGGGGTGTTTAATTTGGGATTGAGTGTAGTCTGGAGTCAAGGTGCAGCAGTTTTATTACAGAATACAATTTTATTGGAGACTGAAGATTTAAATTCCTCCTCCCACATATAATATATATACATGGAAGTTCTGCTTTGCAGATACAGGCTAGTACACACACACACACACACAGAGTTCTTGTATGTTAAACACACTCTCTGATTTTTGATTTGAAGGAACCAAGGGATATTTCTGCCATATTTCTGCATTTTCTAGTGCACTGTGAAACCTCGTTAGAATGCAGGCTCCTCCAGCCATCAAGGAAAGAAAACACACACATGCATTCAAAAGAAGCAAGTGCTATTTTTCATTTCCTCTTTAGATTTTTGACAGTACCCGCAATGTCTCCAGTTTATGACCCTCAGAAAGAAGCTTTTTGTTTGGAAAATATTTTCTTTGTTCAGCTTTTTATTCCCAGCAAACACATTATACCCCGCTCCCTTCCCCCAGAAAGGTGCTTGGATCATGTAATCATTTCTCCTTTATTTAGTTTAAATCTTAAGACAGAAGACTTTCAATGGAACAATTTTCTGGCAAGGCCACCATATGATGTGTATATTTGGAAATCAAATTATTTAGAATTATGACCATGTCATCAAAATAAGCCATTTTGAAATGCACTGCTAGCTCTCCAAACAGATTGTATGGGGAAAATTGGATAACACTTGGCTTGAGCGCTTAGAAGTCAGTAAAACCAAAACACCAGGGACCGTTTCATTTCATTTTGCTCCGCAGAGAAGCCCCCACCTCCGGCCGGGCGGGGGCTGCGGGACCCGCGGGAGCCGCTCCCGGCCCCGCTCCCGCTCTCGTCCCAGCTC
>VRYO01002782.1:10900783-10977556 GCA_009812075.1 Sialia sialis
CCGCCGCGCGCCGCCGCCAGGTGGTGCCCGCAGTTTAGGGACATCTGCCCGCTCCCTTTTCCCGAGGATTCCGAGATAAATAACAGCCGAGCAGGGATCCTGGCGCAGACAGGATATTTAACACCCGCAGATCAAAAAACGTAAAACTTTTACCTACCCTGGTACAATAAAGCTGGCTTTAAGAGCCTTGTTATTCCTGGATTTAATAGCTTAGTCATTTCTTTTTTCTATTTACAGCCCTTGCAAACCAAAGAGAGAAAAATAATATTGTTGTGCAGACTATAAATACTGTTGCCCTGAATCTATTTTATCTGGGGAGAAAGTACACATAGATTCTCAACTGCGAGCGCGTTTGTGTGTCATCCGTGGTTACTGGCACGCTGTGAAGCTGCTTTCTCTAACGTGCTACAGCAGCTGCATACCTTGGTGAAAGGAAATTATTTCTTCCCAGGCAAAGGAGGATGCTCATCCTGCTATGGGTAATCACACACAATTTCCATTTCGTTATTATGTTTGCAACCCTCTTTTTTGGAGCTCTCTGATAGCTAGCTAGTGGTCGCCAAGGTCACTGCCTGCTTTGGCTGCTGTTTTGCCAGCAACACATTTATGCTGCAGTGTGGAATAAACTGTTTATATCTAACTTTTTTTTAGGAAAAAAAATTAGGCTGACTACAACTCTTATGAAAGACAAGTATTAATTCTTTTATTCGCATGTGCACATAGCTTTAGAATGAGCTTATGCCTAGATCTTGCCAATGACCTCAACCTTGATCTGGAGGGACCATTTATTCACGAGCAAAACATTCATTCTCCTTACAAACTGGTCCTGAGACTGCTGCCTTTGTGACATTTGGTCCTCTCTTAATAAACACACAAGACACAAAATTACTGTGATTTTGTCCTCTTACCGTTTGAGGCTGTATGTCATGCACACAAGCACTGTGGCTACTCCTGAGAAACTTTAAATTAGAAATTAGCATTTAGTGGCTTTGTAGATCTCACAGGAATTACGAGCAGTCCTGAGGTGACCAAGGGCTGTGAAAGCACAGGGAATCAGGCACAAAGGCAAGCACTGGCGAGAGAAGATGGCCTTTTTTTAGCCACGACCGCACAACGAGCGAGCATGATGAGTGTAATGCAGGTCTCTGTTCATCCAAATCATAGAACCACCATTTTGCAGCCCACATGCAACAGCGAGAAAATGGTGGTTCAGAACGACTAGCACACCCGCCTCAGCACTGGAGTTCCTCTGCTCACTCAACAGCCCTGCTCTTTTTTTAATTATTATGAAATGGCAATAGATTTTAAATTAGGAAAGAGACAGGAAATGAGAGGAAAATCCTATGTGCATCTGGAAAACACACAGGATAAAAATTAACCTTGAAGCTCAAAGAAAACAGTGTCTGTATACACGTGAAAACAATCTCCATATGAATTTTCTAATAACTGTAAGGTGTATCTTCATCTTAGATCATGTAACTTTAAGATGATTTAACACAATAACTACCATTGTATTGCTGCCGAGGCCAATGATGTATTTTTTAAAATAAAATCTTACAGCAGAAGTAATTACATTCAACTCTGAGCAGGAATTAGCTTGGCACTGCAAATGATGAACCTTGCTTTATAAGAAGGGGACTTTTTAATATGATGATTTGGCAATTTGGAGGGATGGTTATTTTCATTTTAACAGGCCTCTGCTTAGTGTATGTCTCTCTAGGGATGTAATGAAGGTTAACAACTTACACGTGGGGAGAAGGGATTTTAGTGATTAGGGAAATTGCAGGCTCCAGTTTATGTGAGCATGTATGTGACACAGAGAGAGAGATTCCTCCTCATTTCAGACACTGCTGCACAAAAGGCATGTAAATGTGAAACTTTTCCAGGGGAAACCCATATGTAATATAGACAGTAGTTTACCAGGAGCTGAACTGAATGGCAAATACTGGCCCCTGGGCATCAGATCTCACTGGCATCAGATGAGGTCGAAACAAGAGGGATAGTCCACTTCCAGCAGTGCATCAGCATGGTCTGTCTTACCAAACGTCTTGCTTCCACAGAACAATGTAGATCATGTATCAGGCCAAGCAGTCATGACTAGCAATTCAGAGAAGCAGGATTAACCTCTTTTCTGTACTCCAGTAACATTTTTTCACTGAACTTCCTATGTACTTCATGCAAACTGAATTCGGATCTTGGAAGAAATTCCAGCTGAATTTTTCACTGCAATGTTTTATTTTATAAGATTTGTTATTAAATTACTTTTAAATTGATTTGGTATTAAACAGCAAATCAGAACTCTGCTTTCAACCAAAACCAGCTGTCCACTTACATTTCTGTGCATTCTTGACCCAGTGTGACAATTACCAGGGGAAAAACATCTCTTTACAATATTGAATGCAGTCCTGAGCCTGGACATTCAACAATATTCATTGGCCTGTATAATTTAAATAAGAGCAGTTTGTTAGTCTAATAAATACAAGATTTGGGTTGAGAAATAAAGGTGCTGTCAATAATCCTTTAGCCAGATAATAGAAAGGGGATTATGTGATTTTCTGTCAAAAAATTAGGTTTCATGCTTTTAATTGGCATCATATCCTGTCATGAGTCTGTAGGGTTTAAATCACAGTCCACCAAGTTAGAGTGAGAAGGAAACTTAATAGTAAATCCTTTCATCCCAGAGCCTGTAGAGTTTTTATGTGAAGTCCTAATTTCTGTTAAAATACTTCCAAAGAAAGACAACAGGAAACAGTAAACGTGGCAACACCACAAATATATTTCTGACTATTTCTGTCAGCGTTCAAAGAACAAGTTGTATGGGCTGGAAAGGAAACTGCTGTATCATTAAAACCCAAGCAGGCTCAAACAGCCACCCTTTTGTAAAATAGCCCCCCTCCCCACCATCTCTCATAAATCTTGTTTCAAACTCGGCTAAAGTCATGGATTGACTTTGCCTCTTGCAGTAATGGCTTGAAACTGTTGTGCATCACAGCTCAGCGTTCAAAGGGAATCAGGAGTGTTTAAAAACAACTTCTGGTGCAGGATGCAATTATAATTGACAGCCAGATGTCTGCCCTGTCTGGTACAGCAAGCCTAGAAGAGATTGCAAATGGTCCCAAGACCTTTGGATCTAAACAGTGCATCCGAGTGAGTGATACACAGATAAACAACAATACCACAAATCACTGACACCAGCCAAGGGGTTGCTGGTACTGATAAAGATTTTAGATGTCAGGAAGAAGTTGACCCTTCCACCCTCTCCTCTCTTATTTTTAACTGCGCCAAAACCAAAGTATGTTAGTAGAAAAAGACTCAGTCCATGACGGGTGTTTATATATCCAGTGCCAGAAGTTCACCTTGTGAGGAAAGTCCCCTAAGTAACCATTTCATTTACAGAGGTTAACTGGACTATAATGAAAGATATTTGATATTTTGGTTAAATTATTTTTCTGGAGCATTTGCATCAAGTTCTGTAATACAGGGTGATCATTCCAGGTGTATTGCCAATTAAATACATTTTTAAGTGGACTAACACTAAAAATGGACCCTCTTCTCTCTCTACCATCTGAATTTATTATTATGTACAAGAGGCAATACTTTGATGTCAATGTGTATTTCTTATAGTGCTTGTGAGAATTTTTAGACCTCTCTCTCTCTCTCCACACAGCACCCTACTATGTGTATCTTTTGTGAGGCATGTACACAGAACTACTGACTTAGCAAGCACAGGTTTACAGGGGGAGTACACAGAGAATGGTGCAAAGCTTTCAAGAAACCAGCTCTTATCTTCCTATCTGTTGCTAATATTCACTATGAGACCAAACAACTCAGCAGTTTTAAAAGTGAAAGCCTTTAATTGATTTTCCATGGGCAGTGGATCAGGTCCTATCTGGTTCTGGTGATATTTTTTTTAAATGTACTGCTAAACTGATCTACTATCACCATACCATAATGTTAGCCTACAGGAAAATGGCTGAAGAGTGTTTGGATGGTAACAATTTGAAGAAGCAACGACATGTGAATAATGTGAAGGAAAAATTCAGACACTTTAAATATAAGTATTATATTTGATATGCCTTTATGATCACCTTCTTCCTGTGATATTACTGTCTTTAAAATATCTGATATCTGATAATAAGTTTATCTGGTTTGAATTGTCTCCTGTTTTGTAGCAGAATTTTGTAAAATTTATGGGGAAAAAAAAAAAAAGAACAGAAGCTGTCTGGGAGACATCTCTTTCTTATATCCCAGGAAGAAAATTCACTGCATCATTTTATCACAAGTCTTCAGTGTGTCACAAAGACAGGTCTGTGCAATATTATTAGAATGAAAGATAAGAGACTCCATAATACAAAGATGTCATCAGTGATGGGAAAATTCCAATTTTGAAAGAGGACACCATTCCAAATATCAAGCTTGAAGGATTTAGTATCTTGAAACATTTTTCAGGTTGGTTCAATGTCATTGTGATAAAAAGGATGTCACTTAAATCACAGCAACCTGATGTGCAAAGTTGTCCTGCTGGATGAACTGCTAAAACTTTTACTCACAGAAGACTCATTTCAACTAGTCTAAAAACTGACCAGACCCCCGCACATTCCTTGAGCCAGACTGACTTCATGGCCTTTATGGTGAAGGATGACCAAAACCTGTCTTTGTAGCTTCCATTTCTGCCCTGGCTGTCTGTGCCTCCTGTCTGACTCCCATTCCCAGAGCAGGCAGTGTTTGCTGCGACATCCCCAGTTCTCACAGCAGGGATGGTGCTGTGCTGGGCTGGGCACTGGGCACAGAGTGCCCCATCTCATCTTCCAGCCAAGAGAAAAGACCTCAGGTTATGCTATGTACCAAGAAACTGCTGCATCAGTAAAAGTGTGAAAGCATTTCAAAGCACATCTGTTTTTTTAAGTGTGAGTGAAGATAAAGGCTCGAGAATTCCCCATGGAAAATAAAGAGTTGCCAAGAGTGTGGATGTGAGAGGAAGAAGTGTCAGGTTTGAATCTTCTGTGAAAAGCCAGATCATACAGAGGGAGGGACCTGGGGCTTAGTGGTGGCCCTATTTTGGCCGGCATTGAAGTCTGGGGAATAATTCATGAGAATGTAATATATAATAATATATAATTCAGTAAAGCCTCTGGAGTCTTCTTTAAATCAAACTAGCACATGAACAAGTGCTGACTTCTAAGCATTCCAGCTTTTTCAAGTTTGTCGTTTTAATAAGCTTTGAATGGTCACATAATCCAAGTCCATTTTGACATGTTGAATTTTATTTTGCTTGTAATAATTTTTAAAGCTAATGATTTCTGTGTAATACTATGTATGGGACTCTCCTGGGAGACAGTATTTACATGAGAAACCTTTGAAGAGCTACTGTCAGTGTAACATTCATTGTTGCAGCACTTCTAAACGGTATTTTAAGATCCTGGTAATTTTCCTTGATAAGGGAGATATAAATACCTTTGCCTCAGAGTGCATCGGGAAAGAAATGCACACATATCAAGATAGAGAAAAAAGTCTGCAAGTTGTATCAGCCCTCCCTCTCCCCTGGCAAATTTCCCAGCAGTATGGCTGGGACTATGCAAGGAGAGAGGGAGAAGAAAAATGGTCTTGAGACACCAGGATGGACTGCAGTCTCCATAATGCTCTCTTAAAGGCAGAATTTGGGTCAAAAAGATGATGCTTGAAATGGCCCCTGTCCCCAGTCAGCAGGGGAAAAGAGACATTCCTCTCCATCCCAGAGTAAAAGGAGGAGGAAAGCCATTGGATCTGGCTTCCCCGTGCACTGGCTGCTGTGCAGGCACTGCTCCTCAACACCCTAAATCCTTGTCACCTGCACAAGCTGGGCCACATGTGACACCTCAGATTAATCCCTCTGCCATAGCTGCCCCTGGCACCCACTTGCCCATGAGTCCCTGTGTATCCTTCCCTGCTCACACCATGTCTTAGGAAGGTGAGGGCAGATTGCTGGTGGAGATTTCATAATGCCTTACCTGCGGTGCTTCAGGGCTAATCTGGTAACCTGGGGGTCATGAATTTATCTTCTTCATTTGCCTCTCAGATCTTGAATGAAAATATTATTTCAACTCACCAGGATATTTTAGGCAGGTAAAGATGAAACACAGAAGTCAGGCAGATTCTGTGAGAACAGAGCAGCTAGAGGGACTTCCCTAGGGACCTAAATACCTTTAAGCCAAGTGCCTCAGTTTCTCCTCTGGAAAATGGTTATAAAAATAATTGTGTATTCAAGTTGCAGAGTGTTGTCCTGTGAGAGTAACTAGAGCAGCACTTGGGCACAGGGCAGGTACAGGGTTGCTAAATAACGTAAGAGTCCCTAATCCGTAACAGGTCAGCAGGATGACTATGGAAGTTTGTTAGGACTTTCCAGTGCAAGGTAGCAAGTTCTCCGGCTGGGTTTGCTGTTTATAATTCCTCCAGCTAAGAACTGCATCTCAGATTCCTTGTAGATATTCTGAGTAATGTGTTTTAAGGTGGTCATGTTAGACTACATTTCTCTATTGCTGTGGTTACCATTAGTAAAGTTGTCTCCGTAGGAAAAGAGGAAAGAGACAGTAAAAGACATGTTAACAATTTATTGAGAACTAGTAATGAGATAGATAGATAGATAGACGCAGATATATAGTTACATGGAGTGAAAAATAAAGGAGAAGTAAAATGGGACTAAGGCAAAATAATAGAAAACATTACATGATTGTATAACTACCACTCAGCTTAAGAACTTCAATGGCATTGTATTATGAACACTTACTATGTTCAAGTAAATCCAAAGATCTGTTTTGAGAACTGTAACTGCTATTCTTTATCTGGTCTCCGCCACAAAACCATAGTCTGGAGCTACTGCTTACTCCTCAGGAAGGGTTTCTGGGCTTTCAAAATTACCACACTCATAAGAGGAAACTGAGGGAGCCAGTTTGTACTCCAGATGAGAGTTCGGAAAGTAAATCCAAGGATGTGGGTAGTATTGAGTTGGATAGGAGTTTCATTGATTGAATAATCTATAGCTGCAGAAAGTACAGCTATTTTTCTACTGAGTTTCACTTATCTGACTTTCTTCTGAGGAAAGCTTTTATGGGGTACATCTATCAGATTGGACACAGAGTCACAATGCTCATCAGCGTATGCCCATTAAACTATAAAAAAACTACAATGTAGCCCTTCAACTGTCTTATTTTTATATACTTTAAGTTTATATCATTATCTTCATGTGCTTTCATTCTTTAATACATCTGCAGCATACTAAATTTTGTAGCAGATAACTACAAAGATTGAAAAAAAGGATAGAGTTTTGACAGGAATGTGTGTTTTTCTCAATTGATGACCTAGACTGGAGTTTCAGCCTCGGTCACAAGCCACAAACTCCCCAAACTTTCAGGAATTTTATTAAAAATTCATAAGACAGGTTAATTAAACTCTGCTATTATTTTCTCTCTTCCCTTGAGCTCCCTGGAGTGGCCTCACTGAAAAGATCCCATCACTTAGACGTTAGGCACTCATCTGGGACATGGCAGATGTGGACTCTAGTTCTGCTCTAATTTACAGAGAAGGAATTGTCTTATGGTCTCCTGAATACCAGGGGACTATGTTAATATCTAATCTATAATCTTCCTTCTCAAGTAATAGTAACCAAGGCCCAGGGAATGTTTTCATCACTTTGAGGGACCCATAATTTTTGTTATGTTTTCTCCTGGTTTGGGAAATGGCAGACTTTTCTTCAACAAGAAAATTATTTTCCAACCAAAAAATAAAAGTAACAAACAACCCTGAAGAAGTAGCTACTGCTTGTTTTGCCAGTAGTTTTGCAAAAGGAAAATTAAAGACCTGATTAAAGTCCCTTAATAGATTTCAGAAGAGAGTGTACTTGACTTTCTGGTTTCATCATTAACCTAAAATTTGTTTTCAGAAAATTGAATGGTCTTTAGCTGCACAAATCCCACTCTTATGCGTATGAGTTCTATGGCTAAAACCAAAATGGCCTTTATAGAGTACCTTGTCTTCTTTAGTTAAGGACTTCTGGCTTGAGTTTCATGCTGTTGGCATGCTGCATGTAAGGAAGTTGTTAATCTACTGTTGCTCGTTCATCAGCCTATAGCACACTGTACTGCAGCTTTGTGCTTAGACATAACAAAGCTCACAGGTAACTGCCTATTAATAACTAATTAATCATGACTGCACTTTTAGCCTCATTGTGAACAATGGCACAAGTTCCACAGGCTTGAATAGGGGTAGAGTTTGGCCAGGTGGAATGATTAATATGTGTCTTCTCACATTCACCAGGGCATCAGTAGAATTGGCTGTGTGCGGAGTGTGCTCCAATTCACTGGTGCACCTGCTTGATGAGCTGCTAGAGAATGACTGAGTCCGAAACAGGGGTTATCTGTAAATACAGTCACAGAGTATCCACAGACTTCTCCCTGGACCCCCGTTCCTCATGTACCATCTTCTGGCCACCCTTGGTGGAGGGGGATGTCTTAACCCACACAACTGCCCTGGCAGTGCCCATGGGGTCTGATGAACCTCTCCAGGGTGGCATTAGTGCATCCTGGGGACGGGGCTGTCCTTAGTCATGCTGCTTTCATAAATTATTCCACAAAGGTTGTTCTCTTTCAGCCAGCACTATCTTGCCAGTCTTGCACACCTCCCGTAGGCTCCAGTCCAGGTCCAGTTACTGAATCCCACCTCTCAGTTTCTGTTTCCATGATAGTGGGAACTTCTCTCTCAGGCCTTTCCTGATGGTTAATAAAAAAAACCCAGGAAAGGGTTAAATTAGTTAGGCGCTTCATTGATTAAATAATGTGTGGCATGTTTACATATTTATATTCAAAGCATTTCAGTTTGCTCTTTCTCTCAAAAGAACAATAGCAACCACTCCTCTTCCAAATTTAACAGTTTCCAGTCTATCACTTCTTTTACCACACCATTTAATCCTGCAGGTTTCCAGTTTGACTGCTATTAATGGTTTAAGAAGTTTAAATTGACCTTGACCTGCAAACATGTGATTTACAGTAGATGATATTGTTCTGGAAAAACAAAACTTCTGTCCTGAAGCTAAATTGCATTTAATGATTTATATTACTTCTACTGAGCCAAGTTCTGGCATATTTATTTGGTAACACTGTACATTATTTTAACTCCTCCTGAAGCTCCATTGATTTTGGAGGCACTCTTCCAAAGTGAGGCAGATTCACAATATGAATAAATATACAAACATGTGGTCCTCTAATATATTGTCTTGATTTTGAAGATAAATTCTTTGATCACTTCTAACCTTGTCTTCAGATCTGTTTGTAAAGTCCTTGGAAATTATTTAAGCATATTTTAAAAATACACAGATACTGCCTGCTTTCTGAAAAATAAATCCCTATTGTCAGTATCATGAGATACCTTGAAATATAATACATATGTTTGTGCTGGAAGAAAAAAATCCTCTTTCTGCTTTGGAAATTATGAAATACATTCTTGTTGGAGACTTTAATGGGGCAAGGTTAAAATCACAGGGAATTACACAAGTAATTGTAAAATTGTGAAAGAATATCCTTCTAGTATCCCTATGAAGCTTGCAAGTTTGGAACAACGTGTGTTAAAGAGCAAAAACTGGCATTGAAGTGTTCCTGGTACTATTGCTACCTTTTATCTTTTCTGGCATGTCTTTGGGAAACAGCGGAGAAAGAAAAATATTAAATTGAACACAGCAAATGTAATTATAAAACAAAGCCACCCACCTTGCTGCCAGGGACAGGAAGTATAATCGTCTCCTTTTGACGCAAGAATGAGTTTAACAACATATGTTAAATGAACATTTATTTAAAATAAAAGGAAATTGCCTTAAAACAGCTGCAGTATCTCAGACTATAGCACTGCAGCAGTGCAGAAAAACAGACCATTGTGGAAGGAAGGCACATGCACAAACAAGAGCACTCCCACAACCCTGTGCTGGCTAAGACAAAAGCAAAAAACAATAATTTCACAAAGCGCTCTTAAATATCTCATTTGTATTTGATCTCACCAGCTTGTTCTGCTTTTGATTTTTTAATTTTTTTTTTTAATGTTTGTTTATTTTGGTCTTTCTTTTTTCTGTGTATTTATTTGTTGGCTGCACGACTAAATCCTAACGCCCAAAGCCACTGTTTGCTGCACAATGGCACGATGACATTGGGTGTTTTCCAGTAAATTGCTTTTCACTGAGTGTCGCAAGCGGTGGAAACACCACAGCAGGCGCGTCAGAGTTAGATGCACACCTAAGAAGAATTTTTAAAAAGAGCTTTTTACACCAGAATAAATCCATTTTTCTTGAAAGCACCGGGAGTCACCTGACCGAACCCGGAGCCTCCAGGATAACGCAGCACCAGCCTGCAATGGGAAAGAAATTAAGCAGGGCTGCCTCCGCCTCGCACACGCCTTTTAGCCTGTCGACGCGTTGCCTGTCCGTATCCCTCACAGCGCATCTGTAGAGCCATTAAATTGGATAATCCCTCTGGCCTTTGATACATTTCTGGACATGATTATTTCATTACTCGCAGTATATCAGTAGGATCATAATAAAAAGGACTTCTGACAACCTGCCAAGAGTTTTGTGGCCTTGTAAACACAAAAGTGCTCTAATAAAATTTTATTAAGTGTTAAAAAGTCATAAAAAGTGAAATAACATAAACTACAAAATTTACTGTCCTCAGCAAATGCTGAAAATATCGTCCATAGTAAAATTAAATTAGCATGTAATAGCGCGGCAGCGTGGAGTGGGCTTGAAAGAGGATCCGGGAGGGAAAAAAAGGAGGGGGCGCGGAAAAGCACGAAAAGAAGGATTGCACTTGAACGGAATATGGGTCACGGGGGGTTCCTTTATGGCGATCCCCGCGTGTTCCCGGCGGGCCGCGGGGCGCGGGCGCGGGCGCGCCGCCAGGCGGCGCTGTGGGAGCGGGAATGTGGCGGCTCCGCGCCGCGACCCCCGCGGGCCGCCGGGAGCGCCCCCCGCCCCAGAAATGAGCCATTTACGGGGATTTTGGCGTCTTCTTGCAAATAAAAAAAAAAAAAAAAAAAATGGTGCGAGGAAAACAATACGGGTATATCTGGGCTGGAAGGATCCCGGCGGGGCAGGCAGAGCGGAGCGGGCTCACGACGGCTTCGGTCGCGCCGCCGCCCCGGCTCCCCGCGCCCCGGGCAGAGCGTCCCGTGCCGGGGCGGGAGAGGCCGCAGAGAGTGCTCGCCCTCTGCGGCCCGGGCCCAGCAGGAACCAGGTAAGTGCAGCCTTTGCTTCGCCGTCGGCGCTGCTCAGAGAGACGGCACGGTCGGGACGGGACCGGGCGAGCATCGCCGCACACGGCCGCGGCGGGGCGGGGGACACGGCGGGACGGGACAGGACAGGGACAGGATGGGACGGGACAGGACAGCACGGACAGGACTGGACAGCACGGAGAGGACAGGCTCCCGCCGCTGGCCGCGCTCCCCCGTGCCGTGCCGGCCGTCCTTGCCCCTGGGAAGGGGCTACGCTCGTGTCCCGGCTGCTTCGGGCCCCGGCAGCTGGGGTGCTGGAGGTGCACTGGGGAAGAGGCGAGGCAGCAATGCCAGCTTCTCGGGACATCGCTTTCCCCCTCGGGATGTCCGTCCCGTGATGCTCCATCGGGATTTGCCTGTGGCTGGCCGGGAAGGAAGCGACCACGCTGCCCTCACATGGAGAGTTTGCCGGAGCCGCACGAAATTTAACGCGGGAGGGGGAGAGAGAGGGAGGGGGGAGAGAGGGAGGGGAGTAATAGTAATAAAACAAGGAAATTGTGGGTAGAAAATATTTTAAGTTTCGTTTTATTCAGATGAAGAGGATAGCTGCTTTTCATGTGGCAAGGCTGATGTTCAAGGCCACTGTAGGAAAAATAGTGACTCGCTGCCTAAGCCTGGCTTGTCTTTGAGCCTGAGCTGGTGCCCGCTGAAGTGCAGCCGGAGCAGCCCCGGCAGGGAGCGGGCAGTGAGCGATCCATAAAGGAAAGCTGGCTGAAAAGCAGGCGATATATGAGCAGGAACAATGAGCCTCCTTCTCACTAAGAGGGAAAAAAAAAATAACCATGAAGTTATTTTTTGTAGAAATTCTAACAACTCTGTGCATTTCAGTCGCTTTGAATCTCTACACCGTGTATTAAGGCAGGGCTACAAAGAAAAACAGAAACAGTATTGTTCTTTATTTTGAGACGTCTGAATGAATGGGAAAGTTGTAGGTATAGTATAGAGCAGTGCTTGCTTTAGTTCGGCTGTCTTGAATTAAGGCTGGTTTCTAAAAATAGGTATTTCTGTTTGGACATAATTGGCTCCGTGCATGTGCAGACCATACAGCCTTAAAATGTATATTTATCTCACTGACTCAAAACTTGTAATGTTTTGTATACCCTTACGTTCATCACCTCTGTTTAAGACAATGAGGATATTACTTGGTAATTCATATATAGATTTACTGACAAATTACAGAAACAAAATACATGTGGAAAAGGAGCAAAACTCTTCCTTTTCTTCCAACTCAGATTTTTATATAAATCTTCCATAATTTTACAGTAATAACTGCAGTTACTAATGCTCACTGAAAGTTGTACTTTTCAAGCAGAAGATAATGACCACATCACTTTTTCTACTGCATTTTTTTTAAATCTTGAGCTCTACATCATCTGTGGAAACACACACGTTTTCCATGAAAGCTAAATAATGATTTTCTTTTCTCTCTAATTAAATTTTAAGTCTTCTTTCACCAAATATAATGTAAAGGCTGCAAAAATGCAAACAGAAAGTGTAGCAGCACTGTGATCAAAGCTTTGAACTTAGATGAATTAAAAAGTCAGCAAAGCACTACAGAATTCCACATACATGTGGCTAAGGTGTGTGACTACATAACTTTGAAGAGCTTTTAAGTGAAATGAAGCGGTTTGGAGTTAGTTTGCTTTACTGAAAGACTTTTCAGGATCAATACTAATATTTGTTGGATTTTGGAAACATTCCTGGAAATTCCCTCTTTAGGCTGTGGTGTGCAGACCACTCTTATTTTTAAATATCGTCTTAAAAACATAACTCTGTCATCTGGTAGATCAGCTGTTTGCTATTTTGTGCTGTTCTCTGCCTGAGCAAGTACTTGTACAATATCACAACATGAAGAATCCCATTTGTTCCCTGGGGTTTACAGACAGGAATCAGGGTACATGATTATCAGGATCAGGGTTTCAGTGGCAAGATAAACTTTTTTTCCTAAATTTAGCATTCTAATTTGTGGTGGGCGGTTTTGGAATTTTTGTATCAGCTTAATGTGATGTAGAATTCAAGAGATAAAGATACACCAGGCAACTGTAGGTTATGTTTAAATGGGCATAATAAAGGTTGTTCAATGGGCAGATGTCTGACACTGCATTAGACAGGACTGGAACTCCTTTTGTTTACATCCAGCTTCATCCCTGGTCCTTTCAGTACCCAACATTTGCAACTCCAGCTGCGACAAGCACACTGGAGCTGTGCCTAGGGGATGTTTGCAGTCTGCCTGTCAGAAGGGCCTCAAAGGTGAGGAAGGAAAGCCCAGTTACAGCAGTGTGTGATACTTGCAGTAGGCAGGGTGGATATAATCTGGGCTCCACGACTGGGGCTGCACATGTGGCACTTTTTTGGCAGGGTTTCTTTAAATGCTTGCAGAATTTAAAGGCACGCACCATCCAACAGAGACCTACCTTGCAATACATTAACCAGATCTTTCTAGGTTGATTAATAGCTTCAGTCTTTTGTTGATGGATTTTTATTTTTAATTTTTTTTTTTTTTTTTTTTTTTAGCTGCAATACAGCTGGACCCTATGCTACAGAAAGAGATAATGGATGAAATCTTGGCTCTCCTGAAGTCAGTCTCAAAACTCACTGACTTCTTTGGAGCCACGTTTTCATCAACTGCTTCATAATACTTTGTATCAGCCATATGGAGGAGATTTAAAATTGGCTTTAGAAGAAATATAAATTAGCTCCTCTACAAATGATTTGCATGGGTTATCTGGGGGGCTTTTCTCCAGGTAATATAAATGGCAACACAAAGTGTAAGCTGCCAAAAAGACAAATAGGTATATAATATTTTGATTTCCTGTAACTACAACATAACTCAACTAAAATATTATCTTAAAATCAACAAGGTTGGATTCCTCTATGTAAGACCACCAGGTCTGATGTAGATGATGCAAGGGCATGGGAAGACATTCAAAGGCACAACTGGCTATTTACAGCTCCTTAGACGTTTTAGAAGATGTGAAACTGTGTGTCAATGACGCTGTAACACGAGAGGCAGTGAGTTAAGCAGCAGAGACAGTATTAATTCACAGCCCTCGCTTTTGTACATTTAGTGTTATTGAATTGTGCTTCCCCTTGATATTTTAAACAGATGCATCATAATGGACTTCTCAAAATCTGATTTAAACCATAACACCAGGAAGTACAATTTTGCTAAAAGGGGAGGGAGGGAAAAAGAAACTGCTGGACTCCCAGCCACTGCCACAGTCGTCTTTTCACAGACGTTTTTTTCTGATCCATTAGCCTGCCAGACAAGGATGGCACCTATCCAGTGTAAATATTACATTTTCAACATTTGGATGGCATTTTGAGCAATATTTCTTATCCCCCGAGAGTGTACACTTTATAAATACAATATTATCTGCAATTCAGAGCTAGGTTGTGGTAGGATATGACTTTATAATGCAAAAGATATTTAAAGAACCCTGTGTATGGACTCATTTAGTGAAGAATAGAACGTCTTCCTTTCAGTTATTTTAATTTACAGTGAAAATTACTTAAGCACAGCATCAAACACACTTTTTTTTTTTCTGGAATACGCAGGATCCAGACATGATTTTGGAGGAATAACTCCATGTGTAGACAAGATCTGTTGCTACTGTTCAGCATAATCTGCACTGTGCATATCTTGAAGTGGAAAGCCACACTAGCATTTTTGGGACCTAATGTCCTCATTGAACTGAACTCTTCACTGTGTATATTCCAGTAATTTCCCACTGACAGTGCCAGATGCTGACAGAACTCCGCGTTGGAAATAATTATGAAAATGAGTAAATCTTCATCCATTGCAAATAGTGAATCTTCTTAGAGCAAGAACTTGACATTCCCGTTCTGTTTTAAATCCTCTTGTCAAAGGGAAAATCAGCCATATTTGCATGGAGACCCCCAAACAATTTCTTTGTGTTTGTTGTTCTAAGTAAAAACAACATAGCTGGTTTGGATAGCCTTGTGTAGGGAAGGAGGAGCCACACCCAGACAAAGCAGTTCTATCACATGCTTAGGCTGAACTATACACACTGAAATTCGTGTTTGCAATGAAAAAACCTGACCCATCTTTAACTGCAGAAGTATTGCTTGAAACTGTTTCAATATATACCAGATACAGTCCGTTAAACTGAAATAAATATAAACCTGATAATGCCAGTTTCACATTTTCCTGGTTGTAGGTATTTTTCCATACTCATTTTCTGTCGTTTTGAAAGAATATCCTTACTTCCTGACTTGGAAGTACAGAGCAATTTATTTGTCTCCTGTTTAGTCTCCTGTCTTCCCTTCAGTTTGTGGCTCATGGTACTTTGTGTCTTTGGCCTTATATTTACCCACTTTCAATGAAGTGTTATCAGTGCCGGGTGATTCTCATTTGCCCATTGCTACCTGCAGATACCACACGTGGAGGTTTGGTAGTACAGTGGAGGGCAGGTCCTGGAGCTGAGTAAGGAGGAAGCCCCACACCTACCTGGCTGGCTACAACAGCAAACTGAAAAACAAATTACAGATTTTTATAATGAAATGCTGGGTAGGGAAATTCATAGCTTTCAGGCTGGTAGAAGTGCTTTATCGTGGTCCTGAAGGAGAGACATATCAGTGTGACTGGCTGGCTCTGGGCTTGTAACCATAGCTGGGGAGTCCCTGCTGGGGTGGCCATAGCATTCCAAGAGCCTGTGGAATGCCCTGTGGTGTCCCAGTGCAGGCAGCCAGGGCACAGCTCTCTCTGGCAGACAATCGGGTCTTACATTTCCAGCCTTTGTTGCTGCAAAAATAACCCTGGAAATAAGAAGCCTGAGTAAACTAAGGAGATGGCGGGAAGCTTGGAATTACAGTTCCGAGAAGCGTGAATTGTGCCCATCATATGTGATACCTTAGAGGCCTGATAACAATGCATTCAATGCCAGACGGTATTCACTATTAATGGCAAGCTCAATGGCAACACAAATAACTGGCTAACCTGCTCATCCGACCAAGGGAGCCCATCCATATGCAGAGGAAATGCAAACTTATCAGGGCTTGAACATTCCCTGGAAAAAGGAATGTCTCAGTTCAGTATCAGGACATCTCATTCTTGTCACTCTGCACCCTTGTAGCATTGTGTATTTTGCTGAACCAGCACATACATTGTGTGCCCTGTGAGGGAGGTGAGATGGGGAATAAGCAGAAGGATCTGGCTTATGGCCCATATCAGTAGCTGGACGATGATCTTGGTGGGTCTCTTCAACTCAAAATACCCTCTGATTCTGTGAAAGCAGTACAGAATGATGTGGAATGTTATGAGAAGGGCTGATACATTAAAATTTTGATGACTAGCAAGAATAATAAAACAACAAAATAAGTTACTGAGTGACAGACACCTGCTTTGGCTTTGTACTTGTCTGAGTGATGCTAAGGCCAGTAATCTCATTTTTCTCTGGGAAGAGAGGTTTTTTTTAACAAACCATACAGCCAGTTACATCAGGGTACCTGAGAGTCTAACACAGAAATTAAACCCTGTCATGATGTCATGGTCATTCTTGACAATAAAGTCTCCTCTTCTTGTGCCACTGTTCCTGTATGAGACAAGCCAAATAACTCCTTTTGAAATGCTTTTGGTCCCTGGGACCAAAGGCTTAGGATGGATTCAGTCACACTGCCTGGAGTCCCTCTACCGCCTCGAAGCTCTGCCTTTCTCAGGGCTCTTCATAGCACCCAAAACACATTCAGTCCATTAACCACTAAAGCATCTTAGTCAGCTCCAGGCCCCCATGGTTTAGCTGTGAGCAGGGTCAGCAGAATTTTGAAATTAAATTGGAAGGTGCATACCTTCTGGTATAGATTGGTGTATACTTACTTCTGGTATATACTTACACCAAAACTTAAAATGAGTAAATTATTGTCCATCCCCTGCTTACTGTTGTTCAGAACATGCTGCATCTGAGAGCCAGAGCCATCAGAGTAAGGAAGAACAGCTGTAGTATCTCTAATGACATCCAGTGCTAGCAAGTTCTTTGAAGTTGCTTAGCTGCTATTTCTTCTCTATGATTTCCAAATGCAGAGTTTGGGGCTGGGGGTGGGAGGAAGAATATCAATGTTAAAAGCATCAGTCAGTCTACTTATTTGGACAATAGTTTTCTGTGTCACTTATGGTGATCTGAAGAGAGAAAGCAGATAATTTTTTTATGGTTATAAAACATGCATTATTTACTTTTGAGACAAAAAAAATAATAAAAACCAAAAACCCACCCTGCACAGTATTTGTCAAAGGCCAACCTACTTAGGCATTTTCACAAGGGCATTTTTCCCTTATTGTGTATGGTTGCTGATGGTGTGCCTGATCACTGGGTAGATGACTGGGCATTTCTAAAATACCACCACCACTTTCCAGCATCATCCATTCACCAGTGACACTGTCACTTTAAAATCTATCAGAAGTTTGTGAATTTTACTTTATTTCCATTCCTATCTGATCACTGTTATTCCAATACAAATGAAAGAAATGAAAGAATAGCCAGAAAGAATACAGACTGAGTCTTAACGAGCTCCCTCCACCTTGCCAGTACACCAGGGGCTGCAAGTTGCCACGTCCCTCTTAGGAGGGCCAGAACAGTCCTTAGTGCTCTGCTTGGCCAGTTTTGCCAGCCAGTGTAAGCAAATAGCAGTTTGGATGAGCTCTGGGTTTCTCAGCTCTGGGATGTGACCTGTGGGAGGAGTACTGAACCCCAGGGCTGGCAGACCCTCCTTCTGAGCTGGAAGCTCCGACTTAATGCACACAAGCTCCTCCTGGAGTAATGCCAACAAGTGCTGACACAAGATACCTCACAACTGCTGCGGGCTGTGAACACCTCGTGCTGCCCTTGCTCTCTGGTAGTGTATCTGGACCTTGTAACAATCATAGCATTCACTCCACAGCATCTGTGGTTTTTTGGGCATTGTAGATCATTACTTACTCCCTGGGAAATAGTAAGACTGTCTGCCAAAGGCCAGATTCTGCTTTCTTGACTTAAATAAGCAGGTTCCTCAGGTGACTGCAGTAAGAAAGTTACTTTTCAGCATGAGCAGAGCCAGCAGAAACCCTGGTGCTGCACTTAGTTCTGCAAGCCCTGCGAACACAGTGTGGCTACACATGGCCACTGGCTCCCATCAAAAGGCTGGGGTAGATAGCGGCACGCCCCTGGGCTTGTGTTGTAGTTGAAATAGTAAGGTTGACATACTAGTTCACTGTTTTTATTATTTTACTGTTTCAAAGCACTGAAAGGACTTTAAGAATTTTTTTTTCTGGTACTGTCCCACACTTCCCATTGTTTATACAAGTACCAGTTTATAACATTCGGTATCAGGTAATAAATTGGAAATCAAGGACATATCTGCAAGACCCTATAACAGCATGGTAGTTGAAAAATAAATAGAAATCTCAGCTGTTACTCTGCCAATGACCCAGAGAAAAGAAAGAATATAGAAAGAAAGCTGCTGACATTTAAATGCCCACATAAGAATACTAAAATACTAAGCAGCTTATGAGTATTTTGTAATAAAATACTGTCCTGATAACAGATTTTGTTTCAATTTTGTGCTTACATGTGATTTTAATGTATCCAAACTATTTTCATATATTGTTAAATGCATTTCCTCTTTTGATTGGGTAAAATAAAATGAAAGATTTCTTAAATATAATTGCCTGGAAAAGGGAGCTGTTGGTACACTTTTAAGTACATCCCATGATTGACATCTCTAGCATGTTGAAATAAATACTCCAGTAAAGTTAATCACTACATGGTTTAAGAGAAGGAATTGCCCTAACTTTTATGTATGAGTATGTTACAATGTTTAGATAAATTGCCTGATGTAGGTCATTAAAGAGGGCCCAATTCATTTTTGTCTGTCTTAAAAAGGGCTCGGAAAACATGATTTCTCATCAAACATCCACTGAAAAGACAACTCACTGTAATACACTGAGATAAAAAATGGGTTCAGGAGGGGAACATGCTTCTTTATCTGATGGGTCCATTATCCCAGTTGTCCTTGGCAGCCAATGAAGAGTCACATAACATTTACATTAATTGATTTTATTGTTAATCTGCTTGAAATTTTGTAAGTCAAAAGGCAAAAAACCTGAAAAACATGCAATCAGCCACTTTATATTGTGTTTAGCCGTAAAAAAATGCTGTTCTTCCAGAGATCCAATCACCAGCAAGCTGCAGAATGCTTTGCAATTTTTACACACACTTTTCTTTCATCTAACGCCACAGACTGCCACCTTTAACATTTATATTTTACCACTGTGGGCTGCAATGTTACATTACAATGGTGCTGAGCCCACCTACCTCTAACATCTCTTTTATGAGGTATTTTCTCCCTCAGTGTTGGAGATGGCCTG
The DNA here is from genome assembly GCA_009812075.1 of Sialia sialis. Lineage (NCBI taxonomy): Eukaryota > Metazoa > Chordata > Aves > Passeriformes > Turdidae > Sialia > Sialia sialis. The sequence continues at coordinate 10,920,426 of VRYO01002782.1, forward strand.
TAACAAAAAAAATGCTTTCTCAGTACAGGAAGATCACAACAAGATATTTCAGTGCAAAACTACACAAAAAAGATCTTACAATTGACACATTTTCTGTATATTTCATCTGCAAAGATGGAAAAACTACAGTGTAAAGGAAACCTCTACTCAGAGGAAACTTCATTAACTTCCCTAACTTCTTTTCTGGTGATTGGTGTTAGAAGTTCTGTGATAACTGACTAAGTTCTATCTGGTTTAACCTTTCTCCTCTCCACACATTGCTGTCAATAATGCATCCAGATAGTCAGCAGAGTAGGATGTTACGTGTATTCTGAAACTAAATGCTACCTGTTTAGAAAAGATTTCAGATGTGCCATTGCTAACCAGAGGTGGGCAAAATCCTCCGCTCAGGTAATTTATTTATCAGAGTAAACAATCCATAAACAAAATTTTTTTAATTCCCAAATGCAATAAAACTTCTTTTGTCTTTAAATTCAATACTAAAAGATCAATCAAGACACTTCTAATTCTAATGTGCAACATTTTTTAATACCTAGTACTGTGTTTACGGTATGTAGCTAGAGTCAAATTTGCTTGTGCTAATTGTCGATAATTGAGGTGATGATTATTTTATCAACAGCAAGCTTGGTTCCTGAGGGTTTGATTTGGAGGGAGCCCAAGTAACTGCTGCCTGCTGATGAAGCTGTTCCACTGTGTTACCCTCCTGTCAAAATGGGTTAACACAGTGTAGCCCATGGCCACCATGCTGCAAGAGTAGCATTCCAAAAAAGAAAGGTCTCGACAAAAGAGGGGGATGAAATCCTGTCACAGAAGGAGCTTTTCTTTGCTCACTCCCAGTGAGTTGCTCAGCTCACCGAGGACAGACCTTCACTGCATGCACGCATCTGGCCCAGCCTCTCTTCATGTATCATCATTCATCAAGTGCTGTCATGTTAGCCTTGCTGTCCACATTCCTCTAGCACACCACAGAAAACTTTCCTCTCAGCACCTTACATTTCACTGCCTCGTGGGCATCCTTTGTTCACTTTAACAACAAAATGGTGCCATTCAGGAGCTGTAGCAACATAATTGGTACTTACACAGCACAGTCCACCAGTCACTGAGAGGTCTGTGAATGCATCGTCAGGCTAGGATTTCTGCAGTCGTTCACTGCTCCAAAAAATGCAAATTTAATATTTTCATGATGCATTTTGTCCCTGTGATTTCAAGAATGCTTTGTAAATACCCGTTCTCTCCATGTACATACTAGGTGAAGCTGGGAAGTATTAAGTCTCTGTGGAATATGAGAAAAGAAAAGCATCAAATTATACTTGTCTCATTTGCTGCAATATAGATGCTGTGAACTCTGGTGGTCAAAAGCACTATTTCTGCTCTTTAAACATAATTTCAGATTTTTCCACTTAATAGTTCAGTCCTGACGGCAAAGTAGGCCAGTGTATTGCAGCTTTATGATTTTTGAGACTAGACTCATGCAGACAGAGGTTCCCTGCTGTCTGTGAAATGGGAGGCTGCAAGGGCAGTGCCTCCCAGGAGTGACATCCATGGAAAAAGCATGGACAGGACCATCAAGCAGTTCATGCAGTTCATAGGCTGAGCTACTCCTCAAAGGGTGGTATTTTAACTTTTATTTTTATTGCATTTTCATCTGCTGTGCTTCTGTCTGAGGCCATTTTTAATAGGCTTCCATCACTTATACTTAGATCATTATCATTGAGGACAAGGGTAGAACCTCCTTATCTGTGTACTTTAATACACAGTCCAGTCAGGTCATGAGCAGGTCGATCAGGCAAATGTGAGGTACCTGCAATCTCCTGATCCCTTTTACCCCACTGTGGTTCTGGGAGAGTTTTTTTATTGTATTTCTATACACATTTATCCATTTCTTCTCCAACTACCCCTCAAAGCCTGGATTTTGTCTCTTTGCCTTATCCAGCAACCTTGTCTCTGCTCCATTCTCTGCTGTTTGTTCTATATGACTACATGAGATTATTATTCTCCAAAAGAAAAGTATGTTGGGTTTTTTTTTTCTTAATTTTCTCTCATCACATCCCATCCCATTTGTCTCCTCAGTCATCACAACTCTCTTATCTTGTCAGGATCAAACTCTTGGCACCATCATTAGGTATTGCTTTCTGTTGCCAGTATCTACTCAGTACTATAGATAACCTTCCCCTAGTACATCTGTTTTCATGTCTTTGTACATCTTCTTGCTGTTCAAACTATGGAGTGACTCAGCTCTATGCAGCCTTTTCTTGACATGGTTCTGTCTGTATTTGTTTAATGAGATTCACCTCTAACAGTCATTTAAAATTTAGGCATGTAGACAGAGCAGTAGTTCTGTCAACATGTGAATCACTTGGATTAGTCTTTGAGTTGAACAATTAGCAATTAACTCAAAAATAATAAACTGTTGAGGTTTACTAATGGAGAACCATGCGGTTCTGCCAGCGTTGTACTGTAGATGAACAGAGCACGGGTCTGTTTGCAAACACTGAATTAACCAATGTATTTCAGAAGAAAAATGAATTTTTGAGGATCTGTGTTCTTTCCTCAATATTTGACATGCAACAATATTGTGTCACTGTGCCCTGAATATCTTGCTGCTTGCCTGTGACACAGTCCATGAGGCACAACAGCTATGAAATGTGGATTCTTCTGAGACATTTCATGCTTGTCAGGTTGGCAACCTATTTGTGCTGGTGATGAGACTTGTCTGAGTTGCTGGGCATTGCAGGCCTGTTTCTGTTTACCTTGCCAGCCCATTTGCAGCCAGCTGTTCTCCAGCAGGAGACAATGTTAAAGCAAACACACACATGGAAATTGTCCGTAATAATTAAGATCCCAAGGCAGCAAGTCCCTTAAACACATGCTTAACTTTGTTTAATCAGGTGACCAGTCTAAAGCTTCTGCTGAAATGTCTTCTACACTTGTTCTATTAGAATTTCCTTAAGGTAATAAAGAATAATTATGTTGGTCTTCCATGCATATGTCATCCAAAAATGCCCATGTGGCTTCTGAGTGGGCATTTTCCTGTAGCTGTTCCTTTCATATTTTTGATTCCTCCCCCTTTTGATTCTCTGACAGTACTTCTGCCCACCAAATTGTCAATTTGATGACAATTTCTCACTCATTATATCTTTTATTATTAAAAAAAAAAAGAAGACTATTCATGTTTTAAAAACTGCTTCTATAGCCTATCTCTGCACCCAAGATACCATGGCTTATGTGCTTTGTGGGAATAAATGTGCTTAATAAATGCCTTTGAACATGATCATCTTGGTCATTATCATCAGTATTTAGGAGATGAGCTTCCCCATATTTTGTTGGTATTCATTAGAAGATTAAAAGTTGTTACTATGCAGAAATGGAAATAGATATCTGTAGCAACTCATAGTCTTGGAGGACACTTAGCAATTACAGATAAAGCGTGATGTAATAAAAGGTTTTAAGACACATGACTTAGAAAGTAGACATAGCCAGTCATGGGCTCAAACATTTTTCTGAGGAATAACCCTTGCCAGACCATCTGTTGCTTCTCATTTTTGCGAATTCCCAGTTTGGGTCTGCCAGGTGAAGTACTTTGGAAAAATAGAATTGCCCCTATGGAGAGGTGTAGGTGGGTTATAAGGCTGCAAGGACACAGACCAAAACTCTCAGCTCTCCCCAGAAAGGTGTCACTTGTCAGGAACATCAAAACAGAGGTTTGGTGCAGCTGGGTAAATCAGTACAAGCAGGCTCACTGCAGCTTACCTGCAGCTTTCAGCTAACACAGTCCTGAACTCTGGGTAGTGTGCTTCTTTCCTAAGCAGCCACAAGAAAAACTATCAGCAGTTTAAGAGCTGAACATTTCTAAGAGGAAGAGATTTAAGAATCTGACCGACCTTTACTGGAAAGCTTTTCTGGCCATTACTTCTCTGACTGGAAGTCTGTCACAAACTTGAGGTAAAAAAGCAAATGTAGGTTTCTCCACCATGGTTAATTCTTAGCCTGCTATATAATATATACACAGGAAAAAGCTACTTCTCAGGATCTGAGTATCAAGAACCTCCTCATCTCCAAGCTTGCCTCAGACAGCTGTATGCAAGCCAAAACCTCCTGCATGGTCATTGGCTCCCATGCAAATAGAGAGGAGCTCTGCTGCTCCTTTCCCATCCTCACATGGTGGTCTGAGGAAATACCGGAGTGGACACCTCAGCACCACTCCATGTTCCTCTGGAGAAATAACCCATGATGCCAAAAAAAGGAAAAAAGCTCCACCATGGTTACTGCCAAATACCATCAACCTGCTATCAACAACAATCTGCATGACAACAGAGAAGTGTTTCTGTCTATGACAAAGCATAGTGGAGCCATCTGCTCGCAGTGTGTGGCCTGAGTCTTGGGCTTCAAGAATGTATGAAAAATTCGTAGCACATTTCTGAATGTCCCATCTCTACTGCAGATGTTTTAATATGCACAGTAGTGTGGTGCTGTGGCTCTCACATACCATAGCATTTGCAGTTTCTTAATGTCTTTAATGGGTGGTTCTAAACATGCTGGTTATCATTTGCAACCACCGTTCTTCCCCTCATGACTGGATGGCATGAGATACAATAATGGTGGCATTTCATCTCTGCAGCAGCTGTCAGAGGCCCTCAGTCTTCTGAAACTTTGCTATCAGAAATCAAGAACAATGGAGTTTCATTGCTTCTTTTGAGTTCTTTTGAGCTGTAGTGCCACCATGGCAAAGGGGCCAGAGAGAGTTACTGGTTTCTGTGAGTGAGATCCATTTTTGCTCTTTTGCCCTCAAGAGAGCCACACTGGGGATGGTGCACGCTTCTGTAGATCCACACTGTCCTGTTGCACAGGGCATTGATCCCTTTTCCTGTTTAGAGGGAATCTCAGAGAGGAATGTGGAGTAAATCTCAGAACAGAGAGCTGAAAAACATTGAAACTGAATTTCAGTGGTGTGGTGGATATTCCCCCACAAAGCCACATAAAAAATCATAAAAATTGAATTCTAGACATTAGGAACTCTTAGCCAGCACTTTTAGACACCATGGATACTTATTATCGTGTCCACATTGTAGGGGTTTTGATAATCTACGATGTAGCATAGATATAGTCACAGAGACTTTACCTACCTACATTTATCATTCTGGAAAGATCATGTCTATTAATCACAGATAAGAGCACAGCCTATTGTGTCCCTGACAATTACAGCTCTCTGCCAGCAGAGCAGACACAAATGCTAAGATGAACAAAATGTAAGGTCTCTTTACAGGGTTTGGGTTGTTTGGGTTTTTTTCATAAAATCTTGTACATACTGTAAGTATGAATTTCTGTGGTGTTCTGTAAGTGAAACTTCAGCAGGGAAAGGAGAGCAAATACCTCTTTCTAGCTGCTACAAAGTATGCAGCAATTTTCAGTAGGGTTGGAGGGTTGCCCTGTCTTTGTGTGAGCTGTGCTAGAGAGAGCTCACAAAACACAGCTTTCAATATATAGGAGCTGACGTGCCACCTCAGCACAGAGCAAATGCAATTCCTCACTTCCTCACTTCTGGAGGTAAGGAGAATGACCTCATTTTTCCTTTTTGGAGGGGAAAAAAAAAACAACAAAAAAACCCCACCACACCTTTGTAAAATGTTAGTAGAAAGGAGAAAGAGAAACCACAGCAAAAAAAATTTCAAAATTAACAAATAGATGGATAAACAGATGGTAGATGTGATCCCTGGTTCTGCAAGTATGAACTATTTGAATTGGGCACTTCCCAGGCAGGTCTCACTTGTTTTGAGTCTGTGACTCTTCTGCTAGGCTGGACCAAGCCTGCATATTCTCTTTTATCCATGTTTCCAACTGCAGAACAAGCTAAGAAACTTTTCCTGACAAAGGAGTCATTGAAACTTTCCCTTGAAAATGTCTCAATTTGACCAGTAAGCATGAACAAATTATCTAATCAGAAAGTCCTCAGTTATGAAAAACAATCTACCCATTTATGCCTGAGCAAGATCAAAACTTTTAGCATTTGGTTGTGCATTTTGCAATTTCAATTTCACTTTATCTAAATAAATAATAGTACAAAATAGGGGTTTTTTGGTCAGAACTTCTTCATGTGGCTTTGCTACCTTCCCAAGTATTAAGCCAGTTTGAAAAAATAGCATTTTTTTTCTGAAATTCAATTTATTAATCCCTTCTGTTGGACTCTTGTACACTCTGGAGGGCAGATCTCTGATCTTCATCTGTCAAGCATCCAGTACATAATGCCGTAAAGCACTGACACAGGAACTTGGAAAACTGCTGGTTTTTGTGGTTCCCAGTACAAGGAGTCCAGGTCACAAATGTGTTTTGCACGGTTGGGGCAGGTGATGGCACATGCTGGGAGCTGCCACCTGGGAACCCTGAGGCACCTTTGGGATACTCAGAGCTCTTGTCAGAGCCATACCCTTCCATGTGTCCTTTCCATGGAAAGATGAGGGAGAAACTGGGATCAGAAAATCTGAGCACATCTGGGTCTTACCTGCAGGAGGCTCTGAGATGGAGCAGGCACTCCCACTGCTGGGTGCACACACCAGACATACCCTGGGTTTCCTCTCTCAGACATGGCCTAAGGGGCTGCTGCGGTGTAAATGATAATTTATTATAGAAGCACATACATCTGCAAGAATAACATGTTCATAATAATTAATACATGCTTTCAGGGTGATTCAGCGGCCACAAAGAGCACTTTAATTTGCTTCCTAATTTCCCCAAAGAAGTTACCTGCTATATGAGAAATCCAAAGCAGTGTTCTTCAAGCCCTAGCAAGATATCCAATCCTGCAAACAAGACAAAAATTGCTCACGTTTTTTTTCCTTATAAACTGATTTTTAATTTATTTCTGTCAGCATTCTGAATTCTGAGTAAGCTTGCTGCTTGAAGACCAGAGATAGTACATTTTAAGACAATTTGGATTTTTGAGTTTTACAAGTTAGAAGAGAAATAACATTTACTCTTGGTAGCTATATATTTCCCCTATATTTATTTTCAAATCAGCTGGGTTTTCTGCAGACAAAAGAACCCTCCTTTTCTTGCCTTTTAATAGAAGGATTTATTTATATTTTAATTCAGGAAGGCTGCTATTTGGAGAGAGTGGAAGGTCTGGGAGGAGGCTGCAGCATGTCATTGGGGCAGTTGTGTATTTGTAGCATTTGTTCAGGAACTAAAAGTATGAGCCTTGGCTTGCTTGACAAGAGAAAAGCTGTTGGCATTCCGGGTCCTGCTACAGGTTCTTCTGAAAAGCGTTTCCATTGCACACACCACTTTCCCAGTCAAAAATTCATCCTCTGCTCCTGCACCTGCTCTCACTGCAACACACCTTTGGAGTGAATCCACAGCAAGTGCAGTGGCATGGGGTGCTGTGGCAGGAGGGAAAGATATCTTCCTATTAGGCTAAAATGGCAAAAGCAGCATTATTACAGCAATGTAGGCATTAGTTTTCTTCTGTAAAGATGAATATTTTACTCCGCGTTGTTAATTTACCCTTGTATATCAGATTTTATCTGACCAACAAAATCCTGTCATCAACCAGAGATCTCAGCTACTCCCAATATCCCATCAGGACTCTTAAGAAGCTTCTGATATTCATGAACATTATGAGTGTTATAAGATAATGGCAATCTTTTTCTTTGTTAGGTAGAATAAGATGGGTCACTAAAAACTGTTGGCTTTGGGATCAAATTTCTCCCTTCTGATCATGCAGAAAATAAAAGGCAAACTGACAAGCTGATGTTAGCTGAATCTTACAGATCATTTACAAGCACTGTTTGGGTTTTTGGTTGTTTTGGTTTTGTGCTTTTTTGTTTGTTTGTTTGTTTTTAATTTAGATACATTTACCTTTGAATTCTTGCATGCAACTGAACTTAACCCTAATTAAATCCAGAGCCTTGGAAATGTTCTTGGGAAGAAAAGGATTTCTCTGCAACTGAGAAATGCTTTCAGAAATGTCAAGAATGAAACCTCTGAAAAGGCAAGTTAATGAAAACTTTTTTGGAAGACATAAATGCGGTTCACAGGTGCTTTCTGTGACTGGGAGTGTTTGGGGTGTTGGAAACTATGCTCAGGTCTCTGTCACTGAGATGAATTGATGTCACCTCAGCAGAGCTGAAACCCGTTTGCCTGTCATTGTTAGGAGGGCTATGCAAAGTGAGTCAGTATGGATGCAGTCTTTAGTCAATAAGGGATTTTCATATGCAGGACATCCTTCATTGTTTTGTGCTGGGATTTAAGAACCAATGTGGCTGAAGCTGAGTCACATTGTGGGGACACAAAAACCACAAAAACTACAGATGTGGTTTTCAGCTAAGCATTTGAAACTCCTCTAGAGATAAAGTAGATCCGTGTCTGAAACAGTGTATTAACATTTTTATTGAAATATTCTTTCACTGTTGTTGTGTTCAGGGACATGTTCACTAGCACAGGCAGATGTGCAACTAAAAGCATCTGAAAATATCAGATTTATTTATTTATTTATCACTAAAATATCTAGGAACTGCATCAACAGGCTACTCACTTTGCACGGGCCACCAAGGAGACATCGGATGCTAATGAACTTGAGCCTTTGCTGAGGTGATGTAGTAGCATAGGTCATTGAGTTGAATGAGTAGAATTTACCAAAAAGTGTTGGTAATACGCATGCACTTAGCCCAGAGTGACATCACTGTGCTAAATCCCTTGTACAGGCAGAACTGAGATGCTGAGTGTAGCAGAGACATGGTCAAAAGAGGAATTTAGGGAATCTGTTCTGCAGCCGTGGTGCTAACAATGTTCAGAGTTGGTAAGTGCTGTAAAGACTGTATGCCATGGAAATCAAGGAAAGACAATCAGCCAGAAGTAAGTGATTTATGTCCAAGTTGTTGTATCCTGCTGCATAACACAGGCACAGGAGTAAGTTCCTGGGTAGCCAGTGATATCAGCTACATTTTTGTTGAAAAGATATGCTTTTAGAAACCCTCTGGAGCTCCACTACACTCTGCCCTATCCTACTGAAATCTTCTTATCTTCAGCCTTTTGTTCTTCCTTGTCCTACACTTCTCCCTAATTTTACTGGGAAAACCTTGGCATCTCTGTTCATACAGCTTGAGTCACTCCCTCTTTCTGAAAAGCAGATAGAAAGAAGAGGCAGAGTATTAGAGCAAGAGCAGTCTTGTTTTGATGTCAGTAAGAGTTTCATGTAAGTTGCAACAGCAGTCCCAAGCATAGAAAGGACTATCTATGAAACTGCTTTTATAAATGACATTTTGTGAATGTTATGTAAGCTGAACTGATCCACAATACCTAAACTTTTCATTCCTTTTCATGGCAGAGGAAAGAAAATATTATAAATATGTAAAATAAGGCACTAGTACATTAACATAAATAACTAATAAATTGTAAATCTTTGTAGAAAACAGAAAACTGCTAATGGAATAATGCACATTTGTTGATTCTCGGAGCAGACACTGGCCATACATCATGCACCAAAGCAAGTGCTAAGAGCATCAGCATGTAACAGCATTATTTAAACTTCTTTTATGGGAGAGATTAAATAGTCATTAAAGCAGCCCATACTGAGTCACTGGTTCCATTTTCTATTTTCTATTTTTTTGTTTGCATATGAGGAGCTATCACAGGATTTGGAGTTTTTATTAGTACTTATATCCTTAAAGCCGTTACCTTCATGGCAGCTGACCAGCACATTATCAGTAATGAAAACTGCCCTTCCAAAAAGACCAGCCCAAAGATCAGAAGCATAAGATTCAATAATTCCATTGGGTAATCCTTCTTCACTTTATCTTGCCAGACAACCTCAGGAAAGGGTTATCATGTGGTCAGTCATTCCATTTCTTTGCTGCTTTGACCATCAGATACTACAATGGGCCAAAGCTGGTATTGGCTCCTGGCCCACAAGAACTGACCCAAACCCATCAGCCATTGCATGTAGAACACAAAATACAGTGATAAGATAAATGATCATTACTGTTGACCACCCTAGTCTGGCACAGATTTAAATGAAGAAGTTAAGGACATAGACAAAGGTACATGAAGATCAAAGCTCCTACAAGGGTGGTTATTTTCAAAAATATGGATTTGTGTTACGATCTTGATTCAAGTATTTTCCCCTGCATGTTTCTGCAGCTCATGGGGTAACTCACATTCTTAAAACTAAGCTGAAATGGAAGCCAAAAGTTACTGCCCACATCAGCCTTCCTCCATTTAGCATTAGGGACACCAGGAACAAAAAGTAACCTACTCTTCTGGGGAGGAAACTATTAAATCTCATACATCCAGCCAGGGCATGGGGAAAGCCAAGTGCCACAACTGTGCTCTGGTATATGCGTTGTAACTTTGGCCCTTTCTTTTGTTTAGGAATGAAAATACTTTAGAGCCAAGTTAAAGGGATGAATTGCAGATTGGAAGTCTTTGGGTGTTGATGCTCTTTATGCCAGATAAAACAAATAATAAAGCTCGATGGAATGGAAATCTCCATAGTCTGCCACACACTGAATTTGTTTATGGTTCACTTGGCAAAATTTTTTTTCCCCTTGGACAATAAATAGACTTTTAAGCTGAAAGTCAATTTTTACTTTAAGAAAGCTCTGGCTGTAAAAAATGGACAAATTAACAGCAATGAGCACTTTCACACAGGAGAAAATGATTCATTAACTGTTCTTTCACCATTGTAGAAGAGCCCATTTTTGGCTGGTCCTCAGAGAGTCCAAAGATGCTTATAATACAAGCAACGTTTAGAAAAACTTCATTGCACAGAGAAAATTCCAGGCTTCAGTTTTCTTCTTGAGAGATTTCAGTAGTTGCTTTATTCCCTCTCTGTGTGTGTGTGTGTGTGTGTGTGTGTGTGTGTGTTTATATACAAAATTAGGTTCTAGCAAAGGCAAAGTGCATTTATGCAAAAAGCAATTCATCAACCACTTCTGTGCTCAGAATTCACTGAGGTAATTTAGATACTTTAATGGCAAGGTAGTTTAGGTAAGGTATGCAATAAATGTTTCCCCCAACCCCTTCAAACAGTTAGAGTAATGGAAAATGTGCGCTCTAAATGAATCTTTTCACTAAAGTAATTCTTGTTTTAATTATTTATCAGTTAGAAGATATGAAATATAATGACATAGCAAACTTCTCTGGAATCTCTTTTCATGTTGAGGGAGCACTCTTACATTAGCTGGAGTTTTATGCAGGCTGTAACTAAAAGGCTAACATAATGCAGTGTGCTGCGCTAATCTGTTTCTTGTAATATTAAATGTGCAGCGAGCACCTACCACAATGAGGAGACCCTTTGGATCTATTTGCAACAATTTCACCATGGCCTTGACCTTAGTGATGTCAGGCATATATTATATCTCCACTATAATTTACTATTGACATCATGGATTAAATTTGTTGTTTCAGCTAATGCAACAGAGCAAGCAAGGTAGATTGTGAAACAAAGCCAGCTGCTGAAATACGAGGGTTGTCAAATATAAATTTACAAAAGATATTCAGACAGAGCACAGAAGACAAAAATAAATGGACAGAGAAGCTGTTTTTGACAGACTGCAAAGGGCTAGAGACTTAAACTTGAGCATTGTAAATCCAAATGTCACAAAACACTGCTACAGAATGTGAGACATGTCTATTTCTCAGGAATATAAATGGTGATATGAAACCAAACTTTCAAGATGCTGTGCATTTTTGAAAAGTCTATCACTATCTCCTGATAAGAAACTTAGTGATCTTTTCCTCTTAAAAGAAGGAAATTCATCATTTAAATTCCGTGACCAACATAGCAACTGTATTTGGGACAGGTAGTTTATAAAAATAGTAAAAAGAAAAAAAAAACTTACTACAGTTTTTTTGGATTTCCAGAAAAATATATTAAACTGACTGATATGTTTGTTCTCTTGGTGAAATTCAGCCAATCATATATAATTAATTCTTATTTGGGTATTCATATGGTTAGATGGTATTTTTCAGCTGTTATGTGTCTGTGGAAGAACTGTGCTATACAAAAACAAAATCCCTTATTTTTTAGTTGTTATGTCAATCACTTAACTCAGGTGGCTTCTCTTGCTAAGGCTTTTCTGTGACTGCCTGTCCATCTGAGAAAGGACTCAGTAAAGTGAGATACCTATGGAGCAAAGTGGGCAGCACTGCGCATGCAGGCCTGCAGCTGAGGCTGGGGAGCATCCTGCAATGGCCTCAGCTTCCAAATTCTCATATCATTAAGTCAGTAATTGAGGCTGGAAGACGAGGCACAGCATCTTGGCCAAAGGCTCCACCTTGGAGACTTTCAGCTCTGTGTTTGACTCAGCAACAAGCATGCTCTTTCTTATTTCTTTGCGTTGAGGGAATAGATCCAACCTGAGGAAATTAAATTCTGACTCCATGACCTAAATAAGTTGTCAGCTCAAATTTAAGAGGAACATATCATAGTCACAGGACCATCAATGAAGCAACTGTGGGTTCTACCAAAATGTAAACAGAGGGCACTGTTTTGGTAAACACAGAGATGGGAATGATACCTTTCTGTGTGACATCTGGAATACCTCCAAAACAGCTGCATTTTGTGGAACCTTTTCTTCCAGTGCAAATCCATTAATGGCCTGAGTGATGGGGTGGCTACCTCTGGCAGTTGAAGAGCAGAGCAGGTAAAATAATGGCTAGCAAGAGCAGGGTTTGTTTTGAGGGGGCTCATGGTTTCTTGTTGGGTTTTTTCACTACTCAAAAGGCCTAAACTTAAATAAAAATTAGGATGGGTTAAAGCAATGTTTTGACACATGACTAAAAGCAGTGTTAAGACAAATGGTCTGTAGCTTTCTCCTGCTGTGTCAAAGATGCTGTGGAAGATGATCAGTGTAGGCCAAACCCAGAGAAATTCCATGCTCCACACACTGCAAACACCTCTGTGGAGCAGCTCAAATACACTGAGCTGCAATAGGTAAGAGCAACAGCATGCCACATGAGCTTAGCATTAATTTTGATTCATTTTGCAGGTCAAGCATGAAATGCCTCTTGTAGTGCTCTCTGGTGCTAAACGATTTACACCACTTTAGAATTTTCCAATCTTAACATCAATTATTTGTGACAATTTCAGATAGCTATCTAATTTTGGCAATGCAGTATTCTTACCTAGGACTTCATTCCCTATATATTGATTTCCTCTAAGCTCTGTTTTTTTGGGAATATCTTTTACACTGATACACCTGGTTAGCAGATGTGGCTTGGCTATTATATGTGATGCAATTAATCTGGAAGGCTGGCATCACAGGACATTCTGTGATGCTGTGGCAGCATTATTGTGATTCATTAGTGTCACTTCCTCAGCAAGTTGTAATTGGCAGTGCATATTGTTTCTGTAAAAAATCAGTCACTGTCGTAGTAGGAAAAAGAATGGCATATTTTCTTTTCTGAGGAAAACAAAGGTTATCCTTGTTTACACATCTAGAGTAAATGTAAAATGAGCAAGCTCAATCCTTAATTTGCCTCTTCTACTCCACTGCAAAGCCTAGGTGTTAGAGGATGGCGTTGAGATGCATTCACCAGACAAAAAGTGTTTCCTATTATTAATGGCTGGAGGAGCCCTCTGTGTAATCAAAGGGCACAGCTGCAGTGATATACGGCCAGTGACAAACGGAGAGATCTTTCCTTCTCACTGCTACAAGCTTGCCAGCTTGCAGCCAGCAACTTCCAGCGCTGTATATCTGCAAGATAAATAGCACGAGATATGAATATACGCAGTGCTTACAGTCTTGAAAAGTATTGTTATATCCCCCACATACAATCATTCTAAATATGACTTGAGTGCATTTTTCACAATTTCAGAGCTATTCTTGCTGTGTGGAAATAGATACAGTTTCTGAGCAGAGATTTAAAACCCTCTAACAGTGCTGCTTTCGGAGGTCTGGTTTGGAAGCGGATGTTGTACAGCTGATGGTGTCAGCAGAGCAGCTTTCATGAGATTCATAGCTCTCTTCTGCAGTGACAAGCAGCACTGAACTTCTCAGTGAAAGGAATCAGCTAAAGGATATACAAGAAATCTTTTTTATTTTTCTGAGGCGCCTGTGACAAAGCAATCTAAGGAAAGACCTCTTTCTCTTCAATGTGTGTGTATTTCAGAAAAAGCCATGTGAGCTGTTTCTTTCATAGTTGTTTCTAGTCACGTTTAAATCCTTCTGTTTTTACCAAAAAATGATATTCTGTGTAGCACCATTCCCTTAAGCTAAGGATGTATCTGAACTGAAACAAAATAGGGAGACAATTGTCAGTGAAAAGCAAACAAAGGTTCTTGGTAAATAAAAAATTATGCGCCCTTTAGCCTGGTTTGGTATAAGTGAGTTCAGATTTCCACGAACACGAAACCAAAGCTGTCAGTGGGCAAGGCCAGCCCTTGCATGGAGCCAGTGTCAGGAGAGAGCCCCACGCACACACACGCACATGCAGGCACACAGGCGCACAAGGAGGAAGTTGGTGCAGCTCTGTGACCTTTCCATGAACCTTCTAGGAGATGCAAAGATCAGTCAAGAAGCCAAAGGTCAGCATTCATGCTGGTCACAAGCAAAAATCAGTTTTAACCAGTCACTGGAAGAGCGTTTCTGCCCCTTGAGTTATCTCAGCAAAATACTAATAATTGCATTTTGGGTTGTGGAAAATTGACTCAGTCAGTGTTTAGTGTCTCAGCATGGCTCACTGTTGCTGCACTCATTTGACAACTTGTTAGAAGCTGTGTTCACTTTTCCACTGTAATATATCTGTGCAGGGGGAAGATGGAGTTAAATAAAATGAAGGAAGTGGCACAACGTGAGAAAAATCTGGGAATTCAGAGTGAACAGTGCCACTGCTGGTGTTCGTGAGACACAAAAGTATGAGCTGAAGAAAGGAAATTACATGTTGATTGCTATGAAGAAAAACATTGAGTTAAAAGCAAGCAACAGTAAAGGAAGTCTGCAATTTCAGTTGTAATTGACTTGTCCAGCCTCTCACGCGGTACTTGGTATCAGATTATCCCACAGTGGTATCTTTGTTTAAATCAGAGGTTTTTTTAAAAAAAGAGAATCAGAATGAAATATACAAGTAATATAATCCTACTTTCAGCAGGTCAGAAGTGAAAACAAATGTGGTGATTTTGCTTCTGCTGTAGCCTGAGGTGGACATTTGCCCATGTGACAGCATACAAGATACATTTTAGCACAAAACTCCCATTGACTGCAAGGGGACTCTGATCGAACCCAGACACACAAGCGCTGTATCCTAGAAGAAGCACAAACCTCTACCATATGAGTGTCTTTACTACTGCAGGCTGGGAGGATTTTTTTCTAAGAAATCAGTTATTAGGAACATTATTTTGTTTCCCCTTGCCTTTGCTTTTCTCACTGGCACAGTCTAATAAATTAATAGTAAAGTTCCACGTAGGAAAAATGATGAGTGAAGCTCAAGAGATGAAGATGTGAAATTTTGGTTATGGACTGGAAAAGGACACCTTGAGTCTTCAACAGTGTACTTTAATAACAGCAAGTGGTTCTTGAATATGTTTTTATCTAACATATGATGAAATCTCACAATATATTCTTCAACTCAGAAAGTTTTCCAAGTAAAACAAAGTAAAGGGAAAAGAACATAAAAATATTTTCCCCATATTGGCTTATAGGTGACTTCAGTTATTTCTCATGCTTATTCTTTTTTGAGTCATGTGGATTATTTTGATCACTTCCTCTTTTAACTCCTAAAGCAAATTATTTCACCAATAATTTCTCACTCTGGCTAGTTTTACTATGCTTTTTTTTGTGAAAAACAAACCAAAAAAACAAAACAAAACAGTTGGGTTTGTTGTCCAGTTTTTGCACTAGCATATGAGTGAAAATGCCTCTGCACGACCCAAAACTGCAGTATTTCCTGCCCTGTCACTGAGAACTGAAGTGCTTTTCAGAACAGGGTCAGGAGCCATCAGGAGTACTGAGGGTGCTTTGTGCCTGCCTGAGCAGTGGGAAGGCAGCTCCTCGCAGCTGGGAGCTCCCACCTGGACAGAGCTGAGCTGAAGCTTCCAGCTTCTTCGTGAAGGGGTCGGGGACTACGGATTCAGTGGTAATTCTAGATGAGGCTTGCACTGGAATACTAAAGTAAGGCAAAGATTAAACAAGTTCAGGGCAGGCAGTATTTAATGTAATAATATAGGGAGGACTTAGAGCCAGGACTACTCCTGTGTCTCCATTACAGAGAATAACGGAAAATCTGATCTTTTAATCTTTCCGCAAATATTTTAACTCCTTTTAAAGTCCTTCTGATGATTGCATTTACTTCATGATTGTGCCAGCACTTCTGTGTGTGGGAGTGCTCGTAGATCCTGAAGTGACTGTGGAGCCTCTTCTTGTTCCATCAGCCAGTCAAGAAATATTACCCAGCAGCAAATAAATGGTGCTGGCCAACTTCTGCTCGGGTATGAAAGCATCTTGCCAGGGAACACTCTGATCCACATACACTGACTTCTTTTAAAAGCTGGAAGAGTCTGAGAGGACTCTAAAAGATGCCAAAGCCATGCTAATGTTTTTAAATGGTCAACACTATGACTAATAGACATTCAACCTATTAAGATGAAAAGAGGGATCATCTCGGTCTTGGAAGCTTAACATTGGAGACAATCAGTACATAATTAAATGACAGCAGCAGAACATTCATCTTGGCACATTTTCAGGGAAGTTAAGTCTTGTCAGACAAAGAAGGTCTTAGGTTGTTTTTTTTTATGAAATAGCAAGTTCTGGTGATAAAACCCCCAACAAAGCAACACAGTCACACTGAACGGGCTAAACCAAACAAAGAGATGATATTGAATACTGAAAGTCACCATGCTCTGTTGAGGCCTCACAGGCATTGCTCCTCTCCTGTTCTACAGCTGATGGTAACAGCAAGGCAGAGGCAGGAACACACCACCCATACAGGAACAGAGCTGGTCTGGTGATAGTAACCAGTCAGCCAAAATCCTCGCATCCCAGGCAAGTCCACAGAGCCAGGGTTGGTCTGGGGTCAAGTAAGGAAGTCAGGTCAGCAAGGCCAGTAAAAAGCTGCCACAGACACAGCTAAAATGTGACTTCAGCAAGGGCAGAAGCCTGACCTTAAATGCAGCTTGGAAGCCCACTGGACAAAAGCCTCACCACAAGGCTTTCTCACAGCCTGGCTGCTTTCATAGCAGCTTGATCCAGGGTTCCACAACCACACAGCATTAGAGCAGCCCGGGGTGCAGCAGTGAAAGCCATGGTGGGGCTGAGGAGAAGAGCCTGCAGAGCAGCTCAGAGCCTCAGCTGGGATTTGGGAATCACGGTAACTAACCAAACACAGACTTTTCATAAAATGTACAGAGGACGATGTGAAGGCAAGGAGGTACACTCACAGCCTTAACTGGATTTCAGAAGGGGCTACAATACCTGAAAATAGCATTAGTGAAAATGCTTGTGGGAATATTGGGTTAGTTCTTGAAATACACTATGAAACAAAAAAAAAAAAAAAAACAAACAAAAAAAAAAAGGTTTAAAATGCCCTCAACATTCAAAGAAAATAATAGTCAGGAAAACATGCCTTAATCTGTTGAGGTTATCCAAGAAGGAGTTAAAAAGTGACTTAATCAAAGTCTGCAGGTATCTACATAAGGAAGAGATTTCTGATAACAAATAGCTATTTAGTCTAACAGAAAAAGGCACAATAAGATCCAATGGTTGGAAGCTGTCGTACTTTCTCTAGCATGGGCCATTAATCATTGGAACAACCTACCACAGGATGTGGGAGATCATTTGAAGTCTTTAAATCAGGACTGCATCTTTACAAAAGAAATTCCTTCTCTCAAACAGAAAATCTGCATCTGATGCAGAAACTGAATTGTGCAAAGATTGAGGTGAAAGTCTTTAAAATAAATTAAAGAACAGCTCAGTGGAAAAATTTATAGACAAATTTATGGAAAAGAAGCAGAGGGGGGAAAGGAGAAAGGTATTATTTCTAAAATATGTCTTCTATACTTTAAACACAGTGTGAAAAAGACATGCTTTTTCCTTGAAGTTCATCTGGTGGCATTCTGAGTGCACATGGTGATGGGCTCACCAGTTGTTATTTATGAAGCATGGATTCTTGGGCATGGTTAAAAAATACCAATTGGCCTTCTTTCAGTTAAATCTCATTCCTTTGAGGTGAATTTAATCATGCCTGAAAGATATCTGTAAAACAGAAGCACTTTGAGTTTCCTACAGAGAAAAAAGGAAGATACCAGCCTGCGGGAGAGAATACGACTCTTATGTCACAAAGAGCAAACACATAGGGTGCAATTCCAGGGCTATACTTTTGAATTCAGACCACCAAAGTTTCTAGTCAGAGCTCCCACGAGGAGGGACAGGAGTATATGACGATATTTGCTACTTGTTATAGTTAATAGCACTAAACATTTATACAGTTCTAGTGCTCTGCTTTGATAGGAACTTCTTTGTGCTGGGGGCTGCAAACAGAAAAGGGAGCAGACAGTCCATGCATGGGAAAAGAGCTGCAGCCCAAAGCCTCCAGCAGCCTGCACAGAAAACTTGAGCTGGTCTTCCAGACTTGCTGCCATGACAGAAAAAGGACTCTGGTTTCCTGCCTGCTATGACCATGCATGAAAAGTGTTTCTCTGAGATTTTCTTTATGATTTTAGCCTCTGATATGGAAACAGCTGTTGGATAGAAGTGTGTTGGATAGAAGCGTTACAAGTTCACTGGGCTTTTCATGATCAGATAATAATAATAAAGAGCTGGATGCAGAGATTATGCTGGCTTTGCTCCACCTGTCCTTTGGGATCCTGTAGTTATGTCCCTAATCCTTGTGTGACCTAAGCATATGTAATACCTGTAGCATGGCTCAAACTGGTGCATAAGGAAATGAAAATGCATGGGGATATACCTGCTAATTTATTGTCTGCATGCCCAGGCACAGCTGCGTGTGTGTGCGTGCTCTGTGGGTGTGCATGCCACATGTGCACCCTACCCCCCACTGCAATAGGACAGACTCCCAATTAAAACTCCACTCTGTGGAATGAGTGGTTCATGCCTGTACTGTTCCTGGAAAACCTGCTGCAATACAAATAAGAATTGGTTGAAACAATCCAGTACAGTTCCTACTGTCAAGTCTTTAAATTCATTAGCCATTTCACATACTTTGCTATTTACATTGTTGGATCACTTCTCTCTCCATAAACTTATAAAAACAAACAATTATTTAAGAAAATTTGTATGGCTTTTCTCCCCACACAAGTCATTTTTAGTCTTCCTTTTTCTAAAGTCTGCTGTTGGGCCGAGCAGTATTTTTGCCCCCTGGGGTCTGCGTCTCACCAGTGATGGTCGCCAGATGAGGCTGTTTCAGGCTGACACAAAGTACCATCTCCACAGAGGCTGAACATCTCTGAATTATCCCACAAGCGCTGCTGGCTAGAGGAGCCAGGGGGAAGGCAAGAGGCTCAGCTGCTGTTCAGCATGTCACAGCACCAATCTGTCAGTCAGCACAGCCCAGGTCCCACACACAAACCTCCACGGGCTTTGAATCAAGCCTTAAGCATTATAGTACTTTGGGACTGTGTGTGCATGTGTGTGGTTTCTGGGTGTATGTTTTAATTTTATTTTGTTCTGGAAATACCAAGTATGTCCTTTGAGACCATTAGAAATGAAGTTTATATAGACATGGTAAAAGACCACTGTAGGCAAGGATAATAAAATATAAAATTATTATGAGACACATAACAACTGGTTTAAAATTGGAAGTGCTGAGTTTTTCAAGTTAGGCAAGTATGATTATTTTTCTCTTTCATTTTCTGAGTGCCTGAGAGTATATAGAGTCCTAATTTAAGAACTGGAACAAACTGGATTTGTTTATGAGCACGCAATATACATTCATCTATCAGACTCATCAGAACGTGGGCCAAATCATAAATTACCATCTCACTGTTGGCTTTCAGAGAACAGTGACACTTCCCCCATGTGAAGATATGCCCCTTATTTTTGAATCAGGAAAGCTAAGAGCTCTGCTTCTGGCAAGGACAACTCTAAAAGGAATCATTCCTAATGCAATCTGCCCTTGAAATAAAGCTTTCTCTCATCTGCATTCCCTGTGTCATCTGATATGGGCTTCAAATATAAAATTTTCATTGTTTTTCTATGACACTGTCAGGATGAGAAGAAATATTAGCAACATGATTCCTAACAGAATCTGCATGAAGTCGTCACACATTTGACTTCCTGCTAGAAATAAATCCATTATCCTACAAACTGTGCTGCTCACATGACATTCCTACTAAGCAGCTGCAGTTGATAAGAGCAATTCTGCATAATTTGCTTTGAAGTATCTTTTAAGATAGGATTAACCACATGATGTATTCTTTCATTTTTCCTTTCCCTCCCTCCTTCTGTCCCTCTTGGTGGTGGTAGTGTTGTCATCGTCATCACAGTTCTGTTCCTACAGAAAAGTTTGTGGATTGCAGATACCCACATGGTATATGTATTCCTTGTGAGCAGATTGTCTGTATCTTACACTAAATGCGTTTTAACCTAAATGTTTGGACTGACAGAAATAACATAGAGAAATTTTGATCTGCTAAAATCAGAAAATAAAAAGCCACTCTAATCAGCCAGTATGACAGTGCTTGAAAATACATCTGATTTACCATTAAATGAATGTTCTGTCTTTCTATCAGCTTGCTTTCAAGTCCAAGTATGCATTATTTTTCAAACATGATCTCATTAACAAGGACATTTTGGCATTATCTGACAAAAAGAGAATAGTTTATATTTGTATTGAGTGACAAAATCCCTGTCTCTAAGACACTGAATTGTTTTGTAGCTTCTTCCAAGGGATAGTTTTGTTGTGTGGAGAATCACATCTTTGCCCACTCATTTTCTGCATCACTTGCCATACACAATGCAAAGGAAGTAACTGTGAAAATGCAAATGAATATTCTCATGTAAGTGGTTCTAATATGATAGCATGCTGTACATCTGAAAGTGCCTCAGAAAACTAATGGGCACCATTCTGAACTGTGGAAACATGAGCCATGATGAAAAAAGTTGGAATTCAGATTTATTGCTTCTTCTCATCTCCAATGCTTGAAAGAAAGAAATAAACATTTAAAGGATGCAAGTTTAAGTGTCTTAATCTCATCAGCTTTGGCTTGGCTTTTTGCTCTTCTATGTTCAAATGAAGCACCTCATCAAAATTACATTACAATTAGAAATAAAATCAAGGTCCACTTTTTATTAACTTTTGCTTTATATCCTCCCTCTGTTTAAACGCATTGGCTGGCTCTGAAGTCTCCTGGCTGCAGCCGCTGGGTGTTTAGAGGCAATACTGCAGACTTTTATGTTTTATGGATTCTACAAGAACAATATAACATGATACTGACAATCATAAACAGATACTAAGTTGTTTCAGTTTGGGAACAATTGCAGCCATATAACCCTTGGTGGGCTCTTTTATATGAACTTTTATTTTTCTCCATACAATGGCTAACATGGGAACTATCCCCCATCCAATAGAGCAGCTTGTATTTGCTCAGGAAATGGTTAAGTTACAGCTGGTCACCCTTGTTACTTCATGGAAATGCTTTGATTTGTCTTCCATACTAAAACAGTTAGAGTCATTTGTTTTACTAACAACTCCCCTCAGAGCAGAACCTCAATACCATCTTAAAGCAAAATTAACTTCACACATGACTTTGTCAAAAAGCTTATTTCCATCTCAGGAGAGTTCAAATTTCATGAAATCTGTACACAGTGTAGTTAGGAGGACAGACTTTGGAAATGTTTTTTTCCTTCTTTGTGCTGCCCATACTGGCCATTCACCCAAGGATTTTTCAGGTGACATAAAGCCAACACTATTTTAAGTGTATAAAAATGCCTGTACTTGACCAGGCTACCTAACTTGGCCATTGCCAAGAGGGCACTGGGCAAAATATTAATTTTATCTTCCGCCTGTACTCTGACTTGTTCAAAGCATAACCTCAAGCAGCTACACTAAAATAACTTGCCTTTTTGAAAGCTTCTGATAATTTGTAAAATATCTGGCAAATCTAAGAGTAGGGAATAATACTGGCTCATCACTTTCAAAATGAGGAAAGTGTAACTGCCACCTCCTAAATCGACTGACAAGGCAGCTTAAAGATACCAACAGCAGTGGATGGACAGCAAACATGGGGTCTGTACGTATCTTACTCCACCCTTCTCTGAGGAGTCACATGAATATAAAGCTTTTTATTGTTAAATTTAAGTTCTGTAAGGAAAAAAAAGAGCAACAACACCAAAAGAAGAACACCAAACAAAAAAACAAAACAAACAAATAAAAAATTATTGTCATTTAATAGTGCTAATTCTAGGTTGTCTAGCACATCCAGATCAGTTGGCAACACTTTCTGGACTTGAAACAGAGAAAAATGAAAGATTTCTCTTTGTTAGAATTTCAAAGCACTTCGCATTCACCACAACCCGCCTGCAAACAGCAAAGCTCAGAATACCAGCCTGTATCAAGTCATTAACCTTTTAGGACTCAATCAAAGCAGTGTTGTGTGACATTAATGAATGCTTTAATGTGGTATATAAAAGCTAACAAACATGGAAACTGGCAATGATTCATCAAATTTAATATTCCATCAAATATTTAATTTTGAAGACTGACAATTTTTTTTAAAATAATGCAATAGACTACAAGTTCAGAAGAGTGCCTTTAATGAAAGTCATTCCCCCCTTTTTAGGACTTTTCCAAATTGTATTTAGATGCTCAACAAAAGCAAGAGAAGTGCATAAAAAACTGAAACAGTTATGCAACCTTCTAAATAACATTTGAACATATTTTATGGAATCTGTTGAGAAGGGTGAAGGAAGTTGTCCTTATATATACACTTGGAGTTTAGGTCACACATTGTCTGCAGTCATTGCTAGGAGGCAAAAGCCCTGTTGTAAAACAGCTGGGCTTCTTGGCTTGGGGCAAAGGCAAATTCCACAGCCAGAAACCTAATTAGACACTTTTGGAATTCACAGCACCCTTTCACGCTATGACCTTTTCCTTTCTGCCTTCCCCTTGTTTCTCTACAGCTCACCCCCATATGTCCTCCTCCCCCCTGTCCCCACATGAACATTTGATCCTCTCCTTACTAAACATGTTGCTCTTTATTGCATAAATATTGTCTACTGGCCAAATTCAATCCTGCTGGTAATAAGACCAACTTGGAAGTCAGCAAGTTTATGTCATGGATAAATTTGCCCCTGTGATGCATTTCACTTGTAAGAGGCTCTGCTTATCCAGTCTTCTAAAAATTTTTGAAAACATGGACTGCAGAGAAGTGATTTCAAAGAAACAGCTTTATCTGTCCTGGAAAATTTCAAAGTCCCCAAAGAATCCTCATGTTGCTCTGGAAATAAAAGCAAAATAGTCTGAATGTTTTTAAAACCCATTGACACACGGTCTAACCCTGTCCCATTGCCAAGGCACCCACCTGAATGCAGAGAGCCCAGGTTCAAATTCCTGCAGGGACTTGAACCTGGATCTTCTGCATGTGACAGGTAGATATGCCAGCTCATGTCTCCCACTGGCTTCTTTTTGGACTGAAGTATCAATTCTGTTCTGAACCTGGCTTTTTTCACTGAAAGATTTTGCATACCCACAAAGCATTTTTCATATCAACAGATAGGTATTTTTCAATGAACAGTGCCTCATCACAAATTTGCCAGCCTCTTATACCCTCAGACAAACACAATCAAAACTTTTCTAAAAGACTGGTACACTTTAATAAAAATGCTGTTTGTGCCAAGGGGAAATAATATCCAAAACCATCTAGATACAAGAATCTAGGTGTCTTATAAAATAAATGTGAAACTGATAGAAATGACAGGTTATTAAATGCCACTGAAGATGTATAATTTACAGTGAGACTATTATATATCATTTTCTTAAATTGTTTTCATAACATAAACTGCAATTCTTATCCAAACTTACTTCCAGTCAAAGAGCATGTTCCCTCACACAGATTTTTCACTTAACTAAAAACTGCAGGATTCATCCATTAGAGAAAAAAAAAAAAAAGATAAATAGGATATTTTAACTGAATTGGGTAATGGAGAACTGCTGTGCCACTCCTGAGAAATGTCTATAATTCACTTATGCCTTCTGGTATTTGTATAGCATGTTGACTCATGAATCACAGAGTAGCTATCATAAAAAAAAAAAAAAAAAAGTCTCCTTGACAAAAAATACATTTCACTCAGCTGAGATTTGCAGTTAAGATTCATGCCTACATTTTTGAAATCACAAATGCTATTACATTACACTTGGGGAACTTTTTGTAAACCTGTGCGCTTTGGAGGTACATTTCCTGTTCTGAATCCCAGAAAGCACTAACAAATTGCTTCTCGCCATGTTCCTGCAGCATTATTCTCACTTTGCAGACACTAAAACTGAGGCAGAGGAGCTCACCAAGGAGATCAGGGGAGAAGCAAAGTTCAGAGCTCAAAGCAGAAGGCTTTGAGCTGCTTTGGGAACTGGTGCCCAATGTTTTCCATGGCTGCCATCTCCAACAATCGGTACCTTGCTACCTCTGCAACTACTCACCAGCAGCGCCTTTCCTCTAGCTGCTCTTTTGCAGAAAAAAGTAGACTTTTTACACTTTTTGGTCTTTATGGAAATGCATCTTTTTCACTAGCCAAAGGCATTCGAATACAATGTTGGCCCAGAGGAAAGAAACAGAAAGGTTTAGGCAGATTTTTGTGAACTATGTAGAGCAGTTGGGATAGGAGCAGGTGAGAGGTGTCTGCCAGGGATGTGAGTATGCTTTTGTCACATCTGAAATGGTGACAAACAGTACTTGTCGCAATCATTGGCAGTGGGAAAGGGAAGAAAATGCCAACAGGGTGTGCAGAGGAAATGGTCAGATTTGGGTTCTCCCCCAAGGAAAAACAGTTCATCTCTCAAGGCCTGTGAGGCAGAGAGTAAATATCAGTTGGTATTGGGAGGGTGTCAGAGGTGCCAGGTGAGAGGAGATCCTGCAGAATAAAGTCTTGATATCAACAGAGAAAGAAACAAAAACCAGAGGGCTCTTTTTGACTTCAAACAGACAGAATAGCCTCTGCCATGGCAACTGGGGATGCACAGTCATGGGCTTCACTTCACAACCAGAGCCAGGCACCTTGGGCTGACTTCCAGTTCACTCCAGCCTCATCTCTTCAGCTAGGACTGAAGGGGTGCAGCATCTCCCTCAGCCTGGGCCCTAAAATTATCTCTTATTTCATCTTCCCCAACAAGCGTGTATCCACTACATGCTATTGCTTTTTCCTTGAGATTAAATATTTCAATCACTGAAAAATATCATTCATTATAATTTGCAACGATCATTTTAATCATAAACTAAACGTCAAAGTGTGCGTGATTGCTAAGTGGTCAGCATCATCGAAGTCCCCTGGAAAAACAAATTAGTGCGTTACTATAGATCTGCATACCTGGGAGATAAATGTTGTTTGCATCCCCTTCCCTAAGGACAGAATGGAGATGGTTCAGTAAAACACCCTACCTCTTAATATGCAGGGTTTGTTGTAGGAGCAGCTCAATTCATATTTCCACCAGTTTGATGGTAAGTGAGCAGCAGTAGCAATATTAATCTGCAGTAACCTGTCAGTGAACTCTGCAGCTAATATGATGTAGTTATGATTTTACCATCAATCAGAACTGAACAGGCCCTGGACAATCCTTACAGCACTGCCTCAAAAAATCTAATTGTGCAAAAGCTTCATCGGTTTCCAACATTTCTTTTTTATCTGTCACAGACTTTTGGCCTACTATACAACCTTTTATTATTGGTCTTATTGCATTAGCTTGTAGGACAAAAAAGAAAAGGCTAAATCTAAGAGTTCCCCTGCATTCCATCATTTGTTACCATGTAGGATCCTATTTGACAGTTCCATATTATTTTAGATTTAGATAAATATCCTTAGGACATATGGTATTGCATGAACTTTTGAACCACTGATTGCCAATGTATAAAAAAAGGCTAGCAATATTTTTACCTCTCATTTGCATGTTCAAATTTATAAGAAATAGATAACAAAAATGAGAGAATTAAGCTGTAAAGAGGATCAGATTAGACAAAATGTAAACCCAGACTTTGTTTTTTCTTTTAATTAATTGTATTCAGAGAACAGAAGAATAGTTGAAAAATTAATTATTAACAGCAAATATGAACTTCTACAGGAGTTAAGAGTTCTACTAGTAATTAAGATAACTGTTCATTATTCTTCTTAGGCATTTTTAGTACAACTATATATTATGTAGTTTTGTAGCTTAAATTAGATGTGGATGTGTGTGTGTGTGTGTGTGTGTAAATATCATAAAAGAAACACAGACAGGCATTCCCAGCCAGAAACTTTCCTTCAAACAGTGCCATAAGAGATTACAACTTGCAGTGAGAAACATTACAACCACACTATTTCTGGTGAGTTTACTATGCGAGAAGTTCTGGTGTAACTTTTGTAATTTTAAACATATAAACCCATCAAGGAAGATAACTATTAACATTATCTGTTTAGTCATTTTAATCTTTTGCATCTTAAATGTAATCAGGCCTTTCAGATCTGAAATTGCTAATCAGCATGTCAGATAAATGTTTCCATTTTAAAATGTGCACATTTAGACATAACAGCTGGCTGTAAAGAATATATTTATATTTGTGATTTAATGTATCACAAACTTTATATTTGATTTCATTTAGCTTTACCAAGAAACTGAGAAAAATTTTGCTATCATGATCTGTTTTGACAGCAGTTTTACAGCAGCAGAAAAGCATGGAGTAATAAATGAGGTGTGCATACAATGCAGTATGTAGTCTTTAAAGCAAGCATGTCTTTTTAACAAAGCAAATTTTTTTACACAATTTCAAGTGATCTCATCCTTTTCTAACATGAGCTCAATTCATGCGAAGCAATACAGATTGTGCATAAATGGAACACAACACTCTACTACAACGGCTGTTCATTAATTTAGCAAACTGTGTTCAAAACTGAGGGGAAATATTGTTTTTAGAAGAATTCTAACTTCAAAGAAATAATTTTGATGATATGAACATCAAATGAATAGCTGAGTTTTAGCTTTCAATCAATCATAACGTGAAGTAATTGTAATCTAATAAAAATAGCCATACAAAATAAGGAAATGGCAGTTGCATCCTGTTAAAAACATGCAGGAATGCAGCTTTGGAACTACTGAGAGAACCGAGGCTGTAGAAAGACAAAAACAGGATGTTAAATTCTTACGACAATTGGAAGCAACTGATTTTTTAAGCACCCACCACCACCCGTGATAATTTGTACAGCAGCCTCTAGGGGGTTCTGTGTGACTGCAGAACCCTGCAATATCATGAGCACCTAAAAACAGGTTATCAGAGATACACGCTTTTACACTGATATTGAAAATGTCCAGCTGCATTGTCACTGCTGCAAATTTGACTGCTACACTAGCGCCAGTGTTCTCTAAAGGGAAAATCACAAAAGAAAGTTCTTGAGAACTTCAGCCCACTTCAGAATGTGTACTGTCATCACAGCAATAATAAAAACATTCGTTATAATTAATATAATTACGTTAAACTGCATATAGTCATTCCTTAGGCAAGTGTATTTAAAAGCCAACCACAAATTAATTCACTTTCCTTTATGTTTTTAACAATTATTTAATTGTTTGTTTTAGAAGACTGTCAGTAAGGAACACTAGTTTTCATTCATTATTTCATATTCCTGGTTTTGCAAGAGGCTGGAACTTTACCACCACATACTAATTCTCCTCTATACTACAAGATGTACTACAAATCAACTACAAGACGTTATAGAATTCCTGCTATTAAAAAAAAAGTCACTAGACTGTTAATAACAGAATGAAAAAAAAATTTAAGTTAGTGTGGTACAATGTGTCACGCCTGGCCAACCACAAATATAGCAATAGAATTATAAGCTCAGTTGGTTACAGAACAATAAAGCCACATAACAGTTCAAAGATTAATAACAGTATAATTGTCAAAAAACCTCAAGCCTTTCTTTAATGAATATTATAACAAAAATAACAATATTTGGGGATTTTTAAATCTATTAGTCTGGATTTTTCAAACATGAGAATGTGTAGTCAAAAATCCTGATTTTCGCTAGAGAAGGTCATTGAAGAAAAAGCTGAATATTACCAGAGTCTGCTAAAATTATTCTGGTTTGCTATGATACTTGCAGAGCAGCTCAGACATTGCAACAAATCAGTCCTCTGAGTCATAACTGTCACAAGAGGGTGATTCTTACCTCATACTTGTGAGGAAATTGACTGAACAAGCTACACAAATAATTCCTATAATCAAGTTTTCTTAACATTTATTATTCACATGGCCTCACAGTTATGTAAAAGGCAAGTCAATGAAAGTTCTAGCTAGTCACACACAGCCCCCACCACAAATATGCTGTGACTGGGTCAGAGGTTTGGTGGTTCCTGTGGCATGGGAAAGCTCCCAGACAACCTCCTGAAAACACAGCCCCGCCTTCCTGTGGATTTATGGCATGGAAATTGAAATAAGATTAGTAAAACCAAAGTGATGGGCTGTAAAAAGGATTGCAAAATATACAGTGAAATTTGATATTGCTCAGCTCACAAGAGTGTGTTACACTTCAGCTAGAACACCAGTTACCAGTGGGGTCACTGTACCTGCACACAGCTAATTTTGCATTATACTGGCACTGCAATACAAGTAGAATATTAAAAAGTTCCAGATCAGACTGTGAGAACACTGGCACATAACAGGTGCAATTTTTTTCTCATTTCAAACATTTTTTTAAAGATTTATATGTGTTTCAACATATACCCAACCTTTTCTTAGACTACCTCCTACTTGACATACATTATACCAGCTACTGCCTGTTTCATCTCCCAAAATAGAGGCTTATCTAAAGAGCAAGAGAACAGGACAGCATTTTTTTAGCTTCTGCTAACCAAGAGATGATGTAACAAGTGCAGGATGTTCAGAACTCTACAAAAGGATACACTGAGAATTCATTTTTCTGAAAATGTCATTGAGGGATGGGTAACGTGTGCATGAGACATGGGCTATCTCAGAGACAACCCAGGAAAGAGGCAGACAACATGAATAACAAATGTCTGCTACTTTGTGGTCAGTCATAGGAGACCTCACTCAAAGTAGAGTCATGTTAATAACATTTTGAATGTTTACTCCAAATTAATTTGTCTCAGATTCTATATTACCATGAGCAAGTCAAGAAAGGCTTCCTTGTGTTAAAAAAATTTGAGATATCAAAATTCACAAAATTGAAAATAAAATGTGACGGAGAATCAAACATGTCCTTACTAATTTCAAAATACTAATATTTCCCTTCTGGACATCTAAACTTGTATTAAGTTAGCCTGAGTTTTAAAGGAAAATGTAACTGCAAACAATTTTTTGTTTTCCATTAAGAAAACGTTGACAAAAGTCCTTCAAAATTGAAAAATTTTCCCACTACTTTCTAAATCAAACAATTTTGAAACTATGACCCTTCCCTGAAATCATTTTGGTTGCAATGACTCACTAGTTTTATGAGAAAACATACCATTATGACTACACGTGACTCCCTATCCCCTTGTGAAATCCCAGAGAGAGCAGATTCCCATCCTGTCAACACATTTGGGTCCATTGCCTAACATTTCTGTGAACTGGGTAGACAGTTCGGCAGTATTTTAATTCTTCCTTTATATATTAAAACAAAACAAATTTGGATTGAGTGTGAAATGCAATAAGGAAATTAATGTCCATCTTAAAAGGAAAATTAACAATTAAAATCCATAATCAGGGCATGAAAGCTCTTGAAACTAGCGGCTTGACTGGCTATTTTCTTATACATTGACCTTATGTATGCAGTGAGGGCAGTGAACACAAGCCTGTTCTCCATTCCCGTCAGGGCGCAGGGGAAGGGTTACAGCAGCCCATCATGCAGCTTCTCTGTTTTTATTCTAAGCCAAGAGGCCAATAGTTTCCTCTGTAATTGAGCTGAAGGACATTTAAAAATAATTAACAGGACTTCGTGCAACTAGTATTATTTGTTGTATTGTGTGTCTCCTAGTTTTTTATTGCCTGTTTCCAGAGCTTAAAGACTTTTCTTCAGAAAGGTTGAATACCAACTGTTTTGAGAGTAGTCCCAAGGCAAGACAGAATATAAATAGCTCTGCAAGCACAACAAGCTGAAGGCTCCACTGAGGCGAAAGTACGTCAAGTAATTAAAAAATACTGAATCACAGGAGTAGAGAATATCCCTTTTCAGTTGCAAGACATATATATTAAAAACACTACCGTGATCTGAGTTGCTTTTAACTGTTGTGCCAATGAGAGTAATGCGTAAACAGGAAGTGTAAATGCACAAGGGGAACATTCTGGTTCATATGCAAAACCCTCCCTGAGGCAGATCCACCTTCCCCACCTCCTCTCAAGGAAGGAACATACTTTTGTTACCCTTCTAAGAGGACATAGGCCATGTGTCCTCTTCCCACAGCTGCAGTCCACAAGTATTGTGTGCCTAAGCCATCCAGTCCCAGGTGGCTCTTGCCTCCTCCAGTCCCTCTCCAGAGGACCAAGAGCCACCAGAATGATGGGCTGGGTGGAAAAGTGGATGAAGCCCTGCCACAACCACCTTATATATTTATTTATTTACTTCCTAGACCAGTAGCTATACCATGACTGCTTTATTTTCAGAGGGTCTGGTTTCTCCACGCTCCCACAGGTGGAGCAAACTCAGCCATATGAATCCGCCCCCTGCCACAGCAGCCAAGTCCGATGTGAAGCAGCTATCTGACCACACAGGGGAAGGCTGTGCTTTAACTGTCTCCTTTTCTTGGGCTTTTCATACTGGGATTGACTTGACTTTATAGGAAGTCCTGACATGGAACCAACGCACAAGGCCTTCTGAAGTCTCAGGAGCCCCTGAAGGAGGGCTAAGCAGGGCCTACCTGACATTGCAGCACCATTCATCACGTCAACAACCTCCACAGCTCTGGGAGCATGATTTGTTAGTTAACACAGCCTTTGTTAGGTCACTCTTCAGTAGTATACACCAATGGAGATCTACAGCTTTCAGAAAATTGCCAACAACAATAGACAAGAAGAGACTTACTAAAACTAGACTAGGTCCAAACTATGCACTGATTTGAATCAATCAAAAGTATGCCTAAAAATATTTGTGTATTTATTATCGAGATGATCTTTTCGAGATAATCTGAGGCAGATTATCTTGGCAATTACAATGAGATTGATGCTCCTTAAATCTATTTTTTATCTCCCTTTAAACATATGCAAGGGGAAGGAAACAGAAACCTTATGGATGTGGACTTTTGCCTGTTGTTGTTTACTTCTTTATTTATAAGAGCAAACATATATGCACCACAAATGTTCGAACAGCTACTGGTGGTGCAGTGCATGCTGTGTCGAGGAATAAAGAACAGAGCTGATGGAATGGGGAGAATAATTTACTGTGCACTGGTTTCAGCTGCCAGTGATTGCAACAGGAACTCAGCAGATGTTTTCTTGATAAAGGTTGTTTCTTGTTGCAGAAGCAGCAGCAAAATCCATAGTGTTTTTCTGCAGGACTCTGCACATCATGATTCTGCCATTTCAGTTAGTCTTAACAGCTGGAGGATAAAAAAAAATGTTCCACTGCATTATTTGAAATTTGTCACGTTGATTTAGTTTCATTACTGTTATTAAATTTTATTCTGGAATGGTTTACATATCAAGAATACATAATGGGTTTCTGTGTGGCCTGGGATTTATTCCTTGAATGAGGAAAGGACTCTACTGTGACAAAGTCATAAAGCCTTATTGACTTGATCCTTTGCCATAAACATTGGATTCAGGGAGTTAGACTGAATATTAAATTGATACAATGGTTGTATTTTCATCAGGAGAATAACTCCTTCCAAAACAGAACCTAACAGTAAGTCTAGATCTGTGGAATTTTAGAAATCTTCTATTACCAGGCACAAATAGGAAAATATTTTCCTAATTAGGCAATAAGAGTAGAGAGAAACAGCACAAATATGCATATTTAACATATTGTTCAGATCCTGAAGGAAAATAAAGTAAGACAAAAAATGTAACAAAAATTAAATGTGCATAGACATACAGAAAGATTTAAATATGCAAAAGGAAATATCGAACACAAAAAGGCTTTTTAAAATGTAAGTTGTATTGAAAGGCGAGCAAACAAATTGAAATTATAGGCGATACTCCAGTTTGATTCAAATTCAGTTTTGAATCTCTTATTTTCTAATGGGACCACTCACAAGTCCAAAAAGCTTTCGAGTTGGCTCTAAAATTTATGTTATAAGCCAACATCTAAATGTGAGTGACTGCCATTTTGTCATGTTCCTGGAGGGCAATTTGCACACAGCAGAAAGTTGCCATGTCATATAATGTAAGTTACCCAAAATCACATTAGCTCAGAGAGATATACTCTTGCTGATTTGTAAATTAAAGACAAGCCACAGAAGTTCCTAATTCCTTCACAACATAACTACTCATCAGTTTCTGCTGAAAGACTGCCATCAAAAGGCAATAAATCTTCAGGAAATAATATCACAATGCTAGCTCTAAAGCACTCATGACTTTTTCCCAACTTTCTCTGGAATATTTCTTCCAAAAGAAAGCAGATGGCAAAATACTCAGTGGGTCAGCTTTTGTGTTCAGACATTCCCAAGGGTTTCCATTAATCCGAGTTGTCTCTGCGCAGACATGGACAACAACAAAAATCACTACCCACCCTTCCTTAGGATCACCACATTTTTCCTTGCCTCACTATCAGAAGCATTATTCAAAACCAGCATGGTTATTTAGTGCATTCTAGTTGCATAAGCATAAGGGGAGAGCAAAATAACCTTTTGCTGAATTGGATTCGCAGATCCAGGACTTGCCTGGGTCCAACCCAAATCCATCCTTTTCCGGGTGAAACTCTGCAACAGATGACCTGACCTTGCTGCTCCTCTGCCAACCCAGCCACCCAACCAGGCAAAACCAGGTCTTCTCTGAAAGAAGAAGCTGAGCTGAAGTGTCTCAAGAAGCTAAATCACTATAGAGTACCAGATTTATTTATTTACTGGTTTGCTGGGGAAAAACAAATTCCTTAGAGGACAGATTTGCAGAAGAATTCAGTGCTGACCTCATTGTGTCATTATTGATGTCAGCAAAATCTGCTGAAACAAAATCAGCCCAATGACGGACGAGTCTGAAAACCTCACATGCTGCAAACCACAAAGAGGTTCACAGCACCTTCATTCGCTGCATTGCTGCTAACAAACAAAGCCCAGCCAGGGACAAGGGCTTCTGGCAGCTCTTGAGGGAGCGTGTGGGGCCACCGAGCCCCGAAGTGGTGTCCCCAGTCCGATGGGCGCCGGAGACGTGCGCTCGAGCGCGGGAGCCACATCCATCCTTCGTGTTTGTGCCGAGGTCCTGGGTGTTGCCAGGGGTTACTGTGCACTCAGCGAGGGACAGGGGCCGCACAACGAGGGAAAAGCGTTTCAGCCCAAAAAAGGAAAACATCGGCTACAGAAATGCAACGGCAGAGGCAAACCACCAGAGATAATCAAATGTTAATATAACCGCATTCCTTTCCAGCGTAATGAAAAAACATCAGAAAGCACGAAGAACATGTTTCAAGTAACTGAGGGGTTTTTCTAACAATAAATTCAGATAACTCATATGCAACTGTATGAAGACTAGAAGAGAAGAGCCACTGCAGACCTACAAAATCAGCTTGGCACACCTCCATGAGAGCTGTGCTGCTGGGCTGGGGCCAGGCAGGACCCCCTCGCTCTGCCCCCAGCTGCTCCCAGTGCCCACAGCCACCACCAACCCTGACCCAGCAGAGAATGAGGCTGAAATATTACGCTGGCACCAACCAGCCATGAGATTCAAGCAGTCCGCAACTGGGAGGCATTAAACCTTTATGGCTGTGTACACACCAATGGCATCTCCTGAGCAGCTGTGCAGGGGAAAGGCGGAGGAGCCCCCCACAACACCTATTCTGAATGAAGGCAGCCAGCAGAACAGCCAACACCTAGAATGTTCCTTGCTCCATCTTCAGACCACACACATTTGCTGTTAACCACCTAAATGCAGGCTGTTCTTCAGGTGCTTTCATTTCTCCAGCTTGCACACTCTGAGAAAATAATACTCTGTTAGTCCAAGGTTAAAAAAAATTCTTTAAATTTTTATAAGAGCAAAAATCTGTTAGCTTGAGAGTCCTGTTTTCCATAAAACTCACATTCATAACAAGCAATAAAAATGGAAGTTTGCTGCAATATAACTCATGAGTCTACCTAAAACTGATCTGAAGAGATCTCCATTAAAGGTAAAAAGTAGCATAGGCTTCATGCCAGACCATTCTTTTGTTTCTTTTCAATAAGACAAAGAGTGCCAACTATGATAAAGTTTTATAAGGAAGTCACCTATTTTCTAACAACATGGCTGAAATTAGCCATTCATTACATGTAGGCTCTTAACTACTATTAATTGACATCTCTTTCCTTCTCATCTCTGAGTAAGCCAAGAATACTTTTTTAAATTCTATTTCTAACTCAACATTGATATTTACTGCATTCCATATAAAATTAGACATTCCTCTGTTTAAAAGGAATCAAATGAAAGCCAGAGACCTGACCTGCTAAGTGCGGTACTTTCACAATTTTTATCAATTTCTTTTATGACACATGCAGAAAAAAAAATACTATTCTGAGTCCTTTCTGCCTAAGCACAGTGAAATCAATAGCAGACTTTGTATAGACAGTACTGATCTTGAGCTGCATCCAGCAGTATGAAAAAAGGACAAAATGCATTGGGCTGAAACAATGGTTCTGTCAATTAACTCAGCTACAGTGCACTACTTCCATATCCAAGAGGACTACAGGCAATCATTGTAGTGTATTCCAAGGAACTTCTGAAAGAGTGAGCCCTACCTGCAATCAAATTAGTCACTGTAATAATATCCCTAATAACTTAAACTTAAATTTTGATAGAACCAGATAGCATCTCCAAAAAAAATTGCTCTAACCACAAATATAACTCAGAATGTTAAGTATTAGAAATGTGAATTATTAGAGCAGTCTTCTGCCTTTCTCCTGACAACAGGAGAATCTCCTGCAACATTATTTCCTAGAGCTTTTATGTGTATGGGGGTATTTTTAAAATATAAACATGGTCAATTTGTCTCACTGCCACCCCTTTGCTTTCCCACCTTTAATAGGAGAGATAGTAATACCTGTCTGCTCCTTAAGACATTTATGCTGATTACTTATCACTTACCAAATCTTTCAAACTGGAAGAAGTGTCACAGAGGCAATATGAGACATAAATTTGTCTTTCACTGTGTTTCTTACTTCCTTTTTGTGTTGAGAGCCAAGACTCATTTCTGATAGCTATCATGTTCTACTCCTTCTCTCATCAATTATTTGAAGAAGTTACTGTCATCCAAGGCTATGTTTCTAATGATTTTTTTAGTTGTGTAATTTAAAGACTGCAAAATCATTCAATTTCATCTTATTCTGGAGATCACTGCCTGTAATTATACATGGAAATGAAGAAAAGCTAGATATACTCTAATCAACTTTCAGGGTCTAGCATAAGAAATCCAGGTCAGTCATGCTAATTTCAAACACTGTCAGTTCACCAGTGCTTCAGAAAAATAAAACTGGTATCAAGTCATGGAGCAGAAGTTTGTTCACAACAAGGATTTCATTTTCCTCACAGAAATAGTGGAGCTAAATAAAAAGACAAGTTACTATCTTCTGACTATTTGATCAATAAATAATTGCAAGTCAAATATTTTTAAACCCAATCCCAAACCCAAAAGACACCCCTCCCCAAAACCTTTACCCTCCCAAACCAATTGAAAAAAACATACTGCAAGATTTCATGTTATGCAAAGAGTTCAAGGAGATTGACCTTAGTTCTTTCAAAGGCTACAGTAAGTATTATTTGAAGAAAATAAATGCTAGTGAGAACAGATCCTTTCACACAGGAGAAGAGTAAATGAAAGATTCAGAAATGGCTCTGACATTAAGCTCCTTTTCAAGTATTTCCTCAGTGGGAAAAAAAAATGAAGAAATGCTGGGGAGGGAGAGTGGGATGAGGATCCTGTGAAGGAAACTGCAACCATTATAGGACATATAGGGGAACCCATTTGGGAAATATGAACAAATAAAAAGTCCTAGACAACATGCACTCTACAGGACTTAAAAGAATTAGCTAGACTCGTATATGTTCACTGTGCACAAGCCAAATAAGTGAAAAATTAAAGCAGAAGGAAATATTAACATTACCACCTTAAACAGCAATGGTACTGCAGATGGACTCTCGTAAATCCAGTTTCTGTTCCTAATGGTCACTCTGTCTTCAGTGAGCCTTGACGCAGCGCCTTGAGCAAGGACAGGGGACTATCCAAGTGCAGATGAGCTTTACTAGGGGCACAGTGTTGCATCTCACAGGATCTTAGCTGAAAAAGTAATTCATGTTGGCTCAGGCATTTCCATGTGGCTTTCAAGTTGCTGAGGTAATGAAATTACAGGAAATAAGCTGCAATGTACCAAGGTGGTGGGAACTGTCTCCTGGCTGCCATGTGGATGACTGCTAGGAACAGCCTGTTGGACTTCTTTATTAATGATCTGGAAAAGAGAGTGCACAGCACTTTGATGAAACTCACAGATAGGAGTGTGAAAGGCAGAAGGACAGTGTACAAAGAAAATAATGGAGAATTTCCTAGAGAAGATAGAACCATGGAAACAAATTAACTGACAGACACACAGCTTGGAAAATAATGCAGCCTGGGAAAGCATCTGAGAAAGAATAACAGGAAGGTGAGATCTCAGATGCAATAATGGTGAAAGAGATGTAGAGAGATAGCTCACACTAAATGACGGGAATTGGTAACATGCTATGGTGCGAAAAGGCCAGCACAATATTGAACAGGGCAAACAGTGTCACATCACATACTTCAAACTTCATACTTGCATACTTCATAAAGCATCCTTTCTGCATGCTGTGGTACAGCTCCATCTGAAATATTTTACATATTTCTGGATACTGACAAATTTGAGAGCTCACAGAAGAGCACCAAGCATGATCCAAACACTAAGAGGATTGATTCATGAAGACACATTGGAAGAGTTAAAAAAATAAATTGCTTAGCTAAGAAATAATTAATGGGGAACAGCCTACTAATATTTGAAGAAGACCACCAGTGAAGGAAAGGCATTTTTCAGCAGGATTCTCA
This sequence comes from Sialia sialis, assembly GCA_009812075.1. Taxonomy (NCBI): domain Eukaryota; kingdom Metazoa; phylum Chordata; class Aves; order Passeriformes; family Turdidae; genus Sialia; species Sialia sialis. The sequence goes on from VRYO01002782.1 coordinate 10,957,715, forward strand.
AGAAACACCAGAGTCCAGAGAGCAACTGAGAAGCAGAAACATATACTGAGTATTAAGAAATGTTTACTGATAATGAATTATCATAATAGAGGAATAATTTCCTCAGTAGGAGATGAATGAGGCTTTTATTTGTGGGTTTTAAACAAAGACTTGAAGAATTCCTTAAGAAACCTATTTACCCACAACTACAAAAGTTTGAACTTCGACCTCTGATCCATTCCAGTTTAGCCAAGCTGAGTGCAGTCTACAATTCCCTCTTCTCCAAGATGATTTGGGCATATTTGGAAAGATGTGACATTCTTGTCTTTCTTCCCATGCTGTTGGCTACCCTGGCATTCATCAAACTAAAATAAACAATAGCTGTTCTTAGAAAAGTGCTTTTGTTACTTGAGAGCCGGTGAAAGTCTCAGCACCTGTCTTACCACTGGATGCAAATAACAAACTAGCAGTCGGACACCTACAGAGCCTTTCAGTGCCTGGGTTCTTCATGAGATACAGTCAAGGTAAATATTAGATGCAGGTACTTCTTCCTTTTGTTTAAAAAAAAAAAAGCAGTGTAGCAAAGCCTGACTACTCTGGTTTGTGAGAAAGCTCATTGTCGGCCAATAACACTGGAAAAACAGTATGAATCTGGCAAGGTATGGAGCTGGAAGGTAATTGGAATCCTTCTTCATCCCGCCACAGAGTGTTTCCCTGGGAGACACAACGCCGTAACACGTGTCATGCAGCAGCAACAGAAGTTTTAAATCTTGCAGTTCCCTTGGCTAGATATATCTCCCAAAGTTAGATTAATTGTGTATCTTTCATCTTCAGCCATCTCTGAAAGGCCTTATCTTTATCTCTGCTTTCAGAGGTCCATAAATTTCTCTGTGTTCAAAGGCTTCATCCCTTCCCCCAGTCCCTCTCTAGTTCAGATATCCTCAAACTCCAGCACGACTGGCAAACCTCTCTGTATTTAGCCCCCTTAAATTATCTTCCCCTTCATACCTCCTTCCATGTCTTTCACCTATTTCATTCCAGTGCTTCACTGCTAAGTTGATCCCTGCTGAATCCTTCTGTTGACAACCTCCTTTCTACCAAAAACTTGCCCATTATGGAAATCAACATTGCTACCTTCTTTTCTTCCTGCTACGTATTTTCCTGGTACTAGAAAGCTAAAATATTTAAAGGCCAAGTCAATTTTAAAACCATGGAGTTTGTTTGAATGTTTTCACTTTTTCCATGAACATCTTTTCCCTCTCTAAAGTGTTCACTGAAGAACCTAGTATGAAATATATTCAACTTTGACACACGTTTTCTGCTAAGTAAAGGAATTTAATTCCCTAAAAAAATTTGATTTAGTTTATAAGCAGGCAGCTGTGTTTTCAATGTAATTTTTATTCATGTTTCTCTTCATCAGATATGACTGATTCAGGTAGATCAGTCCCTGTACACTAGGTTACCATAATTATGCACTATACTCATTTCAAAATTAGTTCCAGCTAGTTAGCTTCACTGCAAGACAATTCACACTGCCAATTGAGAATTTAACCTGGTTTGATGATGGATACATATAAACAGCAAAATCCATTATTTATACACTGTAGAAAATAAACTCTCTGGCTGGCCATGGATATGAAACATGTGAAGGGTTTTCATTTTAGATGGTTGGAAATTTTAAACTCAAGCAGCTTTTAATCAACATACCATTGAAAATAAATTTCAGCAGTTGCATTTCTTATTCAACAGTGGTACAATGTAACTGAAAATAGAAGCTCCAAAAGCTTGATGGTCTATTACTCAATATGTGCCTGTAATAAATTATATGTAAATGGCAGCTATGATGTACTAAGAAAAGCCAGAAAAGACAACCAGTTTCAATAAGCTGGAGGGCTGAGAAAAGGGCCATTTCTGTCCTACTGTTCTGAATTAATTCCTATAACTCAAACACTCGTGTGTTTCACTGGTTTCTATTATTACCAAGTTGCAGTAGCATCTAGATGCTCAAGTGCCACAGAACTAAAATAGCTTTTAGAAAGCTAGCACCAGTTACCAGAACTAGACACTGTTGTCCCTCATAGTCCGTGTCGGCAGGGAGGCTGGGCTGAGGGGGAGCTGCAGGAGCTGTGCAGAGGGTGATGAGCACTCAGGGGTGTAGGGTGAGGGTACCTGTGCAGAGTGCACTCCCCAAGCCTGCGATCCCAGTAATTCCCCCCACTGCAGTGGGCACCCAGCACCACGGAGCAGGGCTGCTGCAAACCACCTGCAGGCTCACACCTTCCGACAGAGCTGGGGCTTATTCCCCTCAAAACCAAGGGGTATAAAGACCATTGTTAATTAGACTTAAATAGCCATGGTTACACAAGTAAAAGGGAATTAAGAAAAGTGTTCAGCATGAAGCACTGGAGCAATGACCATCTCCCCACTGGAATTTACTGAAATAGCGTGAATTGTCCCTGCATGTAAAAGGAAGATAAGCTGGCTGTATTTTTGAGTTTGGTTTCCTATACTCTTAACAGCTTTCCTTTTACTCTAGGTGAAGATGGCTGATTATGAACCACACAGACAGTTATGAACCACACAAAAGACAGTGAAGACTGCACGCTCCACCGAGTGACCAAGACACAGGCTACAGTTTTTCACAAGGATACTATAAGAAGAAAGTGTTATAAAAATCATTCATGGATTCACCATGTGAAGCAATGGCCTCCGTCACTCTCCTCCTTTAATCCCTATCCTGAATCCTTGTGCTGTAGTGGTGGAACGTCATTCAGTGCTGCCATGCTGTGGCTCCACCTTAGTCCCTCAACTCAGGGTGCTGGTTGGAGGGAGCTAAGTGCTGCAGAAAGTAAACACGTGCTGGAGACCTGCCTAGGTAACAGGCTGAGAAGGTAAACTGGTTCCCTTTGGACTGACTGTGCATACTTCTGAGGGGAATGACAAAACTTCTTTGCAAAAGTTTGTGACAATTTGGTTCAGAGGACTAATTGGGGTGAGTCACTGGTGAGACTTCAAGGTTGTGATTTGGAACAAAAGTCTCAGTGGAACGGCACAAGAATTATTTACATTTTTTAAATTATAATTTGTCATGAAGAAAAAGAGAACACTTCATCCAAAGGCAGTTTTACAGGAGTGATTGCTCTGACACGAGCAGGGAACAATGAAGGAGGTGCCAGCACAGGAAAATGTGTGTGGAACCCATGGCAGGACACACACAGGAAGATAAATACTAAAAATCCAAGTGAACTGTCTGGCACAACAGTAGACAATATTGCAGCTGATGAATACATTTCCCACAAATAAAGAGCTTATTGAAAAGCACAGAAAATCAGAGCTTGATCTGTATTTAGAACAACTGAGTTTCAGAGCATGCATGGAACTGTCACCTGAGGACACTTTTTCCAACAGAAAACAGAAACCCACACTAACTGCATTATTAGACACTGGGGACTTGTAAAAATGGACGCTGAGACAGCAAAGCAAACTCCTCAGTCAAACTCAGTGCTGTCAAATCCATCTCATCCTGGAATGAGTGAGAGCTGGTACTGAACTTCATGGGGATACGGAGCTTCCTGGAAATTGCAGATGTGTATTTTTTACCGTAATTGCTATATAAGTGATCCTTTAATTTTCTTCTATACATCCTCTTAGTACCCTCTGCAGACTCATCAGCCTTCACTGGTTATTATCCCTGACCTGATCCATTAGGTCGATTTGTATTACAGCACTGGTTTTTATTGTTACATTACGCAAATAGCATCAAGCACTTATTTAATGCAAACCTGAAATGTGCGGTGTTAGAAATATGCAACTGTAAACATATTTTTGTTGGGCAAAATATACAAATACCTAAAGAGATGAAGGAAAATAGTCCTTATATCAGAGGTCTTAGGCTTTCACAACACGGACCAGAGAATTGTGAAATTGTCAGCAGGAGGAACAGAATTGTAAAAAGCACAGAAAACAATCGTGCTGGTCTCATTGTCATAGCCCGTCACCTACTGCACTTCAGAACAGCGGAGTGTGATGGGGCCAAACTTTTTAGAAAGGCCTGCTGTAATGGAACAAAGGATAATGGTTTGAACGGAGCGTCGATTTAGATTAGATATAAGGGAGTTTTTATGAAGGTGGTAAAGCACTGGAGCAGGATGGCCAGAGAGGTGGTGAAACCCTGGAAACATTCGGGGTGGTCACGCTGGTCTGGTGGAGAGTGCACGGGGGTTGGACTAGAGGAGCTTTAGAGCTCCCTTCCAACCAGACGGCTCAGTGCTCGGTGGTTACAGGCCCGGTGACGGACCCGCTGCTCCCCGGGAGCACCCGCCTCTCACGGAAGGCTGCGGGGACTCCGCCGCTCCGGGGCCGGCGGGGGCCGACCTCGTGACGTCACTGGTGACGCACAGGAGCGGATGGCGGCGCTGTGACGTCACGGGCGGCGGGCGGCGACGGAGCTGAGGCGCCGCTGGGTGTCGCTGTTGGCGGGCGGCGGCGCGCGCGGCCGCAGAGCCGGTACAAAGCGGGGGCGGGGCGGGGCGGCCGCCGCCATCTTGCGCGGCCCCACCCGGCCCCGCGGGTCCGTCGGGCGCGGCGCTGCCGAGCGAAGCTCGCACCTTGTGGGGCCCGACGGGCCCGGGTGCTGCTGCCCTCGGGCAGCCCCCGGTCGGTTGCCGCCGGGCCCGGCGTGGCAGCTCCCCCGTCGAGACGGCGGCCCGGCCGCCGTGAGTCCGTCGCTCTTCGCTCAGCGGCGTGTGCCACAAAGGAACGCACCCCGCTGCCAGCGCTCGGGGGACACTTGCGAGCAGCTGGGATAATTTGCTGGAAAATTGAATTTGGGGGCAAAGAGAAAATCAAATCAGGGACAGAAAAGTGATAAGAATGCTGAACAAGGGTTTGCTCTAGAAATAGCAGATGAAGAGAATTCTGCAGCTGAACTGCCTGGCATTCAGGGAGGATGTGGGAAGTGGTGTAAGGCAAAAATGCCCAGCACAGGTGTGTTTGGGTTTTATCTTTCCCTTAATCATGCATTCAGGTAATAGGGGAGTCAGAGGTGGCAAAATGGGCACTCATTCTTGGTCCCTTCTTAGGGAAGGTCACAATGAGGGACATTTTTCATGATGTAACTTAGGCCTTCCTCCACTGAATTCCCTGGATTTTGTCGGTGGAGGTTGATTTAGGCCATGGTGTCCCTGTACATGTTTGATGGCGTCATCTGGTTCCAAATGGGATATGTTTCCCATCCCCAGGCTAATCCCAGGTGACAGGGTAACTGGCCCACCAGGGACGCTCCACTGAAAGGGGAACAAGGAGCCCAGACTGGGTCTGTCACAGCTCCACGTGTCACACTTGGTGATTGATCCCTCTTCAGGAATATGCCTGGAGCCTTTCTGGTTGAGACCAGTGTTCAGCAACGGGAGCTGTTCAGATGGATCCCTCCAGCCACCACTGAAACTGCTCCCGTGTGCAAGAACAGTCTGAACACATAATAAAAGAAAGTGAAGAATGCAAATTAGGAGATGAGAAGCTTGTAATAGGAATGATTTGTCATGACAGCTGTGTGCAGAGGTGAAAGATGCTCAATGCCTTAGGCAAGTAAAGGGCCCAGTACTACTGTGACACAAGCTGTTGAATTTGAAAGGCAGACTCAATGCAAAACAGCACAGAACCAAGCTTTGGGCTGTTACAGGAACATTATTCAATCTGAATGAGGGTATGTGGAAGAGTAAGATACTGTCTTTTTCTGACTTCCCATGATTTTGTGAAAATTGCTGAACACATGCAGCAAATCTCAAGCAGTATTTTGAGGCGGGTTCCCACCTCTGCTATGTAGGATTCTTTATCTCCGGAGGTGCTGCCCCCATTAAAGGGCAGAGATAGGAGACATCCTTGGATTTAACACCCTCCTTCCAAAACTGAGGTGGAGAAGAGTAAAATGCAGCCCCTCATTCATGCCCTGGTAGGTCATTACGCAGCCACATCTGTCACCAGCCAGACCCTGCAGGGCTGCTGGTCTGTGATGCCTTAGCAAGTTGTAAAAGGAACTAGTGGCAGTTTGTTACTACAACATAAACAATAAAGTGTTCCTTTTGTGGCCATCGACTTTCCTCCTTAGTCCATGAACTTTCCTAAAGAGCTGATTATGGCACTTGCTGAGTTTACAGGGAGCTGTATCTTGTATCTCTCTAATAAGACAAGGTATTTCAAGAGTTCTGCAAATCCCCTTTGGGCTGAGGGGATATTTGGAGCTCTCCTCATCACAGCAAAGTGCTGTGTAAATTCAGCTTCAAAAATGTTGCAGTTCAAATGACAAGCCTGCATAGATCAATAGTGGCAGCACTGATGCAAGAAGCCTCGGCAGTCCAAGAGAACAGTAGCAGGAACACTTTGGGAGTCAGTTGTGTTTTGTGTAGTTTTTCCACTTTGTGCACACACCAGGGCATGCACACTCAGTCCAGTCTACCCTGGCAGCAGATCGCTGACAGGTGTGAAACAATCATTTTTAGACAGGATTAAATCATTCTCATGTCTTTGCCCATGCACTTCTTCAAATTAGGGAATTTGCCAGTTTCAGCTAGAGTTTAGCTGGAATATCCACAATTCAAAAAAGTCTTTAGAAAACAAAGAAAACAAACTGTTAAGCTGGAGTTGGTGGCCCTCAGCCTGCTAACCTTTGGCATCTAGACTGGGTGTCTTTGCTGCTTAAAATGACTCAGAAAGCACAGATAGCCAGAACAGGTCTTGGGAAAGACATCAAACGAGTACCAGAAGGGATTAATCAATACAAGCTTTTTCTTTCTTATGCTTTAGTTAATCTTTCACATGTAACAGCTCTACTAATTTCCTTGGTTTTAGGAATGAGCATGAGTCCAATGTTTTATGGACATTCAAAATGCTGCTATAGGAAAGGTGTTGGGTCCCAAAGCCTGCTGTGTGCAGTTTGTGTCATAGCCTGACATCAATTAAGACATAAAGGAAAAAAGAGCTCTTGCTGCTACTGCAGAAGGGGACTTATTGAAGCCAATTCCCATCCCCAAGAACGTGTTTCTCTACTGGACAGATGAGATTGGAGTTCATCAGGGAGTTGTTTTCTTTCTTACAAGTATTTTTCCCCAACCTTGTTTGTGAATTTAGCCATAGAATAAATAAAACATGAACAGCACAATTGTGAGTAATCACTTGAGGTGTGTCCATGCCAAAGGAAAAAACCCCACAGCTGTGGGATATACTGGTGACTGCAGTCTGCGTGGTGGAGAGTCTCTGTTAGAGCTGCACACCTCTTTTATGTGGGTCACCATCAGATCACACCAGTCCTTTTTGGACTGCTGCACTGAATTTGAACAGGCAAATGAGATTTCTGTGCTTGTTGTAGTAATTGTCCTAGGCGCAGTTGTTCTAAATAAAACCACAGATGTTGATGTCTCCCTCTGTTTTGCTGCTGGTAGCAGAACACACTCGCTGCAGCTGATTTTCTGGTTTCAAGCTGGTTTTGAGGGCCATATAAAAAATAAGTTGTTTGCTTAACCCCAAGTAAGCACACAAGAAGGAAGTCTTTTGCACAAATGGCTAAGATCCTCAATACAGTCCCTTTAATGTAGTGGAATGGAGTTGTAAAAGTCCCAGTTCTGCAGCAAAAGGATTCCTTTGATGTAGAGAGTGTGGAGTAGACTTTGTAGAGGCCTTACAAATTCCAGTGCATGGTATGTGTGCTGACAAGCAGGGGTTCTAGATGGAGGTGCTGTGGAGTGAGTCCGAGCAGTGTCTTGGCCCCCGAAGTGACTCAGGGGAGTTGAGGCTTGAGCAGCTTAGATGGTCCTGCACATAACTTTAGTGGCTGAGCAGATTTACCAGAGGCTTCAAAATAACTCAGACTGTGGACACCAAGGAAATTTTCCAAGCTACTTTACACCCAACTTTCCAATCCTTTCCCACTAATTTCATATATATTACTTAAGGATGGCAAAGATCTTGGCATCACCTGCATTCCTGAAGCAATTGCAGCTCATTCATACAGAAACCCTTACAGGATCAAATTCAAATGAGCTGTGTTGCTTGGGTTTTTTTCTATTTTATTCCATTTGTATCCCAGCTATTCTGGGATTTTTACAATTGTTTTTATTCTTGGTTCCCATCTACTAACTCTGTGTTTTAAGTGAGTGGGAAGGAATTGTATGTGTTGTTTTGAATAAAAGATTTTTTCCAAAATTTATAGCGTGACATATCCTTTTCTAAATCCACAGGTAAAATCCATTGTGTGGGAATGCAGCAGTCCAGCCTCCCTTATCCTTGGAACCATCTACACAAATCTCTGAGCCAAGACCATGAAGTGGGGATGATGAAAAGGTTCACAAGTGGCATGTGACAAGAGGTCCTGGATATCCTATCAGCCACTCAGTAGGGCTCAGATAGGCTGGGCCATTCCCTCTCTCCCTCCCTCCTTCCCATTGCAGAGGGTTCAGGTTAATCAGCAGTGGATGAGTCCTGGTTATGTGATGTAACCCCAAGATGAGAACAGCACTCAGACCAAAGGAGACAGGCCTCCTTGGAGAGCTGAAGCCATGTGTGAGGCAGCAGAGTAGGATTTAAATATGAATCATTATCTTGTTAAAGTCTGATGAGATGCATGCTTGTGGCTCAGTTCTGACCCTACCCCCACTCACATGAAATTTTTGAGAGCTTTTCCTTACATTAGCAAACATGTCCAAATTCTCTGTTGCCTGCCAGCCAGAACTGGCCTGCTTCAGCTTCTACAAAGAGGCAGCTGCTAAAGCATGTGTTTTCCACTTGCATAAGGACTCCAGCATCAAACATGATGGGCATTTTTTTCCCCTCTGTCTTCTGCTTTTCCAGCAGTAGAATGTTTCACAGAAATAACTTGGTCTGTGTGAATTTGCACGATACAATATTCCTTGGACTGTTTGTCCCTGAACCATAAAAAGGGTATAGAGAGGGTCCCTGAGATAGGGAGGCTTCATTTTATGTAGGATGATGAGAAATAACAATTTAATGTCATAGAAAAAGTTACATAAAAATTAATTTCCATTCCTGATGCACAGTAATGGCCTTGTTTCCAGAATCAGAAAAACAGCAGAGTAAGTAACAGAAAGCATCAGACTCATTTTTATGAAATAAGCTGTTTTGTGTAAGTGATAGAAAAGACAAGAGAAAAAATGCTTCCATCAAGCTGTGCTTTCTGGTATACTTATTGTATATTCAATTGCTTCCTGGTATATTTAGAAAGAACCAAATGACAGAAAATACGGTTTGTAGTTAAGGTCCCTTATTAACACTTTGACTGAGTGCAGAGTAAGGAAATACACAATATTCTGCAATGAATAAATGAATATTTAACAAATCTGAATGAAGATAAATTGAGAAAATCCTGTCATAAAGACAAACAAATACATCTTTATTGCATGGGCAGCAGCTCCGCATTGCACATGACAAGGTTTGCTTTATGTAATAGGCAGAGGAGGTATTGCTAACAGTGTGGAATACAGTTGAATTGAGAAAATGTATTTTTAAATTTCCATAATGGAGGAAGGCAGCATGTCTGAGGTTACTCACATTTTAGATTATTATTACTGCAGATATTTTTTACATCATTAGTTTTTAATATAGATTCTGTTTGCTTCCACTTTACAACTTAACTCTGATTTGTAGATTGAAGATACAACACGTGGGGGTGCCTGGTACGTAGGTCCTGTTAGAGCTAACCAGTTTTTTTTTACTGAATTTTATACACATACATCTAGAAGAGCAACAGTTTCCTACATTTTTCATTAAGCAGCCCATCTGTTCCAGTATTTTTCCTTGTTAAAAAAAAAAAAAAAAAGGCAGAAAAAGCAGCAAAGTCAACATGCTGATTTTTGTAATACATCTATTTGGGCGAAGAAATTTTCTTTCTACTAATGTTTACCAAAAGAAGGTAAATATTATTGGAAGTTTGCAACAAAGGTGTAATGGAATGCATTTCTTCCCATCCCCTTCAGAGGCCCATATGTATTCCCACTCATTCCAGGAAAGTTTGTCTGCACCGCTGCAGAGGTGCTCTTGCACACATCTGCTGGTGTGCTGGCTGCTCCATAAAGTCACATTTAAGAACACTGCTTCAGCTTTTAAGCCTTTGAATTTTTGCATGCACAAATCAGAGCAAGTGACTATTTAAATATCAGAATAGGCATCAATGGCTAAAGTGACAGAGATCAATAACCTGTGGAATGTTTTGTGTGAGATTTACTATGTATAAAGCCTCTGGAATTCATAGAAAACAAGTCGTTCAAGTGGTTTCAGCACGGTTACTCAGAGAAGTCAGTCCTTTCTGTGAAAAAAACCTAATTTGCAGCTCACTTGCTCCATTTATATTCCAGGGATGCCAAACACTTGGAAGTAAGGCATTTCATTGGCATTGTAGTGATGTAATCACTGGCATAGATGTAAACCACAGTATCTAACACTGGCAGGAAAATACTAGGATTCCAAGCACAGGGCTCACTTTACTTTGACACAAGTTGGAATTAAATCTGGGAACCTGCTATATCCCTAAATCTTCTTACAGAAGGTGGAATGCCATCAAAACTCAGCTGGTGTGGAGCCACTATGAGGTGTTTGCAGCAAGTGACTTCTCTAGATAGCTAGAGCCACTTAGTCTGCTGTTTGGTATCACCAAACTTGAGAGAAACATCATCACTACACATGGCACATGCAGCTGAAGAAAGCCTCATTCCGCAAGTGTTGTGGAAGTGAAAACATTCTGGCAATATCCACTATCAATAGCATTTTTTTTTTTCTTCACCCTCTGTTTTTTAAGGGTGGCAGTGAATTAAAAGAGAAAAATATGGGAATTTACACCCACTGAACACAATGATTATGAGAACCAGATAAAAGTAGTGATGCTTGTTGCTGACATTAGCCAAATAGTCTTGGTATTAAAACTTTGTCATTATGCAATAAATACATTATACAAGAGTTTAGTAACTAAACAAAAGAAATTAAACTTCTCATTTTTAAAGGTTATAGTTTATGATGAAAGGGGAAACTATGTGTCCATGAAATAGATCTGCAGTCATTATGGATCTTTTTTATTATGTTGCTGAAGTTTTTACTGCAGTAGTGGTAAATTTCTAAATACATGGTACTAATTTCCATATTCATTTTTTAATTAGTACTCATTTCAAGTGTGTAAAGTATGATTTCATTAGTCTTCACTGATTCAAAGGAAATGTGATATGGACTGCAACTTTTTATTAATGAAAGGAAAAATAAGAATGAAGGTATGGACTGTGATAAGTTTAGAAACATGTTTGCTTCATCTTATAGTAGTTCTGATGCAAGATTGTTCTGTTCTGTTACAAGATTGGCAAGTCTAAGGTGTGTTGTGCATCGCTTGTAATACAAACCATGCCTAATGAAAAAAATTATGTAAACAAAAGCTGTATTTCTGAGACTCAGTATTTCTCTCTGTCCTTACAAGCAGGGTTTCTTGACATAAACTAATGAATTAACTTAGGTGTAAAAAGAACTATGTTACCACTATAATGAAGAAATTGATATATTATTCAGATAGTAAGAGCAGGGGAAGAACACGTATTTAACCTTTTTTGCTTCTTCTGATATTATGAGGGTTAAAAGTTAAGTTTAATTACAGTATTTTCCCAAGATGTTTCACAAACCAAAAGTCAGAAATCCCTGCTTGCTCCAGTGACCTTTAATAGTCCAAGCCAGCTGTTTGATAGGCCATAGGAATTCGATATGAGTATTTTGGACACCACCCATGCATCTTGGGTGTAAAGTTTGTAGTGGGAGAACTATTTAAATTGGCAGAGAGTCAAGGCTAAAAACTTCTTAGTAATTATGAAATACATTAATTTTCATAGTTTGGAGTTTATGACAAATGACTGCTTAAATGAAAACACCTATGAACCTAGCAAAAAATTGGAAAGGCAAATCCATCAAAACCAGTTTCAATTTTCAGTATCCTGGTAGAACATATTTAAAGCAAAACTGTGATATTAAGGAAAAATAGACACAAGCCAAAGCTGAAATAAATAAACAAAAAAAAATAATTTCCTCTTTTTTCCATGCAATACTGACTATACTTCCTATTTGATCAAATCTTCACATAGTACAGACAAATACACCCTTTAATACAACAGTCTTTTCACATTAAGGTTCTGAACAGGGAATTATCCTCCCACTCTAGCTTCTAATTTCCTCTTCCTGTCCCATATATAAAACAGCTGGGTGCGGTTGTCTGATGGGACCAGCTGCCTTGGTCTCCAAAACGATTTTACCCCTTCCTGTCTGGTGCACAAGCTCTGCTTAGTTTAGGGGAGGAGGAGAATGATGAGTAATTCTGGTCTATTTTTCCATGTTTGTTTTAATCTCTGTGTTTCTAAATCCTGAGAAATCCACTGAGCACTGTATTTGTTGCATTAGAAAATTCATAGAGAAAATGCAGTAAGGAAGGAGCAGCACCTCAAAAGATGCTTAAAGCGACAGCCCAGAGCTAAATCTAGAAAAAGGATTTTTGTGCTTTGCTTTTGAATGAGGCAAAGCTGCTTCAGTTAGATGAAGCAATAAGGACTTTTAGCCAAGCTACAAGAGGATGAGAACTGTGGGGAATTTCAGCTAGGAAAATTAGACCTGTCTGAATGCAAAAACTAGAGAGCTCAAGACAACGAGAGTCTTCTCAGATTTATAACACAAGAAGGCTAGTAGTCAAGTGGCTTAGTTCATTGTGGTTGACATCAAGAGATGGGTGGGAGGAGATTAAAAATGGAGGAAGGAAGAAGAATATCCTGAAGTTGTGTTGGGCTTCAGCCAGTGGTTCTGTATCCATTAGGTTTCAGTGATGCTGATGGAGATTGCTGCTGTGAACCTGGAGATCAACAAACAAGTCTCTCGTCTTGAAATTAGGCCAAAATAATCTAAAGGATAGCATTTGATGTGGTACAAAGCAGAAGTCCCACAGGAACTGGAGGAAAGAAGGGGAGAGTCCTTCTAAAGGATCAGTAGAAGAAAGAAAGTACTTAGGATATGATGTTGTCATTGAAATTAAGGGAGTGTGAGGATGTAAATATTTATTTGAACATAAGTGCTGGAGAGTGTTAAAAATAATGATACATGGAGGGAATGAAAATTGAATGTATTATTGTGAGATTTGTCTAGGAAACAATCTCAAAATTCTAATGACAGCATGTTTATTGAAATGTGAGTAGGAAAGTCACACTAAAAGAGGATCTTGGCTGGAAGTGGTGTGGGGGGAAAAAAAAAAACTATAGATGAGTATTGACATCACAGAATGAGCCGAGAGATGAAAGACATTGGTCGCTGTGTTTTTGTGTGATTGGATTTTGTGTTTCAGGAGGAAGCATTTGTTCTCTATTTCCATTTTAAAAGAAAGGAGCAAAAAAAGAATGCTGCAGAGCCTGAGGGAGAGGTTCAGGAGGTGGTCACGGACTGGCTGGGGGGAAAAAAGACAAGAAATTTGCGCACCTGCAGTAGAGACCATATGGAAGAGATGTGGGGGTAGTCGCTGACAGCAAAGGTAAACTGATGAGAGATCAAGTCATGCTCTGTTAAGCTGCTTTTGAGAGATTGCCACAGCCCAGTGCAGTGAAGAGGAAAGCAAAGGAAGGCAAAGAAGATTGGTATCACAAAAACTGCAGTCCAGAGACTTCTTTGTGCTGGGAGAGGTGTTCTGCTGGGGAGAGACCAAAAGAGGGAAGAAAAGATTTCTGATGGGGAAAGTCATTCCAGGTTTTTGCCAGATACATTCTTGAGCCCAAGAGCAGGGGTGGAGGAAGCAGATGTTTGAGGGACTTGGCAATGTGGACAAAAATGTTGAGGCACAGAAGATCTAGCAGAGGGGGAAGGAGCAATGGAGGGAGGTGCTTGAGAACAGATGTAGAGTTTCTGCCCTTTGCTAAAACTAGGCAGGTCCTGCCCTTGAGAAATGTGAATGAGTAAATAATAAGAATACATCCAAATAGAATGTAACCTAGCAGCATCTGCCTGGAAAAATAATTGGAATCAGAAGGGTAATTTTAAACTGTCAGTGCAACTCTTTACATCAGCAGGAAGAGTCATGTTGGGGTGTGTGGGGAGAGAAGAAATCCTGAGAACACGAATTCATTCCTGTGGTTCCCAGCAGACTCCCATTACCTGAGGTTGAAAAGGGGGCAGAGACAAGAGTTGGAAGCCCTGGCAGACAAGGCAGAAGGTGGAATTAAATGGTCACTTAAAATTATTGTTGTTTTTTTGTAAAAAAGAACACATATAAAGCATCTGGTTTTCCTGCAGAAAAAATAGTCTGATTTTCTTGCACCTAGTGGAATATCTAACAGAGACAGGGTGCCCTAGATGTGGGAAAAGCTAAATAAACAGGGTTGCAGTTGATTTTCCTTTTTCCCCTCTAGTTTTGTAAATAATGGTCTCCAAGGACATCACATAACTTTATTTCACTTTTTTTTTCTGTTTCACAACATGATGGCGTTTCTTAGCATTGTGTTTCCTATCAAACATGGATTCCCATTTTATGACTTCTCCCTCATTTTTAGTAAGAGAAACGTGACTTGGAAAGAGTTTTAAGCAGAAAAGCTTGTTGTGTCAAACATCTGTAGACACTCGTCTCTTCTTTCCAAGAGATTTCTTCTGTGAATGCTGCATCTGGGAGTCAAGTGCAGTGGTAAGGCAGGATATTCTCAGTACCTGCTTATGTAGGGGTAAAATATGATAAGCTCTGCCACGTGTGACAAAAGCCACATGACCCAAAAACTATTCACATAAGCCCGTGTGAGCAGCAGAAGCAAAGCAAACAGCTTAAAAACCAACATAATTGAACATGAAAACACCATCAGGAAGCATGACAGTGAGTCCACTGTCATTTCATGCAACACAGAAGTGGCACCTTATTCCTTAGATTGCTGGATATTAATCAAACATACAGCCACCCTTGAAAGGATACTGCTATCAAAGGAGAGAAGCCTTTTGTATATTCACTTTGAATTCTTTAAGAACTGCAGCCCAAAGTAATGAATGGCATCTTAGACCATTTTTCACATGAGGAGCCAGTGTGTCACACAAGATTTCTTATTCCATACCATACTGTCCTTTCATGTTACGCTGCTTGTTTTTCAGTATCAGGATATCCTTTATTACATGGCTTTTGGTTGTTGGTTGTTTTTTTTTAAGATTACTTTTGGGTAAAAGAATGTCTTTGCTGAGCTCCACTGCTGTTAGCATTTTGTATTACAGATGCAGCTCTTACAGACATTTTAAATTTCCTGTCCTCTCCTTTTGACTTCGCCCTGTGGTTTCCCTAGAAACGTGACAATTCGTGACAGGTCATAGTGAAACTGGGGGAAAAAAAAATCCTGGTTTGAAAACCCTTGAAAGGCATTTAACCAAGTATCAAGGTCAGATAGAGCAGAACAGTGTGTGTTCTATTGGCCTGTTCTGGTATCTGTGATCTGTAAAAAACGAAGATAGGGCAGATCCAAAGTATTTTGTTATTATTCTGAGTCTCAGATGCTGAAGCTGTTGTGAAGCATGTTTTTCCAAACTCCTTTTCCTTCCTCACTACCCTGCTCTCCAGTGTCAGAAAGCTGCCCTTCCTCAGTTTCCATCCCTCCAATTTTGAGACAATCCATTTGAAGGCTGGAAACTTAGATGGTGGAGTTGTGGCTACCGACATGTTGGATAGAGCCCAGTGGTCCATGAGCTGGGCTTCACGTTCCTGGGGACATCGGTCATGCGGTACCATTGCAGAGGGTTTAGGGAGGAGTTCCTGCAGAGTGTGGGTCACAGCCTTCCCTGACCATGGCAGGTATGGGCAGCTGCTGCAGCCTGGCTCCTGCTTTAGCCTGGGCAATTCAAGCAGTCTTCTCCAGTCAGTTTGTGTGCTAGGGAAGGATGATAGCATGGGTTAGACTTCAAATACGGCCACAACTGGGCTGCCTCTGAGTTCTCCCTACTTACATGTTTTTCCCAGGGTATGGCTTCTTCAGTGGGAAGATGTATGGCTTGATATTTAGCTGGGTGGCAAGCAAGCCTGTGGAGTCTGCTAAAACATTTGTGGGAGTCTGGAAGCACTTTAGAGGCTGATAGATAAGAAGTTAGAAACATCTGAAGTTTTGAGGAGGAAAACAAGATTTATGGTGACTGTGAAGAGCAGGAAATCAGAACTGTTAAGAAATCAGCTTCAGGTCATCATAAAGTTTTGATCCCTAGTTTCACATTAAGGAACAGAATACTACTAGAAAATCTTGCCTGTGGTAATAAATAAAATTAAGAATTAACTACTATATACTGCTTTTCATCTATAGATTGTGGTGATAAGAAGAACACAGTGAAAGTCTAATTTATTGCAGCGAAATAGTTGGCTGTTAAACATTTCTTTTTGTGGGACTGTAAATTCTACCTGTTGACATGAGCTCAATCTTAGCTGCTTTCTGGACTGGATTGCTTTATTGTTTAGAATTAACTCCATGCAGACGTTTTGAAGAGTTATTGTTTCTTGCAAGTGTATTATGAAAAGGAGAAATCCCAAAGGAGAGAAAGAAACAAATTGACAAAAGACTTTGGCACTAATTGTAGCCATGGCTATGTTTATTGTTATACAAATCAGTTGGGATCATATTTTGTGAATCTTAATTGAGGAAAAGTGCCATTTTTTTGCCTGCAAAACTTGATCCTGCAATGTGTAACTTTTTAATCACATCATTTGTCTACACGGGAAACACTATATTTAGTATACTCTGAAAACGTAAGATCGTGTTGCAACGGGTACCTACTGTATATCTTTTTAATATAAGTAATAAGGTTCTGAAGTGCTTGTTGAAACAAAATGCCAGTGAGTTGTGCATTATTTAAAGGCTTTGGAATTTGCCCTATATTTACCCATAGATCATGACCTTAACTCTGCAGAATTGCTGATCCTTTGTTTTTGTTGTCCAAGTTGAGCATTCAGCATGACCCCTTGGGGTGGGTCCATTCAATGAAGAACAAATTTGGCAATAAGGTTATTTACAGTTCTACAAAATTGGTTATCCAAATCATTGGTTAGAGTTGCAATGTATGATTATAAATCTATTTCCAAATGTGATGCATGCATTTAAGATACTACAAAGAATTACTGGAACCATGAAGAAGACTCATAAGACTGGGACAATGCCTTTATGAAATCCAAAGGATATCCTTTGGTGTGGGTTGGTTTGCTTGAACAGTTAATGGGGATGTATGTCTCAAAACATGGCTGGAAGCTAAACTTGGAAGCAGGCCCAAACCCACATGCTTAGACGTGCCCTGGTTTCATCTGGGGTAAATATCTTCTCAGATAGTTCACTGGATCATAGAAAATACACTGGTGCGAAAATACACTTTGGAGTTGAATCTTTTTCAGAGAATTGTGAGGAAAAAGGAGGCAGATCTTTTATTTAATTGATTGGTATGTTTTTCTGCTCTCTTTTCCATATCTGGTAAGACTCATATGAAGTCTATGTCCTTTTTAATTTACATATGACATGGATACTGACTGGTGACAAGGCTTACTTACTGTGGCTGTGAACCAAAGCCAAAGATGGTTACGGAAAGTTTGGATACATGTAAATGTAAATCTTGAAGCCCTGAGTCATCACTGGGTGGGCTAAAGGTGTATTAATTTATACAGGTAGGACTTCATTTGTTAGATCAAGGAATTTGGAACTTAGCGGCATCCTCCTGGCAACCGAAACGATTGGGCTGATGAAAAGGAAAAAGCATATATTTGTTGCTGTCTTAAAGGAAGAATAAGCTGAAAGGGGGTGAGGATGGCAAGGATCCCATGGGCAAAAAGGTTTATGCTAGCACAGAAGGAGGAGGGCTTCAGGAGGAGATGCTTCTTTGGCAGTCTCCTTAGGGGAGGAGATTAAGGGAAACTTCTAAAAATAGTAAAATATGATCGTCCAGGACTGGCTTTTGTTACCATCACCCACTTGAGTTCTGCTTTCAAGATTTATTATATCACTCTTAAATCTCTTGGAGTCATTACAATCTTGCCTTTCATCTAGTCTGTATATAAATAATTGATCATCATAAGGATTGAAAACTGTGGAAATGAAGACAGCTTAACACAGATATTCTTTATGACATCAATTACAGGGGGAATCATTTGATGAGAATAGAGAATATTTCAAACGGTACAATAATGCTAGCTCCTAAAATTACTTTGTATTTGAAAGAAGATGTGTACACTGATTGGTTCTGTTGCCAGTTTATGGAGAAAGTATATTATGGTTCAATGAAAAAGATGGTTAATTATCTGCACACAGGGCTCGCTTCACCCCTCCCCTACTTCTTTTACACTCATGTAATTCTGTTGAAGTCAGCTGTGTACAAATGGTGTAATTCAGTGGTGAATCAGGCCTATATTTTGTAAGTAATTTATTGCAAGCATTTGTAGTAGTGAGAGGAAACATTCAGGCATTGTTCAGTGCTGAGTTTAAATGCCCTGAGTGTTCTGTTGGCAGCAGTCACATCTGCTGGGCCAGGGGTGATGTAGGGTTAAACACAGCTCTGACAGTAGCTGAGCACACTTACTGTACTAAAACCTGGTAAGATGCTGAAATACTGTAAACAACATCATTAAGTGTGATGAAAGGAAGTCATAGTTCAAATTATTTTTTTCTTTTTTTAAGGTATTTAATATTGTGTTGACTGGTGAATTTGTATATTTGACTTGACTGGAGAAGACACTTCCTCTCCTTGTTAGCTGTCCTTTTGTGTTGCTCCACTGCTCATCTGTGTGCAGGCCATAGGTGGTTTGGATCAATATTCAAACTGAAAGGAAGTGTAGGAGTATTCATGCTGTTCTAGGACGGGCATAGTGGTGCCTGGAGGACTTGTCTTCTGTGCCTCTGGCTGCTTAGGAGCATGTACAGAGCAATAAAGCAATCTTATTTAATCTATCTGTGGAAAGAATGTCATGTGGAAAAACACCCACTGTACTTCAGTCTGTGTGAGCATTGTTGTAATTCAGAAAAATTAATCTAAAATGTTTCATTTTATATGAGCCACTTTTGGAACTAGACAACATCAAAGAGAAATACTTCATGTAATGATTTTATGGTGGACAGCCCCAGGAAATTGTAGGAATTGAGTTGTGAAAGCAGAGCTAAATGGTGATCTTGAATTCCTGCGCATTTGTATACACTGAGGAAGATACCAATTAGCGTGAGAAAGGCAATATTAACTGTGGGTCTGTCTTGTGTTTTTCAGAAACAATAGTCCTAATTATAAGTAAGATGTCTATTCCATTACTCTCTATTCTTTTGCAACAGAGTTGATATGGTTATATGTTGTAACTGCAAAGTTTTGGGAACTGGAATGGGAGAGATTCAAAAAAACCTTTAATTCTTGATAATAAGCAAACATCATAATTTATCCAGGATTTAGTTCAGCAAAATACTGAAGTGTGTGCTTTGGAACGGGTATTCCAACTAAAACATTTCAAACCAGTTTTCCACAAGTACTACATGAATAATGCACGTATGGATTGTGATGGCTGTTCTTTCTGTTGACTAATTCCCACAACTTATCCTATTAGTTCAATTTCTTACATTTACTTGTTCGATTTAGGGCAGACCTCAGTAGATCACAGTATTTACGCCATCCATCAGTCAGGGGGTACAAAACATTTCCTTTGCAATCAAACCTGTATGGGGATATGAGAACAGAGTTTGGATGCTGAGGATGGTTAAAGAGTCTGAAGGTGATGTTTGATTTTAGTGTGAAATATTTTTTAATTGTATAGTATTTTATGGTATTGTATTAAACAAAGTACAGTAATTTCACACTGATAAGATGCACCTATTTCACTGAAGAATCAAGCCG
>VRYO01002782.1:10996549-11031884 GCA_009812075.1 Sialia sialis
TTACTGTACTTCCACTTTCCCTTTCAGGTGGGAGCCCCCAAGCATTGCTCAGCATGGCTGGGTATTTTGCAATCCTTGCAGTTTACTTGGGGAAGTTCCTCCTGATCTGGTTCTTGCAGCTGCTACCCCCACAGGGTTTGAGGCTGTGCAAACACATAGCTAGAGGTGCAGAGAGCTTGCAGTGCAAGTGTGCAGAGAAGTGAAGAAAAGAGCAAGGAGCAGGCAAGGATTCAGTGTGATGCTCACTTTATATCAGGCCCTGTTTTGTCCACTTAGTGAAAGCAGAGAGGGCAGGAAGAGTTTTCATTATGCAAAATGTGGCTCTGCACTGGTACCTCTCATCACCTCCTGGCAGCTGGGGACTGCAGAGGTTTCTTTCTTCCATTCAGGGATCTTTCTCTTACCCTTTCCTCCCAGTCCTGGGAAGGCTGACTCCACCCACAGTGGCTGCTATGGTGAAAGATTTCTCTGCACTTCTCTGCCTTGGAGGGATGAAAGGCAAAGCAGAGCATCAGCAGTCAGGTTTTTGTGGCTTCAGATCTGAGGCTAAGAGAGGATTTTCTTGAAATCCGCTCTGATAGAGATGCTGCTAGAATAGGAGTGGTTGGTTTGAAGAGCAGCTCTTTGCTCCAGCCCATCCTAAGACTGTTCTGGGAGCTCCCAGTGCCCCAAATACCCAGACCTTCATTGTTTCCACCAGGGTGGAGAGGCCATGTGCCAGGAAAAGATAAATAGGAACTAGCTAATTATACTCAATTTCTTCTGCTTAGAAAAAGGTGCTTTTTTGGAGTAGATTGGTGGGGGTCTAACCTGAAATTCTTCAGTTCTCAAAAGGAATTCTCTGTTGATGCTCAAGCCTGTAGTTCTTAGTTAAATGTGAAAGTCATAAACAAAGTGTGCAATCTTTTAAAGTGCTCCAGAGCATAAAAGATACTTCAAACAATGACTTAGAAAATCTCAAGTACCAAAGCAAACTTAATTTGCCATTCTGTTTTATATATTTGGGGGTGTTTCAGATTTGGGACCAAAAAGCAGTCTTAATCCAGACTTTCCTTGTCAGTTGGTCTACAGGGCTTAAATATGGATTTTTCTTTTTAAATTATTGTTAAATATGTGACAAACTATTAATCCATTAGTGAAGATATTGATATTCTCAATGAAGCTCCCTAATCTCCTTCAAATATTGATTTAATATTATTATAGCATGGCCAAATACTCTATTACTCTATCTAAATTAACATTTTTTCAAGATATATTTAGGAAGGAAATGTGTGCTTATTGATTGTATGAATGAAATTACTTTAATTAAGGAAACAGGCCTACTGCCAAAAATGGCATGCATGATTATTAGTGCAGGATGCTTCCCACAACAGCCCAAAAAGGCATCATCAAAAGCAGATGCCTGAATTAGTTACAATCTACATCCTGGCCAGACAGATGCTTCAGACTCTTGGCCACTTGTAGGACAGATTCTCCTTCCTTTGAAAGCAAGCCAGGGCACAGAAACACTTCAAGTTTTTCCACCAACCATAATTTAGGACTTTTCAACCTTAAATTGAATATTACTTCAGTGAAGCTTGATTCTCCTGACAGCTGACATGCGAATCTCCTGACAAAATTCTCATTTTAATTAGTGCTTGGAGTAGAGGATATGAGATTCGAAAGAAGTGTTAGGAGTTTCATCTTTTTGCCGGAAAATACAGGTTTAAAAAGTGAAGTGACAGCAGGAATAACTACTGAAAAGGAAGCATCAGGTTGCTCTGCTTTGGTTTATTTCATAATTCTATTATGATTTGCTTCAGCTGCATTTAGCCTGAGAATTAGTTAGAAGCACAGTATGGAATTGCAGGGCCATTACTACCTCACACAACTGACAGGAAATCTTCAAAAATGGTCAGGAATTTACAGTTTAATAACTTCACATAAGAATGTGATTTTGGGATGCTGTGTAACTGAGAAGTTACATGTATTTTCTGAATACAGCTTCCATGCATTTTCTGAATAGTAGTTAAGGGGATACTATATTCACTGAATCTTCCTCTGGTGCCTGAGAATATTTCAAATACAGGCATTGTGGAATGCCTTTTCTCCATTCAGACTGGAAGTGGTTAAAAAATACATCCTCCAAAGCCAACCCTCACAGCTGAGGGTCTGAAAACCTGCAGGTGGGACTTACAAGGGAGAATCCCACCACAGCAAGGGATGTTAAAAAAATGAGTCCTGTGATTATTGATCCAGGGATGTTTGGGCAGCACAGGTATCCTGGCTCTACCCTTGCCTGATGTGACAGTGGAGTCCCAGGAAGCCTTGTGGCCTCACTGGGGCTTGGGCTGCAATCGGGATAGAAAGAGTTACTCAGTGCTTAGCAAGTGCCAGGCTTAGCTGTGATGCTGGTGATTTGGGCTGTAGCATGTTCAGCTCTGTTGTATTCTTTTCTTTGTACACTGGGAGCTGGTTGTTTTGGGAAAACGTTTGGTAGTTGACTTGTGCATTGGGGCACATATATGTATGTGAACTGTGTGGAGGAAATAGTAAAGGGCTATGTTCTGGGATTTTTAAGTTGTTTTGTTGTTTTTTTGAGGTTTTTCTTGGTTTTGTTTTTTTTTTTTTTCTTGTTTTTGTTTTGGTTTTGGTTTTTGTTGTTTTGTTTGGGTTTTTTTGAATCATTTAGGAGACCACAAGTTCAGCTGTTTGTACCCCAGTCACAGGAGTGCACGTGTCAGGATAGAGTCTTCTCTGTCAAGCCAGTGGAAGTCCATCTGCCTGTGTAGCTGGGAATAGGTGTGGGGACATGTGTGAGCAATGCATGGGAGAGAAGTGTATGGAGAGGCTGTGGCTCTGCCCCTAGTGCTGATGGGCGCTGTGCAGCTTTCATCTCACACTCCAGCACAGTCCCTGTCACTGTCAGAGGGGAGCCCACCTTGTGATGGCAGAAGTACCCAGCTGAGGTCAGCCTGGACACCTGAGATTTTTCTAAGTCCCCGACCTGACTGCAGAAGCCATATTTATTCAGCCTTGCATACCAAGGTTACTAATTTACCTTCAGTGTGAAGTGGACCACTTACAGACATTCCCACCTTGTGTTCTCTGTGTATTACAGATGTACCCATACCAGCAGAAAATTTTCAGTGTAAAGTGCCTGGTTGCATGCCATGGGAAATGGAGGAAGATTTCTTCCAGTGTTCCAAATGGAAAGCAAAATTGTATTTCTTCTGGCCTTTTTAAAATTAAAACAGAAATAGGATATTCCTTATTCTGGCAAGGTAGACTGGGACTAGCCATGGGAAATACTGAGCTTTCAGGACTTAAAGCTTATTCCATTTATTTTTGGTAGAGCTGTTTTAAGCAATGGATCCTCTCTTCAAGGATTGGCTGTACAGCTCCATTTGCTGAGCTCTGCCCTGTGGGGTTCTTTGTGTGACAGTGTGAAAATGCATTGCTGAAGTTGACCTTCTCTGCTCTGCCAAGCACCCTCTCTCTTCAGCCATGGGGTTTTGGAATCCTCTGTGCAGACTGTCAGGGGATAATGGCTTCAGCAGCACTTATGGGATGACTTAAATAATTGTCACTCAGTCATTTTTGTAGCCTCTCTATGTAAACGCCAATAAAATCTTTCAGCCATCCTATATAACTATAATGTGTCTGTATTGAAGCTGTAAATACTGATTGGGATATTAGCACAAAATGTTTGCTGACACACATAACACAAATATGTCCCTCCTATGGAAAAGTATCAAATATCATAGACACTTGCAAATCCAGCAACCAGTAGCCAGTATTTATTGATGATTTGGCACATGTTTGTTAAACATACGCATAAGCACTGAACAAAGACTGCCCGAGGGGTCCCCAGATCAAGACACAACCAGCAGCTGCTTCTGGTTAAATGATTTTGAAGAACTGAGTGCTGTAGTACACTGAGACACCAGTAAGGGGAACCCTTTTTGCAGTAAACCTTCAAGCTTTTACTTTTACTTGATGGAGAGTGTGGTCATAAAGATAGCGTGATATTTTGGTTCCAAAATAATTATGTTTAATCAGAAGACGAACAGAGATAAGCAGTTCAAAATGAAATCTGAATTACAATTTCAAATCTACTTTTCTTTTTTTCACTTCTCAGTGGAATTGAATAGGAAAGGCAGGCACAAGGCAGGCATTAACCCTTACAGGAATGTTGAAGAAAAGGAGGAGAGTTGATTTTTGACAACTGACTTTGAAAGAATATGAATCAAATCACTGCCATGAAGTGGCTGTCACCAGGCATTGTTTTAGCAAGAAAAACAAATGGTGGATTTATTGCTTGTAGTTATGTCATCATAAGTAAAATTTCATCTGTGGACAAGTCTTCTCACTTCAAATACATAATTTTGAAACTCGGGCATTGCAATTCTAATATTCTTAAAAGTTACAGCTTTCAGTAAGCACACAGATGAATCTTAATGCTGTAAATGCTGTAGAAAGACTCCAGAAACCATTGTAATTAATCTGTGTTGCTGTACAATAGATGTTGTGTCAGGAGAAAACAAGTATGCATGTGGGTCTGTTTACATAATATCTAAAATCTTTAACAGTCTTTAGATGTTGTAGTATATTGCCCAGACAGAGAAACATGCTTTAGAGGGTTGAATGGAAATCCAGTATTTATTTGGCTAAATAACCTAACTGTAGCTTTTCTTACCTCAAATGAGCAATTCTGGAAGTGATGTGATGGATTGGTGTGAAGGAACTCCTCTTCCTGTTCAGCGTAGGCATTTCCATTACAGCTGGCCTGGAAAAACTTTTGTCTGGTCAGGTTTACTTTTTCTCCATGAAAGAGCAAGTAACTAATTTGATGAAACGACTGAACGTGCAGATTCAGTGCACCCATAAGATCTCTAAATAAACACCACTGTAAATCTAAGCCAAGGTCTCTGCTGTGCTTTCTCAAACAGCTTCACTCTAGACTGCTAATTAGCCTCTAACTTTGAATACTCCATAAATGCACTATACTGATTGGTAGTGCATCAATATTAATTAATAATTTACCACTCTGTTGGAATTTTCCTCTACATGTAATCACAGCTGCAGCTCCTTCTACACCTTTATTTAGCAAAAAAGGAGGAAAATAATTTTACTACTTTCATGCCATGTTGTTTAATCTCCCCTTTGGTGTATCTACAAATATTTGGAAAAGCATGTCTTGGATACTCCTGAAAATTTGTATGGTTTATATGGCAGTGTAGTTCCATCTCACAAAATGTGGCGCTGCTCCTAATTGGAGCTACTGTAGTGTGCTTCATGTTTTATTTATTCTCAAAGCACATATGTGAAGTGCTGCAAAGGATCTGTACTCTGTTAGGATCTGCAAGTCTGTCTTTCAGAGAGAGGCCCTGCAGGCTGTAACCCACGGGGCAGGGGGTGTGCAGCAGGAGAGCAGCTCTGCCCAGTGGCCAGGAGCTTGTCAAAGTCATGGTTCTGCCAAAAAGGCAACTTGTTCAAAGTGTAGATAGTGGCAAAGTTCCCATAGATGTTTTTGAAGCCATCTGTGATTTTTATCAGCATCAAAAATAATGTAGTTCACATCAGAAATAAGAATTTTTAAGTCTACTCTATTCTAATAAAGCAACAGGTGCTCCTTATGTGGTACAGAGCAGCCCACATGCATTAACTGCATTTTCACACTGATTGTGAATGACTTCCTAAACACATCTTTGTTTCATGGGAGTCTCTTGGTAGTGCCATATAATCCACTTTCTGTAAAAATTATTCCCTAAAATCTTACATTCAGGCCTATATCTGCTTTGCAAGTATAAAATCTCAACAGAAGTGAAAAGTCAGACGTGAGAGACGAGCAATTAAAAAGAAAAAAATATATATTCTAGCTGCATTTGGATGTCATGTACTGTGCCTGTCATTCAACTAATCTTATCTGTAGTCTCCCTTTTGTGGGGAAGACCTGATGATTTGCAATTCATTCTTGTTCCAATTCATTCCAGTTGCAATTCATACTGCTCAAAGCTTATACAATAATTCTCCTTTCCAGGTGGCTGTCAGCACCTGCAATGTTGCTGAAATGTCCCCAAAAGAAACTGCCTTTGCCCAAGACAGTATGAATCTGCAATTTTTGGTGACAAGCTTGCATTGATTTTGTTTGTGCTGTTTCTCTGTTTTCTGAATGAGAAACCAGTAGACAGCACCAGGCACACCAAAGAAAAACCTTCTTTAGAGTAAATTTTCCAATTCTCAACTATTTAAATGTGATAAATATGACTAAATAGTCCCAGCTGACCATACCAGACAGAGGGAGCAGCGTTGCAAAAAGAAAGGCCTGAAGTTCCCAGCTGACAAGAAGCTGAAAAGCAGACAGTAGTGTGTGATAAATAAGGCCAACAACATACTGTTACCTTCATAGCAAGATTTTAGCCATGTGCGAGAGCAGGGATTGTTCCCACTGCATCAGGGTGGGTGTCTCATGTTTTGGGTTTTCTGGATGCTGAAGTGCTGGGATGAGGAGTGGCAGCAGGGTGGCCTCTGGAGCACCTGACCTACAAGCAGAGGCTGAGGAAGTTGCCTTGTCTAGCCTTGAGAAAAGAACAGGGAGAGGGGGAGTTATTGCTGTGCCGGACACTCAGAGGCTGTGGAGAAGACACTTCTTGGTGCTATGGCCAAAAGGCAACAAATTCAAGTTGTGACACAAGAGAATTTTACTAGATGTAAAAAAATAAAATAAAATAAAAATTCACTATGAGGGTGGTTAAACACTGGCCCAGAAAGGCAAAGCCTCCTTCTTTGGAGGCAGTCAAAGCTTGGCAAGACAAGCCCTGAGCAAACCCATGTAGTTGGACTTGCTTTGAGTACAAGGCTGGATCAGATGATGTCCCAGAGGTCCCCTCCAACTTGAACTGTTCTATGATTCTGTGATATTGCAACAAATTCCTTACTAAGTATTGACAGAATCAGTCAATATTACTGTTAGAGCCATTTACAAGGCATTTTGTCACAGATCTATCTGTCTCCATACTATAGATTAATGATGTTTTCATTATCAGACTATGTCTTATAGAGGAAGCAGCTATCTCTAAAATGCACTCTATTTTTTAAAACAAGAATCAAAACAAATAGGCCAAGAACAGGCTCTAGCTATAATGTTAATTTTACTAGAGATGGTGAGGATGAACTCAGCCTAAAATATTTTTTCCAGTCAAAGCAGAACCGGACTGCACAGTGAGAGCAATCCCATCAACGTTGGAAACATAATCAGCATTCAGGACTTCATCTTGAAATATCCATTTGATAAAGTGTGGGTATTGTAGGTTGACATGATATTTTGAATGAGCTTTAAATGGTGTCAGAGATCTGTTCCTTTGTGCATTTGTACCATATCCCCATAGAGGCATCACAGTGTTGATACATCACAGCACTTGCACATTTGCTATTTACTAGTGACTACATAATTTCTAGTCAGTGCAGTGCTGCATTTTTGGCAGCAGAAGGTGACTTACCTCCCCAGAACTGTAGGTTTCAATGAAGAAAGAGAAAGAAATATATTAAGAATGTAGGTCAGTGGTCAGGTCTCCTTTGCATCTTGAGCTAACAACCTGCTGCTTCTGGGCCAAAGCAGGAGTGTCATCACTGCAATGATACTGGAGAGTCTCTGTCATCTCTTGCACTGGGCTGAAGACAGATGTATTGGGCTGCTGAGTATGAAATTCTCCCTAGTATTAAGATATCCAGAGAGTTGGACATAATAGGGTTTGATAAAGAGAAAAGCCTGGGACAGAAAACACATTGTCAGTGCCAGACTCCTCTGTATGCCCAAAGAAAGTGGGGGAGTTTTCCCTCTTAATATTAACATAAGCTCTAATCTGTATAGGAAATATATGAAAAGAAAAAAAGACAAAGACATTACATTTTTGTAATGTGGCTGTACCAGGATAAATGTCCTAAAAAGTTACCATATTTTATATTAAAAATAAGTCTATTAGATTTTCACAAAGGGGAAGCTTAAGCCCTCTCATGTCATCTAGACCTTTGTAGAGTGTTAAAAAAAGCCATTCAGAGCATAATATTTCTGCAAGGCTTACCATGCAACTGAGGCACTTTTTCCACCCAAACGTAGGAAGGTCATATAAAAGACCTGAGCTAGGCAAAAAAAATCTGCTTATACTGACAACGCCTTGGATGGTGAGAATGCAAGACCTCTGAGTTTCCTTGGTTCTCACAGACTTTCCAGGTAGGAGAGTTTCCTCTTCAGGAATGTATGGAATTATCTAAAGTGATCTTTAAATTTTCCTTTTCACACTGATCCAGAAACATTATAGCAGGTTGCCTTGCTCGTTTCAGGGTTCAGAGAAGGATAACTCACACAAGATTGATCTTGGCTGTAAAGGTTGTGTGCTGGCCTCCAGAAAAACTGGTCAAGCAACTTTGAAACTCAGAGCTGTTTTAACAGGAGTTTGCTGGTATTGGCCTATATGAGAATCAGTTCTGATGCTTTTCCTGGTTGGACATGAGAACAGAAAATTCCACAGAAAATTATATGTAAAATTAATATAGATCATAACTCACTGAATGCCGGTTTCCCAGCACCCTATATCGAGGATTATTGTGGAATATCATCTGTGACTTCTGTGATAGCAAAAGTTACAGATTAATTTGGTATTGGCCAGAAGGCATTTCTCCTCTTCTTTATAGGAGAGGAGCCTTTATAGGAAGCTTAGCAGAGCCTTAATTAAGGCTGTTTTAGTTTTGTATACATCTAGTGGAACAGAGATACGTAAAATTTGGTTCCTTTCTCTGACTCTTTCCCTTTTATTGATGTGTCTTTGCTCTAGCAGTCAGGTTACCTGATTGGGGAGATGGGAAGACAGTGTGTGAGTGGGAATGCCAGCTCAGGATCATACTGGGTGGGCTTGAAACAACATTGAGATTGATAGAGATGAGTCAGTGCACAAATCCAGCAGCTGTGGGATGTGTGGGGTGTGTGGCTTTTGATATGGTCAGCCACAGTGCAGGGTCTTCATTCCAGTGAAACATCCAGCCAGTGTCCCCACAGTGGCATACAAGACATTCTCAAGAATGTGTATTTTTGCTGCTGCATGCCAAGGCCGTTCACCATAATGTGATAAAAAAGAAGGGTGAAGTTTTGGAAATGCACCTGTGGCAGAGATTCCCAGGGCCAGAGTGAACAGAGAGTCCCAGAACAGAGGAGTGGGAGTTCCCACATCACAGCTCATGGGAAGTTAAAAGCACTTCTTTCTTTGTTTTCTTTGGATCATTGGGTCAGTAGTATTCAAAGGCTATGCTGTGCTTTTAGTACGTATTTGCCCACAGGAAAGTCATGACTTTTTAAATGGGTTCTCTGGTGCCAAATGCTAATTACAAGACTGTAAGTGTAGTGTGCATTTTCCCTTTCATCCTCAGGATATTTGTAAAGTAGCGAGTCAGCTCCTGTGTTCATGGACAAAGGGATGGGGCACTGTGCACTGCCTGGAGTGTTTTGTGGGGCTGGGATGGGGAGCATCCCTCAAGTGTCAGCAATCCCTGCTCGCCTGCAACCTCTTCTCTGTGCTCTCTGTGCTGCCTCCCTGTCCCCTCTGTCCCTTGCCTCCTCCTGCAGCACCGCACAGCTGCCCTGTGTCTGGAGCTCTGAAATACCATCAAGCACAGGGACGTTCCCTTGATTTCTGCTGCTGGAGTGACAGGGACACAAAATGGAGGGGAGGGAGAACACAGAAGGTGTGGGAGGAGGGTTAACATGGAGAGTGAGGGCATGGAGAAAAATCAGACAGCAGAAGAAAGGGAAGGAGCTGTGAGAGGTGGGCAGAGAGCAGAACAGTCCTAGTGGGAAGAAATTGGAGCATGAATAAAAACTCCTCAGCTAATTGCACAGGGAGGTGGAGAGTGAAATCCAGCAGGAAATGGTACAAGTGTCTTTGTGGCAAGAGTGAGGGGAATGATTAATGGGGATTTCTTTTGAAATAGGAAGAGGAAAACTGACCTGCTCCAAACAAAGCAGGGGAAACTGGGATGTAGGACAATTTCCAGTTCAAGTTCTCCTTACAGGTCTGTCAGCATGGACTAGTTCATACTTGGCAACATCAGCAGTATCAAAACTAAGTTCAAAAATCACAGCTCTAGCCCTTCCCAGATAATGAAATTTTCTTTAAAGTAGTATATTTTGGGTTATCTTTGAATTCTCATGGTTTTGATGCCTTATATACTTGAATCCTGTTTTCATGGAGCTACAAAATATTGTCAACATTTGTCTGTGTTCTTCAATAAACCCCCAGAGTTTAAGAGCTGGAGGTTTATGAATGTACCACAACTGGTTAAAAAAAAATCATATGAGTTGGTATTTCACTGGACTGTGATTAACACAGACCATATTAGATTAAATGAGAACTCCTGTGGTCCAGGAGCATTTTATCATCTGTATATTTGATGGCACACTGAAGTGGGTCCGTTTCCTGTTTCATATGATGCTGTATCTTGCCACAAGGGTTATAGAGTGCCAGAGGACTTGGCAGCTCCTCTCCCTGAGGAAAAGGCAACGAGCCAACACTGAGGAGGAGTGCCCTAGAAGTTAAAACCATGAGTGAGATAAGAAGATACAATCACTGGATAATCATATCATGGATGGATAGTAATACAGCTTTCCTAATCCATCTTGTACGTGTGGTAAAGGAGTGCTACCTCTACAGGGTTTTTGAAGTTAACATGATTACACTGCCAAGATACTCATCTGCAATTATATTTTGTTTTCATGACATCTCTTAATAAGAGAGTGACTGTGCGGCTCTCTGAGGTTGAGTACCCTCGCACTGGACTGCTCCATTATCATCAGTATTATCATCCCCTTAGCTTGAAGATGTTCCTAGAATATCAAGCTAAATGAGTAAAACCACAAGTAAGCCAGAAAGTTAAAGATGGTCTTTAATAGCAAATTTTACTCACTGCTGAAGCTTCAACTGGATGCATTTTTATCAGTAGCTCGTATGTAAGGAGTAATTGTTCTAGCTACAAGTCTTATGCATACTTGGGACACCATACAAAAGTAATCTTAAGTTTGGAAAGCACTTTCTACTATAGATACAGAAGATTCATGCTCTAAATAAACATGCTCTAAATAAAGAGACCCTTTTTAATACTTGTACTAGAACATTTATCATGATAAAGTTCATTTCTGGACAAGATAGAGACTGACTGGAGACACAGGTGTAAATAATGGCAGGAGTGAAAGACCTTCAGAAACTTCGCTGTATGTGACAGGAGAATTTTTCCAAGGTACATACCTAGAGGCAGGGACAGTTGAAAATAAAACTGTGCAAACCCCACCCAAACTATCCACTGCCCTATGTGAACACTTCTTCAAGAGAGGAGAGTGAGGCAGAGATGATGGATGTTATTCTTGTCAGCTAATGTGCTACTCAATGGAGTTTAGATGCTATGGGGAAGAAGGCAGCTTAAGAGCTTCTATAGACTATGAAAGAATAATTCTATCACTGCCAAAGCATGTAACACCTGCTCACACAGGGCTCCTGACATCAGGAAGAGATTTTCAACAAGGCCACATTAGGGGAGCTCAGATATGGTGATTGAAAAAGTCATGATAAAAGCAGATTAAATAGAAAATAAAAATTAAAATTTACCATCATGATGAAATTTAGGTAGAAAATAAGCTAAATTAATCTTCCTCAAAAGAAGAAAGAAACAAGCTAGCAGACACCAAACACTTTAGTAGAATAAGCCATCTTTAATTAGTTAATAGAGAACAATTTATAATGTGCTTGTTGGTGTATGTCTTATGTACTAATATTTATGTACTTGAGCCTGCAAGCTGATTTTTTATGAGATAGTTTTTATAGATGTGCCTGGTACCAGAACATACAGTGGAAAAAAAAGACCAGACACTCCTATTTGCAGTAGTAGACATTGACTATACCACAGTATTCAGATGCAATCCTGCTCTGATGCTTCTTGGAGAGGCTCTGTTGAGAAATGGAGCAGAGAGATTTTTAATCACTCAGATAAGGAAGAGCTAGAGGAAATGGAATCTGAACTTTTCATATGGCAGAAAAATCTTTGGATGTGTGAACTGTGATATATCTGGGGAGTATGAAAATAAAAGGACACACAAAATGGAAAATCTGTGATGTTTTTTTTTAAAGACAGCATGAGCCTACTCTCCTCAATATTTCCAAATGATTGGAGGTACGTGCCCTCTGTTCAGAATGTTTATGTTGAGGGACCCACCCAGAGGTGGCTCTTCCCAACAGTGAAGTCCCACATATGAATTTGAGACACCAGATCAGAGCCTGTGAAAGCCTCCTACCCTTCAGTGTCATACACTCTTTTGGTTCTAGCCCTAGTGCTCCGGGAGTTTAAACATCCTTTTTGTTTTGGCAAAACTCTTACATCTGTTTCAAATTACACAGGAAGATGATAACTTCATTAAATACTTCAGTTAGATTTATAGAGAGTCCTAAATGCACTTTGTGACTGATACTGGACATTAATTCCTCCAGGTTTTGTTTGCAGAAAAGCTCACATTGTTATTACTCTCTGGTCAAAGGTTACACTTCCTGCTCTCTGTCAATGCAGCAGCATGTAAAGTGTCTTCAGATATTAGTCAGATCACCATCACAAGAGCCATACTAGTGAGGCTGTGCCTGTGGCTGTTAGCAAAGTCACATCTGCACTGAGACGTGTTTGAGTCTTCCCAGTACTGGGGACTAACTCTATACTTCCATAATCTGAGAAACTGTGGGAGTCTTTTTAAAGTACCTCTGTCTACTCATTCAATCACGATCATCAGCTGTTGTACAGGTAGCTCATACCGTAAATTTTAGAAATGTGTGTGGCAATAATCACCTTAGTAAAACCTACAAAATAAGGAAAGGTTTTTGTTCCAGGAGTCTATGGCAGGGCATTGAACTCTAAGTCTGCAGGAGCAAATGATCCTCGGCCATGAGAGGTAACACTCCATGCTGACTCCAAAAGAATTATTTTTAAAGTAGCCACACAATCATTTTCTACTTGATCTAGTCCTTTTCTTATTCTTCAGCTGTAAGAGTTCATTGTGACAGAAACCCTGTGTGTTTGAAGTGCCAGAGAGAAGATGCTCAGGAGCTGAGCTACAGTTCTTAGACATCTGTGTAATGTCACTTCATATGTCTGGGGTGTTTTGAAAAATTGCCTACTCCAAGGACCACTTGTGTCAGCAGTGCAATGCTCTCACTGTACCTTAACTTGGACCATCTTGAAAATAAACACATCTTTGTTTGTTGCTTTCTTTTTTGGTTCCCTGTCCAAGCTGGTGCAGTGCTCTTTGGAATTGGTTGTGAACAATATTTCCTCCTTGTATTCATACACATTCTTGCTGAGGCTAAGTGCCTTTGAGTAAATAATTAGTCATGGCAAAATGTAATCTTATGTGGATGTGATGGTAGTTCCCCCTTTCAAAGAACTTTCTTTAAGGTAACTACACAAAACTCTCTAGGCTCATCTGCTCCACTAGCCCCCTCACATTCTTCATCCCCATTTTCAGAATTGTTTCTTTGGATAAACCCTCCAAACTTACATGATTCCCCTGTGGTACACTTTGAAAGTCAACTAATTTAGCAGAGTGAAATGTAACTTGCTGAAGGAAAGGATTATTAATTTATTCTCTTTCCTTTTGTTGGGTGTTCAGTTTTCTTATAAGCAAGTCACAGGTCTACATGCAAAGGATGAGGGAATATTATTTTCGAATAACTGCAATATAGATGTTGAAATATAAATGTTGAATATAACACTTGTTTGGTCTTTGGGGTTTTTTTGTTGTTTTTGGGGGGTTTAGGGGTTTTTTGGGGGGGATTTTTTTGGTTTTTTGTTTGGTTGCTTTTTTTTCTTTTTTAAGTTCTGTGTGATTCTGTTAGAGTTTTGCTGATCCCAGACATCATTGCTGGCATGACCAGATCACAAACATCTGGCATTCCAACAGCAGCTTGAGAAAAGAGAGGACTTGCTACAAAATTAGCTTCAGGAACTCATTGTGTTTTATGGAAAAGATTTGTGGATGTGTAGTGTTGTGAGCTGAAGTCCTGAAGTCTGTTCCTAGTAATGATGCTGGCAGATTAATGTGCTTATTGATGCCTATGCAGTAGCACACTCCTGAAATCCCAGATGATGAAACACAGGAGAACTGGACATACATAATCACCCTTGCTCTCTGTGGTGATGATACCTTAGGATTTTAGCTTTTATTTCTTTCATATATTTGTAATCTTGCAATTCTTCAGTGTAGAGCTAAAACTCCAGATGGTGTTAGCTACTGGACAGAAGGACACCTTACTGTCTCAAGCCGTGAGAAATATAAACAAAAGTGAGCTGGGGGGAGCAAACTTGGGGTAAATTACTTCATTACCTGAAGCTGTAATTAAAAGATTAACCCCCAATATGCAAATAGACCAAATGATAAAAATGTGACTCTGTCCATTT
Organism: Sialia sialis; assembly: GCA_009812075.1. Classification (NCBI taxonomy): domain Eukaryota; kingdom Metazoa; phylum Chordata; class Aves; order Passeriformes; family Turdidae; genus Sialia; species Sialia sialis. Next base: position 11,011,010 of record VRYO01002782.1, read on the forward strand.
TGTGTGTAGCCTCTGGGGGAGGCTTTATCTGCCCCAAGTGTACCTGAAGGCCCTTCAATAAATGTAACTTCTGTTTTTAGGTAGCCCCAAAAAGACATCAATGACTGTAGAATTTGGCCACTACCTATGAGAAAACGTTATGTTGGTGAGATTTCAACTTCTAAAAGCGTAGTATTAAAGATTCAGTGTTAATGATCTACAAGTACACCTTACAGGCAAATAAAAATTTAATTTAAGAGAAGTCATTACACATTTTTGTGACTAAATTAATGAAGATACTGTATTGGTTATAGGGTAGATTAAAATATGGTTTTTGTTTCATGAGCATGGATGACAAATCTGCAAATAGTAATAGCTAAAAGAAAAGTCAACCAGTCCAGTTTTGAGAAGAGAATATTTGCAAATATTTAAGTGCATATGTGAACTTGAGACAGTTTGATACTGAAGAATTAAAAAGAGAAAAACCTTGTCTGGGGGAAAAAATAGAACATGATATAGCTGGACCTGATTCCTGCTCAGAAATTCCATAGGAAGTAGGCAACAAATGTTGTGCTGCAAGAGGAATATTTGGGGCTTACCACAAATGCTGAATGACATCAGTGCTGTCAGTGCTGACAGAAGTGCTAGCTGCTCTGAGCTGTGTTTGCACGCCTCAGGCTTGTCATGGAATATCACTACCCAGATGTTTTGCGCCAAAAAACAAAAAGGAATTTCTTTAAAGTCATCTTTTTGACTACGTTTTGGGATTCATGAATTTACAGTAAAACAAAAATGGTTTTGAAATGCAAAGTAAATACAGCTAAGAATTTTTCATCTAAATACTCTGTCTGAAACTAGAGTCACATTTAATTCTGTCTTAATCTGACATAGAAAAAGAGGTCAAGATATTTTCTGGACTGAATTTTACAGTTTGCAAATTTAGAAGCAGCACTAAAATATATTGAAGTGTATCAATTCACTGTTCATTTTTTAAAAACCCTTTTCTGCCAATTATTTTGCAGGTGAAATAGTTGGATAGCACTATATTTTATGATGATTTAAGTGATTTTGGTCTCTGATGGTTTCATAAAGTTGCCCTAAGCTTGTAAGCATTTTTTTTGTTGAAGCTCTTCTTTTCCTTGATTTCTCCACTAGTCCATATAAGCTCTTTTACTGTCCTTGCCACACTGAGAACCACCCAAATGTGCATCAAACAACTAACACTGATGACTAATTACTAACATTTCATATGTGGTCTGTCCTTCCTTCAGTCCTCTTCTTGGAGAGAAAATTGCATGCACAATGGAATATTTTGTTTTAGCAGAGTTTTATTGTTTAAATGTTGAGTTGGGGGGTTATATGTATGACGTGTTTATTTGAAAATTGAAGAATTATGTCTTGTACTTAGAGCAGAAGTTGGTAGTATTTCTGCTGATGTTTGCTACCACAAAAGTTCATTCTTGGCTGGCTCTTGAAGTGCTGGGTACTTCAAACATGAACATTGTTCACTTAAAGACACGGCCTGGTGTCTGGAACTTCATTACCTGTCCTCCAAGAGCCAAGGTAGGCAATGGAGGATTTGGTTTCATTGACCTTGGGTTATTACAAATCTTTCCACACCATCCTTTCTGATAAACATAAAAGTATTCTGGGATCTTTCTTTGGTTCTTGACATTATGTCTGCTTGGTGTGTCAGGCTTCTGTTCCATATTCTGCAACCACCTGGAGAGCTTCTCTTGAAGAAATGTATCGATTTTAAAATTGCTCTCTTGACTTCTTTATCATTGTCCATTTTTATTTAATTGATTTTCTTTCTAAATAACCTTCTGGAGGCTCTGTAAAATAAGAGAGGGAAAAAAGACAAACAACTACCAACAGCTGGTTTCTTACTTCTGGTTAAAGATCCCATGGCATTTCTCAAGGACTTGTTGATAGTGCTAATTTTTCCAATCAAATTGTGTTTGGTTAATAATGCTTTTATCCTCTCTAGCTAAATTATGACTGGATCTGTGGCATCAGTATTCTCTTGTGTTGTGCCTGTATGGCATGCTATGTCTGCTGCTGTTAAAACATGAAGTGTGTCCTCTCAGGAAATGTTGAAGCCAGGCAGAACAGTTAATACGCACGTGTTTGAATGTACAACACCCACATACATTCTCATTCATACATAGGCAGTAGTCAGTAATAAAAGCACTTTGCTGCTAAATAAATTGAAAATAGTATTAATGCAATAAATGTCCAAACCGAATTGATTCTGAGTATTTTATAGCATCTGCTACTGCTCTCTGTTTTCAAGCTACTAATGTGTTGAAGTCTGCATAATATTGTTATTTACAGATACAATACTGGAGTCAGCCTGAGAGTGCCAATATTGGCTTATTTATCCAGTACTAAGTTTTGGCAGAGATTAACCATATGTGAGCAATATCTTGTGGTCTACATTTCTAATGCACAGATTGGTTGTTTTCAGTCCCTCATGTCCATTTCCAATCAACTGCTACAAAGGTCTGTCTTCTTTCCTTTGAATTTAGTAAAATCTACTGAAGCTCAACATCAAAGGTCCAGTGTCAGTGTTCTGAGGATAATGGTGACTTTAAAATTATGAAAATGTACTAAACTAACTCTGTAGTAGGAGAAACGCCTTCTTGCTCCTCTCTGATTTCTATTACATTACAGGAGCATAACATGCCATTATTCTGTATTTACTCTTTCTATCTAGTTCATTTACAAACATAAGGCACAAGAAAGCAGTGATTAGTGTATATAGGTATGGAAAGACATGTTACCTGTTAATGTAATGAAGCAGCATAATTCATTCTTTGCTGTCTACATTATGTAGAGGGAAGCAAATGTGCATTAATCATGCAGAAAGCAGGGAATTGAGATGTATGGAAGGGAAGAGTGATATGATACAGGAACCCATCCCCCAGCCTCACACAGCTGGCAACAGGTCCATTTGTGAATAATGTATATTTTGACAGGCTTGTCATTTGACAGACAGGGCTGACCAGAAGGGATGTAAGGAAGCAGCTAGTTATTAGCAAGAAAAAGGAGTGAACAAAGCATTATTACATCTAATGCAACATAATGCTGACCCAGTTGGCATCTGCTCACGTGGAGGTGCTGGCTGACAGGTCTCAGAGAGCTGCCATCCATGGGGACTCAGCACTGACCACCGGCGTTTGTGGTGAGTGCCGTGTCCTGCACAGGCTGCTGCCAAGGCTGGGGCTGCTCAGCACAGCTTGGTCCCAGCTTCCCAACAGTTCTTGCCTGGAGACACAGAGAGGGGAAGGTGGAAGGCATCACCTGTCCCTTGAGAGAAGTGTGGGTGCCAGGCTTGCAGTCATGCCGTCCCGCGGCAGAAGCAGAGTCCAGCCTGCGAGATGCCACCTGTGCAAAGAGCCAGGGCACAGCTGGGCAGCCTGCTGGGGCAAGGACAGCCAGGGGCTGGAGCAGAGAGCTCACAGCTCCTGCAGCCCTCACGTGTGGAGCGTGCCCCTGTTCACAGGTCCTCGTGGCTCACAGAGGGAGACAAGCTCGTTCCAAATCCGCTGTGCCAAGCAGAGCAGCACTTGCACATTTCTCACTCAAGCTCTGGCTCCCGGGGTGCAGGACCAGCTTGGCACTAGCTGTGCCAAGGCAAGCAAGACAAAACCCCAGAGTCTGCTCAGCTGGTCCCCATCAGAGCCATATCTTGGCATCCATCTTCTGTCACCCTTTCCCCAAGACACAGCATCATGGCAGAGCCAGAGAGGCATTATCCGGGGGCCACTTTCCTGCTGTGCTCCAGTCTCCTGGATGTCACCTTAGTGCTGCCTTGGCAGGCCTGAACTCTTCATTTCTGAGGTCTTTTAGAGGGCTCTGGTCCCTTCACCGCTCACTGTTCTGCAGAGGGAAAGCAAGAGCTGAGTGGAAGCTGGTCTGCACCCTTTTACAGCTTCACTGTAACCCACCCCTCTTCTGTTCTCAGCAGCTCATGTTGGTGAAGGTGGGGTGTGGGAGTAGAAATCATGACTTTCTTAGTCTGATTTGTGGGCTCTGTTAGTCTGCGCTGGCCAAGGCAGGTGTTACTGAAGCTGCCCACCATATGCTTCTGCTTGATTAAATTCTAATTCACATAAATGCTGCATATGACATTCATATCTACTTTTATATAGATATATACATTTGTATACACTTTGAATTGAATATTAATATTGAATATTTTAAATTGAATATTATAAAAATAAAAGGAAAATCACATTAAAAAGCAACTAACGCTAATGCTCATCAGCCTAGCATGCTCAGTGTTACTTTTTTAACTGCTACCTATTTTTCTGCTAGTTGTCACTTAAGGAAAGTTAAAATAATTTTTCTTTATTATGACTCTCATAAAAAATGATCACTCTTTATTTCATTTCTGGTTTATTTCCTTTTCTCCTCTCAGCTCTGTTTTTTTTTATATCAGTCTCAATTTTAGATTTATTTTATGGGAATTTATTTTGCTCTTCTATTTCCCCAAATTCCTAAGTGCTTTATACTTAAAAGAAGCCCAATACATCTTTCAAAGCGAAAGATATTTATCTTGCCTAGGTAGTCTCATACCCAGGCAAATAGCATATAATAAAAATAAATCCAAATGGAGAAAATGCATGCTTATGAAATCATAGGCATAAGTGTTACGTAACTCTTAAGCCTGTGTACCGGCTATAGGTAACAGATTTTTACATTTAGTTTGTTATTAATTGGTTATTTGGGAGCTGTGGTTCAGTTACTTGCACACAGGACTAAGCTCTGTTACTTTTTTTGATCATTCTGCTCTACTTTCTCTCTACCCATTTTCCCCATTGGTTCTCTCACATCAGGACAAAATCTGAAGGTCTGTACTGTTTTTCTACAGAAAAATTATTTTTCAAGAGCCCCTGGATGATATTTCCAGTCACTTTTTTGCCACATCATTTTGTCTCCAGCTGCCAGAAGAAATTTGAAGTGCATCATAATCACTTCTCAAACTGATAACATGTGAGAAGTCCAGAAGAAATTGTTTATACAGGTTCTGACATAGTATGTCTTGTAATGCTGCTCTGTGTCATGTTCCATAGTTTTATGTCCTAATCTGACATTATGAGATTACATAATGCATTCAATCTTGAAACAAGTATTCCTTTGAAATGTTTGACAGAGTTATGGCACTTCAGATATTATTTCTTATGGACAGATAGGTCAAATCTGCAAACAATTTAATGGCCATACATTGCTACCCTTGTCAAATCAATCCTCCTAGCAAGTGTGCTATCAGCAGAAGAAATATTTAGAAGCCTAATCCTTCAAGGTGCTAAACATACCAGTGCTCTAAACTCCAAGCAGAGCTGAGGGCTCTCAGCACCTCACTGGAGAAGGGCTCCAATTAACCTACTTTAATAGTAATCCTGAATGCAGGACTTCCTGCACATATGTTAGGATTCAAACTGCCCTTCACATTTACTCCACTGAAACCTGAGAAGAAGCTATGCAACCATGGACTAAAATGGCTCCATATGCTTCTTGGCTCCAGTATGTGCTGAGAATTTGTTTTTTTCTTTCTCTCAGCTGAGAATGCTGCTCTCAGTTCTGCAGAGCTTCAGAGAAATGTGGTATTCTCGTTAACACTTTAACCCTGATCCCAAATAAATTACCTCATGCCACCATTTAACTTAGCAGCAGCAGCAGGCGCATAGAGAGGATTTGAGGTGTCAGAAGGGGACCAAACTTGACCCTGGAATCTTAGGAAATCAGTGTTTCCTTGCTTAAAGAGTTGGAAAAGAGAACAGTGCCTGAAATATTTACAACCTTGTGGAGCAAATACTGATATGATTATCCTTAAAATAATCTGGGTTGTCCAAAGAAGGCCTGACAGATCCTCCTATTTCCTTTGTTGGAGCAGTGCCCTTGTGCACGTGCGTGCTACTGAAGTGCTGACTGTACAGGGAGATACTGGCCTCTCATTCATCTGGTTTTCTAGGGGAATTCCTCTCTGACTCACGCAGACAAAAGTCCTAATGTAGGAAAGGAAGATCCAGATGCCGGACCCGTAAGATTTCCAGGACAATTCTGCTTTGAAGGTATCATGGAAAGATCAGCTTCCATTTCAGAAAACCAGAATGCCTGGCATACTCCAGCTTCTCTCCCAAGCTGCCAGTTTCAAGCCTTCTTGCTGAATATGTGTCACAATTTCCATCTCCTGATGTGCTGGGAAAGCCATGAGACACTTCCCATGGCCAGGCAAGGACACCAAGGGTCAGGCAACACAAAGGGCAGCAGATGCCACCAGAGCCAGCACAGGTGTCCTGCCCCCATCTCCCCACTGCTCAGCCAACAACCTGGGATGTGTTTCCCTGAGAAGCATCTCAGATATGCAGTGCAGAGCCGGGAGAGAAGGAGCAGGTCATGACCAAGAAGTCTGAGAGGGAATGCGAGCGCCTTGGAGGCACTGGGCGCTGCAGCGTGTTCCCTCAAGTCTTGTGCAGGTGCACTGAATAAATCAGCCCTAGATTGCTTTAAAGTATGCAGGAATTTATTTGTAGCCAGGGGAGCATGTAATAAGGGTGTCTGGGAATGAAAAGCGGATCAGCCCCAGCTCTGTGTGGTTATGGATATTAGCAGTCTAAATCAGGGAATGTGTGGTGATTGCAGGGACTCTCAGATGCTCCTGGAGTACCAGCTGAAGAGGAAGATGGTCAAAACACAGCTCTGAACTTGGACCCTGCTCTGAAGTCAGATTTAATAGCAACAGACCTCTGAATATGCTGACTGCAAAGGATGATTTGTTTCTGGCTCTGCAGAGCCTTGCTGTGAAGAGCCCCGGAGCCATGACATATAAAAAGAGGGTGGGGGGAAGTCTTAAATTGGCACAGAGAAAATAAATTCCATGTCCTAATTCTGGCTTTTTGCATATTTGGGGTTGTAAATGAAGAGTTGTAAATATTTCTTCACTGTAACATGATGTTCCCACTTGCTAGGAAGGCATTTGTGCTCATAGAAAAACAAAATCAGTATGCAGTTATTGCAATAGATTGAATATTCCAGTAAAAGTTCATTTTATAAAAACAGATTAGTGCTGAAATAGCATTTAGCTATAATACCACATAGGTTTTTGAGTAGTGATATCAAAGCTAATTTTGCCATTTAATGAGAATGAATCAGCACAGTGGGAAATATCTTTTATAGCGCATTACATATTTACTATTCCTTCCAATATATTTCCCTGCTTCTTCTGAAGGGAGTTCTTTGTGTTTTCTTCTTGCTATTCCTGTCTATTACACTTGTGTGGACTCCTCTGAGTCTGTGTACAAATATGCATGTACACAGAAACTTTCTTTAAGGTGATTTGAGTAACTTTGGCCCATGGATAAGTGTCCCAGCAGTGCTTGGTAAGTCTCAGTAAAGCCACACTATAAAAACAGAGAAGGTTTCTTATGAAATATTTTCAAACCTTTTTAGTAGTTTTGGATTCTTCTAGGAAGTTCATAAGACAGGACATTTCAGAAATGAGTGTAGTAAAATTAGAGTGTTTCTAATAGACAAAGATATACATCATCTTATTTCTGCTTTTCTCATATAGGCGTTGGAAGGCTTAAAATCACCCATGATTTGTAGTTATGAGAGTGCTGTTTGAACTGCTTGTAGTCTTCTGAAATCTTAATCAGAATGGCTGGCATTTGCTGTGGCTCAAAATTATTTTCTTAATTAAATGAAAATGTTTTACCATGATAAGTAGTTGAGAGAAAAATGGGTTGGCTTATTCCTGTTTAAAAAAACTAAACAGATGCTGCAAAACTTCTGCATGCATTGTTCCAGGAAGTTGTGAGGGTACCTGTGCTGCTATTCTGCTATTGTGTCTGTTCCTATTTCAGTGAAAAAAATCTACTGCAATCAGTAAAGCCTCCAACAGCAGCAGGGTAAAAACAAACTCCAAGTAAGCCAGCAAAACCTGTTCTTTTACCAGTAAAGTAAACTAGTTTATTTGAGCTTGGAACTTCAGTACTCTGTGGTAATGCAATCTCTGCAGATGCCACTAGTCACTCACAGGGCCTGGCAAAAGCATCATCTCCAGTACACGAGTGAGGATCTCCTGCACAGTGGCCATGGGACCCAGGCCCTGTGGTGTAGCTGTATTTTATACAACCTATAAATTATTTAGAAAAGTATGTGTTTTAAGAAACAGTTGTGTTTGTTGCAGTAATTTGGGAAATTTAAATAATTTTTATTTTGCATAACTGATGAGCATGTTATCATACTGGATATGTTTTATAAACATAAATAGTACTCAAAATTGTGTATATGTATCACCTTCAACTAGCAGAACACAATGGTGTATTCCTACTTTTAAGTAACTTCCATGGAACTTTAGGCTAATTTTAAAAATTGTACTTTGAATATTTTGCCAAATTTGACTTCTCATGCAAGGAGTCAAGTTCACTTGCATTCCCTTAAACATAAGCAAAAAATTGCTTTAATGTTATATATGTGTACCATTTCTGCAGTTATCCATAACAGCAACGTGTATCCCATGGGCTTGAGAAACTTCTGAGCAGTTGAGATTCTTTGTGTGTATTCTTTGTGTGCCCAGCAGATTGTCTGCAGCTTTGCATCACACAAATCACTGACTCCTGAGCCTGTCATGCCTATGATGACAATAAGTGAGAAACTATTTAGTAACTAAATGCTTTTCCATTCACATGTCATTAGAAACACCACGTGTACATTCAGTACAACTGGGCTATCTGATTATCTTTTCTTATTATTTGTGTGATCTACTACTGGTTTAAATATTTAAATAGCTGATAACAGTTTCATACAGGTTATCTTGATCACACAAACATAACGTGATTTAGTTGCTCGGTGTAGGTATTTGTATCAGCTCTCACAAACACACTTACAAAAGACTATTGACTGAACTCCTGTGAGCAAGATCTCAATGAGTAGTTTCCTTTATTGGCTAAGGGGCTGTTTCTTCATGGGGAAATGTGGAAATGTATTTATACTCTAGGGAGAATTTCTTAAGAGATATGTGACCAAGGGATTTGTAATCTGAATTTCCAGACAGCTGAAGCAAAGAAGGATCAACAGAATCACAGCTTCAGAACTGCTGGTAGGAGGTGACCACTGGGGTCAGAAATTGGAAACCAGGACTAGGCTGATTTGTAATTTTTCTTGCCTTTGTTTTGTCTTTTCTGAGATTTTTTTCACTAACTAGTGGAAATGTCTGAAGAGCAGAGAAGTTTGCCATAAAAGCAAACCTGGAGAGAGATGATGTAAGACATGTAGGGCAGATTCTGGTGTGGAGCTAGTTCCATTTAGATAGAAGTCCATTGTGATCCTGAAATGCTTAGAAATGTAAGCACTACATTCAAATGGGATCTTGGAAGCAGGTTGTTGCTTGCAAGTTTGTCCCAGCCTGCATGCCTGCTACAGCTTGTGAATTTAATTTTAGCTCTGGAACTTGCTCCAGTTTTGTAAGGTTACTGAAAACCTGAAAGAAGCCAGATTTCTTATATGCACCAAGAATAGCATGACAGTGTTTTCTCAAGAACTAAGACCCCGGCAAAAACAGTGCCATGCCCCCCCAGCACCAAGGGCTTGAGCCAGATTTTCCTATGTGCCAAACACATGCTGGGTCCTTGCTATTTGATAGCAATCATTCCCCACCCCTTTCCTCCCAGGAGCTACCAGTATTCAATTAGTGAGGTTTTTCCCAGCCTAGAAACCAGGAGACACAAAGTAGACAGGAGCCAAAGTTTCTTGGTGCTGCAATTCATACTGCACCTGCTTAGTTTTGTCTCTGCTGCCTGCATTGCAAATTTAAAAAAAAAATAATAATAAAACAAACTGTTTCAAAAGTTAGAGCAGCCTTGGTTTGACTAACAGCCTGTATTTGAGCTTATTGAACATTTGTGATGTATCAGGTACTCAGCCTTGTAAAATTGATCCAGGAAGGGTTTGCTGCTCCAGCTGTGCTCCTGCCTTGCTGGCTGTGTTGAGGAGTGCATTGCTTTTGCTCCACACTGGAGCAAATAGCACAGCTGAAGTTCCCTGAAGCAGCCTGCGAGTGAGGACACCAGAACAGCTCTTTTCCTGGTCATTAATACGAACATCCTGCAATCAGTCAAATGAATCTGCCCTCCTTTGCAGCTCTTGTGGACATTGCTGTCCTCTTGTTTCCCCTGAAAGTCACCTGGACTCAGCAGCACATCTTCCTTCACTCAGATCCCATGGTAACACACGGGCAGGCTCATTTTGCCAACAGACATGTATCCCACAATGGTTTGGGTCAGAAGGGACCTTAAAGATCAGTTCCAACCCCTTACCACAGGCAGAAGCACCTTCCACTAGAGCAGGTTACTCAGAGCCCCATCCAAGCTGGCCTTGAACACTTCCAGGAATGGGGCATCCATGCTTTCTCTTGGCAAACTGTTCCAGTGCCTCCTTGCCCTCAAATCACACAGCCATCACTGCCTGGCATCAACAGATTGCTGTCTGCAAACAGAGCTGACATGAAAGCAGCAGGCATGGCAGCACCTCACGAGACCACAAACACATCTCATACAGCCCTCCTCTCTGAGGCCTGGCTGGGTTTTCGTGGTTTTCTTCATTTTGATCGCAGAGCTGAGAGTGGCACATCAGCCTTGAAAGAGCCCTTTGAAAATGCCTGACCAAGCCCAACAGCTCTGGAGCAATGTGCATTTTAAGGAGAAACAGCTTTGGCTGTCCATCAGCTTTCCTCTGTTGCTGCTGCATATTTTATGTCACCACTGTATTGCAAAATGAATACTCCATATTACAAAATTAATATTGGAAATATTTCCTCTGCATTTTATGGACTTTATTTGTGCTTTGTTTTCCTGAGATTATCTTAATTTTGCCTCTGGGGAATTTATGGTATTATTATCAAGGGCAAACAAGCCTGGAATTAATCTGATTTAATCTTTAATTATTACTTATGATGGGTTTTAGATTACAAACCAGGATTGTCGAATGCCATTTTACAAGCTAGAATAGAGAGATGCAGAGTGATCTGAGGCACTGGGATTGCTCTGAGACCACCTCTGTGAGGTTTTTCAGCAGTGGAAACAGCCATTGTGTGCTGTGAGGTTTGGTTTAAATTGCTATTGCTCTAATCGAGCAAGCAGGGACAATACTTGGACAGGAAGCTGAAAAAATCATAAAAATTTTAAAGCTGAGCTGAGAGCACCTACCTGGATAATTTCATAGTGAGAACAGCTCAGCATCCCAACCTTCCTCTTTGGCAGCAGCTGCTGTCTAGAAGGTTGTGCAGAGTATCTGCTACAAAAAGGGATAAAAGAAATTGAAATATTAGTGCACATGTGTTTAGTACCATCTGTGTGAAGGCAATGGGGTATTTCTGTGGCTTCCTTTGAAAGCTGGTAGGGTTGAGTTTCTCCCTAGAGCATACCTGGCTGCCTTGCTTGCAGAAATCCTGAACAATACAGATAAAATTTTGGGCTCTCTGAAGTTTGCAGATAAACTGCAGTTGGCATCAGTGAAAGGGAGTGAGTCTCAGATTTTTCCCTGGTCTTTACTTCCTGCCTGTCCTGAGAGGAAGGGCAGGGATCTGGCTCAAACATCCTGCTTTGAAAGCCTGCTTGGAATGCTGAGGATGGCCTGAAGAAAGTCTGAGAGCAATCCATTCCTGGGAGGACAGTGATGGTGCACAAGTGCAATAGTGATGTCTTCATGTGGAAAAGAGGACACATCCCTTGAGATCATTTCTGGGCTTCCTAGAAAGGAAACCCTGCGGTGAAGCCCTGATGTTTGGCACTGTGTAGGCATCAAAATCTATAGCAGGGCAGCTCATTCTGTTGAAGATGGGCTTGCAGACCCTGGGACAGTGCTGTCCTCGGCGGGGTTATGCTTTCTGCATTACTCCAGAGTGGGGAGGGAGCTGGAGCTGTGTCCTCAGGGCTAGCAGGGTTGAAAATACCTGATTTCAACTTACTTTACCCAGGAGGAAAAATTGCTTTTAAATTCCTCTTTTTCTCTTTGTCTTTTTCTTGTTTTTTACCTTGAAGAGTGGTTGCAATAATGGACCTAAAGGGTGACCAGATATTGAATGCAAATTGTTTTACTTAAAATAGGGCTTTATATCTCCTGGCAACTTGACAAATAATTCCTAAAACCTCCTAATTGCTTATGGCTGTCCACATTTGAAATTTAGTTTACATGAAGATTTAGGAGTAGTGCTAAGTAATTACATTGCAGGATAATCTGTTCTTTTTATGTAAGATTAGAATAATTTTAAAATCTATCCATGTAGAAGTTCAGCAAAAACTGTTCTTCAGCAGCTATTTTGGGTTAGCTCAATGCATAGTCTATTAGAGGTATTACTTCTGCTGCAGAGTAATGAATCATATTTGCACTCACGAAGTCACTTGTGTAATTGTCATTAAATATAACGAATACAGGACTATTTAAAGAATTTCAAGACTGTCTGATGTTCTGGAAGACACTGTTTCTCTGGAGAGAAAAGGTAAAAGTCCCTTATTCCAGCTGTTCTCAGTGATTTAATAATATGGAAGAAAGGGCACTGTCAGGATTTGTGCAATGGGATATTTTCACGCTTTTGCAATTTCTATATAAAGTGAAAATAAGACTTCTTAATTTGGAAAATTGACTTGTAAGCAGGTTATAAAAGTGTAGCAGAATTCCTCTGCATATTAAAGCCTTGATTATTGATTTTAAAACCATTCTCTTTGATTATTTATTCTGAGCCCTGTGTTAACACAGGTCTTAAACCCCATATTGCAAATCAAAGCAGAAACTCTGAAAATACCGATTGTTGCAGACAAATTCCCTGGTGCTTCATTTGACAAAAAGATGGATTAGAACAAACTCCAGAGTGTTATTATTCCCACATACATGAAAGATTGTTTCTTTTATTCGTATTAATTACTGATTAGTGCTTTCTGTATCTTCAGCTCTTTCAGATCTTTTGAATGAGATGTATTCTTTCCATAGTTTCTTATCTAAAGGGAACGCTGACAGAAAACTGGTGTCTAGCACAAGGAAGTCATTGTGCTGAGACACAGCTCTTCTGAGAAAACCCTGGTGAGATTCTTGGAGAGGTAAAAATAAGTTCACAGGTAACAATGCAGACAGATCATTTTCTATCCAACAAAATTGTCCTGAGTAAATACATAGTTTTAAATTGAAGCACAGAAGGAGAAGGGAGCTGAGTGTGTGGGGCTCCTTGCTTGTGTGGTGCCTGGGGGGCAGCCTGGAGCTTGCAGCTGTCCCAGGTGTAGGAGGAGCATGGAGCAGTCCTTGCTGGATGGATTTCCAACCCTGCAGGGCTGCCCAAACTGCTCCTTCAGGCACACTTGCACTGCTGGCATTGTCTGCCTGTGGAAATGTTTGGGGGCTGTAAGTTCCTTGGAAAGAAACCCAGGGGAGTGGCTCCTGCCTCAATGGGGACAGAAGCTGTGGGACACGTCCTGGCCAAGGGCATCAGGGACAGGGTGGCTTCTGACTGCCAAGGGCAGCTTTACCTGGGGCTGGCAGCTGCTCCCAGTCCTTACAGCTTGGTGTCCCAGTGTCTCAGCTGGTGGGGAGAGTCTCCTCACACAAATCCCCTGGGTCTCACTGCTCAGGGGGAGCACAGGCCTTTCTCTCTGCCTGGAAAAAGGCACTTGAAGAAGCAGTTACATAGGTAGGTGGGGGAGTTTATGCATAAGAATTTAAAATATTATTGAGCCCCTGTTTCCCCATAGAGATTTCAAAACAGAAAATTCCAAGGAAGGCTGCCAAGAAAGAGTTAGGGCTGCAAGAGTTAGCATCCTCTCTGAGCATTAGGAAAGAAAAAAAAAAGGTTTCCTGAGGTTCAGCAGTCTGGTTTTCAAATGTTTTTTGCATAAAACTGATCACAGGGTTTTGGATGCTCAGAAGTGAGGCAAGGTATCAATTAAGGTATCAATTAACATGAGACCAATGCTTTGTCAGGTGACTGCATGAAGTACAGTAATGAACATTTGTGGTCCAGGTTATGCTAAAAAGGGTAGTTTTAAAATAGCCTGTTGTACGTCATCAGTTGATATGTCATTTTCCATAATTCATGAGCACTGGGGCAAGATTAGACAATGGAGCCTTGAGTGAGAATTCATTAATTTCCTCCATGGTTTTAGAAATGTCAGAGGTGCAAAGCTGAGAATAATAAAAGTCAAACTCCTTAGATATATCTACTGTGTTAGGAAGAATATTACTGTGAGCATCTCTGATAGTATACAGTGTCTTAGTGTGCATGTGTCTTTAATTGGTATGCAAGGAGTTTATCTGCTTTACTGCCTGCACTTATCAGAAAAGATATAAAATGGGATGGTGATAATGGCTGCCTTCAAAGAAAAAGATATGTTCTTTCAAGGGTGTAAGTGCAATAAATCTTTCTGCTTTAAGGGCTCACTGGAAGCAGAAAGATTCTGTTCTGCTGACAACTGAATGTGGGGAATTTTCCCAGGGGAAAACAAATCACATTTCTCCATTCAAAATATAGTAACAAAATCACTGAAATGTGATACTCCAGAATGTATATTACAGTATTTCCTACTGAATCCTTTACCAATTAAGCACACTTACAGTTCTCAAATGGTTAATCAAAGGTGTCTGGCACTGAATATGTTTAAAATACACTTTTAAACTCCCACAGTAATCTGCAGTTCAACTTTTAAAAGCAAAATACTAAAAATAAGTGGTGAGCTTTAGGTCTTTTTTTAAACTATACCGCAGGAATTAATTTGCCAGGAATAAAAGAGACAATGCTGAGTTCATTGCTATTCCAGAACCATTCTGCACGTCTGTGGAAAGCAGAGTTAATACTACCGGTACCTACCACGTCTCGAAGGGATCTTTTGTGAGTTGAAATCATTTTATTTACTTTAGAAAAGCCCACATTATTCATAAGAATCAAATGTTGAGCCTGACTGCTATAGCAAAACAGAACAGACAAGGGTGTTTTAAATTAATCTGTCAGTATGGTGCTTTCCAGTGCTCACTTTGTTCATGCAGCCAGCAACTGATGTTAGCATGAATTTAAATAATTCTTCTTGCTTTGAGTAATGACCGTGAAAGTTGAGTAATGGTATCTAGAAAATATCCGAACTTTTGAGGAGCTACCTCTTATCTAGGACCGCTTGCTTGCTCCTAATCTCTCCCCACCCCTAATTGCAGGGAGGTGCTCCACATAGCATATAACTAAACATAATACAATTTGATTTGTGTTGCAGTGTTCTCCAAAGAACAAATCTGTAAAATTACAACATGTGAAAGCTTAACACAATGATATAAAATGGCAGTGGCACGGTTCATATCTTAAACTGACAGACTGATGGTGATTATTGCAAGGACAATGCCCTGCATATGTCAAACGATTTGCAAATAATTTATGTCACCTTATCCTCCATTATTGTTTTTGCAGAGGACATAAACTGTGTCACTAATATTAAACTGTCGGCAAAAAAAAGCCGAGCTCAGCCCTTTGCTAGCTGAGAATGCAAAGACATCTGCACAGAGACAAACATGCATATGGCCATCATTTGTCCAACATCTTACACATTGTGAAGGTTTTTTACTTGAAATGCCAACCTATGTGGCAGATGATGTATGTGTTTCTTCAGTCCTGTGATTACCAGCACAGAGCTGCTCTGCAGTGCTCTTCACCTCATCAGTTCCACAAGCTGCACTCCAAGGTGTGTGAAACATTTGCAGGGAGATGGCATCTGACATGCAGCAAGGCAAAAGCATTCTGGTGTGAATATTTGACTCCAGATTTTGTTCAAATCAGGGTCAGATTCTGACCTGGAGAAATTAGTGTGGGTAGAGATTTAGCACTACAAAATAGCAATTTGAAAACTGGAATGAATATATTTTAAAGATGGGGAAGCAGAAGAAAATGGTGCTGTCTCCTGGGTGACTCCCAAGGGGCTGTAAAGGAGAGGGGAAAGGGGAGGGCTTTATAAATGACCTGGGCTTTATTCTTTTGGAAATAAGCAGAGGACAAGGCAATCTTAGTCATTTCTGTTTGTTAAGTTGCATCATCTCAACTGCCGGGTTCTTTGTTTAGGTTTTGATGGTTCATTTATTACTACCAAAAAATGCCTTTGAAGGGTGATTTTCAGAGGCTGTTGTGGTTAAAAAAGCAGCAAAGAATGCAGTGTGGTGGTTGGAGCGTGGAGCTGGGAAACTAGCCTTCAGCCTCCCTCTTCAGATTTTGCTCTGCTCACATTTGGGACAAATTACTCACAACTGCTGTGGCTTGACTTACTCTTGTGTCAGGCAGGTTTTTCTGTGTGACTCATCCAGTTGGTTAAATTCACCAAGTATTTCATAATCTTCAGCTAGAAATCACTCGTTTGATTGCAGATCAGTGACATTTCAAAGAGGATGCATCAAATAGTTTCTGCTGGCTTCAGTGCAAGATATGGCTCCAAATCACTGCAGTGAGAAGGACAATGCACTGACAAATTCACTGAGCTAAGGACTGGAAGGGAGCTCCATTCTCTTACTGCTACTAGTTTTTCCTCTTTTGGATGCCTCATTTAAGCATTTTGCACTTTCAACCCCCTCAGGAGTGAAGAATCTTCTCCTTGCCCTTCCAATCTTTTCTCAACCTGCTTCTCAGTAAATCAGAGTTTATGACTGCATTGATAATTTTAGTGTTGTAAGACATAAATGCCAATTAAATTTGAGAGAACTGCATTTACTTATATGAGTTTTAATCTGACTTCCCATTCTTCCAATGTTGAATTTTGTCAACCTTAAAAAAATCCCAGTTAACAGCAATTACCTTGTTATTGGAATTGTTTGTGATTACTGAGTCAGGAAGCAAGTTTTAGGCATTTTAAATTTTTGGAAACACAATGTTTTTTCTGTGGCACCAGCTTTTAGACCCCCTATAGATACACAAAGCAGAAGGATGTAAGCTTGTAGGATGACTCTGACTAAACAAATCCTTGAAAGCATTCGTGTTTCTCTAGTCACGCTAAAGGGGTTTTACTGGCACAAGAAATCTCTTTCAAAGCAGAGGGAGGAAGAGTCCACAGGTGTGAAAACCTTTCCCAGGAGTGGGAAAGTGCAGGAAGACCCTGAAGCCTCAGAAAGGGCAGGGGAATCACAAAGGATATCAGGGAGAAGGGGCAGCAGGATGGGCCCCAGGAAGATGCACTGAACCAAATGAAAGCGCCTCCATAGAAACAGGTCTGCAGGAGCTGTCCTGTGTGTGTCAAAAGCATTTCCATCAGATGAAGGGCAGCTTTTTCCACAGCAGTGCTTTTGGGCTTTGCCTCAAATGTGCTTTGGCACAACAGCAAGACCTTTGCACTCACACTTGCATGTAATACACAAGTCATGGTCAGGCCTGTGGTCTTTACACGCACAGAAACCTACCTGTCTTTGCAAAATGTTATAAACTACGACAAAATATGCTGGAAAGTTTATTTGAGTAGATAAAAACTTACCCTTCCCATAATGCCCCCAAACTACTGATCTTCATCAACTGGTTCCTTAAACATGCCACAACACAGACTTAAAGCTGCAAATTAAAGAGATCACAATGATAGTCAGTAATCTCAGTTACACACTTCTTTGCTAGGAGGCATCGTAGATCAAGGTGCTACACATTTGTGAGGGAAGGAGCCAGTAAAAACTGCAGAGGAACTTCAGGGAGGAATTTACAGTAACTAAGTTAGAAACAGCAGTGAACCTAAAGAGAAGTTTTCACTCTTTTCACTTTTGTCTTGACAAGAAAAGAAAGTGGCTAGCTCTTATCTAACAGTCCAAGTGATAACAAGTGAAAGATGGAACATAATTTCCACAAAATAATCTCATGTAATAATCCTGTGTGTTGGTAAAAAAACCTGTTGATCTCAGCAGTGAGAGAATGGTGTAACCAGTAACAGATGCCTTCAAAGTCAAGAAACCTGGACAAAACTGTACTTTGCTGCCAGAAGTCGAAAGAGATGTCACCAGCCATGGGAGTATGGCATCCTGAGATGTATAACTAGGGAGGTGGATTTACTGTTGACAAATTTTTGGCAGGAAGAAGTTATAGAAAATGTAAATTTGTGCTGAGAGAAGACAGCCTTGAAGAGATATGGATGATCTGGGGACTGGATGATGCCACAGTTTGGCCAGACCAGCTGGGTGATGATTGGTCTTCTTTGCTGGTCTACAGAATTTGTCATGGCTAAGCTTCACTGGTTCCTCCCCACGGTACCTACAGCAAGGTTCATTCAGAGACATTCTGGTGACTTCCCTCGTAGCCTCAGAAGATGGTCTTTTGTTTGCACAAGCCATTTGCTGCAGCTTTTATTTTCTATGAATTATTATCCTTTTCATTCTTGTGTCAAATCTTTCTAAGTGAACTGAGAACACAAACCTTGGAAGACTGATGATTTGAACAGTGATTGTAGGAAAGGTGACCATTATGCCCTACATTCCTAAGATCTTGAGTTTTCCTCTTAAACGCAGAATAAACTTCTAGGTATAAAAAAATCTGGCTGAGAAAACGTATACATGACACAAAGCTTGCTTACAAAAATCATCTTTATTGACAAACTGGGTTACTGTCAACCCAGTACTGTCAAGCAGGGCTACTGCCAGGAGAGGGCTGAGTTCACGTTGACCTCTCATATCAGCTCATTGTTTCAAGTCAGCTTCTGAGCACACCAGCTTGTGTACAGGAGTTACTTAGCCTGCCATACATGTCATGTGTGGCATGGATGGCAGTCCATCTATGTCAACAGTGAGAAGTTCTTTTTCTCAACTAGCACCAAATTTGAGGTCTGCAGCAATAGATGGGAATGGTTGATACTCTCTATGGAAAAAGCCTGTCCTCTCTTTATAGATAATGAATAACTCGGAGCCAAAAGGGGTCTCTAAAGCTCTCACGGTTCAAATTTTTTCTTGTAAGTCTCAACAAGCAAAGAATCAACAATCAGTGTTTTCAGAGGTGAGGCATTTCTCCCAGGCTGAGCTCTTTGACCGTAGTCAAGGCTAACACTCAATTTTCACATCTCATTTATGAACTCAGGAATAAGCACTTTCGTGGGCACTGCTGCACAGTAGCTCCTCAGCTCCCCACAATGGCCTGTCGGGGAGGGGACATAGTGTCACTGTGATTTGGTGGCTTGGGGCTGTAGCAGCACACACAGACCTCATTTCAATGCAACCACTTCTGTGTAAGCCAACCCTTTCTGGTTGTGAGATACATGTGAAATACACTGGATCAGGCAGCTGTAATTTGTGGCCCCTTTTAATCCCATAGGTGCCTAATGGCTCCAGTATGGATACAGATGCCTGGATGTGAACTCCACTCTACTGATGTCACCGATTCTGTTTCCTGCACGCCTGTTATTGCCTTCACACAGTAGTATTTTGCCAGGCTAGAAGTTGTTCCTGTGGCAAAACCTTCCAGCCTAGACAAGCCCTAGAAGTTTAAAGTCTCTCATTTCTTTCGAGGCAGTTGCACAACAGGCCTCAAGCTCCCTGCCAAATGCTGGTTTTTTACAAAGTTGGCACTGGGGATGTCAGCCAAATATTGCAAACGTGTGAAGCAGACGAGTATGTCTTTGTCAGTGAATGACAGAGGAGATCAGCCAGGAAGTTTCAAACTGCATCAGGCTAGAGCCTGACTTTGGTAATGCTTTCTACTTCCTACTCCTACTTTTATCCTAAGATCAGATAACGAGTAGCAGTTTTTCTTTGTAACAATTCATTAATCAGAGAAATGATCCTTGCTGGTGTTTAGATGTTTTACTTAATTTGGTACTTCTGGCCTGCTGCCCCAGTAGTGCCAAAATTATTATTTCTCACCCAGCAGGTGATAAATAACAACTTCAGTCATGATTAATACCATGAATTTCTCAACCTGACTAATGCAAAAAACTTCAAACCTGCAGAACAAGTGGGTGCTAATTGTTGTGAGAGCCATTGGAGCTGCACTCTGCTTATAAAGAAAGAAAGCCACAGGAAATGAAGTGTTTTCTAGCAGCCCAGCTGATCCTAAGAGGCATCATTAAGTGCAGCTCAGCAGCATTCTCCATGTGTAGGGCTGTGCTAGCCTCTTTTTTCCACAACACTGAGCTTTAAGTACATTTGAGAGGCAGAAGATTGCCAGGTTATTTTTCTTTCCCTGGAGAGGAAAAGGAGAAATGAAACAAAAGGCAGAGAAAACGGCAGTTTAATGTCTCATTAACACCACGCAATACTAAAATTTCTATAACTGATATGTGAAAAGTGATAGAGCAAAAGCTGCTCCCACCAAAGCCCTTTCACAAGTCTCCCTTGAAATCTCATCACATCATAAATGGCAGCATCAAGAGGCTACCCAGTCAAGGAGAACTTGCTTCAGAGAGGGACAGGAAAACCAGAAGACGAGGAAGGACTGTCAGCTGGAAACAATGATCCAGTATTATAAATCAGATGAGATCCTGGCCACTTCCAAATCACCAGCTGGTTTGCTACAGCCTGTAGTGGAGCAGGGTGGTTGCTCCTTTTCCTGTACTGTACTTAGAGTGGCACAGGGCACACAGGATCCACAGTCCAGCTGTGCATACAGTGCCGTGCTGGTCAGGCAAACAAGACTTTCACATCTGCAACTGGCACCATGCATATTTCTGAAAGGAGCAGACACCAAAGTCCAGCAAGGATGTGAGCAGGTAACTGTGCTGAGTGGGGTCTGTGCTGAGCAAGATTAATTAATCCATTCCACAATCCCAAAGAAGCACCTTAGGAATGGAGAAGCAATCCTGTTTTCACCAGGACTTTCCCAATTGTTCTAGCTCCATCAGGTGAAGAAAGTATCTGCTAATTTGCAATTTAAATACCTGCCTATGAAGCTACAGTAGTTTCACGATTATAAACCGCACCTGAA
>VRYO01002782.1:11032884-11140130 GCA_009812075.1 Sialia sialis
AATTACTGTAATTACTTGTGGAGTGAAAAGACTATGAGAAGCAAACCACAATGGTCAAGTGGTTTGAGACTCAGTTATGTCTATTCACTTGTAGCTCTGAGAGCTTCTGTGACTGTGTGCTGTTTTGATTGGATAACTCGTGCATTTCCTGGTGGGGCATATTCAGAAGGTGAATGATAATCCATGGTACAGTTGCTTTTGACATTTTTTCCGTTAGAAACCTAAATTTTGTCTTAATTTAGGGAAACTTTAGACGTTCTAGCTATCTCTCTTCACTCAAAATAGCCTGTAGGAACTTTGTCTTTTTGAGCCTAAAAAGCAGGGAAAGAAAATAATCATCCCCACTGTCCTGCTATGTGAGACAAACCATAGGCCTGATTCCTGTCTCTAGTGCAGCAGCTGTGCTTCAGTCATGGGAGATCTTCTAGAAACACCCACAAGTCAAGACTAAAATTCTCACAGACTGCACTCAGACCTGCAGAAAGCCCTCGCTAGCTCACCTTGAAGAAGGCAGGTCAGTGGTCCTTGCACAATCCCCTTGCAAAGAAGGCTATTTAGCTTCGGTTGTTTTGGGGTTTTTTCCACCCTTGTTTTATTGCTGGTGTTAAAACTTTTTATTCCTTTTCCTAAACTGTGCCCAGCATTTCAGGAACAATCAGTCTAAGTGTCCTTTGTAGGACTGCAGCTTCACTGAGTTAAAGCACAGCTTGCCAAGCAAGCGTTGATGCCTGGAGCTCAGCCCAGTGTGCTCCACAGCACCAGCTATGCTACCAATGCCACTTTAAAAAGCATAATGGTTTCTAGTATTTCTGAAATGATGAAGTACAAAGTAGGTCTTTTGGCTAGGATTTTAATAGCTATTTTCAACACAAAGCCAAGATTTTCCTTCTAAGTTAAGGTATCACCTAGAATGAGGTGCAGCCTGAACTACAAACCAGTCCTGTAGCAAACAAGCCGTACACAAAGAATCCTCTTCAATCAAGGAAGTAAGGAATGCTATTTTCCATTTAAATGAAATTATCAAAGTCACACACAAGGAATGACGAGTGGTTAAACTTTCAGAAACTTCAGTGCAACTTGAGAGCTCAGTCTCTGCTTGTCCTCTCACTTCAATATTGAAAACTCAATGCGATTTGCCTGTCTCTGTACCCTTAAATGGAGTCTGAGTAGCTCAGGTGGATTTACACAAACTTTGTTTGCAAGAGATCAGTATCTTTTGCCCAACCATTTCCACAGCATTTATTTTCTAGGTGAAACATTCAAAGTAGGTTAATGCATATCGCTCTGTGGGGGTTTTTTTACTACTGTGAAGTTATAAAGCTCACTGTATGTTATTGCACAAAATTTGTAGTAGCTTGCTGTTCAGCATTCAAGGTGGTGTATTACCAGAACTTGCTCTGCCTCACCTTGCCAGAATATAGAAAGTTTCATTCAATGCTGTTTCAAAGCAATTGCTGAAATTTGGTTACAAGGTGGCTGATGGCCACTGCAGCCTTGAACAGGAGGAACACATTCCACCCTGCACTTTTTTCAGACTGCACAAAAATTAATAGGTAGGTTTAGAAATCCATTAAGCAAATTACTCGCATAGTTCACTGGTAGCAGAATTGCTAAAACAACAGAAGCTAGCTTAAAATCTTTCCTCATGAATGGTGCTCTGCAAATAGTGAGAGCGTAAAAGACCAGTTAATTACTCTGGATTAAGATACTTGAGTTTTCACACACAATTTCCCCATCACCGTGGCACACTAACTTCAGTCTGTGAGTGCTCAAAGCAGCGTGCATCACAATGTTCTTTCCAAACTTTAAAAAAAAACCAAAACAAAAAAACCACAACAAATTCTTTTCCAGTTTTTTTCAGTGGTTGAATTAAAACAGAAAAGCAAGTTTCAAAGAAATATCTGAGTTCTCAGCTAACAACTGTTTTGATAGTAGAAACGGTCACTAAGCAATCAAGAGTTAAGATCGTTTAGTTTCCAAAAGTATTCAGAGAGACATGTAAAATTTTAAGACTGAAATGCATGACAAGGGTAATTTACCTCTCCTGGCAAGAGTGGTTTGATGAAAGACCTACATATTAAGAGGATTTGATTGCAGTAGGACTTAGACTGTTACATCAAAAAACAGGCAGCAAGAATTCAGTTCTGTTCTCCAGTCCAGCAGCAAGAGTGGTCCCCCACAAAAGCAGTGAGTAAGCAGGAGTGGTTCAGGAACCTGTCATGGGAGATGCAGCCAGTCCAAGGCATGCAGCTGCCTTCTGCTCGGTTTTAAGAGAGAAGGAAATGGCAGAAAAAACCTCATGACCACTGTATAACCAGTTCAAGCCATTAAATGTTCTGACACTGAAGCATGTAGTCAACAGAACTTCTTTCAAAGCAAGAACACAATGGTTCCAACAAGCCAAACAGCCTGAGCTGGTTCCCAGTTGTGCCCAGCCCATGACTTCCTGGGTGCACAAGGTTTGTTTCTGCTACCAGCATGTTCCTTGTGGTGCTTCTGGAAAAGCATCAAGTACATCTGACACAGCAGAACAGAGCAGTACCATTTAATGCACTTGAAATCATACCAATCAGATCAGTCCTTGCCTACACACAAGAACTCTCCCTTAAAAAGTTCAATGTTGCCAGGGTTTTTGGAGCACCACAGTGGTATTTCTTTGTTTACTTCTGTATGATTGTGGCTACATGTACCAAGAATAATGCAGAGGCAGAAGAATCAAGACATGCCAGCCACAGGCTCATAGTGAATTCTTTTTCTATGAGAACCATATCTGGTAGATTAAAATTCAGAAGCAATGTTAATATACTGGAAGTGGAAACAGGCATACACTTACCTAGCAAATTAGTTTCTTAAATAAATAGCAGGACAAGCTGGAGATTAAAACTGGGAAACTACAAGAAGAAAAAAAATTATAACCAAAAAAAAAACAAAGGTGAATGAGAGATAAAAGCAGAGGCAAGACACACACAAGATGAAGGACTGATAGCCAGAAGCTACTTAGATACAAAAATAGGAACTGACTGAATAAGATCATATGAGTTGTGTGTTACAGCTCCAAGATGTTTTCTTCACCCAATTTCTAAATAAGTTTTAGCTGAGGCAGACAAACTTTAAGATCTCTAATGCATATTTTCATTCCCAAACCATAATAATTCTAACTAGTTTACAACTTTCTTTCAAGTGTCCTGTCAAAAGGATCCTACTCAGGAACTACACAGACATTAAATTTAGTAAAAAAGGCATTTAGAAAGATCAGAGATCAACTTTCAGTGTTTTATTTTTTTGAAACAGATAGAATATTTTTCCAAGGTCACTTTACAGTAAGTGGCATACAGGCTAATTAAATGGAAATGCTCCTACAGACATTTCAGCTTAAATGTGCACAGAATATTCTACAACACCAAAACTGTATTTAACCATTTTTCTTGCTCCAGAATAATTTGGCAGCTTCAAAAAGCTAACACACATTTCCATTTTCAAAATCAGTGTATTGAACAGTGATGAGCCCAGAACTGCAGCATGATCCACCCACCAAGCACCAAGCTTATCTCAGCATGGGCCTCTTGGAAGATCGAGCTGCAATTGCAGAGCTGTCTTTCTCGTGACCATCAAAGTACTGCTGCTCTATTCGCCGACAAAATGCTGTGAGATTACTGTAGTTCTTCACTTTTTCAGAGAGTTCGTCAGTGATTAGTTGAGTAGTAAGGATTGTGAACAGATGTCCAAACACTAGAGCATCTAATTCAGTTGGTCTGTAAAAAAAAAAAAGAAAGAAAAAGAAAAAAACAGAAAAAAAGAACAGGTATGTTGGAAGACAAGTCCTGACCAAGAAAAACTGTGCTGTTCTGAGTAACCTTTAGATAGCCATGCAGTCTAAGAATTGGGACAAAATCAAGCAAGACTAAACCAAATGTATGATATCGGTGTACAGGGCATATTAAGAACCCTGCTTGTTCTCAAGATGGCATTTTCCTTGCTTTAGGGAGCTTGGAAACGTGGAAACATCTCTTAGATTAGACAGATTTACTAATCTAGTTTCAAACCATGCTCCTCCTTTTAGTCCTGTAACAAGGGTGAATGCTTATCAGGTGTCTTGTGGCTCTTTTCTTCTGCAGATGTGTATTAAAAAAATCCAACTATTATCTCATAAGTGGGAAAAAAAAAAAACGAGACAAGTGGAAGGTTACGACTGCCATTCCTTTTTTTGTGCTCTACAACAGCTCAGAACTATACACCCAACAAGAAAAGGAGCACCAGGGTGGGAGCCACTGCAAACCACTCTTTTCTGAAAGGGGATTACACAGAAGAAAACAGATATTTTGGGAATGTTTTAGGTATGACCCTTTTGAATTGTCACCTTGAACCTTTAAGTAGTTCATGTATATAAGCAGTCCACGTAAATTTTTATTTTTTTTTTCAAAATATTAAGAATTTCAGAGTCCCCCTTTACTAATGTTCAATGTACGCAGCATGAAGCTTTCCTAAGTGATAAAATTTTCACCTTTTTATTTGTGGATCTCTAAGCACTCTCCAGTGGATATATGGACCCCTGCATAACAAACTTCAATCTGTCAGAAACAGGCTGCTTTTCTTATTTACCTCCCAAAGACTCACAGAAGTTACAACTGAAAACTACTGGACTAAAAACACATACTTTCTTAATAATATTTCCGATAGCTAAAAAATTTAAAGGTTGAAACTGCAAAAAATTAAGAGATACATGTTTAATTATTGAAGGAGAGGATGCAATTTAAAATCATCTTCCATAAGGCGTATTTTGGTATCCTCTGAATTAAGACTACCCAACTAATCTCAGCTTGGAGCAGATTAAGAGGCGAAGACAGAAAATGCAGAAAAGTAACCAAATGCTGCCATTTGAAGACATCTCCCTGTTCAAATGTAGTAAACTGAAACCCAGACATGAGCATTTCTAGACTGATCTATGCACAGGAGACAAGAGGGAGCTAATGTGATGTTATTTAAATCTGTAACATTTCAAAAATAGTGAATTACTGGAGAGAAAAAAAATTTAAAAGAGCGTATTGCAATTGAAAGAAGCCAGTGAGAGCAGAGGACATTCCATGGAGGTCAGGTAATTTTCTTTTTTTTCTCCTGGCATTGTGAATCTTTCACTTTGCATTTAGCTCTTTGTGGACCAGCTAGCTTCTACCCCAGTTCTTAGAACTCACAGGCACCCTCATGCTAATTCAGTTCATTTAGAACTGCTTCTGGTGTCAAGACAAGCTGTCCTGATCAGATTGGCACAACATACATCCACTCCTCTAGCAGAGAGTGTTACCAAAGAAATACAAGTAAAGCTTTAAATGTATCATTTTAGTAAGAAACTAACTATATAAAAATGTACATTTTTAGCCTACATAAACTGTGGTAGAATCTGTAGGGAAGACAAGCAGGAGTAAAATGAAATCATAAATATCATAAACTTACAGAAGCTTTCCCTTTAAAACCTTTAAATACTTATTCCTGAAATTTCATGTTTAGATCAGAGTCACACATTTGTATTTTTGCAACTAATCACACAGCATTAAAATAAAATATAAATTTGTATGTATGTGGGTATATACCTATATCTCATATTGCTGGATGCAATATTTCAATGAAGAGTAACTTACTGCTTATTGAAGAAATATGGTTGTGTTCCTAATCTCTGGGAGAGAGCATGACAGCACTGATCTACATCTTCAAGCACCTATCAAAACACAAGAGAAAGAAAGATCCATATTGTCAGGAAGTAACACCATTGCAAGAAACAACCTCCTTATTGTATTTGCACTGACAGTGGGAACAAGGAATATAACATGGTGGAATATCAAAAGCTGCTAAAATCAGTCAAACCTACACAGCAGGCAGGTAGCAAAGTGTTACTTAATCTAACATTTGATGTATGGCAATTCTGATTAAGCGCTTCCCATAACATTTACAAATAAGTTTAATGAAAGGTGCTGACTTAAACCTCACAGCCTGCCACAATCCCAGAAAGAGTGCTTATCAGCATCATATAGGAAGGAGTGCACAGAACTTACAGCCTATTTTCAGTACTGTGGGCTAAATGATCACTGACAGAGTTGTACACTCGTGGCAAAACATCCTTCCTCTCACCCCATCAGGCTGCACACAATTTAAGATTTATTGTTATTGAAGGCCAACTCCTGATCATGTTTAAAGTACAGAATATACATTTCACTACATCTATTTCAGGAACATGCTACTCTCCAATACCTATTAAAAAAAAAAAATCTAAATGAAAACAGGGTAAAGAAATAAGGTTCAGTGTTCATACATACCTGTTCAAGTGTCTTTCCAGCCCATCCGATGGCTTTCATCTTTCGCCTAACCTCCCACTGCTTCTGATAGGACAAAATGCGGTTCAGAGGCCACGGATAAGGAGAGCCGTACCTTGGGTAAGTAATCTGTGGTGAAAAACAGAAAGGTACTGTGTTATAATACAAGAAAATACAGATACGTCTGGAACAAAACAGCTATTATTCAAACATTTCTCTCAGAAAGAGAGTTGCAGACGAGAAAAGCAGTTTTATCTTGTACCTATTTGCACAGAATCCACTGTTTGCAGCATAACTATTTAAAGCTATTATTTCAGAAACATAAACAAAACCTGTATCTATTCTGCAGTCAGCTCCCTCCAGTAACGCAGCTTCCCTAAAATGTGTATGCAAGTGAAATTTTATCATTAATGGTATAAACCCCCATGTTTCATTTATGAGTAGGGACTTGCAGTTGTGAACAAAAGTGTTTTCTCATTAAATTTTAATTAAGATAAATGCTGTGGAACCACTCACCTCCTCTACTGTAACAGCATCACACCACTGGAGATAGAGCTAGGAAAAAGAAAGAACACTTACTAAAACTTCCTAATAAAGGAGAATACAGAGACAATCATTTTTCACTAGTAGAATTTTCTTTCCTAAATTAAATTAAATTAAAATTTCCATTTCATTTCTTCTTCTAGACCTTTGATGTACAAAAGAAATTAAAACTTTAAGGCAAAAGCCCAGTTTCTAGTTCTTACTTCACCAGCACCAAAACACACAACACCCAACTGAAGGCACAGGTGACCAGCCCTCGGCTCCTCAGTCACCTGCATCTTCCCAGCACTTCCAACACTGCTCCCACACCAGGACTGAGTCACCTGAACTGGCCACAGGCAGTCAGCACAGAGGATCCCAGGCTCCCAGCACACACAGCATGGGGACAGTGACAGCAGGGTGCCTGGCCAGCCAGGGGGTGCAGCAGGACCCCAGGAACCACTGAGATTTTCTGCTCAGGTACTTTCTACAGCTGATGTGACACCCTTGACATAGGTGAGGGGAGTCACACATAGCTACAGGAACAGATCAGCAAGCAATCCACAATGTAGAATTTATTCCTGTCTCCTTTCACCTCCAAAGCTGACAACCTAATCTAAGAGCAGCACTATTTCCACTACAGGGAAAAATCCTAAAGCTTTCTTGCCTACAGTCACTTATGTAAGTGTGTGGAGTTACTAGGGTTTGCTGTACCTCTGCTGTCAAGAGCATGTTATTGACCAATTCCATGTAGGCTTTCATTTCAGCTTTTTGGACTTCATCCAATCCATCACTGAGGGAATGGCCCTAATGGGGAAAAGAAAAAAGACACACGTGCAAGAATGGGTATTGGAATATTCAGCAACATATGACCCAAGGACCTTCAACATCAGTGAGCTTTGGCTCAGATCCTAATCTCTTACATAGGTTAATAACAAATTACATATTAAATTTTTACCTACAGTATCCTTCACAATTAAAACCAAATCATCATAATGTAAGTAATTTAATCTATAAAATATCTAAGCTAATCTACAAGAAATTTAGACTATTATCAGTTACAGACGAACACACTTCGAGCACACCACCTCCTAGTTAGTGTATCCCTATGGCAAGAAGTAAAAACAAATTTACATCTGTGATACAGGTTGCACTGCTCAGTGAAAACATGGCATTTTTTTAAAATAGGAGGCTGGGAGAATAAAGGCCAATTTGAACATTTCAGAATTTAAAACAGTAAATTCTGGGTGTAAGACCTCTGAGACCCAGAGACAAAGCATTAGAAAAACAGCCTCAAAAACTGACACTGGTATCCAGCTATCCTGCATAGAATTCACTTGTAGAATTTGAGGAAATGACAAAGAAAAAAACACTTTCACCTCATGAACTCCTGTTCCACTATATCTTTCTTTCAAAACAGCACTAGAGTCCTATATTGTTTTAACAAATTCAGTAACATTCCAGAAAAGCACACTAAATCAGCACAATGCTAAGCAGGATTAACATTCACTAATTAATGAAAACAATGTAGCATTACCTTGGCTTTTACAAACTGGACTATGGGCCCAAGTTCAGATACTACTTGATTTCCCACATGAATAAAGGGTACTTTGCCTGCAAAAGGAGAAATATATTGTAGCAATGAGACAAAGGGTGATG
Source organism: Sialia sialis (assembly GCA_009812075.1). Lineage (NCBI taxonomy): Eukaryota > Metazoa > Chordata > Aves > Passeriformes > Turdidae > Sialia > Sialia sialis. The sequence continues at coordinate 11,041,368 of VRYO01002782.1, forward strand.
GGGAGAGAGAAGGGAACAACTGCAAACCTTCTTTGAATAATCATTAAATCAATATTTAAACCATAAACCAGTATTCCAAAAGGAAACTAGGTGAATAAAAGTGAGTAAAAACAGTAAAGGACTCCAGGAGTAAGGGCAAATAGAATACATGTAATTCTGCCTACATTTAAAATTGAAGCAGTATAATTTTCCCTCTTGTGCTCCTTGTTTCTAGAAGAAGAAGGAAGTGTTCAGACCTTAATTACAACATAAGATGCCAGCAAGTGTGGACATGATGTGTAAGAGCAGAGAAGCCATGTCATGTAATTGTCACCAGTCCTAGTCCTACACACGCAAGATGTAACTGTGTGTCTGGATTCAGCATTTCCAAGCTATACTTACTAACAAATATTTGGTATACCTGCATATTTTGCTGTTTTCCACTCCTGCCAAGCAGCTGTTCATTTGGGGTATTTTTTAAATAGCCTCATTTCACTGCTTTAACCAAAAGTATCAGAAACAGCAGTAGAACGCAGATAGCTGGCAGACATAGTGACAGGCACTTCCCATACGGCAGTCATCAGCCAGAGCCAGGTAATCAGTGAATATGGACGTTCCCACGCAACAAAAACATCTGGGACAGAGTGCAAGGACTGCCAGACTTTGGCACCCTGCACTCTGTAATTCTTTCTGATTTTTAGGCAATATTCTGAAGTTAGAGTCTGTGCATTTTGTAGGCAATCACCTCCAACAAAAATATGCTGTGTACCCTTCTAATATTTAACTTTTTGGTGGTGGGTTTGGATTTTGGATTTTTTTTCCAGACAGTCTCATGGATCTGAGGAAGATTTAAAATCACCTGTCACCCTTAATACTGACAAAACACCCTTAGGTCTCCTGTATCCTGGCAATCAACTCCCACACAGAGTAACAAAAGAGAACCTTTCTCCAGCATTGTTTTGCTTCAGCAATAGGAAAATACAACAGCATTTCCTGGAATATTCCCTGCATGCAGAAATAAAGCCACTTTTGGACACATACATCTTTCTGCTTCAGGACATTTGAGAGAAGGTTTCCACCAAGCACTGAACTGTGTGAACACTTTACACAGGTACTGTTGTGCCAATGTTACTTTGCATTTCACTGTTTTGATTGTTTGCAGAGGAGAAGCTGCTCTGGAGAGGAGGGGGAAAGGCAACCCACACACAGTAGCACTGTTATCAGCAAGACAAGGCTAGTTGCCATGGTACCAAAATGGAGGTATAACACAGTAATCTAAATGAAGGCCACACTTACCAGATGGGGACATGTACTCGGCGTTTGCCCTGCAAATCACCCGGATTGGCAGATTGCACATTTGCAAAAAGGCCTGCAAACAAAAGAGTCGCATTTGAAAAGCATTAATACACCAGTGCCAAACAAATGTGGTGTTCTCAATACATTTGACTGTGTTAGCTGGTTCCTAGCACACACTTATGAAGTATAGTTCCTTGCATACTGTTATTATGAAGAAAAAAAAAGAGTTAGTAAAAGAAAAACAAAGGTGTTTTACCTTCATTAGACAACTGTTTATCATTCAAACATTGACTGGAATTCTTCTAACGCAGTTTCATCTATTTTTGTTGTTTTTTCAAGATGGGCAAAGAAGCAGTATCTGACAAACATCATTAGTGCTGTGGCTGTACAAAACTGAGTGACATTTTGCCCCTTTTGACATCCACAGTAGTCATTTCTCCTGGCTAAAGCTGGCTAGTCAAGGTAATGTTGTGTAACATAGCAAACACATATGGCACCTTCCCACATTGTAATTAAAATTGCTGCCAGAAATTTTGCTCTATGATACTGTCAAAGCACAAGTCTGGTTTGGGACAAAGTATTGTTTTTATTTATGGGATTCATAGACAGCATAAGTGATCAATTTACCTTTCCCTTCTATCTGAGTTCTTACATTCAAAGCTTTCTTGGAAGGATAACAATTTCTGTCAGCACCTGCCACTACCACAAAATCCACAGGCTGTTTATGTTGAAATACCAAAATGTCAAGAAAAGTATTTGCAGTTTGGACAGAACATGGCAAATAAGGAATCCCTTAATCTCTAGAGACTCTCACAACTCAGATCAGTCCTGTTCTTCATTTTGTCTCTGCAATTAGACATGTCTCAATTCCAGATTCCAAAATTATTCTATTGCCTATTTCTATAACATGACTCGAGGTAAGAAAGGCCTAGAGCAACAATGCTCCCAAAATGAAGAAACATGCTGCTATAACACAACACTTTCTACACAAGCCTCCTCCCTGCTCTTCGGACTGCAGGATCTGGCAGTTAACCACTCTCACGGCTTTAGCTGCTCAGACTCTAATCACATACATGAAAGCAACCTTAACCTTAGGATTTCCTCATCTCTGCATCAGATGAAACCTTAAGTCATGAACTAACACTGTCATCAGCGCTGTTCCTAACTTTGTGGTTTCTGTAGTATCAAGGAAACAAGAATAACCCCAACAGCTCCTCTCCTCTCACTCGTGCTCTTTAAGGCTTTTATCTCCAAACTCTAAACCAATCCAGGGGGAAAAAAAAAAAACAAACCAAACTTTGGTCTTTTTCCCACCAAACTGAAGAATTGCACAGTCCATTACGATATTTGGCTCTTCCATGTTTAGATGAACTGACTCAAACCCAAATCTCAATTTAAAGAAAGAAATTATGGTCACAAACTGCTACACAAGACATTCATTACAGGTGACAAGAGCCCACCTCAGAATTGTGATGGCTCTACAAAATACATCAGAAACATGGATTTCTACATCTTTTAACTAAGCCTAACTAACTTAAAGCTCTGCTCAGGAGCCAATTACTATACGTATCCATACATATCCATACCGACAGAGACAGATACATGAGGAGAGGGCAGTAGTCATGGCCAACATCAGCCAAATAATTCAGGACCTGCACTATTAAACAAGAAATTGATCTCCAGAGTGTTTCATCCAACACAGAACCTCTATTACTGCTTAAGGATGCAGCTATCATAAAGAAAATACAAGACACTGGCCACATTTGATAGTGCATCATTTACCAAATCAGTGCTCCCATCAGAATACATCAAAAATTTATTATCTTGCTATCTTGGCACCACAAACTCCATGCAAACAGTAAGAATACCCAAAGGACTTATTCATCAGTAATTCAAATTATTTAAGGCATTGATGTGTCTCTTCCTTTGCCTGCTGGCTCTGCACGACCTGGCAACATCCATGCTGCTCCACCTCATGTTACATGTGTAATGTAACAACCTGGGGCTTCAAATGCACCTTCTTCAGAAACAGTTAAGAGACACGAACAGAGACTTTGGTTTAGATCATATACATGCACCTACACCACTGCTGGACACCAAAAACATGCACCAACAGAAACTGGTACACAGCCTTCATTCTTCTGGAAGCTCTACCAGTAGCTAACACCATATTCTCAACAGTATTGTGCTGCAGTGGAACAGATGGCACCAAACAACAGCTCCAGTAAATTTCATCACTGGTCTAGGCTTACTGAATTAATTTCTTTCACAGTAAGGCACTAAATTAACTCTGCAATTCTGCAGAGATGAATTTTGTAACTGCCATGTACTATTCAGGCTGCAAGTTTAGAAGAGAAAGAAAGTCTGAATTGCTTTGGAGTTAGGATAACACATGAATAAGTGAAAGGTTTTCAAGTGCAAAAACACATTTAAGCAATGGTAGGTGAATCAGAGAACAACTTTTACTTTTTCATATCAGCATATCAAAAATGAGACACACTTGCACGTAACACTTCAGTCACACAAGTTGCTTCCGATTATTGCCCACTGTATACTGTATTGTATATAGGCTCCTATGCAGCAAAGGTTCCTACAAAAAATAGTTAGTGACTCCAAAAATCTTTTCAGTTTAGAGTTTACACTAGTTTTCATCACATCGGACCTTTCTTTCTCTCTTTATCTTCAATAAACATCCACCAACCAAGGAATATCAACTCTTATTATACTGGAGGGGAAATTCCACCTCATCTCTGGCCTAGTACAAAGGGAATTGAGAACACACTGATATTTTGTAATTTCAAAAATGCAAATAGACTGCAAATGTGCCTTTTTGTACTTTGTAAAGAAAAGAGAAGAGAGAAGGATGAACTAGATTTGAGCTCCACTGTGGAAATGATTATTAACTACATAAAAACATTTGCTACTCTTCCTAATACAGCACAGATTCTAGTAACATTAGAAATCATTTCGTCTACCCTCAATTAAAAAAAAAAAAACAAAATGAAAAAAAATTAAGAAGACCCTAAAATAACCATCAAATCAAAAAACTGAGAAAACTTCCTTGGAATAGTCATCTTCAATTCTGATGAATGCTTCATTAAATGGGAGACCAGGACTGACACCGAGAAGAATGATGCAGGCTTAAAATGGGATAAACCCATCCACAGTGAACTGAATTTACTACATCACTCTTCCTGCGAGGTTCTTAAACAGTGACCACTGACTACTGGAGCTGCCCCTTCAGCAGCTTTACAAGGCCTCTTCCAGCAAGCCCTTCAGCATCCCCACGCCAAGACCTGTTCCACTTCAGTCTTTGTCTGTATTTAGGACTGGCTACAAGCTAAGTGATGAAATAAACCTAGATATGTAATATAGTATGTAATATTAATAGTATAACCTAAATATAAAATACAATCAACCTAAGAAAATAATCTTTTAAAAAAACCTCCTATTATGTCTTTAAAAAGACAGAAGCCCAGGGAATAAAAAGACCAGTCTACGTCTGTCTATTATGAGCTGTAACTTGTATCCAAAGCATGACCTGCTCAACTTTAAGTGCTCCTTACATAATGTTCTGCAGGGAAGGTCCGCAGGACAAGACAAATGTAATCTTTTTTGAATCTACACTGCTTAACTAATCATTAACTAGAGAAGTAGGCCAGTACCTACTTGCTTCAGCTTAAACTAATGGTCCACTGGACACACTTCAAGTCAACTAAAAAATTCATGTGAATCAGTAAAAGAAGAGAGTATTATACCAAATTAGCAGGGCTCAGCCTAATAAATAAGCCTTGCAATTTGCATTACTACAAGTACTTACATTCTTTCATTGATGCAACTGACAGGCTTTGATAATTATTAGCAGTAACAAGACAGGTGGTTTTGACTTTTCAAGCACAGTAAATGTATTGCATATTTATGGAAATTATAGTTTCTTTTAGAAAAAAACATGGACAAGGATCATGATCAATGCATTCCTATAAATATCCACTGCCAGAAAATCTTAAAATTTTTTTCTGATGCATTCAACTAGGTATGCTAAATATTAGACAGTAACTGATGTTAGACAGTAAGTTGCATGAACTATTACCAAAATAGTTGAAACTGGAACAGATCAAAGAAATCCTAGAGAGAGAATATAGGACAAAGCAGCAATTTCTCTGAGTCTTTATCTCATTACACGCTTTAGCCCAGTGATCAAGGGAGGATTTGTTCCCTTTTTGACCACTCACACAGAATGTCAAGAACCAGCACATTTGGTGTGCAGATGGTATGAGACCACCATGGCTTCCAACTCTGATAAAAGATGCCATGGAACACTGATTACTTCAGCTCAGAACATCTTGTTTCCCTTTGGGTACCTCACATACACAGTTTGAGCAGGCAAGTTATCCTTGCTTTTCTTGTGAGAGAAATCTTTTTTTGAGAGCAAATGAGAGTGTGCTCAGCTCCTCTGAGTGCTTTGGGGCAAGAGATTGAAGGCTGAAACCACCCCAGTGCAGTTTTGCTGAGATTTATGAAGATATCAACACCCCTTCAAAGACACAGCATCAAAAGCTGAGCAATCTGAAAGATCAAGGGCCCAGGCTTATTCTAGTACATCTGAGATTATTGTTAACATCATAAATTTGGCTGATCAACTTAAAAAAGGACTGAAAGGGGCCAACTGAATTCCGAGTAACACATAAGCTAGTCAATGACACCCTTGTGAAAATTCACCAAAATATGGAAAGCAAGACAGTAACAGCAAACTAGAAACAAAGCATTTAACTGAGCACAGCCTGTCCTACTTCACAAAGATGCCTGTAGTTCCAAGTAACAGCACTAAATTTCCAGCTCTCTTCTCCTCTGGAAAAAAAAGTATACTACCAAAGAACAAAGAGGATGACACTATATGCTTCAACCTGGCTCTCCTCCAGCACCAGAGGAACAAAGTGTGTCCTTTCTTTGGATGAGGTTAATGTAAGAAACAGATAAAGGCATTAAAAAATAAAGATTTGGCTTAATAGGATCTGTCAGGTTCTCTCCCACACATGCTCTCTGCCTCTTTCCTGCAGTCCAAAAGTCTCTTCTCTCATACCCTTCCAGCATCTCTAGCTGCAGCATTACCTAACAGAAAGGGAAGGAGGAAACGTGAAAAATACATTTTTAGCAATGATACCTCTCTTTTTCCAGAGTGAAACCATTGAGTCTATAGCGCTGCTGCTGCTGCCTCCGTGCACCTTGCTTTTAATGGGAGACTTTGCTGAAGACAGAGATGGAAGGTTTCTGCACCATGAGGAGAAAGGGATAAGCAGGAGGCAAACAGATGCAAACAGATGAATAATGTCCTTCACTACCCTCCCAATATTTACTGTTACAGAATAGGGAAGAAGGAGCTGTGAACAATGAATTGAAGAAATGTAGGGGGAAGCCTCCCAGTGCCTTTCCTGCCCTGCTGCACACTGATCCACACAGGACTATGGTTTGTATTGCACTGCCTTATACTCACAGAGAACAGCATGAGCTGTTCAAAATCAGGTGGAACAAACAAGTTCATATTTTTGCTGTGAGAGAACAAGGTATTGGAATAACTATGTGAACAGGGCTGATAAGAAGCTTTGAGGTGACACTTGTTTCAAAATTAATCAAATATCTTACGTCTATCATTCATTTCAATCATGGCAGGTGACACCTCCTGCCAGAATTATGGAGTATATTTACAACAGCATAGCTTAAAGGACACAATCCATGTAAGGCTTGCTTCTTCTTAAAGACCATCCAATTTAAAATTCAAAATATAAGTAGGATGGTGGATATCAATTATCTAAAAAACCAATCAGAGAATCACCTTTGTGCTGATTTGGCATAGTTCAAAAGCCCAGAAACCACAGTTAGACACAGGACAACTCAGCCCACCCTTCCCTTCCACCTCCCTCCCCGCCCTCCTCTTCTCACAGACCCATGTTCCCATCTCTGCTGCTGCCACCCCCAGAACAATGCAAGATAGGGCTGCAATTGTGTCTTCCTCTGATGGCAAGCGTGGAAAGCGTGAAATATAACAGGAAGGCTAGGAGAAGGAAGGAGGGAGTTTTTTATTTGTTCCTAGAGTTAATTGCTTTAGGTGTGATTTTTACTCTTGCTCTCCCTTCCTCTTTGCCCTGCCCAGCTAAGGACACCGTCAGTTGGACACACCACATGTACTGGGCAGCAAATCACCCTGCCAGAGCTCCATCACAATGCTCTCCTCTTCCCCTACAGTTTCCTCCCAGAAAAACACATATGAGCAAACACATACACTCATTAAAAATGAGTTACAACTTGAAGTAAATCATATCCAGATTGCAGTTTCTGAGATCAGAAGCAAGAATGAAATTACTTATGCCAAGACTCAAATAGTTCACAATTTATGTTGCCACATGAGGAACACTATTTTCAGATGGCACAGTCCAGGCTTCATTTGAAGAAGATATATTCATGATTAGTTTTTAATAAAGAACGAGCCATTCCAAGCTATCTCTTATTCAGCAGCACTTCTAAAGGCACTCACAAAACATACTGTTAGGAAGAAAGAGTGAAGTGCATTTTCTGTTTTCATTTTTATGCTATTTCATGAGCATACAATGGACAGTATGTGATGACAACTAGAGAGTTATTCTCTACTTTATTGCAGGAACACATTTTAAAATTAAAACCCATGAACAAATCTACAGAATAATTCAGTTTTCATATCAAACAGCTGCAGTCCCTGTAACTGAAATAGTGTGTCTAAGGTTATAAATGAAAACTGTTCAGTATCATTGCTTGAGTGACAGATTAAATTCCTAATCCAGTTATGGTAATGGCCACATGTGTAGTTTAACATAAATTAAGATCTTAATTATATTTGTGACTATTTTAAACAAAATAACAAATTCCTCTGTACCTGAGAATGTAATTTATAGCAAAGCCACGTTCGTTCTCCAAAACAATCTATTTTATACTGCATCATGGCACTGCTCTAATGGTATAATGTAATTCTTGTTGTAGAATGTAGAAAGAGTGGATTCACTGGTAGCACAGAGGTTTTGAAGATAAATGAAGATACTATTCATTCAGAGGTAATTTCATCTTAGAACTATATGAAAGATGTTTCACTCACAAACTGTACCTGTATAGCTTGGGATTTAAGCATGTTTTCAACAACAACACAACGCTGCTAGATTGATTATGTTGATACCGCATTTCTCATCATGAAGAATTCCAGTTTTTATTCACTTCAAGAAAAAATAGATTGGCAGATTTTCATTTCAGTACCAAGCTTTTGTTTAAGACTCAGCAACAAGTTCAAATTTCTGCTAATGTTTTCTCTAGAGAAAAACCAAATCTCAATTCATACACAAACACACAGAGAAAAAAAAATCACAAATCTGTCAAGGGCAATTAATCATGTATGATTTACACATTTATTTGATTACTTGTTGAAGTAAATAAGCAATTGGTCTGTGTAACACAATTTTAAATTATCCAAACTTCCTTCTGTCATTCAGGGCTAAGAACAGACAATTCTAAAAGCATTTCCCTGGAATATGTTAAGACCACTTACAAGGACATCAACTACACAAGCAATTAATACATATATTAACAAAATTAGATGCAGGCTCTCTAACCTCAGGACAGCTGTCAGAATTTCCAGACTTCTGAACATTTTAGACAGCCTTTTGAGCAAGACTGTGAGACTAGCTGCATAAAGATTCCAGAAGAACCTGTAATAAAAGAGGCAGTCTCAACATCCACATTCCTCTTCCTGACAAGTTGGAACAGTGCAAGAGATGCTTTGAGCTGCCATTTGAGGCAAGAGGCCTGGGAGGGTGCAGCTGTATTAACCCCCTCCTTCCTACTCGACCACACTACTTACACACCAGGCACTAAACAAAATGGCTCAACCCACATTAGGCATCAATAAGGAGACAGAGCCTGGACAGGTCCTCTGCTTCAGACTGAAATATACTCTCCTATGGTAATTCAGTTTTAATCTACTTCAAACTCCTTTTTTCCCTCCTTAAAGTGGTGGCATTGCTTCACTATTAAGATATATATGTGTATCAGTTTGTGTGGCTTTTTTGTACTGTGATAAGCCTGATAAGCAGGAATGCTGTATAAATGCAGGTGCACAATAAATATATGGATAATGGTTTTAAACATGAGTCATGTTACCTAGGTGTGTTTTCACTAACACTGGTGGGAAGAGGGCAGAGTGTCTCACAAGAACAGAGCCTACACTCCATACAATCTCCTTTCAATAGCTGGATAATCATTACTGATTAGTATTTTCCCTTGACTTTAGTTAGTTTGCAGTGAAAACAAAATTTCATTCAATACCAAGGCTTTGCAGGCCAAGATCAAGTAGACTTGGCTGTGTAACACACTACTTCAAGTTAACTAAACAGGAAGTCCAAATCCAAACATCAAGATCTACGAGAGATAATGCACTTGCTACATGAAGACATCTTGTATTTTCAAAAAATCCAAAGAATCCAGTAAAAGACAAAAAAATTGCTAAATTAGTCTGTTTCCAAAATAAACAATGAGCAGAGAGGAATTTAAAACAAACAAACAAAAATAAACAACCCTACCAGAATCAACAGAGAAGTTCCAGAAGATAGAAAGATTTTTGAGTTTGGTTGGTTTTTAATGACTAAAGGCACCAGCACAGTTACTCAGCAATTCCCAGAAGACTCTGTTGTCCCTTCTCTCATCTGACATGCGGTTATTAAGAGTCCAGATTTTATTGCAAAATGAGAAGTTGTAAGTCTAATCATTATTAAAACCACAAGACTCAACCAACTTCCTATATTTAACCTGCTCTCTACTCATTAATTACATCTGCAGTGAGAGTAGCTTGCTCTGCTGTCTGCTTGATCTGCTCCGTTAACAAGAAGTACATGAAATGCCATCTGTGTTGCAACGTTGGCAATTTTAAAAGAGTCAAGTTTTACTCTGAATAATTACTTACTAAGGCACTGGATTGTATGTGTTATTTTATGTGTGGACATCAGCATGCATGTCCCTCTGAGACCTCAGAGCAGCTTTACAAAGAGGCACTACAAGGAAATTTTATAAAATACCTGAAAGACTGGCTGCAGCACATTCAGAGTCCTGCTGTAAAACCATGTTTCTTAAAGATTTGATGGTGGCTGATTCCACATGCTGTTTTGACTCAAATTTCTGATGTTTTCATCACATGGAAGTTCAATGACCACAAACAAGCTATGTATCTGTTGTGGTGATATTGATGTGCCCCAAACCAGTAACAGGGAGAAAAAGAATGATAGTACTAGTAGGAAAAAAGTCCCAGGTACAGCTCCTATTTCTCCTCCTATTCCCTCATTTCCAAATTTTCCTTTGAGAAAGACACACATCCCCCAACACCCACCACCTCCTTAGAGAAAAAGAACCTAAACCAATAAACAAACAAACAGGGTCTCATCAAAATAAAAAACAAATTCCTTATGCAAAACACACTGACATATTTAAACTTCTCTGATCACTACATATCCTAGTGTCATTTCAAAATGGATAAAAGACGCCAAGAATAGTTATTCTTTCACTGTCACAACCATGTTACACAGACTCTTAAAAATTGATACAATTTTCCAATACAGAATTGTTCTATAAAGTTTAAGATCAGATATCTACCACAGCCATATTTATAGTCATGGCTACTATCAGCTGTCCAGCTAGAGAATATTGAAGAAAAACAAGGATTTTTAATATATTACACTTAATTTATCATCTAAGTGACATGTGTAGGATAACAGTGTACTAGAAACAGTAAAGAAAAATGATGCATTAGAAAAGGAAATTTTAGAGTTATTTTGTTGGTGAGTTGGAGGGGGGGTGTGTTTTAAACACAAGCCACACATACATGTATTGTTACACAGGAAGAAAATTCATGAGCCTCCCCTCAAAAGCTGGGGTAAAAACGAACACTGAGATCAAGCAAGCAATAGAAGAAATTATTACTGTGAAGCACAATATAAACTGTACTACCCAAACAAATAACCACTGGCCCATTTATTAGGTGTATCACAGATGATTCCTCTTTCCAGCAAAGGACAAAGCTATCTTCTTGCTATGATCAAATTTACTCTTAGAGCTACCTCTTATAATGCCACACTGGAATGAAAAAAGTTAAGAGATCCTGGAAGTAGCTACCATGATCAAATGATCCTAACCTTTTTACCAGTAACATCAGTTACAATCTCCAAGTGTCCCATTTTTGGTAAATGAGATGTGATCTCTTTGAACACCCTCAAAGACTGCTTGCTGAAGCTTCTCTGAGCTAGACCACACAAGAAGCAAGAAGCAAGAAGCAGGAGAATAGTGCAACTCCCTGCTAAGAAAAGTAGTCACAAAATTGCTTTGAAGGACAAGAACCTTACAGACATCATGTTCCCCACTACTCTGACAGCCAGGCCTTCACTACTAATAAGGAAAACGTCCCCTTGAGATTTGGGGTTACTGAACCTAACAGGTTAATGGAGATTACATGGACTTCACAGCCACAGAGGTGCTATTAAGTCAATTAGAGGTGCAAGTTTGTCAATTATATGGACTATTTTTAAAAACCACATTGAAGCTCCAGTCTGTACACATGATGAAATTCAAAAAAACCTACCAGAGACACAGAAAGAGGTGATGTTCACAGCTTGAAGCAAATAACGCCCTGAGTTTGGGGCAGGGAATTAAATGACTGGCAAACTTCATGCAAGATGCTACAAGACAAACATGCATAGCAAGTGACAAAAAGTATGAACCATGCACAGCTCCCACAGTAGGTAGGCAAGCAGATACTGTACATAGACCAACATAAACAGGAATACAAGGAGCAGCATTCTACATAAGACTTTCAAAATTCTCAAATCCTTTAGGCTCTGACACTCCAATAACAATCTAAATCAAATCAGAGACAGGAAGAAAGTCATTGGTTTTGGCAGGAATAATTATTAAATTAGTCTTTTTGCTAAATACAGTTACGTTAGCTAGATAACAATTCAAAAAATAAAACTGTATTAACATTTTTAGTTTAGAAAATATGATAATTTACCTGAACAGCAAGAGATGATGCATTATCAGAAAGCAAAATTTGTTCATCTGTTGAAAAGGAAAAAAAGAAGAAAAATATAAACCACACAATTACAGAAAAACAGTGCCCATTTAGCTACAGACCTGTAACTATAAACCACGCTGGCTTGCATTTCTTATGCATAAAAGAAGGTGCACATATGTCATTATTATGCAGCTGGACTAGAAAATCTATAATACGAATATTAAAAAACAGGAAAAAAATACCAGGAATTTTTCTCCCGCAAATGCAATTGCACTTATCATATATTGCCACCAAAGTTCAATAAAAACACTACAAGAAAAAATAAAAATAAAAAACACAAATGCCTGAATTTTTATGCCAATTACTCTCCTTCTAATCAAAGTTAAATAAAACCAGATCTTCATACCTCCTCTGGCTAAAAAGTAAAAGTATTCAGAAACCTATAAAAGCAGCTTGCAGCTAATATTGCACACTGTGTCTAGGTCTGTCACACAAAAGAAAGATGACAAGTTCACTGCAATAAAAATTCCATGCTTAGAAGACTAGAGCTGCTACCTATTAGTCTTCATTACTTTGCAGTCTTCTGACAACTGTAGCAGGCTGCTGAGCCCCAAATGGGGGCCATAATGTGATCTGATGATATATGAAGAGCTGCTAAAGGGAGAGTGAACCATCCTAGCCTATACATTTTAACAGTTCCTTTTTACTGAGAGCCCACTTTACCACAAGACTTCAAAAATCTGCTGCCTCAGCTATTGGTGCAGTAAATCTGCCAACTGTGCCTGCAACCACATCATTTTACACTGGCTACAACAGCCAATATAATGAGTCAATAATAAACCAAGGACCTTATAGGCCATGAATAGCTGGTTTATATTGGCAGATGCAAGCATAACTAAAACCTCTGACCAAACAATAAACACAAAGGACTATTTTAACAGTTTCTGTGCTTCTTGCAGCTAATTATCTTAGTGCATATTTAATGTGTTTTCTAAAAATAAAGTAATTATTAATTGCCAAAACCAGTGTACCTACCCTTCAGTTGCTGATATAAAGCGGCATTTTCAGGCCAAGGCTCTGCGGCTGTGGAAAGAGAAGAAATTAATTAAGCAAGCTGAATAGCAACATGCTTGCAAATGCTAACTGAACACGAATGTTACCCTGAGCAAGAATTTAGACTGCAAAGATGCTGATGCAATATCTAACCTGCCCTAAAAATGTCCCACTGACACTCTCACCTCCTGTACTTCTCCCCTGCTCACACGGAGACATCGCAGAAAAGAAAGTCCCAGAATGTAAAGTTGCAAGAACAGCTAAAATTCAAGCTATATTACACAATGGCCTTGTAATTCTGAAGCAACTGATGCAGCTATTTGCCTTTCACCATAAAGATATCCTTGTGCACATTCCCATCCTGATTCTGGCCACTCCCAAGAGCAACTATTTATTAAGGTACTAAATTAAGGATTCTGGAGAGAACAGAACAAGACACAGAGGAGAGAGGCACAAACCTCCAGAGTGTGAAAAATGCTTTGGGGAAATGGAAAAGCTTTCTGCCTTTCAAAGTTGTGTCTTCACAGTCCTAGGTGATACCCATAGAGCTAAGAGCCCAGGCACATCAGAACTCTGCCACCAGGATGACCAGAGCTGCCTATTGCTTTATGTATTGCTCAACCCTAAAACGGGAATGTCAATACGCATTCAAGAAACTGAATCATCAGTTCAAAACAGTTGAGCAGTTGTTAAAAAAATGAGGCAAGGAAATAAAAGACAATCGCATCCTCCAATTGAGAACCATTGAATGTAATCAATCATACACCATTTGAATGGAAGGGAAGGCAAAAATAATAATCCGTACCAATTTACTGTTAATGGTAGCAATAAGGTGACAGTTCATCACATTTTTTTATCCATTACATTCCTTGTCAATGTCTGATTAAAAATCTGTTTTTAAGTATCAGTTCAAACCTTGCATTCTACCCAAAACAGCCATTTGTAAATAAAATTTATGCTCTAATCATGCAAATTATTTTTAAAAGCAATAAAGTCTATAAACAGCTACATGTGGATCAAGCATAAATATGACACTGGCTTAAGCAAGGCTTTGCATTTTTGCCTTTAGAACTCAAACTAAAAAATTGCACAATTTTCTAACTATCATTCCTTTTGGACACTCGTAAGTATTAACTTTCATGGAAGTCACACAATGTAAAGCTTAAAATACTGTACACAGTTTTGTGAAGGTCACTGTCTCTAACATTAAGGCATTAAGAGCCTACCAGAGTGATACTAGCACGGGCATGAGAAAGCAACTAATCACATTTAAGTGTCATGAAAAAATGTTTTATGTTTTATTGTAGCAGCTATTGGTTTTACATCCCATCATTAAAGTTTTGCCCTGGAGTAAAAATTCTTGAGGTAGAAGTACATTTACAGTAATTTCACGATTATAAGCCGCACCTTTTTCATTGAAGAATGCAGCTTACCCCAGCAGTGTGTCTAATCATCAGGTGTGGCTTATTTATGGACAATTTCAGGAGAATTGCCAAGGTGGAAGTACTAGCCGTGGGGGGAGCAGGCGTTCCTTGCCCCTCAGCTCCTGGCGAGCGGCACTCACGGCTCCCGGCATTGCCCTGACCTTCGCTGCCACCCAGCCCCTCCTGGTGCTGCCGCCTCCCGCTCCCGGCGCAGCCCTGGCGCTGCCTGGGCCCTCAGCGGCACCCCCACCCTGCCGCGCGGGGGGAAAAAAATAAAAAATAAAAAATAATGCGGGTTATATTCGGGTGCGGGTTATACATGGACAAATGCCCTTGCTCTACCCGGCTACCCGGATGTGCGGCTTATAATCAGGTGTGGCTTATAATTGTGAAATTACTGTACATCTTTAAATAAAAAGAAACTAAGATTGTGTCTGCAGTACTACAACCTTAATTTATTTAATATACATTTCTTCAAGTCCACAGAAGTCTTGCAGAAGCAAATGGAATGAGGAAATTAAGAATGTTATTACTATATATTAGCAAACTTACCAGTTCTGGATTCTGAGACACTTACAGAATTAAGTACAGTAATTTCACTAATATAAGCCGCACCTTTTTCATTGAATAATCCAGCCTTCCCCACTAGTGCGGCTAACCATCAGGTGCGGCTTATCTATGGACAAATCCCAGCGAAATGCCAACCCGGAAGTGAGAGCCGGCCAAGCGGAGAGCTGCCACAGAGCAGCGGCCGGGCAGGTGGGGAGCGGGCTTTGCTGAGCGGGGTGGGCGTGCTGGCGGCAGAGCCACCAAGGAGCCAGCAGCGGGGTCGCTGCCGCTGCCAGGGAGTGGGACGAGCCGGGCAGGCTGGTGGCGGGGTCGCCGCTGCTGCCAGGAGGGGGGAGTAGTGCCAGCCAGGGAGCGCTGCCCTGCCATGCCGCCACTCGGGGCCACCCCGCCGCTGCGCACCGTGGGGCCCCGCCGCACCGCCGCTTGCCGCGAGGCCGCCCCACTGCGCTGCCGCGGGGGCACAGCAAGCGGCGGCCGGCGGGACCGCGGCAAGCCACGGTGAGCGGAGCCGTAGGTGAGCCACGGCGAGCGGGGCCACGGGCAAGCAGGGCAGGCGGGCGGCCAGGCCACCGTCGAGCGGGGTGGGCTCATGGGACTATGTTTAAAGGCTCCTCTGGTCTGTGAAAACTGTTTGCAATTTGAGCAACTGACAGGAAACCCTGCAATCCTGCGATTCTGTTACTAACTCATTACTTTGTTGCACATGGATACTCGCTTTAAAAAAATAAAAATGCGGCTTATATTCAGGTGCAGCTTATATATGGACAGATCCCGTGGTCTACCCGGCTACCCAGATGTGCGGCTTATAATCAGGTGCGGCTTACAATTGTGAAATTACTGTAAGTGACAATTGCAATGATCTTGTAAATGCTCCAGCCAAACAGTGAAAACATCCTTTTTACATGCCCAAAAGGGTACAGACAGCTTCAATTGCATGGACCCATTCCTACTGAAACTTTTTGCCCGATTCTCTTCTGACTGAAATGTCAGATTTATAACTAATTCTGGGATTCCAGAATAAACTATTTTTTCCTATTCTTCCCACAAGCACACGGCTGTAATATTTCTGGACCACAAAAATCAAGCAAACTTCTTCTCCAACAAAAGAGCTAGGTACATTTCAAGAAATTCGGATTCTAATTCCAGTCTGATTTTGACACTAAGCTATATGCAGTCATGCCGACACAGAGATATAATATACACACACACAAACGTACACACATCCCAGCTTCTTGGCACACAGAATCCAAAACCACACTGCTGCTAAAGCATGCCATATCCATGCTATGAACTAAAATACAAGTAGATTGTTTGTATCTTTTTTCCCTTTTCAGCTTAAATCTTACTTCCACAATCTACTGATCACATACATACTTTCATGAACTGCATCTGCTGACCCTGATTTTATTAGTGTTGATATTAAGTGTTTATCCCACAATCCTAGTACACAAAAGCAGACACCCAACTTGAGGGAAGGAAAGGACAAAGGTAGTTTAAAGCCTTTGCATTCACTCATTCACACACTTTACTTGTGTACTAATATATGTTTTTGACAAGTAAATGAAACAAGGACAAACAGCCAAATTAAAATCTCTGCCTTCATTATGAGTACACCTTAAACTCCAAATTTCAGAGTTGCAAGAAAATGAATAGTACACCCTGCACTTAGCACCTGGCAGTCACAGAGAGAGGTCACAACTCTGACCATGTTTGGATGAGGTAGACACATACTTAGAAGCCTTTAACCAAAAGTCTGCAGTTCTTTGTATGCAAAGCAGATCAAAAGTAACTGATTTCACTATTTCTATACAGACTGGATTTTAAAACTATCAGTTTTACATTAAGATTCGCATTATTACCCATATCCTAGAAAATAAACAAATTCTGCAGTACGCATTCAGAATTGCAGGCAAATCATGTTTGGCAATACCAGAGGTACAAATACTTGTGCAACACTCAGGAAATCAAATATTTAAATACCTATTCACTATCTGTCCCATACCTTACAATTTCTAGTCATTCTCCCTCTTCCAAGACATCTAGAATATTAAACATTTATTTCTGATGAAGCAAGAAGTTAAATACACACTGCTACATAAGAGGTCCAGGTTCATAAGGTACAAGCTAAATTCAGGTAGGAGCTCCCATGCTGTCCCATGCTGCCTCCAATTGCTTCCAAGGTGCAAACATGCAGCTAAGGGAAACCAGAGCCCTACTGGGGAAGAGAGGAGAAATCAGTGAAGGGCTGTCACATGCCTCCACGAGAGGAGAAAGTGTATAACATCTTTAATGTGCGGCATTGACTCTTGCCTTATGAATGTAGGTGAAGACATAATTTGTAGAATAATAGGCACTAATATTACACGCTGCTTCAGTTCTGTCATATTTCCAATCCATCAAGTTGATTAATGCTATAATAACTCCTCACAAACTTATCATTTGTGCACTAATGAAGTCAAATCCAGTTTATCCTTCGGCAACTATAATCTTCTGGTCTGTAGATGTTCATTTCCCTGCTAACCACGGCTACTGTGGCACTCAGTATATAAAGAGAAAATTAGCAAATGCAATGTCAATTCAGCTTCAGAAGCCTTCAACATAGAATCACATTTACGTGTTAGATCCTACGCAACAGACATTTTTATCATTAGTTGCTCACAGGATGAAATAACTGCCTGGAAGCATGCCTTACAGGAATAGCTTCTCTACATTTCTTAGGAATAAGGAACTATTTCATTCTTCCTTCTGCCTCCATAATCAGAGGAATTACTATTGTGTGGTTTTCAATGGGTCTGTCTCTCAGGCTTGCAGTCTTTAGTAAAAATTGTTTTCCCACCCTACCAAAACTTTTCCCATGATCAACAAATTCAAATATTTAGTCTTTCATGTGGATTGTCTGCTATTCAGGAAAACCAAATCTCATACTATTGTCTTTCCCTACTTCTCCTCTACAACACTATTTGTTGATTTAAAACAATAATGCCAGTTATAGGAAACAGCCTATGGGAAACAATCAGAGGGATTATTCCCTCCCCCCTTCATTAACATTGTCTGAAAAGGGCTTGAGATCAAAAGTAACAGGGAAATGAGAATTAAAAAGACATGGACACAGAAAACATCACTAGATAAGCCTTGTTATCCTGGGTGCTGAGAATTCAGCATACACAGCACACCAACAAGTGGGGAAGTCAAACAGCAAGCAAACCTACACTGAATCTTCTTTGGTTTTGTGGATGACTAAAAATGCATGAAAATTTCACTAAGCTCAATGTATTTGTTAGTCTAAGTGTTTTACTTATTAACAGTTTAGCATAGAAAATGCTAAAGATTTCAAAGTGATAACAGGGTTCTTAGTTGCCAAATTAGAAGAAAATTCTCTGAACTGGTATGTTGCATGTTCCCAGTGGAGTTTTAAGTACTCAGGTTTCTAACTATTCAAACAGATTCCTAACTCCTCACCTGTCATATCAGAGAATGACTCAAAAAAAACCAGAATTTTTTGCTCTTTAAAAAAAAACTTCCAAAGCATAGAACGAGTCGTGGCAGTCACATCCTTTGCCACTAAAGGTGTATTGCATTAGGTGCATTTTTCAGATTTTCACATTGTGTGGGATGTTTTACTTGAGCAGCATTAAGACCAGAGAGAGACATTCAAATAGCCATTTGATTTCAATATTTCCAGATGTTTCAGACTGACATTTCAATAATAAGACTTTATCTACCCAAATACTTTTGGGACAGTAAGAGAAAAGAACACACATATGCTGTAAGAAGACACATGCAAGAGCATGGAACCCCACTGTCTGCAGGGGATCAGCAGCTCACTTGAAGCCTACACATCTCAGCTCCAACCAAAGCTCTCAAAACAGGATATACCACACTTGCACATTGGTGAATTTTAATTCAAACAATGGGAGGCTGCACTGACATTCCCCCAGTGAAGTCTGTTCAAGAGGAAGCACCACATCACTAAGACACTCTACAGTGCCTCAGCCCTACCAATTCCTTGTCTGGGCTGTTCAGAATCTATTTATGAGTGTGCATAACTTGGTTTCAATTTCTACACTCTGAATTACTGGGAAACTCTTCATTCTGTGTCAGTTTTGCCGGGATGTACAGGGGAAACAAATATTTTTATCCACCTTCCCCAAGAAGCTCCATGATGATGAAAGAGATGTAATGAAATAAATGGTTTACAGTTATGCCTTTAATCCTCTCACTTAAAAAATAAGTCTCTGACTGTGAAAATGAGAAGACAAAATATTTTGCATGTTAAATTGTGGAATATGCTAAACAACAATTTAGCCATTTCAGTGGCCTGGTATGAATAGCCAGTTTCAGCAGTAAGTAGGCAGTGTAATTTGCCCTGTAGTCTGCCATTGATTTAGCTTGCTGGCAAACTGTGGCATTCTTGAATATCACCCACAGACAAAAGCCAGAGACCTCTAGATCCAGACACCAAGATATTCCCTCCTGAATGAGAAACGAAGTTATCAACCAGTTAAAAGTTTTTAGGAAAACACTCAACTTGAAATTAGGCTGTTCCCAGCTCTCAGCAATACCACAGAATTCTGTTGGGACAAGAATATTTTTGGAAGGCTATGCAGATAGAAATATTTTTTTGTTATAAAATCAGCCTATGCCTAATAGGAATCAAGGCTAATAAACAGAAAATCAAGATAATTTCTGGCCCAAATCTCCTCTAAACTAAAATTTACTATATTCTCAGTTTGCCACCAATTTATTCTTTGATACCTTCTTTTTCTGTAAATACAGTATTCAGTTGACTAACAATCTCTTCCATACAGCTCACCGTGTGCTGTTGTGTAGGCAAGGCTAGAACCAGGCCTCAGAATATTTAACCCTCTCTGACACAGCAATTTCATGAAATGTTATGAAGTTGTTATGGATCATATAAAAATAAAGACTACTCCTTCTCTAAAATCACTACATTTGCATAGATCACTTTCCTTTTTGTTACATTTTTCTTAAACACTTTTGATATTAAACTTATATTAAAAAAGGAGGAAAGCTAAAAAATCCGTATTTACCAGTTTGGTTCACATGACATCAAAGGCCTGCTACAAGAGCCAAAAGGCAAGATATCCTCTATTAAAAACAAGTAAACAAAAATACTTGGCATTTATCTGAATCACTGTATTGCAGTATTACAGCTGGAGAGATTAACTTACACACTATTTTCACATAGTTTCCTTTAGCCTCTCCCTAGGTACAGATTTGATTAAAATATAATGAGGATTCTCAAGACTGGTTTTTCACAAGAGTAAACACTACAAAGAAATTCAGTCTTACATATGAGCAACATCTATATCTAACAATATTACTTACAAGTCTCTACACTTTATGAAGCAAACATCAGAACAATCAGCAGGAAAAGTTACCCCTCTTGGTTTCCAAAGACTGGTGCTATGCTGGGGCCTGCTGCTCAATATCAAAGAATCATGGAATATTCTGAGTTGGAAGGGACCACAATGTTCTAAACAAAGTAACCAAAATAAAAACACATGGAAAGCTATTCCCCAGGCTGCAGAAGGAAGGAGGATTATAAGACACCTTATATGTTAAAATGCATCATTAATAAGCATCATAAATAATGCATTAATAATGCATCATAAATAAGCAGTTTAAACTCTTTTAACACAAATCTGCATTTTCAAGTGGCAATACATTGTTTAAAAACAAAATGCCAGGAACTGATGTGTTTCTAGTATTCAGGAAATAAGTGGAGGGATAAATTTTGACTAATACAGTGAAGTTGCAGCCACTTTGGAACCAAAGTAGTTAAATGTCTACATCTCATATATTAAGAGTGATCAATAAAGGAAGTATGAGAAAGCTGTGAATTAGCTTCCTTAAGACACACCAGTTCAATCTACCCACACTGAGTACACATCAATTTCATGTAATTGCCTGATCCTGTAAACTAACAAGGGCCAAGAAAAAATGAAAGCATCAGCAACCCCCTGGCTCTGCTGACGAAGGACCAAAACATGTTTCATAGTGCCTTGTCAAATGAAAACCAACTTTCACACAACTTAAACACTGTGCATTAAATCATGTATCAAATAATTACATCATTTGCTTAAATCTGTCCCTGGCCTCCTTTGTAGAGATATTACAATTCAGATAAAACATGACTGTTCAGTAATTATTGATTGAGCAGATAGTCAATGTAAAGACTCAATCTTACCAGCAATTCTCAAACTTGAGTTTCCTGTAGCTGTACACTATGAGAGTCAGCATGTGACATTACTGCAGCAGCCATTTAACATGACATAATTTGCTTCTTTACCCTCCAAGAAAGCTATTAATTGCATATATTTAAACATTAGTCCAATTCAGTTACTGTCTTTGAGCTGAGTTTCAAGAGTGCACACATGTATGATTCAATCCTCTAGGGTGCTTAGCACTCTTGCTGTTAGGGCAGGCCACAGGAGAGAGATCCTGTCGGGAGACAAGGCCAAAAAAACTCAACAAAATCAAATCCATAAATAAAAGTTGTTCCTAAACAACATCTGGATTTCTTCAGAAAAATCAGAGCATGCCAGCCAAATGATCTCGAAAGATTTATTTATAAAGTCCTGACAAGCTGGAGTTATTTTACTTATTTCTGATATTCAGCATAAATGCTCCATCTCAAAGAAGCTCCGTAATTCTTAAAATTAGCTTTTTATAGATCTCTAAATCAATCCCTTTCCTTTGTGCTACTTAACTCCCTTGCTCCTCTTTGGCCCTGATCCAAGAAGGCAAACCTCAAGCACAGGAGCTGTGAAGAGCAGGACAGTGGAGGTATGATATTTATTAATACCTTATTGGACCGAGACATTTCTTTGCCATAATACCTACATTTGTACATACATTTTTAAATTAATCCTTTGAAAACTCCCCTACATTGGGACACCTCTTTTCTGTGGTACTCTGAACTCCTCCTCCACTAAGGATGTTTGGCAGGCAGTCTGACCACTTCTGTAGAGTGCCCCAAGGAGCTCCCTGCTTTCTCATCCACAGCAGCCCTGCTCTGGTCCACAACACAGATCCTACACATCTGTCCCACCAGACAGGACGTCAGTATCCCATACCTGCTCCAAAAGCTGCTTCCCACACACAGTTCTGGCTCACCCAGCCCTAGCTCCCCTGGCCTTTCATTAAGGCTCCCCTTCACTGTCTCACTCCCTATTCTGCCCACAGCCCCAAGCACAGCAGCACCAGTCTTGCAAAGGTGCAAGACGAGCTGAGATCTGCAGGCAGGAGAGCTCTGCAGGGCAGAAATGCAGACAGCACTGGTGCAGCCAGCCAAGTGTTGCTGCTAGCAAAGGGGAAGATGCTGCTTTAGGGTTCCCAGCCTTTAAGTCAGCCCAAACCAGACTGTGGCATTTGCCACAGCACCTCTCACGCTCTCCCTCACCTCTGGGAAACACTGCAGACTCCCTGCTTCAAAACATTTATCCTGTTCTCTTAATCATACCCTCACAGTCTCCTTCATTTCTTTTCCAGGGCTTTCAGAGAGAACACTCCAATACATCCAGAGTTTCTTCAATATGGCATTCAAATGCAAAAAGAAACACACGTGCAGTTGAGCTTTGAAAGCTCTTGCTAGGAATGTAAACATTACATTGGTTTCACTGTCATTATACCACAGCTAGAAGGCAGAACTGTTAAAAATTCCCATCTCTCAGCATTTTTTACTTTCTAATTCAGTATGTACAAAACAATTTTTCTAGTTGAGCTCCCATTCTCCCCAGTGAGGCTTTTCCTGTACTCTTTGCAGCATCATTGGAATTTTTTTCTTTGATATTTCAAATACCTCCTGAGCATTTCATGGGGTTTATTACTACATATAACTTCTTATAGTTTGTAATTAAAATATCCCACACCCATGTGATATCTATGTCATCTTAATAACTAAAGATCAGAATTTAAAAGTAATAATAATAAAAACCTGAGAACATGGTGTGTACTTTCTCTCTGTCTTCACCATGGCTTGCATGCAGCTGAAGTTTCTCACCCGCTTTCAAAAGTGACAGCTGAAAATGCCCAGCAGTGTACAAGATGTGATGCCTGTTCAACTAGAGCAAGGAACAGCAACCACGCTCTTTCATTTATTCATGTTCTGAAAAATGAGACTCACCTGGTCCAAACTTACAAGAACAGACCAGGTTAATTAATGCCTGAGGACAGCCACAGAACAGAGCATCCAAGGACCAGAGAGAAAACAGGAGTGAGAAAGAGAGGAAAAATTCTGATTCCTCTCCAAAGTCATTCTCATGATTTGCTATTTTCTTCTATGACCTCTTGAGCTGAGGCTCCAAAACGGCACTCTCATCCAAACCACTTGTCATGGTTTCATCAGTCAATGGAAGTTTACTTGAAATTCAAACTGGACAATATCAAAATATGTGCTACATTTGGTTTACTAATTTTGTTACCATGATTTCTAGAGCAATCTCATTTCTGGAATGAGAAGACAACACTTTAGCAGAAAACATGTAACAATAAAATGCTGATTAGAGAAAGACTGTTTAGTCTTAATGGAGACAGAAACTATTATAGAAGCATGCTCTATTATAAACTGTAATTATGCTACTGATTAAAAACAAGAAATAACAATATTTCAAAATGAAATATGTACTATACTACAATAATTGTGAAAATAATGTTTTCTCCGACCTAAAAAAAATAGATTGGATAAGCAATCCATTTAAAGGATTGGTTCAAATCAAGTTGTGAAACATGTCTGAGCATAAATTGGCAGGAGCAACATAAGAAACTTGCTTATTGAAACTGAACAGGAGTTAAAAGGGATTCCTTTCAGCTTGATTATCAAATGCAAAGCACACATGTAGAAAACACTGTAAGACAAAATCATGTAGCCTGATAAATTTGATATTTTCAAATAAACTCGGATTTTTCATTACATTCATTACATTAATTTCATTTCATTACATTTCATTCATTACTCAAACAATCTCTGCTGCCAACAACCTATTTTAAGCAAGAATAACTATTTTTTTCCACCTTACACA
Organism: Sialia sialis; assembly: GCA_009812075.1. Classification (NCBI taxonomy): domain Eukaryota; kingdom Metazoa; phylum Chordata; class Aves; order Passeriformes; family Turdidae; genus Sialia; species Sialia sialis. The sequence continues at coordinate 11,065,805 of VRYO01002782.1, forward strand.
TGGAGGAAGTGTTAACATTTACCTATACACATTCTGATGCACAAAATGCATGCTCAATTTAAGTATCGTGTCTTTATGAGTGGGAACAATTTAGGTGGCCAGGTTTTGCTCCCTATGAATTTGGTCTCAGCCAGATTGAAGTTTGTCTCAATATATAAAACAGCATGTCAAAGATTTATTTGTACCCTGGCATGCCACACTGGAGTCAGCTTCACTATGAACATAAAATACCTGAAGGCAGAAGGGCACCTGCTTTTAACACTGCACTCATTTCCCTCAGCATAAAAACCAGCCTAAGACCCTGGGACACAACTGCAATAAACAGAAGTCATTTTCCAGAGATCAAAAGACAAGCAACAATTACTATTTTCTCTCTTTTGATCACTGACCTAAAACTAATGTATTTTGGGGGGAAAAAATAAAGTCTATTGAGTAATTTAGCGATCAATTACATGTATTTTCAACAATTGTTTAGAGATTATTTGAGCAGTCAGCTACTCAAAACTACCAGTTAGAAAGATTAATGTTGTAGACCACTTGAAAGCTGGCACTCTAATTCTTCTTACAGTATAAACATTCATTTCCTATCCTGTTAATATGTGATTGATGCTGAGCTACTCTAAATAAATTCTCTACCATATAATTCAATTAGTATTTCCTACAGTTTAGAAATGGATGATTTAAACTGTGATGCTTCTTTTTCATGAATGCTTGCAACTCACGAAGCTATGGAAATATTTGTTTATTATTCCTTGAGACATAATATCAAGCTTCTTACATTTCTGAACGAGCAAATGGCTGAATGCCACTAATGCATGCATTACACTCCACGCATGATTCAGTCATCGCTTTGTATTTAATCATTAATGCCTTAGAGCAGGAGGCTGTGCCCAGCATGCTCAGGTGAATGCATGTTGCTCAGAGAGGATGCTGAATTACTGCAGCACTGCAAGTAGGCTGAGAACTGATGAGCACAGAAACACCGAGGCTGGAAGGCACTGCTGGGATGCCCAGGGTAAGCTGCAGCAGGTTGTCCATCTCCACTCTCCTCCAGGGATGGAGACTCTACAGCTGCCCTGAGCAACCTGCTCCTACGTTAAATCATCCTCACATTGAAAAAAGTTTTTCTCACATTCAGATGGTGTTTTCTGTGTTTGTTTGTGCTGAGATGGTGAAAAGTGAATACACAAGGCACAGGCAAGTTGAAGACAGGTAGGACGTTAAAAAAATATTCAAATACATACACAAAAAGTTGATGTGTAAAAGAAAGTCAGGATCCTCTTCTCTACTAAAACTCTCTCCTCAGCTTTTAAAATATTTCTAGGAAACTAATTATGCTGAGCTGATTGTCTTAAATACTTGTATGTAAGGACCCATGCATTATAGCTGTTACATGTTAAGAGCAGCAGCAGCTTGTTGCAACTGCTAGGACAAAGGGACATCATCATGAACACAACCCCCAATGAAAAGCAAATGAAATTTCATTTTTAGGAACATGGAAAAAATTCTCAATCATTCACAACCACAGATACAGGATAAGATGTTATTAAAATAAGTGTCATTGTTAAACAGTATTCTTTTCTTCAGATACACCGTTTTTCTTCCCCACAAATATGCCTAGATTTGGGGGACATTTGTATCTTCTAAGTGCCAGAATGAAGTACTCCCTATGTCTGTGTTAACATCTCAGGAAATCCAGATGTGTGGTGAGTATTGGCCATATTGGTCAAGATCCTGGTTAATCTTCTTTTAATTTGAAAACTCTTCCTTATGAACAAATTGAACAATTTTTCCATTACTTATTTTCAGTCTGGACCTGGTGCTTAATACAGACAAGCTACAAAGGTGATGACCCGCTGGCAAAGGTATGTTTTATTTTTAAGGCAGATTACTGCTTTTGAAACTGTGAAACAACTTTTTGAACAAGAGAGCAATGAGATGGCTACACACAGTACAGTCTTGAGTTTGTATTTGTAATTCCAGAAAAAAATAAGTATTAGCAAGCTGTTATTCTAGAATATTCATAAAGATTACAGAGCAGACAGGACAATCTACTAATGCATGTCATTATCCTTGTATTTCACAATATAAGTAAAATATACTAAAGAAATCATGAAGGCAAGTAAACAGCACCGCACTCTACAGGAACCAAGGAAGCAGGGGCTGGCCCTCAGAACATAACATCTAGGTATCAGCAACTGCCAACTCAAGAGGCAGCTCAACTGTCAAGCTTGTCTATGGGTACCTCTACAGACCCAGACTGAAGACCCACACCTTCACATGACCTACAAGTCAGGGTACATTTCTAACAGAGAATCCAACTCAGATTCTTACATTGAGGCCTCTACCAAAGTGGCAGAAGACCCAGCTCCCGAGACAAAACTCCAGCATTCTCCTCCACAGGTCAGTATTAATCAACATGCTGTTCCCTTGCAGTATTTATTGTCTGGGAGTTCTCACAGCAGCAAAAAATCAAGAAGAACAGGGAATAGGAAGAAATAAGAAACTGACCAGGGCATTTATTTTAAGCATGCAACACACTAACTGTGTTTTGAACTTCACAGGCAGGCATCATCTAAAGTTCACGTTTTTCCTTAAGAGCGTACTATTGCAATTTTTTGCTAAATAGCTGCACAGTGACGCACACCTCTGTTCCATGCCAAGGTCACGTCCAGCAGCCCGCAGGAGCGCTGACAGCGAGCAGAGGAGCTGCCACACGTCCGAGCTGCCCGCGGGGACACAGGGCACGCACCGCGGCCCGCGGGCAGGGCACGCCGCCGCCCCGAGCCTCTCCCACGCGGCGGGGCTCAGCGCCAACCGCCACGACGAGGAACACGACGCGGTTTTTTGCACCACTGAAGAAAATTAAGTCGTTATAAAGAAGTTATTAAATGAAAGTAACGACACGCCCGGGCACGGCCGGGGTAATGGAGCCCATAGAGGAGGGGCCTGCTGGCTGCGCACGGCTGCGCTCGCTCAGCAGCCGTGCGGGGTGACCTGTCCCCGTGCCCCGGGGCCGGGCTCCGTGCGGCACCCCGGCCCCTCAGCCTACCGAGCCCCTCCCCGCGGCGCCGCGGCCCCATCCCGAGGGGTCACCCCGGGCACCGAGGCCTCGAGAGCTCGGCGCCGCCGCCGCCCGCGGCTCGGAGCGCAGCGCCTGGCACGGCCCCTGCGTCCCGCCCGCCCCCGCCCCTCACCGGCCAGCTGAGTCACGAAGGCCTCGGCCACCAGCGACATGTCGCGGCGGGCAGGCGGGCCGAGGGCACGCACAGGAACTGGGCGCTGCGCCGCCGGTGGGGCAGCGACTGCATCCGGGGCCGGGGCGGGGCCCGTGGCTCCCCCGCCCGCGGGCGCTGTGCTCGGGCCTGCCGGCCGGGAGCGAACCGGGGCCGCGCGAGCCGGGCTGCGGGGCTCCCGGGACGGTGCCCGAGCGCCCCGGGCCGGGCTGCGGGGCTCCCGGGGCGATTCCTGAGCACCCCGGGCCGAGCTGCGGGGCTCCCGGGGCGATTCCTGAGCACCCGGTCTGGGAACCACTGTCACTCCCCTCCCTTATCCCAGCCTGAGGGCAAACCCCGGGAACTGCCAGCGAGGCGCTGCCCGCTCAGCCTCTGCGCCCTTAGCTTGGGCAGACACAAGGGAACGGGAGTCCGAAATGCTGCCCCGAAGCGTCTCGGGGACAATAGGCTAGAACTATAGGGAACAGCTGCCTTCTCTTCCTCCCAAGTTGGGAGTCTTAATTCCAGAAGACAAACTCTGCTTTTTGGAATGCACACCTTATTTTTAAGCAACCATAAATTTCTTGATCTTAGTTCTATAATATAAAGAGTACTTAATTGTTGGAAAATGCTATAAAATTACATTCCCAGTATGTTGATTACAGAAAAGATAAAAGATTTGTGAATTACTTGCAGTCCCTCTTGATCCTCATTTCTTTAGCCACACTTTAATAAGAATTAGAATATCTCATTTTCTCAAGTATAGCTTCCTCTGAAGGACAGACAGCTAAACATTTAAGTCTTGTAAAATTTTAAATATTTTATGTACAGACATGAGATATAAATATGTGTTAATGTTCGTGAAGTATGTGAAACTCCTCTGGTGACACTTACTGAATCATTCTTCACATGAATCTGCTGAATATATTCTTCACATGATAGTGGAAGCATGCTATTAGAGCTGTAGCAAAAGCTGAAGAGCCAGTAGATACATTGGAACAATGGACTGAGGACTTAAAACCATGATGTGGAAGAGAACTGATTATTTTTAAATGCTGATGAAAGCTTCATTTCTAATTACAGCTGTAAGTTGAATAGCATTGCAATTACAGAAGCTCTGAGCAGTCTTGAGAAAGCTGAGTGGCTTTGCATTAAGAGATTGCAAGAGTCTAAATTAAGCTGGTTTGGGCTATTTGAGTCCTTTCATCATCAGCAGTACTTAGAAGGCTAAAAACACAAACCATGGGGCAAAAGGCTGAGCTTGAATTAGGGATAAGCTTGGCAAAGTCCATATATTAGCAGCCAATTAAAAAATGATGTTTTCTTTGTAGAGCTCAGTTTGATACCAAGAAGTCACCTACAGAAATGGAGGTGGATGATGCAAACTAAATCAGGGAACAAAAATCAGGAAAGTAATCTAGCAAGTATGAACAAATATCAACAGAAATCTGCTGCCAAATCCAAACAATCAGCCAAACCAGGAGGAAAATTGAATGGTGCTCAGGCCATGCCTCCAACAAATGGCAGAACACAAATGCTCAGGCTTCTGTCTCTGGGACAGGAGATTGAGGCACTAGTTTTGTTTCTGCATTCCCAGTCCTCTTCCCTGCTCCCACTGAAAGACTGTTTTAGCAGAGTACCTTGTAGGAAATCCCCCAGGGAGATCTCCAGGGACAATAGATGGGAGCAATGAACCTGACTGCATCCCCACCTTCAGCTTTATTCAGTACATCTCTCTCCTCCAGCTTTTCAAGGAAATGCATCATTCTCGTAAGCTTGGCTTCCTGCACAATCTGTGTGAGAATTCTTTCTTCAGATGGGCTCACCATTAACAAACTTATTACTGGTAATTCTTGCCCCGTTCCACGGAAACCTCGCTAGCTTCCACAGATTTTACAGACTTCACAGCAGATCTCAAGCTGCTGGCCCCTCTTATTTCAGTGCAGAGAAGGAAATGCTTTCAGATGGAAAGCATTTTCAAGGGAAACTAAAAGCAGAATTAACTGTCCCTTGGGCTTTATATTTCAGAAAGTCAGTCCTTAATGAGGGGTGCTTACACAGGCACACCAAAAAGATGAGCTCAGTTTTCTCATAGCCCGTCTCTCCATTGGGCTGCCTTTACCCTGTAAGCTATTAATTGCTAGGGTTAAACTGTCTGTGGGTGAAACAGGACTAGGACATATATATACACATCACATTTTAAATAGAATGGAATTTGAATAGGATTAATATTCTGCCTAGGAAAAAGCAACTGTTTGTATTAGTTCCCTTAATATTATTTAGACAACTTAAATGTATGGTTAACAATAGTGCATACCTTTATCTGCAGTATGAGTCCTTTGCAGATACAGTTGTTAGGAATATTTTACAAAAGGAATTGTAAGATGACAGCAAAAGACTTTTGGACTTGAGCATTTTTTCAAGCTGTTTGCTTTATAGCACTATTGTTGGCCATTTAAATTACTGTCTAGCTAGCTATATGGATGACAGTAGATAAGATTAAACAAATCACCAGAAAATGAAGGCATTTAAATTAGTTTTTTCCAAAACTGAGAATGCTGCTAGATGTCACATGCAGTTCTCAAGTTCATGAAGTACATTATGGGCTAAGTCCAGTTTAAGGTGGATACAAGAGCATTGTATCAGTCCAACACTGATAGCAAATATTCCTCTTCAGAGAACTATTGAGGTGGTAGATGACACTGCAGAGTTGACCTGTGTTGCAGTATAACCTTTCTTCATCCCAAGACAACAAGCTCGGGCCACATGCTGCTCAACAGATCTCATCAGAGTGCTTTCTAAGTGTACAGTTGGGGATGTCTGCCCAAAACACTGCTCTGCATTTCCACAGAGCGGGTCTCTAACAAGTCAGGCCTTTTCAAGACACAGGAGGAGTGCTGACAGTCATAGATTCAATTAGCAATGGTTCTGTCAAAGAGAACTGTGCAGAAATTTTGTGTATGGGTGAAGTGTCTGAAGACTGCTTGTGTGGTACAGCTGGAGTTTTGAGAAAAGGCCAAGCAGCGTAGAGACATGGGGGAAATAAAAAAGCACTGAAATGCCTTCTCCTTGCCTGGCCCACAGCCAGGCTGCCCCTCTGGTGTAACTTAGAGCATCCTGGGGGCTGCTCAGCATTATGCTGCCTGTCAGTGTCTTTAAAGAGCTATTATGGCTGCTGGAAATCTCTACAATGAAGGAGGACTTAAGTCCTTCCCTGCCAACACGTGCAGTGCCAAGCAGCAGCAGGAGGGTGTTTTTAGCATGACTTCATGCCAGAGGTTCTCTGTACACTAAACAGCCTGGCAAAGTACACAGACCAACAGAAACAGATGAATCTGGACTAGCATGATCAAATGGATCTAATAGGGTATTTGGTATACTTTTAAGGCAAGTGTTTGCCTATCAGTCATTTCATGCAATCCGCTGTTCAGCATGAGGAATGGTGCCAAAACTACTCAAGCATGAGCCAAGTTGCATAATTTTCAGTTACACTCACAGTCCTGTAAGTTTACTAAGGAGATACCATTTTATATCGAACGGGAATTCAAAATTGAAGCCAAACTCATCTCTGTAGCTCAAGTGCACTTCCTTGGGAAGTTGGCATGTATGTTTTGTGGTAGGGCCCCTGATGGAGTAAGAAATAAAGTTGGGTTTTTGAAAGTTCAGGTGTACCTTACAGTAGATTTTCATACTAATAAAATTAATTGCATGCTGCTGACAGTATTTTCTTTTTTTTTTCTTTTTTTTTTTTTTTTTCATAATCAGGTAGGCTCAAAAGGGTCTAATTGTTCTGTAAACAAGATAAGATACGATTTCTAGGAACATATGTCTGTAAAAATGCCATAGTCAGAGTATTAATATTAATCACTTCACACTTAAGGAAGATGCTGCATACTTAATTGACAAACAAAATAATGATGATGCATTTTCCAGCAACCTCCATGAAGATAGAAAGGGTTTATTAGATGTTTAAGAGATACAAGAATAATATTTCTGAAAGCAAACAGGGAATCACAAACTGTATGAAAGCCATTAGATTAATTTCTTACCCTTTTCTCACCTCCTTTTCTGCATTCTTTTATTCAGCAGGATGAGATTTTCAGGTTGCCAGGCCTACTGTAACACATTTGTCATCCCTGCAGCTGCACTGAGAGGACATCAAAGCAGCTGTGCAGAAACTCAAACTTCACTATTTTATTCACTGAAGGTGTTACCAGCCCCCAGGCTCTTGTGTATCCCTGTCATTCCCAGCATCTGCTGAGGAAGTTTGCTCTGTGATCTGAAATAGCTAAGATCTTGAAGTCAGACCTTGATCTTTCCAGCTCTACCTGAGCTTTCCCAGAAGAGCTCTGAAGGTGGGCAGGGCACAGCCTCTACAGCCCATCCTAGTGCTCTCAGCCCAGTACATCAGGCACCTCCACAGGGACAGGGACATCAGCTCATAGGTCAGAGTCCAAATAAGGTGGAGCCATGGGTAGGCAAAGAGGGCAAGGACTTGGACTGAGCTTTGAATAGATCCCCTGGGCCACTGGAGAGGATGGTGTCCCAGCTGGGGCCCAGGACCATGACAGTGTCTTAGATGCCCATGGAGCTCACAGCAGCAGGTTTCACCCATCTTGTGCTTTATCAGGATTTGGCTTTTAAACAAAATCTCAGATCAGAGGGACCTGCAAGCAGGAGCTTCCGGAAGGTAGACAACAGCTTTGTCCTGGTTTCCCTGCCTGTGCTACTGCACAGTCCACACTGTCTTCCTCTACTCTTCCTGCCAAACTCTGCCTTTGGTTTCCTTGGATCCGTCCTGTTAGTCTGCTTCAATACTTGTCTATCTTTTTTTTAAATCCCTAGTTGACCAGACACCGCCAAGTCTTTCTTTTTTTTTTTTTTAAGCATGGATCTGGACTCAAAATGGCACAAATGTCAAAGCAGCAATCATGACTCCAGCTTGCAGTAGCAATGTCTGTAAAGGTTCATCCTGATATTTGTGTAGCTCATACTGTAGCAAAATCCAGATCCATCTTGTTAATGAAAATAAGAATAATTATTCACTGTTTGACTGTAGGCACTGGTTAGACAAGTCTTCGCAAACTCTACAGATGTTATCTGGAAAATTAAGGAGTTGCAATTGAATTCAGTTTCTGGACAAGCATGGTAAATACTGAGGAGGTTTATTAATTCATCAAAGCTCTTTGTGAGAGGGTCTAAATCCTTTTCTGGAAGCCAACATAGAAAGAAAGTACTTTCTCCTTCTTCCTGTAGAAATGATAAAAACTGCCTACCCTGCATGGAGGGGAGAGGCAGCTGTAATGAATTATTTATCTGCAACACACTGTAAGAGGGATGTGCTGTGAATTATTGTAGAGCTGGGCAGGAAATGGGTGCCTTGTCCCAAAATATTTTTGAGATTGTGTTGCTATTCCACACCAGGATAAAACCAAAACTCTTTACAAGTTCTAAGAAAGGGAGAGGAAGCAAGATCCATCTACAAAACCATCTCATCACTCATATGTGTATAACTCTTAGAACACCTGAGAAGAACATTTGCTAGAGAAATCATCAGATCCAAGCCATCCCATTCAACCTCCACATCCCTGGGGAGTGCTTTAGGGAGACCAATATGCAGGAGCAGGGACATGAGCCTTGTTGATCTTGCATGAATGCCATCTCTGCTGAGCCAGGATGGAGCTTAGTCTTGGCTTTTTATGCTGTTCATTTCACTTCAGCAAAAGAGTTGTGTCTGGTTCTGCCTGATTACTTCATCCTCTTATAAGCAACACATTGTTTATACTGACTTTTCCATTTTTACAGCTAAAGGCTACAGAGCTGAATGATATTTTATAAAATTTTTACCTCTAGATGGGAAATCTGTTCTTTTAAAAAGCTTGCATTTAAGTGACTATTTTCTGAATCATTTCCCCCATGTATCTCATAAATAAGAAGTTATCGGTAGCAGATTTGGGTTTTTTTCCCAATACCTCCAGTTAGGCGCACAGCCTGCTCATCAAAGTGCCATTCTATATTTTTAAGGGAGGCTGAGAACTGATTCAGTAGATACAACACAGCAGAAACTTCAGAAGTTGAATTTATTCCATCTAAAATCATTGTCTTGTTCCATAAAAGGAACAAGTAAAGCTTTGCCGTATCTTCATTACAGCTGTAGAAGTTCATACTTGACATAGTTTCTCCCCAGGGTACAACTGTGGGAAGGCAAAAAAAATTATGCTGACTGAAATAACTTGAATGCATATACATTAAAAACACATGGTCTTTTTGGTTGTAGGTGTGAGTTGGTGGGGCTGGGTACCTCCTGAGATTTGTGAGATCAGATTGTGGCAGATCAGATTGATCCCTTTCCTGGCACCAGGAGTTGGATGTGAGAAAAGCACCAACTGTTTTCTTTGGTCTTTGTAGAGACAGAGCAAGCAGAAATAAAAAGTTATGCAGCAATGATTGCAGAACATTGTGCAGATAAGATGCACTTTTAATCTTTTTGAACACTGGGACATGGAAAAGGAATGCCTGGTAGAGAAATATTTTGAGTCATATGAGCCATATTCAGTTTACTTAAGTGTGCAGAGAGCACAGGCTAGCTAAATTTCAACTTAATCCAGCTGAATTCCAGACTAGTCCAGCTAACAGCCATGTGTATGCGTGATGTTCCAAATCCTCACTTCCTCTCGATTCCCTGGAGGTTGGCAAAAGTTACAAGAGTAATGTTGCTGGATCTAAAACCTTCTTAGTCAGATGCTTAGAAATAAATGTGTTTAGTTAAATGTACGCTGGTCTGGAAGACTGACAGTGATGATTCAGATGGCCAGTCTGCCTGAACTGTCATCACAGTTGGATGCAAAGAGGACCAGTGCAGAACGCCCTGACTGATAAATCCAGCAAATGTGAGCAATTGGTGACACTGCTTGTACATCATGTAGCCATTGGCAAGGCTCAGGCTGCAGCTGGTGAAGACTTCAGGACACAAATTACAGATGGGCAGTGACCACAGATCTGGGTGGCCCTGTCTGGATGTGACTGATGCCAACAACATCTATATGCCATCATACCATCATCTTTTTATTAAATAGAAAGGAAATTCAAATTTAGGAAATTTTTCTTCAGAAAAACAATCCGTTGCCATGTTCTTCCAATTCTTGAAAGCATGACCATCTGCTCTGTGTGAGCTCTGTTGCAGGCCTTAAATCACTGGTGGTGGACACAACAGCATCACAGATGAAGGACACTGACAACCTGCAGACAGAATTTAATGCTTGTATTCCTGTTTGGGTGTATCTTTTATTTTTTTCTTTCAAAATTATTCTTACACCAGATACATGAGAGCCATTTTCTTGTATAACTCTTGCTGCAACAATTCACACATGTAAAGTCCCAAATCAGATTAACAAAGCTATTTAATTTAGTACTACGTTTGAACAGCAACCAGAAGCACCAGGTGGTCCATTTCTTAAGTGAGACGTGACATTAAGAGTGTTCAGCCAGTCCTTCCTATTTTTTTTAACTTTCTGCCTAGTCACGTTGAAATTAAAGTCACTGTACTCACAGTGCTGGTTACAATTACAAAATTTTACAAAATCTTGGACCTAGTAGAAGATGTCACCCTGTTATGTGCACTTTTGGGGGTCTAGCCTCTCCAGCACAAGAAAACGGGTTTGATAGCTCATTGGTGTCATGTACCTACCACACGTTTACTCAGCTGGATTTCTAAAGGGAAAGATAAATTATTTTATTGATAGGCTTTTAACACTGTTTGATAATTATCATTGGATTTAATACACTTGGATGTTGAAGAAAATGTCACTCCACATAAATTGTGTAATTTATAAATCTATAAATGTCTGCATATTAAAAATAATTGTACCAATATCTGTGCTTAAGATATGGATTGATTATTACAGGTTGCCAGCATTAGAAACTGTTTCCATTATCTGAACAGTAACTGGGCAAAATCGGATCTGAGTAGTCATTAAAAAATTTAGTGATATTTTTATCTATTTTCAAATACCACTCTAAACCTTATAGTGTTTAATCTAGCTTACTTGTTAAAGAAACATAAAAAGAGGCATTAGGAATGTAGATTTAGTGTAGCACAGCCATTAAGATGAAGAGTAATGGCAGGAAAGCCTTAGCTCTCAGATTCTCCTGCTACAGTAATGTCACCAAAATCATATTACTGTGTTATGGGTGTTTTTCATTGGCTGTAAGGGCAGAAGGAATGGTTCTTTTTGCCCCACAAAAGCAGGTCTCTTGATCCACTGAATTCACACATGGGTGGCATTTTACGCTCACCCACAGCAGCATGAATTGATGCATTGCAAAGGTCGTTGTTCTCTGTGCAAGGGCTCAAGCACCCAGCTTAGGTGTGTCCCCCATGCTGGTCAGTGTAGGGGTCTCACTCTAAGGTCAGGGCCATGGCCAGACTGATTGGGTTAGACCTGTTAAACACTTCCATAAGACATGACATGCCACCCTGGTTAAAAATGACATATTTTTCAGAATAAAATGAATTTTTTTAGTTATTATTTGCAATGCTATGCTTTCTGAAGAAGCATAGTAAAAAAAGATCTGTTTGCCAGGTGGTGGGAAGTCTTCTAGGCTAGTAGAAAAGAAACTGACTGGATTTGTCCCTGTGTTTGTTTGTTTACTTAAACTCCTGGTTTTCAATCTGCTAATCACCAGTGACTGTTGTCTTTTGAAGAAACAAAAACACAAGAGTACCAAAATTGTTTATGAAAAGCTCTTTTGTGGACCAGTGGTCTAAATTTTTTCAGTATAAAGGAAGCCTTGTCCAGTTTACAAAAAGGGCTCAGGACTCTATCTCCAGCTGAGATTTTAACACTCCATGTAAGAGTAAATTGGCTTAAAGAGCCAAGGAAGATTTACAGCTGAGGGTTACTTTGTTCACTTGGCTGGTGATCAAGAACAGCAAAACACTTCCAGATAAAGCTGAACTACAGTAAGACATTGGCTCTGTGAAGCATCCTTTTGCTATGTATTTCCCAGAATTATCTGGGGAGCATTTTAGAGATGTGGTTAACTAGACATGTGAATAACGGATATTGTTATGATAGGGATAAGAATGGTTTGTCATTTGGTTCACCTTTCTTTATCAGGGTGACTTTCCTTGTTCAAAGACTCCTTAGTTCACTGACATTAGGAAAAATAAAAAAAAAACCCTGGCTGAGATTGAGTGAATCACATAAACATGTAGCTGTATGAAGCCATGTATTGCAAATAGAATAGGTGTCCCTTAAACTTCAGTCACCTCTTAATGATAACCTGGTAACAGCCATGTCTCATCTGGGGTTTCTCTCCATACTTATTTCTCTTCAGTCATCAGGGATTTGCAAGTGTTCTTGGGGGTTCCTTGGCACGTGAGCTAACAGAGTGGTGAGGACAAATCATTAGCATTAATTCTTAATTGCTGGAGACAAGTTCTTGGAACTCCAAGGAGGTGTTTGCAATTTGTAATTTTGTCTGCAAAGATTTTTCTTAGAAGAAGTAATAGTCTGTTCTCCTCTGCTAGCAATCTATACTATTATTTGCATAAACCACAGTTCCAGGTTGTACCAATAAATAATGGAGAGGGACACTTTTAAAAGGAGATTAAAATGTAGGGGTTTTGTTATCTAGCTTAGTGCTAGCTACTTGCATGATCAAAATAAACCTGGATATGCAGCTCATACCATAAAAGAGAGTCATTGGTTTGACCCTCAGCAAAGTGTTCCCTGTGCTGTAATTCCAAGTGGTAACACACTAAATCTAGTCCGCTTGGGAAGACAGATACCCAGGCAAGCCTGGGTTCTTGCCTAAGCTTGATTTTCAAAGAGGTGTGATCTTCTGTTATCATTTACCTATCCAAAAGATATGAAATCTCTACATTCAAATATACGACTTAGGAATAGTAATTTTACCACTTTTTTTTCCTCTTGGAAGCCTTCCAAATCAATATTTTTGTTCTGTTTTGGGCAAAATGGGAACACATAAAAAATTACTTTGTTCATATCCCTTTGTAGCCTGGGGCCCTTTGAGCAACAGTCAGTAGGCAAAAATTAATATATGACTGAAAGAGAATGGTCTTTCTGTGGTTTCTTATGGTGGTTGAGGAAAAATAAAGCCAGGAAATAGTAGTTTCATAATTTGTGATAAATTATATGGTGTTGGTTATCTACTGAATCCAGCCTGGAATGTTTTGTTCCAATTGCAGTGAAAAGTGCAGGTTGTGCTCTTACCTCTAGCTGCCAAATCTAAAACCTGTTTCCAACTTCCTGGCATCAAATTGAGCATGTGTGAGACACAATTATTGCAATGTTAAATGAGTGAATCTTAGACCTTATCTATCATTTATTTGTCTCATGTGTGCACCCATGGATATCACAGGCATTTTTATTTAATTATTTAAGAATTGGCACGTGACTTCCATTAGCTCCTTCCTTTGGGTATCTTGCTGACAGAAAAGTGCAAAGGAGCAATATCTAATTCTCATAGAGCTAGAACCGTTGTGAAGAGAAAATTCCTATTAAACTGGCCCTGTCATGTGAGGCAAAACTACACTTAAGTACTGGTTCTTAAGACAGAATATAGTTGTGTTCATACCACCAAATTGATTCAGACTGCCATAAAAGAGATGTAAGGTTTCATCTTAATTTCAAAGTAAATCTCTGTGCATTCGGTCTGTGTCATTTTGATGGATACAGAACTGTGCACTGCTACAAGGCCAGGACATGTATTTATTTATTCAGGAAAATATATGTCACGAAAACATTCATTGCAAAAGACTTAGTGTGCTCTAATGATCTGATCCAGCACCACTGAAATCAGTGAGAATCTTTCTTTCCATCATGGTAGCGCAGCAGTGTGCCAGCAGTACAGAAAGCATTCCTCTGGCCTAAAGTGCCTGGCACAAATGTCAAAATCATTTGGAAAATAAAAGGCTGACAAACAAACAACCCCATAGACATGCGATGAGTTTGGAGGCAACTGAAAATACAGCTGTTTTCTGAAGTTTGTATGTGAAACATATGTTCTGAGAAAAGTTATTCTAGCAGTATGTCTATGCTTATTTGTAGCATTAAAAAAAAATCAAATTAGAGAGTAGTAACAGAGGAGATCATAAAAATAGACCTTAAAAACAGCTACAGAAAAGAGCTGGTTAGTATTTTACTTGCATAAATAAAGTTGATTTATTCAGAGTTTCATTAATTTTACCAGATTTTGCTTTATTCTGCTTTAAATAAACAGCACCTTAAAAAAAAAAAAAAAGGTGGCAGAAATACTATTTCCTGGTTTTTAATGAATGATCAGCCTGAAGTATAAACACTTGTTTAGTGTCATTACTTTAATGAAGAACTGCAAACCACATATTTTGGCTACAGCTAGTTTCACACGAGTATTTCAGTCCTGGGAATTTTTAGGGCTATCCCACGAAGTGAACCAGCCCAAGGGACATGAACTGTAACTCTATATACAGAACAAAAATGTGCCTGAGTGCATGCACAGCCATGAGCCTCTACTGTGATGTGTGACCAAACCCTTCTGTCTTGGGAGGTCGCTTCCTTCAGATGTTCACTGGGGGAAACACCCATCTCCTTGCCAAGGAGGCTCCTGACCCTGTTTAGCTGTGGACTTGCTGCCACAACATCATCACAACTTGCCTGCCCAGCTTTTGGGAGTAGTTTCCCAGGGTTCCCAACCTCTGCTGAAGCTTCCATTAGCAGTGGTTCCCAGTCCCTCAGCAAAAGTTTTCAGAAGAAAGCCTTGAGCAGAAGGGCACTTGGGACGATGGAAAGTATTACAGAGGGTGAGGACCTTCTTCATTGCAGACCTTTTTGATTGAGACATCCATCTTCATCTTCTGTGTTCATTTTACCCAGCAAGCATCCAGCAAAGACAAACTGTTGTTGATGTCTGAGGCTGGCTTCCAGACAGAGACCCGGTGCATTTCACAGACCCCCTTGAGGTCTATTTTCCCTTCTCCCATAGCTGCTTCTTCACCACAAAGTTCAACACTCAGCAGAAATCCAGGAAAGAAAGAGACTTGTCCAAAATAAAGCCCTGTCCATAAATAAATAAAATCACCTTCCCATAAATCCAGATGTCATTCCTGTTCTCTTGGCTGTTACGCTTTCCCAGGCACAAATGGGAAAAAAGTCTAAGCTTGGTTCCTTTTTCCACTTTCATACCATTATTTTATCTAGGAGAACACTGCCAATCTTTTTTGTGCAAGTATCCACGTAAAAGACCCAGGAATCCTCTTGTCCTTTTGTCTTTGGTCAAACCCAAGCATCTTTCTGAGCTTCAACAGGTCTTGAGGTTTTGTACGTGGTGAGATTTGTTGCAAACGGATTTATAGTGATGCAATTTTCTACCTATAAGATACAATGAGGACTGAGAGAGCTAGATGAACTGGGTCTGGCCTTTGGTGCTGTAAGAAGCTTTATATTGTCTACAGACATATGATAGGAGTTGGCAGTCAGCACAGTGGCTGCTGGCCAGTCGTGGATTGCTCAGAGCCTCTGCACGGGAAATCCCAGCACTCTGCAGTTCAAAAGGGAAGAGATGCTCTTCTTAACACTTTATTTCTTTTTAAATTTTCCCTTGCATTTTTTTCTGTCAAAAATCGATTTTTGACAGAATCAGCCACATCAGGAAAAATAATGGGATGGATGGATGAATGAATGAATGAATGAGTGAATACAAGCAAAAACAGTCTCTCTTTTGCAGCAATTTTGCAAAGGGCAGGGCACTTCTTTCAAAAGGGGATCTTGGACTCATGCCATGACCATCTCTGACCCTTTTTGCAAGAGGAAGTTTCCCTGCCCTCACCTCTTGGGGTTTCTCCCCTTTTGCACCAACTCTGCCTGGGCCCATGGATCTGTCTTTTTAAATGCCAAACGCAGGCAGGCTCGGGAGCAAGGGGCAGCCCCTCCACGCACCCCCGTCCCCCCGAACCCCGGGGAGTTGGCGGAGCCGCTAACAGAAGTTGCCTTGGGCTAACGCCTTGCTGTACCCACCCACTCCTCGGCCCGGTCCGACACCGAGCAGCGGCGCTCCGGGCCGGCAGTTTTCCCTGAATCCTCATAAATGAAACTGTACGTAAAGTCGCAACAGAAAAAACAGCGGAACTGCGCGGCCGCGGTCCCGAGTGAAAGCGCACCCGAGTTCCCCGCCGGCCGCACCTGCCAGCCCAGCCCAACCCAACCCAGCCCCGATGTCCCCCCGCGCCCCTCCGTGGGGGCGGCGGAGCCTCAGGCGGGGCCCCCCGGGACCCCCGCGGGAGCGGCGGCGGGGGCGGCCAGCGCCTCCCGCTCCCGCTTCTTCTGCTTCATGCGGCGGTTCTGGAACCAGACCTTCACCTGGGCGTCGCGGAGGCGCAGCGAGCGGGCCACCTCGAGGCGACGGGCCCGCGACAGGTACCGGCTGAAGTGAAACTCCTTCTCCAGCTCCGTGAGCTGCCGGGTGCTGAAGCTGGTGCGTGCGGAGCAGGGAGAAGGTTCCGCCCCGCACGGCGCCGCACCGCCTGCAACGCCGAAAAACACCGCGTTTCAGCGCGGGCAAAGGCAGGAGGAGGAAGCGGGGCGGGGGTCGAGGCAGGAGAAGGGCAGAGGGGAGCCGGGATGAGAGCAGTCCCCGCCCGCTCCCCGCTGCCGCACTCACTTGTCCCGGGCGGGCTCCGCTTCGCTCGCATCCACTCGAAGGTGCGGGGAGCCGTCGGGGCAGCCGCGGGAGCCGGGGAGCCGGGGGCGGCCCCGGGGCAGGGCGAGAGGTGCCGCAGCCCCCCGGGCCCCGTGCCGAGGCAGGGACAGCGGCGGGCGGGATCCGGAGGCGGCGGGCGGCCGCTCCCGGGAAGGATGGACGTCGAGCAGCCCGGCGGTCCGGCTGCCCGGGACGGACGGCAGCCGGGACCCAGCGCCGGCGGGGGTGGCGCGGCGCCTGCTGGGGTGCCCAGCGCTAGGAACGCGTCGTCCCCTCGTTGGGGGCATGGGACCTGCGGGCACAGCCCCGGCGGAAAGGCGAGAGCAAAGTACCCCAGGTCCATGATCTGCAGGGTAACACTGTGCCCCGCCGGGGCAATATTGCCCTAAAATAGGCCCTGGAGGGGGGCGGCACGGCCGGCCCCGCGGCCAGTGACAGCCCGGAGCGGGGAGCCCGCGCCAGGTGTCCCGGGTGCCACCAGCTCCACTTCCACTGCCCAGGTGCGCGGTCCCACCGCGCCGGGATTCCTCCCGCACAGGCCCTTCCCTCTGCACTCGACGGAGCCGCCGCACACTTGAGATGCTCGCCGGGAGTTTGGAAGGTGACTGAGCTGGGTCTTTCCGCTATCCGGGCTCTTGTCTGGGTACAGGTCTGCGCTCTCCCCCTGCCCTGCAGCCCGACAGGCTCCTGGGGGCTCCCACGGGAGCCCACGCGGGCGCACCCAGGTCTCCACACCCGGAGGCTGGGGCGAGGGGCGGGTTGCTACTGCACCTCATGGCACTTAATGGTCTCGTTCCATCAGATAAGTGCTCTGCAGCCTCTCAAAATGAATCCCCTCACCGTTAACAGGCTCACACCGTTAATGGACTTTTATCTTTCCCTTGTCGATTCAGCATTGTTTACTGAGTGTTCGGGAGCTGGCGGAGAGCACCAAGTTGCTTTACCCAGCCGAACCGTCCAACTCTCTCTTGATTTTCAATCCCCGAGAATGACAGGAAATAGCACCAAGGTGAAGGAGGTGAAATATGGACTCCCGAAGTGATCATCTTTCCCTGTATATCTCCAAGTGACACTTGACCATCCAGTCTGAGCCACGCTGATGTTTGATTTGGATGATTTGGGTTTGAGCCAATGCCTCAGCTGATAAACACGTGTCAGTGCAGTTCAGAGCAGCAGAAGTGTGTGCTGAGCAGAGTACACCTGGGCTTTGGTGACTTGGGACTGGACATACAAGGAACACGAAGAAGGGCTACATAGTGCTGCATCAAATTAGACTTGCAGCCTTCTAATTCTTAGTAGGTGGATGTGAGTCAGCTGGGAAATGCAAGGATTGTATTTATTTTAAAAATCTATTTTATTTCTAAATAAAAGCATGAAATTTATATGCCTTCATCCATCCAATACCTTCCACTCAACATCTTAAGGAGCTCTACAAGCTCTTGGCCATAGTGCCATTTGCTGTGGTCAGGAAGAGGCCACAAATTTTGCAAGGACCAAGCACAGTGCCAACCTCATGAAGGCAACCAGAATCCCCAGAGAAGGAAACGTTCCACTGGGTCTCCTGTGGATTTCAGGGGGCTGGACTGATGACAGAAAAAGGATATAACGGGGAGACATAACCAGACCATTTCACTGACTCAGTATCAACTCTTTCCCATGGAGATTTGTGCTCTGCAGCTCAGCTCCACCATTATACCCAGCTGATGAATCCAGAGCAGATCTGTTTGGTTTTTTCCTGCAGGGTCCCTGAGAGGACACATCGCTGCGACAAGCATACACAAACCTGCAAAGGTACAGGAGCGTTGCCCTGCACAGGGGTTCTGATCAGTGACATGGCCTCCTATCCAGCCCCACTTTCCCCCAGTGATATTGTTCATCTACTATAAAACACCTATTACAAAGCAAAGGCTGGCTGTATGGATTGTGTCTTAAGGGTGCCTGAGCTTCAAGGCTACAGACACAGCAGTCACTGAAATCTCAGAGCCCTGAAGCTCAGTGTTCTCCTGGCACAGACTTGTTCACTCTGATGAGCTGTGCTGCCCTGATACACTAATAATGGATGTGGGTAAAAATTAGAAGAACAGTTAAAATCAAATACACTTTGTCAGGAAACATGCATGTTGAGGAAGGGGTTAAATTCTGGATGATGAAAACTTTCTCAGCATTCCCATGGCAATCAGAGCACTTTGGAAAATGTTATCATCTGAAAAACCAGAAGCCTGGGAACACCAGGTTTTCTCTTTAGCAGAGAATGTCTGTCCATGCAGGAGAGCATCTGTGCTCTTCAGTCTCCCCTGCTGTAAAAATTCCTGCCTGCAGTGAAGGAAAGAAAATTGGCTTCAGAGCAGGGCTGCTGCTTTACTTGAGGCTTGTGTTTGCAGAATGCAACTGGTTTAATTACACCTAAGATTGTTTTAAATGCTAGAAAAGCTGCCAGTGTTCACACCAACATACGATCTTTCCATTTACCCAGCTGGATGCTGTTAGGAGTTTCCTGTTCATTACCTGTTTGTTTTGGCAGGGCTGTTCAAGGGTGACAAAAGCAGAAATCAGTGGCTAAATACAGGCAAAACATCTCTTGTTGATCCTCTGGCTTTGAGGAAGGACTTTTTCTACAGACAGGAATTTCAGTGTTCAGACTTAGTTAAGTTTCAGTGATAGAGAAGAGAGTGATTGCAGCTGATTTTTCACAAGGAATCTAATGGGAAAAATTAAGGACTCCTTGGAAGCCAAAAGAAGGAAGAAGAAAAGTAGGGGGGAAAAGAGTGTGAAGAGCACTATGTGTCAGAGACAATTTGAGAATGGGAGGTTTAGGGATGCCTATGGGTGGAGTCAAGTGATGGCAAGACAGGGGAGCTGCTGGGGCAAAAACCTCTCTGAGAACAATGGGCCAAATCAGTCCTCGTGTCACCGTGTTTTTGGAAATACGTAGACCTCTGCAAAGTCTGAGAAAGCCACTGTTGAACCGAGACATGATGTAGGGAAAAGCCCAGCCAAAAAGCCCTGAGTCCCATTGGTTGCAGACAGCAGCAGCTCACCTTAGACAGGCTGCTTGAGCAGTGTGTGTGTGTTGAAGGAATGGCAGCCCTGAGCCACAGGCACTGGGACATGGAGCCTTTTTCCCTAGAACAAAAGTCCACCCTGTGTGCTTGTCCCAGTAAATAACACACAGGAGATCCAACAGATCCCTCCCCAGCCCCCAGACCTGGAAGGCGTGGTTCAAGCATCACCTTGTCCTTACCCCTCTGCTGCTACTACGCTGACAGCTGGGCAAAGCTGGTTCTTGGTGGTAACTGGGGATTTGCATCCATGGGTGGCCATCCTGAAGGGAGGTAAGCAAATACTGGGTATTTAAGCAGTGGCCCTGTTAGCACAAACAAGCCACCAAAGACTCCTGGGAGAAAGGCTGTTACAGAAGGAGGAGAATCTCTGAGTTTATTTTGTAAAATGTGAAGAGAACCAGGAATGAACAAAAACTCTGGGGGAGTTGTTCTCTCCTAGGGGAGCCATCCTTAGCTCCTGCAATAGCACAGCCCTTTCAGGCAGTCACAGCAGTCCTCAGGAAGGGGTGTTTCCCTCTGCCATCAATATTTCCCTGCCATGAGTTCCCCTTTCCCAGATGACCCCTGGGGCAGAAACCTCTGTTCGCCCAGTATGTGGGATTAACGACAAAGATCCTCTATATGGACACAGAGAAGAGAAAAGTCTGTCCCTCCTTCTGTGTAAGTTTGCTCTAAAGAGTGAATCCACATTAGCTTCTGGCCATGTAAAGCCCTGTTTCCTGTCCCTGTGGAAATTCCCATGGTTGTGAATTTGGTGAAATATTACACATACTGATAAACCAGAGGTGTCAAGGTAAGCCATACTGCTGTGTGCAAAACAGAGGTGTCAATGTGTTTGGAGACAAAATTTCTGTCTTGTCTAGCCTTTCTTGCTCCCAAAGATCATAAAATGTGGACCACGTTTCTTGGAGGAAAGACTGAGGGTATGTACCTCACTCAGCATAGGATTGCCTACCATTCCCAAAACTTCAGCTGTTGCAAGAAAAAAATGCATGTCAGCAAATTAAAAAATGAACCCTAGTGTTCAAATTCTACATTCGTAAGTATTTTTACCCAGAAGACGTCCATCCTGTCTATTACGAATTCCTTGGTGTTTTCACTCTGCTTTGTGCTTACTGTCATTGCAGGTGTGCCTTTCTGTAATTCATCCCATAAAGTTTAGAAGGCTTCAGGACCCTGGATTCCAAAAAAAACTCACCAAAAAACTCACCTCTGCTCCTGAGCAACATCTGCAGAGGCCTAAGGATGTGCAGGCACAGATATCTCACTGTGTCCCATTTTGTATCTCAGCCTATGTGACCAAAGGATTTCAGTCCTGCCCTGTACTCCGTGGCTCTTAGGCTCTGAGACTGTGTTTTGCTTCTGCTGGCTGGGGTTTCTGCTTGGGTCCCAGCTGGCTCAGGTCCAAGCAGAAGTAGGAGGAACCACTGTCGAGTAAAAAGTGCTCTTTGTGTGATTGATGACCCTTAATAGAGCCAGCCCTCTCACTGCCCTGGCAGCCCCACTCCAGGCAAGGACCACAAGGCACCCACTGCTGCCTCTCACGTGGGAACAGAGACATTGCCTGTTCAGCAATTAACTTGCCATCCAATCCCTGGGAAGTGTCTGCAGCCAGCAGAGCTCTGGTCCAATTTTCCTTGCACCTTTTAAAAGCAGAGGTATCTTGTTCATTAGTGTGTAACATGGTGTGACACCCAGCCAACCACCACAGCCCTCAGTACCCTGGCAGCACTAGCCCCTTTGTGCTGCGCACCCAGCTCCAGCTTTTGTTCCCAGGCAGGTCTGCAGTGGAGTGCTGGACATGAGGGCCTGTCCAGCGTGCAGCAGACTGTGCCTTTGCCAGGCTGCCACTGTGTGTGGCCGCTGGGCACGCACAGCAGGCTGGCATATAGAGGGATGGCATCACAACCTGCAGCTCCTTTCCTGTCTCTTCAGCTGACAGGTGTCAGCAAGGCACCAGTCTTCCAGCAGCAAACCAGCAGCCCTATCCCCTTTACCCCATTTTTTCCCCTGGTCAAGTTGTCCTTTTAGTGCCTGAGCCTCCCTGCAGGGTGTTTCAAAGGGCTTCCCATGGGGCTAGAGGCGTGCAGACACCCCAGAGGTGGATCCTGCCTTCAGACTTTTTGCCATGGAGTCCAAAAGACCCAGCTGGCTCTCTAGAAAATCAAGGGACTTGTAGGTGATGCTGATGGGCTCCCTCTTTCATAGCCAGCCTCTTCCCTGCATGCCCTTGCCTCCTGGGTGTGCAGCCAGCTGCCTCCTCTTCATCTTTGGACAAGGTCGTCTGCAGCCCCAGATGACCCTGGTGTGCTGTCCTAGTGGAAGCCGTAGGGATGCCCCTGAGCCCTTCCCTGGCCTGCTCAGGGACCCAGGCTGGGAGCCTCCAGTGTCTGCTCAGGAGGTACTTGCTAATGGAGAAAGAGGCATTTGGCTTTGTTTTTCCAGCCAAACACAAGTGGCCCCTACAAAACTGTGGCATCCCTGGAAGCCGCTGGCTGTGCTTGTTTAGGTTCCCCGGCCCTGGTGCTGCTAACCAGGCCATACACAGTGAGACACTGATGGGCCCCCTTAAAAAGAAAACGGATGCAAAGTGGTAGCTCAGCCCTGCACTGACTGCATGGAGATAACACACAGCCTCAGCTCCTTTTTGCACCGGGGAAACTGCTGGAACACCATTAAATGCTGTGTTACTGTAATGGCCAAACCAGAAAGTGGATACCCAAACCCTGGTGATCTGAACAGAAGAACTTACATGGTCTCACTGAAGCTCAGTGCACCCCTGACACCTCTCAACCAGTGCTGTCAGCAGCTCCCTATCCCACATACTGCAACATCACTGCTGGCATTTAGAGACCCTGGCTCACTGGCCCTTTTATGGGTCTGGAGCAGATGGAGGGAGCAGGGAAACAGAGAGGAAGGGGTGCTATGCCTCCTGTTTCTGAAGAAAAGCAAGGCTAAGATCAGCCCCAGGCCTGGGCTTGCCTTACTAGTTGTGCTTTAAATAGGTGACTGGAGTTCATCACATCTTTTTTTTTTCTTTTTTTTTTCACAAAGAAAAAGCAAAAGTCTGGCTTGTGCCAAAGCGTATCTCTGCTCTGGATTGCTGATGCTTGTACAAACATTGTAAAAATGCCAGCAATCTTGCTAAAGTTACATTACTTCTAATAATTAGGTTATCATCATGGACTTCTGTTGCATTACAAACAAGACGCCTCTGACAGAGTCAAGGAGAAGAAAGTGAATTTATTTACAAGAAGATTCTCCCTCATGCGTGCTCCTCCTCCTCCCCCACTGGAAACCATGTCTGCTGGCCCAGTCTTTCTGCAATATGAAAGTAATTCAGGGCAGTGGGCCTCAGGAACACTGTGTTTGTGATCAGGGTTCCTCTGAACTCCCTTCCTTCCCCAGATCTCTTAACAACCTTTTCTCTCTTAACAGATTTGATGAAGGACTAATAGCGTAAGTAAGGGCAGACACTGTTGGACTAACAGCCTACAGAGCACAAAGCAAAAGGAAAGAGGACACTGAATGTCTTGTAGAAATGGTGGTCCCTTGCTGTTTCACAGATAGAAGCAGGTGATGCTAAATATATTGTTTCAAGAACACAGAAAAAACCTACATTTTGTTTGTGGGCACACTGGTTGCGGAAACTTTTGGAGGGACAAACATGTGTATATTTATGGCGTATTACAAATCACAAGTGGTGAGTAGCATTACTTTTTGTGTTTTTTGCATGTTTTGTTTACTCCTGGGTGGTGCTTCTAAGAAACAATTTGTGTGAAAACTTCCATACAATACAATTGCAGGGCTTAAAAGGGTTAAAATATGTCTCCAAACAAAGCAGTTTATTCTGTTCTGTATTGTTTACAGATCTGTAACACATATATCCAAATTCGCTTGATTAAAAGTGAAATTTAACAGAAGATACACTTTTCACTGTACCACAGCATTGCTGAAATCTCACAGAGGGGAAAACAAAACCCTAAGTAATATTTTGAATCATTAGTGCTCAGATGAACATAAACACCAAATGGCGAGGAAGAAAGCAGGGATGGCAAAGAAAAGAACAAATAAAAGAAAACGTGTCTGCATTGACCAGGATGGGGAGTGGTAAAATATTTCTCACAATAGGAATGCCTGGTCTGTCATTAGAGGATGGAGTAGGAGCTGCAGTGTTTGTCAAACTGGAAAGTGATGCATCAGACGCTTTGGTGGGGAATACAGAAGTTTGGATTAATATTTAACTTGACATTTTTAGAAAGAGATAAGAATAGTCTTCTCAGAGCGATATGTACTGTCAGGAAGAGACTTTAATCACAGCGTTTACAAAAGAAGTATTTATGTAAATCCAGCGAGGAGTTCAATACAGCCGTGTAACTAGAGAAGAGGATACACGAGGGTTCAGAGCATCGTTCCCTTTCTTTTTTATCTTCTTGTTACTTTATTTTTTTCTTCCCCGTGTTAACTGTCCTGTTAGTGGCAGGGAGGGGTGGCGGTGCCCCTCTGCCGCGGTCAGGCGTGTTGGGGCTGTCCTTGCGGGCCCCGGGGGAGCGCGGCGGCAGCGCCCAGCCACTGCCCGCACCCTGGCTCAGCGTCTCCCTTCGGCTGTGTGTATCTGATTGTCAATTCTCTTTCAAAGTTTATATTTATGAAAAAAAAAAATCAAAGATAAAAAAAAAAAAAAAAAAAAGAGAGAGAAGCTTGGGCTTCCAAAGATATCTAAAAAGTGATCTATGGTTAGTATAAAGACAACAGTATAAAAATAACAAAGGAGGCGGCAGCTGCTGTGCGGATTGCTATGGAGACCCTAATGAAATTAGCACTATCAGAGGGTTTCTAATTTTTTTTTGTCTTCTAAGCTTCTAATTTTATTTCTATTTTGGATAGCCAGAGTATAATAAAATTTAAAAAAAAAAAAGAAAAAAAAGAAAAAAATAAAGTAGCCCACCGAAATATTATGCGCGATAGATACCCAGCCAATAAATAAATGTTAACCTCACCGAGGTTTTAATATGCAGGATTTGATCTGAAACAAGATGGCCAAGAGCTCCTCTTTGTAGATCGCCTCCTCGAAGCGGCTGCACTTCCAACTAAAGGTGGCTTCACCCGGCCGAGCCAGCTGCCAGCCAAGCCACCGAGGCGCTCGAGTGGGGCCAGCCGATTAGAAATAAATACTTTAAAAATACTTTCAATATTTTTTTAAGTGTAACGGCTCTTTGTGTGACGCCACAGTTTGTTTTACTCTATTAATGATTTACGACTTGCTGTCTTAATTAATCCTTACATAAACTACAAACACCAGCCACTGTTACAACTGTTCAAGACTACTCTCTCAACTAGCTCAGACCGATTATACTAAATAGGTGAAATGTAAGTCACCACGGACCTGAAACCCTCTCCCGAAGTATTGGTGAAGAAACTCTACAAATACCCACATAAATACATTAAGACGAGGATAAATAATCAGTGATACAAAAAATGTCTCGCTTAAAATAATAAATACATATCATTTAGTCCAATGCGATCCTTACGTTACGGAAGAACTCATAAATTAACTTCTCTGAAATAAGCTTACGCGCGGGCGAGTTCCGACGGCTCACGACTGGTCTAAAACACCTCAGCATGACGCGCTGCTAACACTACAGCATCTCTAAGACTTACCTTCAAGTACATCATTACCAGCTTATCAGTCCCTCGGTTGGCAGTATATTGCACTGTCATGCTTAAAACAGCTCTAAGAGAAAGGCTCCTGCTCACGGACCTACTCGGGGCTGCGGAAGAGAGAAGGGAGCTGCTAAGGGAGACAAATCCACTAATACTGTTGGCACTCGAGAGCACAGTAACACTGTCCCGTCAGAAAAGTGAGGTAATGGAGAGGGGAGCGGGGCCCACTGGCCGCCGCCCCGCTACAGATGCGTGAGCTTGGGCGCCTCCTGCATCCGTCCCTGAGAGGTGTGGTGAGAGGAAAGGTCCGTGTAGGTAGGGTGGGGGTCGCAAGGTCCGTGGTGGTGGCCGCCGGGGATCTGGGCGGCGCAGCTGTAGTCCACGCTGGCGGAGGAGGGGTGCTGCAGGTGCCCCAGGTTGAACATGGGGCCTGAGGCCGGCATCGAGTCCACGAAGTTGCCCCCCACGTAGACGGGGCTGCCCTGCAGGCTGGGGTTGGCGAAGCCGCCGCCGCCGCTCTGCATGGGGTGGGGGTCGTACTCCGCGCCCGCGTAGCGCTTCTGCTGCGGCAGGCAGCTGCTCAGCGGCGCCGTGTAGGCGGCCAGCCCGTACATGCTCTGCTGGGACTTGGCGAAGGAGGTGGGCGAGGGCGCGTCGTAGCTGAGGCTGTTGACGCCGGGGAGCTGGCTGGAGTAGCCGACGTGGTTTGGGCCGCTTAGAGGGGGGCTGCGGTCCGGGGACTGTCCGACAGGGGAGTGCATGATGCCTTTGGCTTTTTGGTCCTTTTTGTACTTCATCCGGCGGTTCTGGAACCAGATCTTGATCTGCCGCTCGGTCAGGTTGAGTAGGTTGGCCATCTCCACGCGGCGCGGCCGGCACAGGTAGCGGTTGAAGTGAAATTCCTTCTCCAGCTCCACCAGCTGCGCGCTGGTGTACGCTGTGCGCACCCTCTTGGAAGCCGGCCCGGGGGGGCTCTTGTCCTCGCAGCTCTCTCCTGCGGGGAAGAGGCACAAAGAGACATTGGTTCCCCCCACGAAAGACAGCCCCCCCTTCCTCCCGGGGTCCCTCGGAAATCTGCTATACCCTCTCGCTCTGTCGGCGCCCGGGGAGGGGGTGCGAGGGTCCGGGGGTGGCCTCCCGCTCCTCCCTGCCCGACGTACACACCGTCCCGCAGCTGCCTCTCCCCAGACACCACCAGCGGCCACCCGTCCATGCGTGCCCGGGACCCCGCCCCCAGCCTGTCCCACCTGCAGCGCCCGGCAGGGCTGGGACCCCTCAGCGGGGTGGGGGGATAGGAGAGCGATGGCAGCCAGAGGAGTAAGACACAAGGCGAGGAGCCCGAGGGCTCAGGCCGAGGGATTGAGCCCGAGAGACTCAGACCGGCTCCCCGGGCGCGCAGTGGTCGGGGCTGGGGTGTTGGGCTACCTGGGGGGGCGCAGGTGCTTTTCTGCTTGGAGTTCTGCCGAGACTCCTTCATCCAAGGAAATATCTGCTTGCTGAGGGTGGCGCTGGCCGAGCCCGAGGAGTTGGGGCCCCCCTTGGCTTTTTTCGGAGGGGGCACACTGGGAGGGGGGTTGGGCGGGGAGGAGGGCGGCAGGGCCGGGGGCTGATGCTCGCCGATCCCCGGGGGCTGACTGCCCCCTGGGCCGCCCCCGCCCGGCCGCATGCAGCTCCCGCTCAGCTCGCTGCCCTTGTGGGCCGGAGCGCGGCCGGGCGCCGAGCCCTGGACGGAGCAGGCGGAGCCGGGGTACTCGCCGTCCAGGCTGGCCTGGCCGTAGGGCTGGTGGGCCGCGCCGTAAGGGTAGGCGTCGGCCTTGCTGTAGGTGTAGCCCCCGAAGAGCCCCGCGTTGTCGTAGTAGGCAGCTTTCTGCATCCTCTGCTCTGCGATCGCCGAGGCCCGTGGCCCCCGCTCAAATAACATTGACCGCCGCCCCGCGCCTCACGTCGTCGGCCCGGGCCACCCGCAGCCACCTGGGGAGGGAAACAGTAGGGACACAAAAGAGACTTTTAGAAGGGGACACCGGCTGGGACCGGTTGGCACGGGCAGTCCCGGCACCCTCCGCACCCCGGCACCCTCGGCCTCCCATCCAGGGGAGGGCGGGGAGATATCAAGGAAGGAGCAGGGGACCCAAAGAAGAACCAAGGAACAAACGGAGAGGAGCAGGATCACCAGGAAGGAGTCTAGGCAAACTGGGCCACGCTAGGGAGAGAGCAGAGTACACCAGGGAGGGACCCGGGGCACTGCAGGGAAATAGCCACCCGAGAGCGATGGTGCAGTGGGGAGCAGGAACACATTGGCGGGACTCCCTACAGGCACCTTTTGAAGCATTTTGGGGGATGTTTTATTTGCTTAGTTTTGCCTTTGGACCGTTCCCACTCGAGTTAGGCTGGATCGGACCCCGCGGTTGTAGCCAACGGCTCTGAATGAGCAACTGTGCTGGCTGGTGTCCCCAAAGACCCAGTGGCCCATTTCGGCCGAGAGCATCCGCGCCCCCCGCCCGGCACGCGTGCGCACGGCCGTGCACGGTTGACATGATGGATGGAGCCCGGGCTGCGGCCGGGCAGAGGCAGAAAAATCCCGTCCCCTTTGTAAACCCGCCCTTCTTCTCTCCGCGGATTCCTCCAGAGTTAAAGTATAACCGGCGCCATTCACTCCCTTCACTTTGCACTATAAAGGAAGTCGCAGGTCAGCTCCCCTATTTTAATTCTGTGATGAATTAAATTCCCTCTCCCAACGTTTCTCGCCCCTTTTATTTCTACCCAGTAGAAAGAACCTGGGACATTCGAGATAATTTTTAGAGGGTTCTTTTCTTTTTTCAGCCTGCAAACTTAGGGCTCTCCCTTCCCCGCCTCCCGGCTCCCACATGAGGTTGCTCCCACCGAAAACGCACGGTCCCCTTAGGGCAGATGTTTTGGGGCAGGGTGCTGTTACCTGTCTCCTTGCTGCTCCCAAAACTTCTCTGCACTTAGTACAAGGTGGAAGCCCTTCTGCAGTTTTGGTGCGGCTTTTAAATATTCCCTGCTCTTATTTTTTCTTGTGGGATAGAGGTTTCTCTGACACTTTTGGTAATTTTGTAAATTAGCACATACTTCACGTGACAATGTAAGTCTGTAAATCAACATATCTTAAGACTTCCTCGTATTTCTGCAGTATTTAAGCCTACTAACACACTAGAGAAAAGTAGCTGGAAATCTGTGAAAGGTGTCCGACAATTATAGTTCTCCTGCCTGTAACTTATGCAATACCAAGAGAGTACTCTTCTTTCTCTCGCAAGTACCGTTGGTCCTGCCAAATACCCAGAGTCTGTTCTCTAAAATTCACCGGGAAACACATCTCTGTAAATTAAAATAACCTCAGCGAGCTGCGATCCACGGCCGCTCTCGGCGGTTTATCCCGTGTCACAGACCGCCGGGGTTCTTTTCTTTCCTGAACAAAAGCTTGGGATGATCGGTGGAACTGATGGAAAGGGAACTGCTTTTCTCTCCTGGAAAATTTTAGTTTTAAAAGTCTGCAGAAATGGACGGTGGCGACACAGATGAGTTTTAATACGATGTGATAATCTTGACGAGTCTTGGAAGTATTTTTCTCCAAATAACGCTGTCATTCTTTTCCCACTTTTGTCATCTGCGTTTTCGGGACTGATCTGGACTGAGGACTTTTGTTAGCACAACACTGCCTTAAGCGTAGGCTTTTATATGCCTTGTGAAATATAGTTCCCAAAAGAATACACAGAATCTTAGGAAAGAATATTGCTGTTAAGCTGTTAAAAGCCTTATTTCTTTTCTGAAATACCAACTGCTTGTGAACTCTGCTTGAACCTAAAAAGGAGGCTATGGGCCATAAATCACATGGACAATGCTCAACTGTTTGGTGGCTCATCTTTAGATCTTAGAAAGAGAGAGAGGGAGAGAAAGAGGGAGAGCGAGACCTATCCAGGGTTTGATTTTCCACGAGTGAAAGGCCCGGGGTGATGTTTTTATAGGTAACACCAAAGCGGGGGCTCAACACTTGGTTTGGCCAGAAACAGCCTCCAGGGAGGGAAAAAAAAAAAAAAAAAAAAAGAGAAAAAAAAAAAAAAAGTGACATCCAAATGGTGAGGCCGAGCCGTGGGAGGTGGGCTTGGAGGCACCGAGGGTAGGAAACCGCAAAGTATCCATGTCTGTGTTTCAGATTTCCCTTCCTCCTCTCCAGAAAGGTTAACCTCATCTGAACTGTTAGGCGTTGTACATGATAATGGGGCTTTTTGTCCTGCCACTGGTTCCAGGGCTTTTAGGGGATGCCGACCCTCTCACGGCTGTGCCTGGAGAGCAGCTGGGAGCCCAGGCGTCCACCCGCGCGTGTGCGCGGAACCCGGCTGGCCCAGGCTGACACCGGCCCGGCACTGCCAGTCGCTTTCCTCCCGACACTTTCATATTAAGCAGTTCTCTACTAAAACTTCCACTACACTTAATTCTGCTTCGGATCAATATCTAATATGATACCGAATAAATAAGAGGCGGTGAGAGCGGCCAGCGAAGCGGTTATTAAAGCAGCCGGAGCTCTCAGGGTGCATATCAATGCACCTGTCATTGCGGTTGTAGCAAAATTTATGACTGCTAGCGCCGTGGCAGTAAACGCTCCGGCCAGGAATGAAAAGCAAAACACTTCCCAAGCCCCGGCACTTTCAGAAGTGCAAAGCAGCCGGCGCGTAGGAGGGAGCCCGGCAAAAGAATCCCCCGCTCGGCACGTTTCCCGGCCTCCGGCCCGGGGCAGCCCTGTATATAAGGAAAGCGCTGGAGCCGCCGCCGGACCCGGCCGCAAGCAGGGCAGCTGGGCACCCTCCAGGGCAGCTGGGGCTGCGCCCGAGCCGCGGGATGTCTCGTCTTTGAGGGCACTGAGAGCACTGGGGAGCGCGAAGGGCCCCTGCGAGATACGGAGCGGTGGCCGCCGTGGGGCCTCTTAGACCAGCTACGGAACCCCCCAGGGTCCAGCAGCTCCCCGCGGCTTGGTCCAGGCCCTGGCTGCTCCCCAGCCGGGCTCGGCTTCCCTGAAACGGAGGCGGCTTTCAGCGGGGCTTTCAGCGGGCTGCTCTTTATCTGACGTGTGGGGCGGCAGCGCTCCCCGCTCGGCGGGCCTGGGCCGGGCCAGGGCCGGGCCCTGCTCCCTGCGACGGGCCTGTCGCGATAGGGAAAGCGAGACATGGATGGAAAAGGAAATTTAGAGAACTCACCAAACTTAGGTTTTTTCTTGATTTTTGACTTTAACTGTGTGAGTAAGATCTTCAGGTTCCTTTGGATAATCCGTGGGCACGGACCTGCAACAGAAGTGATAACTCTCAGCGGAAACTGCTTTGTTTTGGACTTTCTTCCTTAAGACTTTGTTAATAAATGCACATCTCGTCCGCAGCCCCTCACCGTGTCTCTCCATCCGCGTCAGATCTTTTACCAGACAAAGGGTAGATGTTTCTCTTCATTTATTAGTAGCGCTTTGAGAGAGGCGGGGAGCGAACAAGCGTGCAAAACACTCCGGTTGTGGGTCGGAGCCGGGCAGGGCGGCCCGCGGCAGCCGCTCCGACGGGCCCCGCGCACCGGCCGCGGAACCGCGCCTGCCTTCCCGAGCGCCCGGTCCAGCCCGGGCCGGGCCGGGGCGCGGGCAGGCAGGGCTCGGGGCTGAGGGAGCGCCTTTGCGGGGCAGCTGCGGGCACCTTCGAGGGTCACAAGCCCTTCTCCCGCCCCCCGCACCCACGGCCCGCGAGGAGTTCCGCGGAAACGAAGCTAGAGCGACTCTCTCTCCATTTCTCCCCCCAGACACCGAATAAGAAATGCAGAAAGAAAGATAAGCGAAGAAGTCCCAGCATTGAAAATGCGCTGCAAACATTTGCGTCGCGAAATTAGTATTTAGCCTTTGTCTGTGCAATGTGTCGATTCAGGACTTTAAGAACTTAAAGAGTGCCAGAAAATCCCCCACAAAGAAGCCCGGGTCATTATAAAGACGATATCTAGCCACTATAAGCCTTTGAAATGACCTTTGGCTCGTATAGCAATAACTCACCACTTAATGAACAACCAACGGAAGCGCCTCCGATAGCTCACAACACAACAGACCTTACAACTTTCCACCAAGTCTTCTCTCTCCCTAACCAAACTCAGTAGGATGCTACATTCCCCTTCCAAATCACCTTAATTTATGCTGGCAAACTGGAGTTAGGGAAGTGGAGCTTCATGATTACACATGATGCTCGCTCAGGTTCCTGGCCCGGGCCTGTCCCGGTAACGTCTTATATAATGTATTCACGTGGGCGTACGTCAACTTTAAGTGCTTTATTTTTTTAAAGAGAATTCATTAGAAATAGCACTTTACACGGTGTATGAAGGCAACCTAAAGTGGGTTGCACCTTAGCCCCTGAGCGGAGAGATCCTAATATTGCAAACCGAGTCATTGTTAGCCGCTGTTGATTAACACGGTAAGTTTTCATTTTGTGCCTAATTAATTATCGACTTCTCAGTCCTTTCCGAAGCAGCTTCTCAGCCTCACAAGCGATAGCCTTCTAGCTCTAGACATGCTTTATTTAGCCAGAGCTTGGCCAAATACCAAGACTTCCACGGCCACAGGAATAACCCCCAAAGTTTGTACCACGGAGAGAGGAGCCTGGGCACGCTGGGGTTGTGCTCGTCTCCCAGCGCTCAGAGAAGACGTTGCCAGAGCTGAACCCAGGGAAATCTTTAGAATTATTCAGGCGTGGGACCAATATAGGTATTATTGAAATTTTAGGTGAAGTTATAAGTGAGTGCTTCCATCGAGCCAAATGAAATGCTGCTCGCAGTAATTGGATTCAGCTGACTAACTTGGCAGGCCAGCAGCTTGGAGGCATACAGCTAAGAAAAATGTTCAGTGCTTTTAACTTCTGATCGAGCAGAGCAACACGCAACAGAAAATAATAAATAAATAAACAAACACCCTAACTTTCTCCCTCTCCCCTGGCCTCCCACCCTATTCCTTCGGGGCACTCCGACCCCCGCCGAGGACTCGCCCGGGTGACTCGGGGAGGGCAGGGTCCGTTCCAACCTTACACACACTCTTGCTCCACAGCACAACGCTGGGCTTTACGCAGGGGCTTTACAACAGACATAACCGAGAGTTCACCCGGCTCCAGGCAAGCCACCAGTCAGTGGAAACAGGCGTTCCTGGGAGAGTCGGGCTAGTTGCAACAGCCCAAGCGGGAGCTGAGCTGTAGATGTTTGCGGGGAGGCTGTGTGTTCGCTTCCAGACCCCCAGTCCGCCCAGAGAGGCACCGGTCCCCCTCAGGCATCTTCCCACCGCCTTATTGATCAAACCACACAAATGCAGGGCAAGAAACTTCTCGGTAGATAAATATCAAGCCGTGCTTCAAATAGCGTGTGTAACTCGAAGGCATGAGCATACCGGTAATAGCAGTACTAAGAACTGCGGAAGGAAAACAACAGCCACTAAGGAGCACGAATGCATCGCCAGGGAAAAAGGTTCGGGAGCACACTTGGCACAAACATTTGAGAGATCCTATATGGGGGCTCCATTACCGATAAGCCTATTTTAAATCGCCTTTTACAGATCAACACGGCTACCCCCTGCCCGGCTAACCACGGCAACGCATTAATGTGATGCTCAATCTCACTTTGGCAATGGGAGCATCTAGCAAAGTTCTCTCCCTCGTTTGTTTGCTTATTTGTAATTCCCTTCCTGAAACCACTGAAAACTGGGGAAAGGATAGGATAGGGTTAAACGTATTCCCCTAGCTTTTGGAAATTAGTTCACTTTTTATTTAAAGAACATAATAAAAAGAAGATACAGCTTAAAACGTTCAAGTAAGTGGAGACCACTCCATACATTTGCAGCCACTATGGTCAGAGATTGCAAACAAATTCCAGACCGTCTCTGAGTAAAGGAGATAATACAGCCCCTGCAGTTAAACGTCCCATTTTGTCATGCAGTTGCTTACCTGTGTATCAATTTATCATAAACCTGGGTTCCTCACTTTTCAGGATCTGCGCTTGCAGTTCTTAGAACATATCCTTCACCCTTTGTCTGGAGACAATACTCTCCTAAACCTGATCTTGCGGTTTTACAAATATTTCCATATACCAGAATTCCCGATAGAACGAAAACAGGCTCAGGCTCAACTACCAATAAAAGAGAGCGAGTGGAAATCGGAATTTGTTGGGCTTTAAAAAAAAAAAATCAACACAGAACCCTTTAGCCATCAGCCTCCTGGAACCAAACGACAGCAATTGGCCGGCTCTTGTTTTGTTTTGGTTTTAAATCGTGCGACCATTGATGAATTTTGGGGGGCGAGCAGGAGAAATCCCTTTATAATCAGAAATATAGGCACTGCCTTAAAATACAGGCATATTGGCCCACGTGATCGCAGAGCAGCGCGCCGGGGCCGAGGCTGGCGCGCTCCCCGCGCCCCCGCGCAGCGGGGCTGCCGCGCCGGGCCCGTGGGGCGGGCGGACCCCGCGCCCCTGCGCGCCCGCCCGCGCTGCCCAGCCCGCGCTCCCCGCTCCGCTCCGCTCCGCTCCGCACCGCGGGGCCCACACTTACGCGCCCCGCGGGGCTGGAGGAACAGGGGGAAAGGTGAATTCCGCGGGATGATCCCAGCGCGCAGAAATTCCCAGCGGAGACAGAGGAGGTATTTGGAACCGGCTGAGGCCGGGAGCCTGTGCCGGGGGCAGCTCCGCATCAACGCTGCTCTGGCGGACAGGCGCTGGGGCCCGCTGGCGTGAGCGACTTTTTGCTTTCTCCTTCTCCGGACCGGGAAGATGCTGGGCAGCGGGGACTACCCCTGTCTGGAGGCTAAACAAGCGCTGGGGGAAAAACTCTCATGGCATTTGTGCGTGTGTGTGTCTGCCCTGAGCCTGCCTCCTTGCTCTGTGTCTATGAAGAGACATGGAATAAACCCTGTGTATATATGTCATGTGTGCCCACAAAGCTCCCCAACAATACCAGTTAGGCAAAAGAAAAATATATATATATATTAGCTTCTCTGTTTGATTTTTTGGTAACATATCTGTAGCTATAAATACACCACACCTAATCTAACATCTGCTATGATTTCATTACCATCCAAAGCATGGGGATGTGACAGTAACGTATTACCTTACAATACTAACCGTAAGTGCATTGTAACATTTATCTAAATTACATTGCTTTTCCTGACTTTGCAAACCAGTTATAAAAAGATTGGAGTCCAGTGATGGAAACATAAGTTCAATGTAAATTATTGTGTATGGCTTCGGATTTATAATCCTATATTTCTTCGGAATGATGCACTTAAATCTCGCCTCAAGTAAGAGGTAATGGTTCTTTATATCCTTTTCAGTCAGCCATATATTTTGGTGTCTGGGTAGTTTTGCCGAGCCCCCCGTGCTCGCGTGTCTGTGTGTACATACAGCAACCCCTACACGCACAGCGTGTTCTGCATACTTGTGTACATGCACACAAAGCCGAACATAATTCTGGCCGCTGTTTAGACATTTTGGATGACGGAGAGGTATTTAGCTTCCTACATAAAAGTGTGAGGGGGAAAGCTGGACACGAGTAACGAACACGAAGAGGATTCAGCAAAAAATGCCTTTTTGGAGAGCAGTTTGAAACCCCCCCTGGAGAAAGCATCACAGCCCTTTGGTGTCTTTTCAGAGTCTAGTGCTTAAAAAAAAAAAAAAAGAAAAAGAAAAAAAGAAAAACACGGGGAGAAAAAAAAAAGGAAAAAGAAGAAAAAAGAGCAGGCAAATTTAACGTGAAAATGGAGGACGGCTGAAAGAAAGGAGCACCTTCGCCACCACTGCCAGAATTAAGATATCGTAAAAGGGACTGAAAAAGTATTAAGGAAATGTTAATCCTTTGGCTGGTGGGACTCCAGCTTTGCGCGAATTTGTCTCCAGTAAAGGATCTAAGACTTCTTCAATCGCAGCATATGTTCATAGAGCAATAAAACAGAAAGATTTACAGTCTCCGCCCGCCCCCCAGCAGCCTCGCACCCTTTCAGGAATTACTTATGATGATTTATAACAACAACTCCGGCAATTGTCAAACTGATAAAATAGCCTGGGCTATATGCGAGAATAAACGCTCTTATGAAGGGGTTGCGATTTATGTTCAGGTCCATTTTACTGCGTGTCTTGGTGGAGTTTGGTTTCTTTCCCGGCCCAATAGGATAATATAAAACTTCATTGATAAAAATGTAGGAGTTCTCGTGAAGTAGCAAATCTGTTCCTTAGTCACTACCACAGCACATAAACATTTGTCATTTTTGAATAATTGAATTAATGTGTTATTGTTTGAATGTATAATTCATAACATAGGAAACTTTGTCTCTGTCCTGCCACCGAAACGGAAGCAATAAAAAGCTACAATCTCGGGTTTTTAGAAATTACTCCAGCAAGGGATAATAAAGAATATCCTGTTTGCAGAAGGTATTTCCAGCTGACTGGGATTTAACAGAGAAATGTCAGACTCATCCGTATTCCATGGAGTTTATAGAGTGGCTTTGTATAAAAAACAAAAATGCTATTTTTCCCCAGTCCGGGCTATTGATCGGGGCTTGCAAGCCGGCATGCCCGCTCGTGGGGCTGGATGCGGCCGGACTCCCCTGCAGCCCCGCGCCGGGAGAAGGGCTCGGGCGGCTAGGGCAGGAGTGGGCAGGGCGGCCGGGACAGCGGGTCCGGGGAAGCGGGGCTGGGGCAGCGGGGCTGGGGCAGCGGAGCTGGAGCAGCGGGGCCGGGCAGCGGGGCTGGGGCCGGCCTTTGTGCAGGCAGCGGGGGAAAGGCGCCCCTAGCCCTGGCTCCGGCCCCGCTGTCAAAGACGCTCAGCAAAATTTACGACCCCGCTTGCGGAGGAGCTGAGGGCCTTTCCCCGCCGCTGGGACCGGGCAGCGGCTGCCCTGACAGCCGCATTGTTCCCTGCGCTCCGCTCCGCGCGTCCCCGCGCAGGCAGGCGCGGCCGGAGCAGGCGCTCCGGAGGCGCTCTGGCCATCAGCCGCGCTGCTCCGCGGCGCTCCGCGGCCGTCCTCTTCCCCCGCTCCCTGGGAAGCAAAGGTCATCGCTTGCGCCCGGTCCGGTTCCCGGCCGCTGCCGCGCTGGAAATCAGGAAGCAGCGTGCCCTATTTGTCAAGTGTTTGACAGCTGAGTTCATTAAGGCTAAAATAAAGAGGAATAAAAGTAAAAAATATTTACGTACCGGGCGTCTCTTTTTCAGCAGCTACCAAAGAGCTAGGTGTGCAGGGAGAGGGACGGCACCCTTTGTATATTATATTCTTGGGATCTCTTCAGTTTTCAAGTCTGATAGAGTCCTTTGCTTGGCAGATTAATGACGACTCCGTGTTTCTTAAGGGACGTGCTGAATTAATTATTTCGCAAATCACGTGGTCAGGACTTGTAGAAATCTATTCTTATCATCTTCCTTGCACTTTGAAATTCTGCCTGTTATGACTGTTCCTAGCAAGATTATTTTGGTCTCTAGGCTTGGGGGGAAGGAGGGGGAAAAGAAACAAAAAAAAAAAAAAAAAAAAAAGAAAAAAGAATCAGGGGAAAGGGCTAACAAACATGGCCGTTGGAAGCGGTGTGGCTCTGCACCGCGAGGTCCCTATTTACTGTACTGTACAGTGAGTGGGGCTCGCTATTGACTCTGCCTTTCCTCTTCATTCTTACCTTAACGACTAGTGGTGATATAATATACAGAACTGTATTGATGTATCGGGAGTAACAGGAGGAGCCATTAAACAGCAGAGAGAGGAAGTATAATCACAAGATATGCCTCGATATTTAAACTTGGAGAGTGTGTGCTTAGAAAGGCAACCCCGGGCTCCCCTCGGTGCGCTTGGGCAGTAAGGGCACACGCTTTCTGCTGGGCACCCCGCTCCCCGCCCGGGCTGAGCCAGACACTGTATTTTTGGACTCGTGCCTTGACCACGCTCCAGGAGAGGACAAGCCCTCACTGACAAGCACTTATGACAAAAATAGTGCAATCGACTTCTCCTGGCTAATTGTATGTGTTATTGTCTGGGATGCTTACGCTGGGAAGAAAAAGAATATGCTTGCCGTAGGTGCATGACAAAGTCTAAAGTCTCCAAGTTGTGTTTTCTTGTGATCTTTCTTTTGTATCCGCTGTCAAAGTAAGAGTTACTGCTCAGGAAAAACCACTCTCCGCATTGCAATTTCGAATTTCCATTTCTTTATTTAATTGATTCTTTCCAGGACTCACCTAAAAGACACACATCTGTGTGGGCACCGAGGTGACTTCAGGTGTGGCTCCTTGCCTCCTACCACACATGCAGAAATCCAGGAGTGATTCTAGGAGGGCTTGTTAAATGCAAAGCAGCAGCAAATGGATGACAGGCACTTTTAACTGCAGCCCAAAAGTAAATATAGACTCCAGCTTGGCCTAGAGTCACACCATTATGGCTGAGGCAAACAGCAAACCTGTTCAAAGGGACATTTGGAAGGATGCTATGCAGAGTCACTCATCTTTTAACACTGGAATGATGGGAGGGACCAGCGTTTTCACAGAGGAGAGACCCACCTTGTAAGGACTGCTTGTTCAAGGTACAAACCAGGATCTATTTCGCTACACCTTTTATTATTTCAAAAGTATATGGAGGGCTTACATCAAAACTACAGGCGACAGTTAGTATAAATAACGCTTTAATTAATGGCAGCAAAACATCAGCAAAGTCTATAAAAAGCATCACACTTTAACAGACATGAGAGCAGTGCTGGACAATGCGACCGTTTAACAAAGGCTCAAATACACAACGTTCACCCGTGATAAACAAAAATAACCAGCTTCCCTTCATACAAAAAACAACTCTGGAGGAGGGTTACAACCATTTAAAAAACCAAACAAACAGAAACTCAGGTTCGTTTTGCACAGGAAATTATGACCAGTGGGTGCTCCTGGTCATTATTACAGATATTCCTGACCATTCAGAGCATTGGCAGCTGGAAATTATTTCTGTTTGGTGCTCTCTGCCTCCACTTCACATATTCTCCGATCTTACGGTGCAATTACACCTATGCAAACCTATAGTGCTCCATCCTCGCTCAAAGGGGACTTGCAAACGGGGTTGTAAGAGCTGTGCCTGCCGAAGCCAACACTCGTCCTGGAGTTATTAACATTTCAAAAGACAATGAGACAAATTCTGCTAGCAGCTACATGCCTGTTTGACTTCAGTGGGCGGGGGAAGGAAATCTGGGAGCAGAAGTTGGTCCTTTAACTTCGGGAGCCATCTCGGTTGATTAGAAGCACAAAACAAGGATTTTCTTATCCAAGCCATTGTTTTCCAGAACTGTACCACAGATGCCAAAGTTGGTATCTCTCTCTCGATTAACACTTTTGCCCTGCTCGCAGCGAACTGATCAGACTTTAAGAAAACAGCGGGGGTCCGGACAGAGGATTTTCAAGAAGGACAGCTAGAGGGGTTTTACTTCCTCACACCCTTTTTTCTTCTTTATTTTAATAGATACGTATGAAGAGCAAAAGGATGGCTTTGAGCAGCTCTAGAGAGGAAAGGCCACTACTGCAGGAACCTGGTGTAACAAAACTTGAAAACTTGTCTCAGGAATTCCCTCCTCAAGCGCTGCTGCTAGCTGCTCTCCATGCCAGAGAAAGGGAAGGGTAGTTTGGGTCCAAAAGGTTAAGGGTTTAGAGGTCACTCTTCCCGGCTGAAATACAACTAATCGAATAGAAAATTTGTCCTCTGGGTGAACCTGTTCCTGCAATTTAGCCGAACTTCAGTAAAATACCTTTTCAGCTTCTCAACGTGAAGGCGTCAGAAAAAAGACGTCTTTACTATGTATGAACTCGGTGCTTTTTGTCATAGAAACAATGATGCGAATAATGCGGGAATATCCATCTTTAATATCACGACGTGGAGATATTCAAGTATTGCCATGTGCAAGTCTGAGAACTGGGCTAACCCTAAAGAAGAACAAAGAGTTTTCTCCAGGCTCTAAAACAAAAGACCAAGTCTTAAAGACACTTTGCGGACTTCAAGCGATGAGAAAAGGGCAGAAATTAACTGCTGGCCACAGTTAACGTTGCCGAATA
This sequence comes from Sialia sialis, assembly GCA_009812075.1. Taxonomy (NCBI): domain Eukaryota; kingdom Metazoa; phylum Chordata; class Aves; order Passeriformes; family Turdidae; genus Sialia; species Sialia sialis. Next base: position 11,105,506 of record VRYO01002782.1, read on the forward strand.
CACTCTTGTTGAAAAGCTCGCCTTTTATTTTCGAATTAATTCAAGCCCAGTTTGGGCAGCGTTTTCCCGAGCGAGCCCAGAGAGCCGTGAGTTCTCAGTGGGAAGCATCCAGCCTGGAGAAGGGCACGTTAATTCACCCCTTGCTCTTTCCACCTCCCTTCAGTGTTTCCTATGAGATTCCTTCTTTGCCACTTTTCTCTTTAATAAAGGGATCACCTCGTTACAATTTTGGCTATGTGGTCCCTCTGCTAGGCTGCCTGAGGGTACAGGAGATAAGGGCTGAGCTTTAAACCCGCCTGAGCAGAGGTGTAAGTGGCTCAGGGAGCTGGTTTGGTTTGGTTCCGTAGTAGAGCACTAAAACTTTGGCAACCAGCAGTCAGGGACAATTTCGTGGGTATTAGATCAGCTCTGCTCTCATCCAAGCCTTTCGTCTTTCCCGAGAGCAACTTGCTGAGATTTCCAGCCATGGCAGTCATGTGTCATGGTTTGCTTAAAAACAATCACTGATCTAAAAAAAAAAAAAAAAAAAAAAAAAAGACAACCCAAAAAAACCCAAACACCAAAACCAAAAATAAACTACTCAATCTTTAAAAACCCACCCAAACCTAAAACTATACAAACCAAAGCCACAAAAACCCAAAATAAACCCAAAACAAAACAAAGCAGCAATCCACATGGACTATCTCTCTCTAGCAGAAAATAAATTTAAAATCCGATTGAAAGAATTTGCTCAGCTTTCAGCTTTGAATGGCTTAATTTCTATCAGAAATTATATTAATTTTTAAGTCTGGGTTGCTGTTGTTTTTTGTGGGGTTGTTTTTTGTGGTCCCCTCTCTTTTTTCTTTTTTTTTTCTTTCCATTTTTAAATGAGGTATCGATGGTTTAAAGCACAGCGCTGAGCAGAGCAGACTTTGGAAACAGATTTCAAGCCTGTTAGCTCTGGATGGCACACAGTAAGGAGCAGGGACGCTTTTCCTATACACAAAGAAGGAAATTAAAAAAAAAAAAAAGTGGGGGGGAACAAGAAAGTTGTGTACGTGCAAGACAAGTAAACATTACATATGTGTCCATGAGACTGGAAAGGAAAAATACAGTATTTCAGCTCCCCTTCCTCGTTTTTGGTTTTACTATTTTTTTTTTGTCTTCATTCTTCTATGTAACAAATAAATAAATACACCAACATTACCAGAACATAAAATAACCCGTTTTCACTTCATTTCTATGCACACTTTCTGAGACGTTATGGAAATGAGCAAGAATTTTCATTACACCGAGAAAGGTAAAGCAGCACAAAAGAAAAAAAAAAAAATCACAATTACTAGTCTTTATGTTCGAATAAAAGACTAAGCTATTAATTTCCTGTCCTCAACTTGCCCAAAATGCATCCTCCTTAAATTGCATGGGATAAAAAGACAATTAAAAGTATAAATCCCAGAATAATGCATCCAATCTTCACTCCAGAATTCAAAACTGAAACACAGGACAGTTTCATTTTCAATGATTTATTATTTTTTAGGGACAGAAGGTCTCATTTAATATTTTCCCAATTCCCACTGCCTGCATGATGGTTTGTTTGTTTTTCCCTCTCTCTTTCTTTCCCCTTTTTTTTCCTTTTTTTTTTTTTTCCTTTTTTAGGTTGTGCTAGCAGAGGCAAATAAAATAAAGTCCAAAGTAGCGTCATTTTGTCTCCTTTGTACAACAGTACCTTAAAGAAAGATGACAGTTTCTCGTGTCCTTAGCTGCTACATGCAGGTTCTGCTTGGGCAGTGTCAGTTATGTACAGTACTGGTCAGAAGCGAAGGATGAAATGGAAAATTTCACCTCTTCTACAAAGTTGTCAAGTCAGTCTGATGGTCCTTGGAACCAGTTTGTAAATGGGGGTTTGAACCAGAGGAAGAAGATCTGCCCTTCGTGTTGGGCAGTTTGTGATCTTTTTTCCACTTCATTCTTCTGTTCTGAAACCAGATCTTGATCTGGCGCTCAGAGAGACACAAAGTGTGGGCTATCTCGATACGGCGGCGCCTGGTCAGGTACCTGTTAAAATGAAATTCTTTTTCCAGTTCTAGGACTTGCTGTCTGGTGTAAGCTGTGCGGGAGCGTTTAGGTTCCCCTCCGTTGTAATTGGGATTCACTGGGAAAAAAATACGGAGAACTTTTACAAAGCTAATCTTGACTTGCCGGTCCGACTTTACAAAAGAAAACCTTATGAGCTGCGAGCATGTGGCCGAGCTGGATTCGTCCCAGTGGCTTACAATGGCCGGGCTGCTTTCCCCCTCGTTTGAGGCAGGCACTACGGGCACACGCAGCTAGGTAGGCTGGGAGCCTCTAGAAGGCTCCTAAAATGGAGTTTTATCCTGCACGGCAAAGCCCCGCATGGCCAACGGCCTATTTCCTCAGCAATAAAAATTTATGGCGAGTGTAATTGGCCACCTCGGCTTAAAAAGCTCACCCACGAGCCTGGCGGGGACTCGGGAGAGCGCCGCTGAGGACGATCGGAAGCAGGGTAGAAGAGCAAAGTAAGAAGAGGATCCTTACCCGAGTTAACATGGACTTTCTTCATCCAGGGATAAACTACTGCTGGCTGCTTAACTGCGGAGCCGTTTGGGGGTTTGAGGGCCGGCTGCTGGCTGCAGGCTCGCGAGTTGGACATTGGAGGCGGTGGACAATGCTCTGCTGGGCCGGGGAAGTGGCTCGCCGGGCCGGATTGCTCCTGTCCGTGACCCCGCGGCTGCCCGGCAGAGCCCTGGGCATTGCTACAGCTAAAGGGCTGCTCGCTGTAGTTTGACCGTGGGTAGAGTCCCTGGTGCTGGAAATCAGAGCCCTGCGAGGCACTGTAGTACTCGGCCCCCTGCTCGCCTAAGTAGCTATTCTGCAAATATTCCTCACAAGGAGGAAATTTGGGATCCACATACTTAGAGTTCACCATATACGAACTCATGGCCATTAATTTCTGAAGGTAGAAAATACTAATTTTTCTCGTGTTGTCTTTTTTTCCCCTGCCATAGAGCCCTCCTACTTGCTGTCAACTGAATAAAGTTAGGCGGGCATGTGACCGGCCCGGCCAATGGGGAGCCGGGCGCCCACCGCCGCATTTCCCCGCATTTCCAGCGATTCCACTCAATAACATCCCTCTAACCGAGTGACCCCCCTCTCCGGCGGGCCGCACCCGCAAACCAGGTACCGGAGGTGTAGGGGTACCCGGGGCGGCGGCCGCTGCCCTGCCCACAGCCTTTTGTCTGAGCCGGCTTCCCCCAGCCCCGGGGGATGCTGCCCTGCCGCCTGATCTACTAGCCAGGGTCGCCACCGGGGCTTGGTACCTCGCTTTAAATAAAATAAGAAAAAGAATCGAAAGGAATATACAGAGCGATGAGCTGAAGCGGGGTTAAAAGGGAAGAAACTGATAAGCAGGCGAGGAAAAGAAAAGCCATCAAAGAAGAGGGTAATATGATGTACAATAGATCTGTCCTGTCTTTGTCTAGCAGAGGTCATCCAAAAGTTACCAGAATTTAGTTCTGCTGAATAAAATTAGGCAATCAGTAACTTCTCATTCACTTTCAAGCCTCAATATATACGTGTGCGCACACAGTCGCAAACGCCAACGTATATTTATAAATTTATACGTGTCTGTATTTAAAATCATACAGATGGAAAGAAAGAGTTCACTTTTAACCACTAAAGTTCAATCAATTGAACAGGAGACGTCATTTAATTAGGTTAAAAATATCACGGATTTAATGAGATAAATTCGGTCTTCATTCATCAATATCATTCCTGGAGCACAAGTAAATACATTCCAGTGAGGCGAATGCTGCTTTTGCTGCTGTCGTAAATATTTTGATGCGATCTAGACCCTTGACAGGGAAATTTTGCTAACGTCTCACATATCTAGCTAATTTATGAGTATCTTATAAAAGACTCATTCACTGATTGGTAGATAATATCTTTTTTTTTCCCCAGAAAATCTGTGACTTCTGGTGAGTTTAACTGTTTAAATTCACAGATTGTCAGTGAGAGTTAGGACTGAACGACAACTGAAGTTTTAAGAAACGTCCTAAAACCTAGTGAATAGGAGCGAGGCAGGAAAACTTTTATAATTTCTGGGTGTTCAGCACTCACATGCCTCTTGATTCCGCCAGTATTTTAACTTCTAACCATTTGCAGAAAGGTGAAGTTTTTGCATCGACCATATATTCCCCTAGAATCGAATCTGTGACTATATGAATATCACACAAATTCGGTTCTACAGGGTATATATAGACAACGTAATAACATTCTGTTTTCATCTACAATATAGCAGGTCTTTGCAATTCTCTTAGTCTCTTACTGTCTTCTGAGGAATGCAAACTATTCTGCTGGGACTCAGTTCTGAAATACAGATTTGCAAGAAGGTGGGATTTCAGAAAAGATTCACGCTTGTTATTATTGCTGAAATAGATCTATACGACCCTCTACCAATTCATAGCGACGAATTTCGTCTACCAAATTCTCAGAAAGACCTGCCGCTTTCTTAAAATTCTCTGCCATTTACGTCCTCGCAATGGAAAATGGACGTACTCGGTCAAATTGCGCTATTTAGAGTAATAATGGTTAAAGTAATTTAGTAAGGAGTCTTTAAATATTTTGGCTAACACGAATCTGAAGAGATTCTCCATAATTAGAAATCCCCCCAAAATAAAAAATAATTTCTAAAAAATCGAAACAGAAGTAAAACAGCCGACAACAGAAACAGCGGTTGGTGGAAAAGATGAGATTAAAAGCTGGAGTTAGTTGCTCTCGGGAAAAAGAGAGTTTCCAAATTTACCTTCATCCTATTATGCTGGTCTAGCTATTATCCCCGCGATCTGCCTGCGAGCCTCAGCCTCGCACCCTCCCAGGTTTTCCCCGCCGTAGCGTTTATGGTGAAGGGCAGGGCGAGAGGTCAGCCGAAATCATTTACAAACATATCACAAAGTTTCATTATTTTTACTTTGTCGACAGCGGCACACAGGAGTACAAAAGTTCATGAATTGTGTCTGACCCAGCTCCTCACTGCTGTCCTGCGGTCAACCTCTTCTCCTTCCACTGTTTAAAACAGGCACCATAAGGACAAATAATGGTGCGGGTGTGATACATCCAACCACTGCGGAGGGCAGATTTGGGGGTGTTGCTCTTATCCGAGCGATGTGTACCGGGTTGTTTGGCTGGCTCCAGCTCCCAACTGCCTGAGCTGGGAGATGCTGTTTTTAAACGTCTGTTTTCTTACCACTGCGGTGGTGCCTTCTTCGCTGCAAGTGCAACTCAAAACGACTTTATCTCCTTAATCTCCCCCCGGATTCTTCAAATCGCCACCCAGCTATTTTCAGCGTCTCTGCCCGCTTTCTCATCCTTTCTCTGAGGGGAGAGGGGGCACCCCCTGCCCCCGCGGGGGTTATTAAGCACCCAGCTGAGCTGGCAGGCTGACTGCCCTCCGCCCCCCAAAGCCAGCTATCGTTTGGGGCAGCCCCCGGGAGCGGACCAGCCCGCCGAGGGCTGCCCAGGGAGCAGCGATGGAGCTGGGGAAGCAGCAGCTCCCCGTTCTGCTTAATACTACACATTTTCATATTTGTTAGACGCTGTGACCTGCGTTTCACCTTATTGCACGACTTGCTCAGACAGGTCAAAGCCAAAGAGTTATTGATGAACAAAAGCGTTATATATTCACCTCCTGTTCAACTGCCCATACAAAATACTTTTGATCTATCAGGCTTTTTGTATTCTGGTTCATCATCAGTATGCTAAATGTACGTTGGCAGAAAACAAGTAATCCATACATTTAGGGCCGACCCTGTAAAAAAATGCCAAGGGCGTCTATGCAGCGAAGGACTGAGCTGTGGGGGGAGGAAAGTTACCTATGGAACACAATTAAAATTGCAAGGCTGGAGGCGATTCTTTAGCTCGTATTTATAGGACTCGAAAACCAATATTGCAACGGAAGACAAAAACACCAGGAGAAGCTTGGCACATACAGTGAAATAGATTGTTTTTCAGGAAACCAGGAGAGGAAGCGGGGAAGCGCAAACAAACACACACGCAAACACTCCTCTCACATGCTCCGGGTCAGAGCAGGGCTGGCAGAGGCAGGAAGGGCAATGTACAACCTAATGAATCTCCAAATATCACAGGCTTTCTTTCCCTCTTTGAGAGAAAAGCCGGTCTCAGCCTGGAGGACCAGGACCAATGCACTTAGCTCCTCACTGGAGCCAGAAAGGTTCAACAGCATTTCCTTATGCACACTGATCTTCTGCCCTCCCCTCGGTCCCCCCTGGAGCAGCTCAGGCAGGACCATCTGGGATGTGAAAATCCCTATAGCAAAAGATTGCCCTCCTAAGCTCTGATACCCATCCCACTCCGTGCCTTCACAGCATTTAAATCCACGTTAGAGTCTCCCTTGCCCAGAGACTTCTCGCACGGGCAGATCAGCTCTATTGCCCGCAGAACCAGGCTGCAGCTGGGCTGCCTCGGCTGGCCAGCGCTCACCACCCCCAGCTCCTGCCGCCTCCTTCACTCAGCCACCAGCCTGTGCCAAACCAGGGGAACACCAGAAAGCAGGCACAGCCCTGCTTGGGATCCCGTCTGGATAACAGAGTGGGAGTAGCCAAGGTTATGAGGTGCTGGGATACAACGTGATCCGTCTGGATTCTGCACGGGGAGGCGCTGTACAGTCCCGTCGGGTTAAAATGGAAACGCTGCTAATTGCTTTGGAGTGCTTAAAAGCAGGACGACACCTGTACAGCCCTGTAATAAACCCTCAGGAGATTGCACCTCTGCTTTTAATGCTAGCCAGGATTATCACATGGTGCCACAAACTGACTCCACAAGAACCTTCATATGCTGACATAGCCCTTTTTTTTTTTTTTTTCTTTCCCCTTTTCTGGGGGAAGGTTAGGATGGGGGGAGAAAAGGGAAGAAATATTCATCAGGAATCATAATTTGGGGTTTTTTTCGGTCTGAAGGGAAGAACCAGGATTTTCAAATAACGCCAACTCTACAAGAAATAAAAGGTTACTTACTGTGGATGTTCCTCCATGCTGCAGAACCTGTTGCAATAAAAACGTTTGTTACTGTTGTATTCCACATACGGGTGATATTTCTGGAGAACAGTTACAAACCACGTTTGATAGAAGAAGGCAAAGAGGAGCTGGTGGTAAATCCTGCAAGCAGAGGAGTGGTGGGATGGAAGCCCCTTCCAAATAAGAACCACGTTGCATTCAGGCAGTTTTTTTTATGAATACACGCTTTCCCTGTGTTTGGGGTGGGATGTTTCACTTTTAATATTCATAGTCTAAATTTTATACCGGGTAATTTCTAAAGAAATAGAGAGCCAGACCTCCCTGTCACTAATGGAAAAGAATAACAAAGGCCTTTTTTTTTTCTTCTGTGGGAATCCAGTCACATTCAGATCACCTTTGCCAAACCATCACCCACAAAATAATGCCATGCAGCATTATATCCGTGCTAAACACAGAAAGACTTACAATTTTATTAGAATAAATATCGGATTCTTCCAAGATAGATCTCTTTTAAAATCACCTAATTACCTAGTAACCACGAGACATGCGTCTTTGTTTGCATTACAGAAGGATAGATTTGACTTGAACTTTCCTTCAAATATTTTATTAAATATATTCAAAGATCACGTAAGGGAAACAAATCCCACGCTTAGTCTAATGCTGCAGAAAAGCGTCGTATATTTGAAAGTAAATAGTATTGAGGGGTTCTTTTCTGCAAGCGATTTTTCATCTCCTGTATTGCCTTCCTGCGGCATCTTGGCGAGTTCTTGTATTAAACACAGAGAAATTGCCTCGGTATCAATAGTTCACTGCACAGAGCTTCCCAATACCTTTCTTGTTAGTTTCTTTCTTTTTAAGTTCTGCCCACTCTAGATAACCTTCACAGCCTGTGAGAAGAGTGGATTAATATCAGCATTTTGGCACTAAGCACTGCCTTACCGAGCCTTTCCTTTTATCTTCAATTTTTATTGCAAGAAACGTTTTTATTACAAAAGTTAAAAAATTAAAAAAAAAAAAAAATTAAAACTTATCTCCATTTAAGAAATCCAATTAAATTCAGAAATCCCTTGCAGAGAGCAGCCGGCTCACAGCGCCGCAGCCACCTGAGCTGTACCTGCCCGTCTCCCGGCAGAGCTGCTCCGCGCTGCCGGAGGTGCTCGGGTGGCGGAGCGGAGCGCGGCGGCGGAGGGGAGGCTGATCGCGGACTTACTGTGCGCTCCCCCCGCGGCCTGGGGGACCCGGGAGCAGAGGTGCCTGCACGGTCGCATTCCGCCGACGGTTCCCTGCTAACACTTTCCCGATTACTGCTTCCAGGAACGAAAGCATCTGCACTTGTATGCTCTTAAACTAATTTATGGTGGGAATTATATTTTGGCTTGTCAACTCTCAAGCCATAAAACAAAGTTTATTGGAATCACGTGCTTCTAAATAGCCACTCAGGACTTATCTCTGTGGAACCATAAATAACCTTCAGCTTTAAACTTTTATTCGCTAAATAAAGGTTCTCTGAATCTGTCCTATAAAACGGGACCGGGTCGAAATAGCGGGGATGGGTGGAAGTTCAGCTGCATGGCTTTATGCCGGCCTTTTTGAGGAGCGTGTTTTAGGAAAAGCTGCAAAGGGGACTTAGCACTCCCAAAGTGCTCTTGGGAAAGGAGCTGGGGGCGTTTTCTGTGGGTACCCGTTCAAACCTTTCTTTATAGCTCTTAGGGTACAAGAAAGCCCATCTTTAGGAGGAAGGAAAAAACGTCTCACCAAAACAAAACAAAAACAAAACAAACAAACAAACAACAAAAAAAAACACCCAAAAACAAAACAACAAGCCAAGTGAAAGACGGAGCCTTTTCTCCCTTCCCTGGGTATTGATGGTATTTTGGTGAGGCTCCCCTGCAAAATGATTTTGTGTCATTCATCTCAAAACTTGGGAGAGCTCTACCAGGGGCTGTAGGTTCGCCGGGCACCCGAGGGATCTTTGTAAGTGACCAAACTGCTGCTAACAGCGAGGGCACAGGGCTTCGGAAAGGGAGAAAGTGTGAAGCCCGCCACAATGAGATCTTTGAGGAATGGAAGTTTAAGGACGGTTATAAAGCAATAAAAGAGCCCTGGTGTGAAGGGAGCAGGGTGTGAGTTAGCAAATGAGAATTTCAAGGAGCCCGAGCACAGGAAGTCAAATGTCCCTGGCAGTCACACAGCATGAAGAACACCGGGCATCAGCTCCCAATCTATCATGGCTGGGGACGTCGGAGCGGCCAGCAGCTCCTGGCGCATCCCAGGAAGGGTTCGTACCTTGGGCAGAGGGCGGGGAGCTGTGTCAGCCCCGCCGGGGACCGGCCGCGTGCAGAGGGGACACGGCCACTCGCCTGGCCCGCGGGTGAGAGTGCGCCTCCGCCCGGGGGCTCAGCTCTGGAAAAACGAGTCAACTGCAATTCCTTGCTGGGTGGTGGCACCAACTGGGTGGTGCCTGTTTAACACCAGAGTCTGCTCTTAGTCGGCCATTTCCTAACGAATCTAGACACACAAGTATGAAGTCACCCAAAAGGGCCAGCTCAGCTCTCACTGTATCTTCATACGGCTCCAGTCACAGCTGAACAATTTGTTTTCCTTCAGACAACAAGAGGCATCCCAAGGTCCTTCCCTGCTCCTTCTTTATGATCCAGAGTGGTTCTGCATTCCATTATTTTTCTTGGTCTTTGCAAGATCTTGCTCATATGACATTGCCTTAATGTTTTTTAGTGTCCTAACTGTGGAATAGCTCTTTCCCCCTCCTCTGCCCAGGACAGCTGGCAGGGACAGTGCATTAGGTAGCATTTCAGACGCAGTGCATGGTCTGAGAAGCTTTATCAGGCCCAGGGGCTCCAGCCAGCAATCCTAGAGAGAGGTGTGTCCTGCCTTGCACAGAGATGACTTCGGGGTTTCTTTAAACTGGTGCATGGTCTTTGCTCCCAGTCCTGGGCAGGCAGAGGGACAAGATCCCTGGAGCTCCCTGAACCTTGCTCAGACACCTGGGCCTGGCCACAGTGGGCCCTGGATCAGGCTTTGTGGAAGACTCCACAAACACATCATCCTCACTGGCCTCTGGAGGAAGTGCTTCAGCAGCAGGCAGCTGCTGGGAGCCAAAGTGGCCATACCTGGAAAGGGGTGAGAAAAGGCTATGTACTAGGGCATGAGGGGTAGGGTACAATGAGAAAGTGCAGTAAAATGTGGGGAAGATAGTTTGGGACAAGAACAATAATGCAGAGTGGAGTGTGCTTGCTCCAGGCCTGACACTGAGTGCATGGTATGGCACAGGTCAGGTCCCAGGCAGCAGGGCCCGTGGGAGGGCTCCAGGCTCTGTGCTGGTATAGGGAGCATCACATCCTTCCCTGAGTGTCTGTGATCATTTCAGCTTTCTTGGGCAAGAGAAGGCCATAGTTTGGAGATGAGAGACTGCCCGGTGTGGGCAGGAGGAGAGGAGCCATAGCGAGGCAGGTGGCATGGCAGTCAGCCTGCAGAAGTGTCAGCCCCTGGCAAATGGGGTGGCCTGGCTGGGCATGTGCTTCAGGCTCATGTGTCCAGGACACTAGGGATGTGAAAGGTGAGGCTGTGAGATTGTGAGGAATTGATGATTGAGATACAGCCCATCTCATTTAAAGACAAGACAAATGTTTCAGTAACTGAGTAATTCCAGCCATGAGATTTTTGAAGTTGGAATTAGAACAATTTTCATATTTCCTATTCTAAAATGAAGATGTGAAAGTTTACTTTGAAGCTCTGGCCAGTTCATTCTCTAGGCTTTTATGCAAGTTTTCATATTTGGGCCTGACGATCTGGAGACAGATAAGAGGTGCAATGAAATAACTCAGTAACAATTGGTTTCCGTCTGGTAGTTGTGATAAAGAGGTTGGGGGAATTGAATCACATGTACATGCCGCCATCTCTCTCAATGATGCTTGACAGACATGACGACCAACGACCTACCCCGAGGACCACAGAAAATTACAGGCTCCATCTCTGACTTTGAAGACCTACTAAGCACCTTGATAGCGTCCAACGCATTTTCCCCTTCTGCTTTTATCATAATCCCGACTTTTCAACAGCCACCTCGTCGCCCATGCCCTCGCGGAGCAGGATGTGGGCATGCAAAGGCCCCTGCCTGCAGCACCCCATGCCCACAGGCAGATCCGGTGGCAGCAGAGGCCCGGAGCGGGCAGGGCGGCGTCGAGCCGCGCCTCAACATCAAAGGGGGGCAGCGGCGGCGACACCTCGGGTCCGCGGGGGAAGAGGGCGAGGAGTGGGGGGCAGGGAGGGGAGGCCGGGGGCCGTGGGAGCGTCTCACCGGGGTAGGCACGGCCCGTGGGGGTGGGTGCCGCCAGGGTCGTGTCCGGGCACGGCTGGGGAAGGTGAAGCCTGCAGGCAACAGGTGAGGCGGAGGCAGGGAACTCTGCCGGGCCCCGGCTTGCAGGAGGCAAGGGAGGATGTGCGGGGGCCGGGGGCACTGCCCGCGGCGAGGGAGCCGGCGGGAAGGAGGGTGCTCTGGCACCGGCATCAAAGGAACAGCGAGGGAAGAGGGGGGTGCCCGACATCAAAGCGCGGGCTGGTGACCGGGAGGGCAGCGGGGCACACGAGGGGAGCCCCCTGGCACTGCGGGTTAGGCAGGGTTTGCGGACCCGGGGGAGATGGGAGATCGCGGCGCTGGAGGGAGTGGAACAACCGGGTCGCGGCTTGAGACGCCCGAGGAGGGCGGTGGAGCCCCGGGTGTGTCCCCCGCCCGCCGGTGGGCCTCTGCCGTGGGCCGGCGGGCGGCAGGCTGCGGGTCCCGAGGCTGGCGGCGGGGCTCTGGGCCCCTCGCCCCGCCGAGGGGAGAGTGGCCAGGCTTGTCCTACAGCGCCTTCTCCTGGAAGAGGCCGTGGAGACATAAGGGCTGGTGGCTGCGGCCGGGGCCTGTCGCGCCCCCGGCGGTCGCTCCACGGCCCGGCTCGGCGCCCCGAGGGCGGGAGCCGCGGGCAGGTGACCGCGTCCCGGTCCGTCGGGGCGTGCGCCCACACGCGGACAGATGCGGAGCAGCCAGGCCGGGACGGAGGGGCTGGCCGGGCGGCTGAGGGGATCCCCGCCGCCCCGCACCCTCACGGCTCCTGCTCGGATAGCTCCCGGCCTGGGGCACTAGGTAGGCACTGCCTCTCCTTCCCGCCGCCCCCTCCCCCTCGGGTGATGGGAGGCGAGTGCTGAGTTTGGGCAGAGCCTGCTGCCGCTGAATGCACTTTTATTGCCTCTTGTCTCTCGCAGAGACCCTTCCTCCGCGCCCCGCCCGGCCTCCGCGACCTGCTGCAATGTTTATTGTGCCTCATCTTTTCCTTTCGCTTCCTGTTTTTTCCTCTCCCGCTACAGCAGCATTGAGTGCCGCACTGCAGTAGAGCAGTAAATACCTTTAACAGCTGCCTGCCAACCGAGGGGTGAAATACCGTCTTTGTTCGGATTTCTTTTTCTGTCCCAAGCGCCCATAAAACACCTCTTAGGGATTATATTTTTTGGGAGAACGAGAAAATAAATCGGCGGGACTTTCAGTTCTTAAGAACGCAAAACCAACGTGACTTCGCCTAGTCTTATCGGGTTTCCCGGGTCCGCAGTTCACATCGCCTGCCTCTCCTTGCACCAAAGCCCTGCCAGACTCGGGAAACTGAGGCTGTACTTCTTTTCCAGGCAACCTGCAGCAGCTAAGCAGGAGCCAACCTGACATCCCAAATGGCAGCCGGTGCCAGCGATACCCCCACACTGCCAGGGACACTAGGCTGCCGCTTCCTGCCAGCTGCTTTGTGATAGTGTTTTTATACTGCCCGTGCGTCAGTAAAAGGTGCACTGGGAATCGCCCGTTTCCTTTCAACACACATACACACACCGAAAAAAAAAGAAAGAAAAAAAAAAGATGAGTCATAAATTCTGTCCAACACATCGGGAAACGAAGCAAGTGAGAGAAATTTGACTGTGAATCTTGTACTCCAAAAATTTCAACACACTAACACATCTACACTCATACCACGTTTTATAGGATGCAAAAATACAGTCCTCATATGTGTCATATATAAATAAATATATATAAATGTGCCATAGATATAAAAGCCTATTTATTTGTTATGGATATTTGCAACTCCATAGGTATGTTTAAGAACATAAACAGACCTATGTGTACTTGGACGTTAATAATGAATAAATAAATGCATACATACATCCGATACGAAAAAGAAAAAAGAGCAATAGCAAGCCAGGAAGGAAGCCATTTAGAAAAAAGCCGAACTCCCACATAAACCAGTGAAATCATAAATGCTTATGTGTATCCGTATGTATCAGCAGATGGACCCGCAGACACACACACGCACATTAGAATTCGTTAGAACATCCTGCTTTTGTTTTCTTCTTTTTCCCCAGGCTACAAATAATTACAAAACAGCTCAAGGACGAGATTTTCCGAAGTTTTTGGAGAGATTTATAGTCAAGTAGCTATAATTACTGTGTCACCTAGGAGGGATTCTGAGAGTGAAACCTAACGCAGCACATATTTTTCCACGTTGCTCTTGAAGACTGGTGCTATGTTGGAAACGATTCGCCCCAAATAAACCCCAAGTCCTGCAGGAGCGCAGGGCGGCGGGGTACTGCAAACAGGCAAAGCCTGGGGCACAGGGATCTTATTGTTTACTGTAGTGGGGCTCGGGCTTAGCAGGCTGAGGGGTGCCCAGGGGTGGATTAAAGAACAGTTTCTTCAGTAGGCTCAAAATATGTACTCGGGGCATGAGTCGCACCCTTCCACCCTCACTGTGTATTGTGTAGTCAGGCGTTCTGCTTTCCCGTTAATTAACTGGCTGCTTTCGGGGTAAATGGCGAGTGGGTGAATTCCTGCAGTGCAACAGCACGGTGCACTGCAACCACCGACCATCGATGTGAACGCTAAATACCCAAAGGCGAGCTTTCTACCGTGCACCAACAGTTTGAAAATTAAGATAAAATTAGCAAAGCATATGTACTTCCACAACAACCTAGTTCCAAAGAGTATGTGTTCTACAGAGAGAAGCAGATGTGTAGATACGATACATATGTATATAGGTAGTGTGAATATGGATATATATACACATATCGGTAATGCAGGAATAGCTTGCTTAACCATTCTATCTCCTCGACATATTTCAAAATAAACCCAAGGATTTGTCGTTGGGTTTATTTTCGAGAACTTGTCCTCCATTTAGCCCCGGTGATTTCCACGTGGGTACGGAGCCGTACTGCGGGCGTGCGCTCCTGGCCGCGTCCCGCGGTTGCCGAGCCCGGCCCGTGTGCTGCCCACCGAGCAGCTCGGAGCCGCAGCCCTGGCTCCGCACTGCAGCGGGACAAGGACGAGACAAACGTCCCGGTGAGGCAGGCGAGGGCTCCCGGAGCTGGCCCCAGGCACAGCCCCCTGCTCGACCGGCTTGGTGGAGCCGCCCCGCGCCCTCCGCCCCCGCGGGAGCACTGACACCGATTCTCCTGCGAAAACACCTGTTAGGCTTTAAAGTTACCCGACCGCCCTTCCGCCATGGGGAAAACAAAACTAGAGCATGACCACAGCACGCTTCGGGCTGGCAGGGGAAAAAAGCATCCCAAAAGCAGAGGGAATACACTGGTAGAAGCCTCACGGGCAGGCGAGGCACTGCCTGCGCGCACCGCGCCCCAGCCTTCCGCCCCTCACGGCGGAGCACCGAGACATCATGGCCCGCGGCGCATTTTCCGTGAGACCGCGCGCAACAGCTGCTTTCAGTCTGCGGCATGCCCACAACCACTATTAATAATAATAACACCACCGAAAATTACAATAGCAGTAACAACAACAGCAATCATAGTGGTAAAAATAATAATAGCAATACTAAAAGGAAGAATAAGGGTTTTCGAGGGACAGGTGACGAAGAGGGACAGGAGGACAGGGAGCCGGTGCCGTGCCGCATATTGCGGAGTACCAGCGACCAGCCCGAGGGGAACTGAGTGCTTACCAGTTCTCGGCATTGCCCGCCTGAGGAGAAGCCCGGGGACGGTCGCTGTAATCCATTTTGCACCCGCGTAGCAATCCGTGTGCCGGAGGAGATAGCGGCAGCGGGGGCATCGAGCCATGGGAGAAGAGCGAGGGGCTGCAGGAGGCTCGGAGGCGGGCGCGGGTCTCCGCGCATCCCTCCGTGGGCGCGGGAGAGCAGGCGGCGCGGGGCCGGGGAAGTGTCAGTGCAGCGGCCACGGGACCGGCCGCGGGTTTGGGGGAGCGGGGCACAAACATGAGGGTGACTGCCATACACCTCAGCCTAGACAAAGGTTAGAAAAAGAGGGGCTGAGGCTCTCTGAAGAGAGAATGCAGGGGGAAATTCGCCAGGGAAATCAGGAAAAGGCCATGAAAGCGCTCGCTGCCTGCACATGACCAGCCGCAGCCAATGACGAGCCCAAATAGGTCATAAAAAGGTCTATTACCAAGTTGTAAATTTTCTTCAAACAAAAAGGAATTTACTGCAATTCCTTGCGGATTTTGCACATACTGCTTCCCAGCGCCATGTTTCTTTCGCCTGCGCGCTGCGCTTTTACTGAGGCTTCGGTCCCGCCTGCTCCCGGCCTGCGGGCCACGGGCGCGGTGTTGGAATCCCGCAAGCACGCCCGGGACGCGGGAGTTACGCGCGGGGCCGCGGAGAGAGGGACAAGCGGTCGCGGAACCGCATGGAGAGGGTCAGGGCACTGTGCCGAAGGATCTGTTTCTTGCCAAACGAAAGGGGGCTTAACCCGCATCCCCACCCTCTTCTCCCACCCCTCCCCACCGCTCCGCCGGGCACTAAGAGAAACCACATCTGCTTTAGCGCCCACTACTGAAGCGGAAGCCGTCGCCGACATAAAAATAGTCCGAGCCTCTTCCCCACCCCGCAGTACGCGGTTCCCGCAGGTTGCGCCGGGCACTGCCACCGCGCCCAGTGCAGGCTGCCTCCGCCCCCGATAAAACCTTCCTGGGGCACCAACAGGGAAAATCCGATTCCTAGAAAGTATTCTAAAAAATTTTTGAAATGGGCCTGTGTCCACAAGGAATACTCGGCTCGGAGACGGAGTACTGTGGATATTTCTTGCTCAAGTTTCGTTTCGGGGAATAGCCAGAGCCCTCAATCCCTGACCTCCGTGCTGATTGTAACTGAACAAAAGTAAACACGCCTAAAGATCGATGTTGGATCTTTTTAACACGCTGCTTCAGGCAGTTGCACACCTTTGAACATTGCCTCGGAGGAGGCTAATGCAACTTTCGTGGTGTCTCTGCAGCACTCACGGCCGCGCTGAGCTGCTCCTCAAGGGAACGGAGAAATTCCGCGGAAACCAAAGGCGCGGTGCATCCACTCTGCGGCCTCTCGCCGCTGCTCCCGCCGCAACCCGCGCGGCTACGGCTTTTCCTTGCCAAAAGTCCGATGGCTCCGATTTTACAGGGGACTCGGTGGCCGCCTGGGTCAATTTCTGACTCCGTTTTCTTTTTTCTTAGCAAGTTTCCAAGTGAGACCTAGGCAGAGATACAGATGCCAGGCCACGGGGGTAAATACCTTAACAACTACGGCGATATTTTGTTTTTCTTAATGAGTAATACAGGGGCGATTCCAGTAACCACTAGGCCTTCGCCAATTTTGTGCGCTCAGGGAAGGCAGTTTTTGCATGCGTGGCTGCGTTCCCAGTCAGTCCTAGGAGAGTGACGCTAACGGAAACTTCTTCAGGAATATTTTAATTTTATTCTTTGTCTGATAATTAAAAACAACTACCGCAGCAGCGCAGAAGCTCTTTCCCGGACAAATACAAGCCTAAGGAGTGCTCCGCTGGTGTGTGAAGGTTTTCGACGTGCCTTCGCCTGGCGGGCAGCCCGGGATGGCAGCGGGCGGCACCAGCACGGCTTTCCCCGCAGCCGGGCCGCCGGAACCGTGTTGCGTCCAGCCTCCGCGGCCAGCGCAGCAAAAGCGAGAGGCTTTTCCTGCCCGGAGACAAAATATGTCGGTGCCACTAGCACGAGTATTGTTTGAAAAGCGAGGGGGTTTTGTGCCCCCGGCCACCGGGTTGCTTTAAACGCGCAGCCACCAGCCCCACATCCTCCCTTGACACTAGGGATACCGGTGTATTTATGCAAATCCATGCAGCAAAAATGTTTACTTCACTGCTTTGTTGCAGCTTCCCCTTGTTTACAACCTTTAGACAACTAGGCGATTAAAATAAAACCGAGAACAATAGCTCCGCTTGCTCGTGCCTCCCTCCAGAGCTGGCGCTTTGCAGCAGTGGAAACGTGCCTGCCTCGGTGGTGGGAGCGGGGAAGAGGAAGGGAAACGAAATGAACCAAACCCGTCCTACGAGTCTCATCCCCACGGATGGCGGTCCTCGCCGCGCCGGGTGTATTCCCGAGAGAGAAGCGGTGGATGCGGGAGAAGGGCCCAGCGGCGGGCGGGCAGAGCGGCGGCCAGCACCTGCCCGGGAACCTGGCTGTGATTTTCCCAGCAAGGCCTCGGTTCAGCCCCGGCCTCGTCGGGATCACGCTCATTTCTGGGCACATAATAGAATTATATGTCGTGTTTGTCGCAGTTTCTGGCGCGTCCATTCGATTTCCTTCACGGAGCCATTACTCAGGGGAGCGTCAGCCGGTAGGGAAAAAATGACGCAAAAATCTTGGTAGGGATTTGTACCTCATCCCCCGACCCTCTACCTGCTGCTCCTAAAAATGACTGCTCTCGGTCGTCCCGTTTGACGCCGCGCTCTGCGGGACCCCTCCGCGAAGCGGGAGCAAGAGGAAGAAGGGAAAGGGAGAGAGAAATTAAATTGCTTTGCTAATCACAGGACCTTTCCTCCCGTGCTTGCGGGAACCGTGAGGCAGGCTCTGTCTTCACCAGCTGCGGCCTCCGCTGGGAAACGCATCATATGATAATATTTAGGGATAGAAACGTCTTCCTCTCGGTCTACGCATGGTTTGGGACTCCTGAGAATTACAGCCCTCGAGAAACCCCCACGCAAGATCGCAAGAGCTTTATATTTCTCTGCTTGTCAGCCATCCTCGGGGAGGCTGGGCCCGTTTTTGGCTGCAGTTTGCGTGGCGGGGCTGGACGCCCCGCACAGGTTGGAGCAGCCCTTGGGGATGGCGTGGGGCCGGAATTCTCTCCGGGCTCGTCTCCCTCCAGCCGGGCTGGCAGCAAATGGCTCCATAGGGTTAGGGCCCCGCAGCCGGGGTGAGGGGGATGGAGAAGGCGAAAGCAAGGCCCAGGAGGGCACACCGGGGCCCGCAGCGTTCGTGACAGGGAGCAGAAAGCAGGTTTCGTACACAATGTGCCATTCCCAGACCCCACAGAAACACCCAGCATCGGAGGAGACGCGGAGGGAGGGCGTAGGGGAGAGTTAGTCCGGACCAGTGGAAACTCTGAAGGCTTCTTGAGTGAATTACAAAAGGGATATAAGGATGCCCGACACATTTTATAATTGAATAAATTCGGTTTATTTAAATCAAATATTATAGAAGAAGGTTAAATATATTCCTATGTTATTTTCTTCAAGATTATTAAATTTATTTAATTTATTCAACATAAGATAAAAATAAGAATTAAAATAGCATAAGTGCACTTGTCTTGATTAATAAAGCATTGTTAAATGTCTTACTTATTGATATTTATCATTAGGAAGTTTATGTCGTTTCCCACAATCACCGTCCTTTACGATTGCAAATATATATATATATCTATATATCACTAGAAATTTATTGCTACAAACTCTGTATCACATTTGAAAAAATAAGTAGGTGAAATGTTAAATCTAGAGATCGTTCTGGATACGCTTATAAACAAAGTAAAAGCACAAACAAGTGAAGCACCCGAAGCAGGGGAATGTCAAACGGAGGGACATGGGTTCACTCGTCCCACGACAATATCAGGTAGAGGGGTGGATGAGCCGAGATGTCGGGCTTCAGCCCTGGTTATTTTTGATTGACTTTCACAAAGACATTTGGGGAAAAATTAATTCGTCTGGCCTTCTGCTCCGTCTTCTTCCAGATCATGTGCTTCCTTTTTGGCCTCCGCTTCCTTTCCCTCCTGTCTGGAAGCGGGGAATTTGTCCTTGTTGTTCTCTTTTTTCCATTTCATCCTCCTGTTCTGAAACCAGATCTTTACCTGCCTCTCGGTGAGTCCTAGTGCGTGAGACACCTCGATCCTTCTCTTCCTGGTCAGATAGGGGTTAAAGAGGAACTCCTTTTCCAGCTCTAGAGTCTGGAATCGGCTGTATGTTTGTCTTCCTCTCCTCCTACCCGGCGCTGCTGTTTAAAACAAAAACATAGCGGTTTGGAGGTTGGTGCGGCCCTTCAAAACAAGGCGCAGGCAGGCAGCGGGGACTCCGGCCCCTCCGGAATCCCTCGAGAGAAGCCCCACAGAACCGGAGGGAGAGAAAGCAGAGGGCACAGAGGAGTCTAGAGCTTTACACAAGAGTGAGAGGGACACAGCGATAGTAAATGCAGGGAGCGCATCAGCTGTCCCTCTGCGGGGTCACTTTCTCATCTTGTACACCACCCCCATCCCGACCCTGCACCCTTCCCGTTCAGGCAGCGGCGACGGGAGACAGGCGAGAGTGTCAGCTGCGCCTTAGAGTCCGAGAGGCGTCCCAAGGGCTACTCTTGGGTTGGTAGCTGCCTGCTGCAAAGATTTCTCACTGCATCCCTTTATCATCGCAAGCCACCGCGGTGATAGAAATCGCAGTGAGAGAGGTGAGGAGTGGGGGAGACACAGGCAGGGAGCGAGAGTCAGCGAGAAAGAAGCAGGAGGAGGAAAAGAAAGTTTCAAACTCAGACGTGAGATGGAAGCAAATTTTTGACTGCGTCCAACCTTGTGGTCTCATCCAGGGAAACATTTGAGCAGGAGACGAGCTCTGATTTAAGTGGTCTGGTTCCTCGCCAATATTAGCACTGGACGATTTACAGTCAGGATATTGTACCAGCTCGGCCTCTTGCTGTGTCGTAAAAATCTGCTGTCTCTGTAAGTTATCGTATCCGTAAAATTTAGCGGGCTCCCCGTGACAGGTAACCCCGCTGCAGGGGGCAGGAGGCGGAGGCGCGGCGGGGGGAGGAGGAGGCGGCTGGTAGGCGGCCGTGGGGCTCCCCCCGGCCGGGTGGTAAAAGTCCGCGGCCGCGCCGCCGCCGCCCCCCGCCCCGCCGGGCGCGGGGTGCGGGAAGCCGGCGGCGGCCCCGCCGTTCCCGTAGAGCAGAGCGGCGGCGGCAGCGGCGGCGGCGGCAGCGGCGTGTCGGCCGCTCACCTCGGGTGCGAAGTGACAGTCGTAGTACGGGGAATTGATGGCTTCCCCCGCCGCCGCCGCCGCCGCGGCCGCCGCCACCTTGTACTTGGAGTACAGCGGGTTGACAAAGTAGGAGCTCATCGGGGAGGGGGCAGCGGCGGGCGGGGGCACGGAGCGCTGCTCACGCCGCCGCCGCCGCCGCCGGTGCCTCTACGCCGCGCTCATGCCGCCGCCGCCGTCGCTGGCCCGTGCGCTCCCCGCTCCTGCTCTCCGTGTATGTGGTGACCAGGACTGGATTATAATCGCTCCCAAAATGACCTGCCTCACTGCTTTTACTATTTCCTATTAGGCACACAGCAGCCCGCGCACGCACACACACACACTCATGAGCTCAGGGGGGACTTTTGGCTTCAGTTTACATGTGCCGCTCCTCGGGCAAGAAAAAAACTCGGCCCAGCCCTGCCCGGATCCACCCCGGCCGCGGCACCCCCGCTCCCCCCTCCGGTGTGCGCTCGCTAGGAGCCGCTGGAAGCCCCGCCGCGCAGGGGCGAGGCGGCCGCGCAGATCCCGCGCGATAACCGCGGGCGCGCTGCCCGGGGCGACACCGCCCGGCTCAGCCAGGCTGCACCGCCCGGAGCGCGGCCTGCGCCGCCGCCCGGCAAGGACAGAGCCCCTCAGAGGGAGCCGATGCCCGTCGCAGGGTCTCCGGGGTGTAGGCCAGGGCAGCGGGGTGCCCGTAGGGCGGCGGTGTGCAGCGGCCGGGCCCCCTTGCCAACGGGCCCTCCGGGTCATTTCCTTCCAGGCGAGCAGATCGCTGGGAAATGAGATGCACATTTACCCTTGACGCCTTGCACGCATGGCTGAGGCTCCAGGTTAATTGATACTTAATGGAAATCATGCCTATGAATATACTTTCCATCATTTCACCCTTGGTGGACGTCATTATCGAGGCAAAGAGGGGTGGGGGGGGAAATAAAAATATGTGGGTGAACGGTTAGCACCGCTCGGGGACTCGGTCCGAAATAAGTGAGCCCTGTTCTCCGGGAGGAAGGAAGGAAGAAAAGCGCTGCCCAGCAGGCTCGGCGCTGCCCCCGCTCGTGCCGGCCACCCCCGCTGGCCCCCACGCCCCAAGAAGCGTCGTCTCCAGTCCTCTCTTTCCCGCTTCGTCCTGCTGTGGGAAACAGCTTTTCGGAGAGACACCCTCAGGAGCTGGAGTCCGCCCTACTTTGGAGAGAGACGAAAAATGTAGGTGAAATATAATACGGGCCTAGCCAGAGCCACGTGTGACCGTCTGATGCGAATTGACAAAAAAAATACTTGTGGTTACATAAAAGGCATCTCAAGCTCCTTCCCCATCACACCCCGCTCTTCCACCACCTCCACGCCTCCATGCCGATCAACTCGCTTTGTCTGCTCGTGTGCCCGGCTGCCCCGCATGTGTGCACCACGATGGGCCCTGTATCCGCAATGAAACCCTCACCCGGGAAGGAGCCCCGGGGAGCACGCGTTTAGAAACTCGCGGAGGTTTTGGGACCCCCGTGCAGCCCAGGGAAACGTGTGGGTGGGCGGGCAAGGTCCGGGGGCACACACATGGACAGATAGCACTAAAAGCCCTTCGCCAGAGACCAGCTGGAAGGCAGGAGGCCTGGCAGGGTGTGAGCGGCAGCACGGAGACACTGCCTCACCCTGCGGAGGGGCACAGAGAGGCAGCGGCTGATTCCCGCATCCGCGCCGGACACCCCCGCCCTTCTCCTCTACATCCCGCCGGGGCGTTAATTCCGCGGTCCAAAGCCGTTCCCCGGGGGCCAGCGCAGTTCCCCGGCGCCGTTGGTTCCCCAGCGCGGTTCCCCAGCGCCGTTGGTTCCCCAGCGCGGTTCCCCGGCGCCGTTGGTTCCCCAGCGCGGTTCCCCAGCGCCGTTGGTCCGCCAGCGCCGCTCTCCGCTCCCCGCGCGGCCCGGGCCGCGGGCGCGCAGAGCGGGGCGCGGCGGCCGCGCAAGGGTGGAGCGCGGGCGCCCTCTGGCGGTGCGCTGCGGCAGTGGCAGGCAGCGCCCTCCGCCCGCGCTGCCCGCGCTGCCCGCGGCCCTTCGGCCCCGCCGCCGCCTCGCCACAAACTCCAACTCCAACTGCGGAAAGCCGGCGGGGCCAGTGGTGACCGATTCTTCCTTTGCTTTCTGCTTTTGCCTTGGGTTTCTTCCTTTTTCTTTATTTTTTTCCTTTTTTTGTTTTTATTTTTTTGCCTCCCCCCCCGCCCCCCTTTAAGTTTACAGTGCCATTTTCTTAGCACATTTCGGTGACCCTCTTTTATTTTTTTGCCAAAGCTATAATTAACTGCATACAAAGAATGCGCCTCGTTTACACATGGCAGCCAGGAAGGACGCCGGAGCTTTGAAGACGACTGCTATCGCGTTTTCGATCATGTTTCCCCACATATTACACCACGAAATCACCATGTGTGGTAGTTTCAGAGTTATACGTTTTTGTATTGAAAATGTTATTTTGTTTTCCCGTGCTTTTATGTATTTATGGATTGATTTATGTAAACGAAAGTAAAGATGAATCTTTGTTCACCCCCTCCTTCATCACACATGCCTGTGAATTATTCGGTATAATGCGTGTGCACGAGACTGTGCATATGTGGAAACATATATTAACACAAGCAACGGGGAGGAATTAAATTATTCTGTTTGACGCTAAAAGTAATTTCCATAGATGAACTGCATTTCATCGATCGAGATGTTTGGTTTGCTTTCTGCCATTTTGAAATAAATGCGCGTGATATTAAAGCCAGGTAAACAAACAAACAAAAAAATACAAGGTAAAATGTGTCAATCTGCCGGATATAAAATAATAAAAATATGGTGTGGGCTTGGTGAAAATTTCTTAATAGATCTTCTGCTGGAATGAATACAATGCAGTTTTGTGTACAAGAATACTGTTTATGTGTTGTTACAGATCACCCCCTCCCGCCATGGGTATTTGCAAAAATATTGAGGCTGGCATCATAGGATTCATTGCAGTAGAATATCCAATAAAATACATTTCAACAAATAAGCGGACTTCGTAAAATCTCTGTTTCGTGACCTTCAGGTCTTTTTTGAGTCTGTTGCCTTGGCCCAACGCTGACATACTGAAATTTATAGTCCAAGGTTTTAAGACCTAGTTTGTCTGCATTTTTTTGCCTTTTTCCCCCCTAACAAACACAAACATCAAAATAAGGTGCTTTCAAAGAAAAGTGCCATAGCATATCGTAAACTCATTAGGTCCAGACGTCTAGCCATCTCAATGGTTTTATTATACCGCGGTTCTTCCTGTTTTAAAAGAATTATAGGTATCTTCTCGACAATGGATGGGAAGCAATGCAACACCTTTTCCTGGCAGTGCATGCTTTTGCTTTCTTTTTATTTTTTTTCTTTCTTTTTTAAGAGAGGTAGAAAACATTAAACACCAGGTCTCTCAGCTCTCCCCTTAATCTTGAATTAACCGAACTGCTCGTAAATATTTACGGGTCCTTCATTTTAATGGTTGCTCTTTAAACAAAGCATTTTTTACAATGAACTTCATCTCAATTATCTTGATAAAGTCATGTGTGTTAATAAATGCAGAAGGCATGAGGCGCGATGCTAAATGAGCTCTCGCCAACAAAGCCGAACGTTTG
Organism: Sialia sialis; assembly: GCA_009812075.1. Taxonomy (NCBI): domain Eukaryota; kingdom Metazoa; phylum Chordata; class Aves; order Passeriformes; family Turdidae; genus Sialia; species Sialia sialis. The sequence goes on from VRYO01002782.1 coordinate 11,129,431, forward strand.
GCAGCAGCTCCAGAGCTCCCAGCCTCCCAGTTAAAGAAAGTAGAGGTTAGAAGAGACCCACCAGGGAAAAAAAATAGATTAAAAAACATGTTTAACCGAACAGGCATCGCCGTGTTTCCTCGTCCCCTGAGCACTGGTGTGGAAGCATTTCCTAACCGATCCCAGGGGATCGCTGATGTTTGAAAGAGCGCTGCTACCTGAGGCCCGCGCACGGCCCGGCGGCGGGCGCACCTACTGGGCCTCAACGCGCTGACCCCGGGCAGCAAACGTGGCTCAGGGAGGCGGGGGAAAGTGCCAGAGGTGCTGCTGGCCTGCAGCTCGGCCCGGCCTTCCCCGCAGCCCGGCCCGGACGCGCTCGGCCCGCGGGAGATGCGCGGGGGATGCGCGGCAGGGCCGGCGGCGCAGGGCGCATCGCGAGGGGCGCACAGATTTCTCCTCTCACCGCAGCGCTGTCGTTCGGTCACGGCAGACTTTATTGTGGAATAACTGACAACAATTACAACAGGTCCGCAGCTCGAGACACGGAGTGGTTAATTAATACAACAGTCACCGGGGGCAGGGACGGCAGCTAGCCGGGGGACCGGGAGGCGTTAGGCCTATGGCGAGCGGCTCCAAGGATGAGACAGCCTCCTAACAGTGCACTAAAGGGGGGGAAGTAGCTCGTGGCCTCTCTGTGGCATCTATTGCGAAGAATTCAGACCTAGAAAGCAGAAGTTTGGGGAAAGATTTCCTCTTAGTAGGTCGTGGACAGCACAGCAACCCCCATTGATTTAAGCGACTGTAATTTAAGATATATTTTATTACCATAATTATAATTAATTCCCTTACCTTTATTTTGGCAAAATAACTATCTAGTCTACATCACTTTTAAGAAACATGTCAAACAATTAACATCAGATAGAGTTTCCAAAGCTAACGTGCACTCACAATATTGTCATCTAAATGGTCTGGGAAGGAGGAGGGGAGTATCAAGAGACTCTGAAAAACACGTTGTCGAGCAAGACAAAATTTCCTGCAATACCTGACACAGACCACGTTTCACTTCTACCAGGAAAAAAAAAAAGAAAAAAAAAAAAAAAGGAAAAGAAAGAGGGAAAAAAGATTGATGCATAGTCCCTGGGGTGGAGTGTTGCAGGAGGAGGAGGAACGGATGGGGAGTTAAGGGTGCAGAAGAAGAATAAAACCAAACTAACACCAAAAAAAAAAAAAAAGGACAAACACACCAAAAAAAAAAACAAAAAACAAAACAAAACAAAAAAAACCACCCAAAAACCAAACACCTATACACAACTAAACAAAAACAAGCAGCCACAACCAAAAAACAAACAAACAAAAAAAAAAAAAAAAAAAAAAAAAAACAAAAAACAAACAAAAAAAAAAACACTGCCCCGATAAAAATCCAAACTTAAAAGTAAATCATAGTCCCCCAACTACATTTCTGCCCCAGCGTTAGTCTCCTTTATTGCCTTTCTCCTTGTTCATCTTTTTCATTTTCATTCTTCTGTTCTGAAACCAGATTTTGACCTGTCTTTCTGTGAGGTTTAAAATCCTAGCTACTTCGTAACGGCGGTCTCGGGTGAGGTACATATTAAACAGAAATTCCTTTTCCAGTTCCAGAGTTTGATACTTTGTGTAGGGACAACGCTTTTTCCTCGTTGAACGAGCGTGGATCCAGTTTGCTGCAGGGTTATCTGGAAGAAGGGAAGTATATAGGGAACGGGGAGGGTGGGGGGAGAGAAAGGTCGTTAAATTAATTTAACGAAGGATGGACTGTTTTCACAACTTTGGAGGAATTATCATAAAAGCCTTAATGCCCCAGTCTGTTTACTGTACAAATGATGTCTTGATGGTAGGTGGTTATGTGGAGTCTTTTATGGGTGCTTGTTGCTGCTTGCGCTGGGGTAGGCGTCTAGACGTTTTTATAGGTTAGTAAAACTATCAGTTTTGCACATTCGAGCCTTACAGGTTTCGGCAATAAATCAAAGAGGCAATTTCTTTCTTTCTTTCTCTCTGGCTTTCTTCCTTCCTTCCTTCCTTGCTTCCTTTCTTACTTTCCTTCCTTCTTTCTCTCCTTCTTTCTTTCTTTTTCTCCCTCTCTCTCAACACCTATTCCTGTCTCTATTCCTCTCTGTCTCTCCCACTCCCCTTTTTGTTTTGTCTTTTTATTTCATTTTCTTTCTCTTGTCTTTCTTTCTTTCCTTCCTCCTTTTTTTTCCTTTTTCCTGTTTTGTTTTGTTTTGTTTTTTTTACTTACTTGGGTCAAGTTGCTGCTGCTTCTCCTCTTTCAGATCGCTGCTCGGGCTGGGGTTGTGGCTGCAGGCGGCAGGGTCCTTGGAGCTGGCGGCAGGCGCTTTCTCCCGGGACTCCTGGAGGAAGGAGCTGCACGTGTACTCGGGCACACCGATCCCCTGGGACTCCCGAGACGAGGAGCACTCAGTCCTTTTGGAGGAGGAGGAAGAGGAGGAGGAAGACGAGGAGGCGGCTGCTCCCGTCTCCGGCTTTATCCCGTAGTGGCGCCCGTTGGAGGAGCCGGAGCTGGACGCGGAGCCGCCGCTGCTGCTGCCTCCGCTGCCTCCGCTGCCTCCGCTGCCTCCGCTGCCGCCGCTGCCGCCGCTGCCGCCGCCGCCGCCGCCCGGGAAGCCCGGGAAGGGCTCGATCCAGGAGCGCACGTAGCGGCCAGCGTCGGCTGCCCCTAAGTGGGGCTGGTGCATGTAGGGGTGGTAGATCCCGGTCATCGCCGCAGACGGCTGATGGTGAACAGTGGACCAGGAGGTGGAAAACACGGTGGATTTTGGTGCAAAGCTACAAGAGGAAAAATCTGAACCCTCTGCAACACCTGATGGCCTGGAGGTCGCACTGTGACCTCCCTGGACGTATCTACTCCCATAAACTTCTTCGCTTTCATGGCCTATGAGAGAATCGACATAATAGTTACTTATGGTGCCACTAGACGACATTTTAGGCTCCCCTCTTAGTCATATAAAAGGTTACACTGTTAACTGTATATGATACCCTCCCGGAGAACAATCGTAGTATTTTGCAGACTGCAACCCTCAACCATTGGTTGCGGAGCCCACGTGATCATATTTACCAATACTGCGAGTAAATCAATCCGCTAAACTGGGGCTGCTGTGATTAAAAAAAAAATCATCATCAACAACGGCCCCGCACAGGGCGCCGCACCGCCTGCGCCCCCGCACCGCGCCGGGGCCGCCCGCCCGCCCGCCCTGCGTGCCCGGCTGCCCGTCGTGCCCTGCCCGCCCTGCCCTGCCCCGTCCCGTCCCGTCCCGTCCCGTCCTGCCCTCCCCGCTTGCCTTGCTGCCCTACTTGCCCGCCACCCTGCCCGCCTGGGTGCCCTGCCTGGCCGGGGCGCGGCGGGCGTGGCCGCGCTGGCAGCCCACGTTCCGCGGCGGGTGCGGACTATTTCTTCACCTTCTTTGAGCGATTTCTGCCATTCATTTCTTAATCAATGAGAGGCAGGGTGTTTAAATAAATCCAACAGCCTTGGCTTGCTAATCACACTCCAAGCTGCTGAGGGAACCCGCTGGGAAAGGGGGATTCTTGCCTGTAAAAACAAACCATCGCAAGCTGGGACTGTAACGACTTCTCATAAAACAGGAAAATGTTACAGTAAAAGCACATTGCGGTACTTCCATATTTCAGAGCATGTGCGGGTATTATTATCAGCTCCCCCCACCCCCGGACAGAAAGTTTCCATGTAAAGGATACACTTTTAAAAAAGAGATGCCCATTGTGTTGTTTTAAAACAGGTGGAAGACCTCTGTAATGATTTTATGCCTTTCAATAAAAATTTTATGAGGTGTATTTGATTATAGATTAATGTGTCCCTAATAAAATGGACGGATGGAAACAGCAAAGCCTGTGTCTCCCAGCACAACTGACGTGTGGCTGAACACATGCTTCTCTATCTGCGGAACTTTGGGGCTACACAGCCCTAACAGAGCCCCCCTCAAGGTGTCCAGCGCAGCCGGGAGGGACGCGGCCAAAGGCAGCGCGGAGGAGCTGGCCTGGCCCCGCAGCTCCCCGGACAGGCTCCGGCCCGCCGAGGGCGCGGGGCTGTGGCTGACCCCAGCTCCACAACAGAGCTGTCTCCTCCGCCCCTAGTTCAGGGGGAGCCACGTTCAATGCCTACGTGAGATTTTTTTTGCCCGCTTTGCTTTCTTTTCCATGCCTTCCCTCCCCACTGTTCCCTCCCGGCCTGGTTTTTCTTGCCCGACCGTAACGATGCCCCGTTAGTATTGAAAAGTGGATTATTACCCAAGGTCTTCTGCCCACGCCTGCTTCCCCGGGCGAGGGACGGTGGCTGTGTCGGGATCTGGAGGAAACGCAGAGAGTTAGTGGCGAGCCCGCAGCACAGCCCGCCGGGGGCACGGACAGCAGCGCTGGGAAAACACTTCCTACTCGAGGGCCGTTATGAGGAAGGGACTGAAATTCCTGTTTATTTAATGATTTATTGCTCTCCTAAGTTGTTTTCTTCCTTTTTACCTCTTTTTTTTTTCCTTTTCCTTTACCTTTTTTCCCCCTACCTTTTAATTTTATTTTTTTTTTTTTTCATTTGACTTAAGCATTTTCTTCTGCGATTTTATAATTTCTGTTACACTGTTCTCTAGAAGCAGGGTTTGTGGTACGGTGAAGAATTGCCCCTCACTTCAGATATAAATTGGTAAAGCAGGCAGATTAGGGTAAGCCTCTTTTTTACATACGTTAAACTCTTGGTAGGGAGCCAGTTATTTACTTCTCACTACCGAAACTTCTCTGCTGGTGTAGCGAAAGGAAAAGAAAAGGCCGTGCGAATGTATGCCATATTTAAGGAGTCGGGGTTGTTTTGTTGGTTTGGGGTTTTGGTGTTTATTTATTTTTTTTAAAGCATCATTTTTCTGTTTGTTTTCGAAATGGGAACAAACACAAAGTACCTAGGTGCTTGCGGCTCTCGCAGCTTCAAAATTATGACCCTTGGTTTGAGGAATATATAACCTCTTCCCTATGAGTAAATGTGCACATGAGGAAGTACTGGCTTAAATTAAATATCAGCGACGAAAGACCAAACAGAATGCCACCAACAGCATTATGAGCAGTATCTGTCACCAAGTCGCACAATATTGGCACTATCTTGAGTTTAATTTCTTGATTTAGAAACAGCTTAGGGGAGAAATGGGCGTTGATTGTGAGCAAGCTGGTTTCCCAGCGCGAACAGTAGCCATGCTACTTTTCCAGTACCCGTTTGAAGGTGAAAGTATGTCCAAGTATTTGCACTTCAATTTGAAGTCATGTTCATTTGCAAGCTATTTGCAGTTCTACTTAGTATATCTGCTCGCACGGGCATTCATCCGCTCTGAGCACACACGCCCTTCCTCAGCTGCCAGCGCAGAGCCCTGCTAATGCCATTTTTCAGCTATGTACAGAAAGGGTTAAGAGTCGTGAACGTCATTAGCTGGATGTGTGCTACTAAAATGGAATTGCGAGAAATAAAACCATCTCTGAGCAAACAGAAACGGTGCAGGGTGACAAAAGTGGGTCTGAAGAGGCTGGTGTACTTTTGTAAGCACGCCTGGGAGGGTTTCTGCTCAAAAAAAAAAGCCAGCCTCGTCAGATGCTGGGAATATTTTGAGGGAATATTTTTCTCATCCACGGTCTTCTGAAAGCTGTTGAGTCGACTGAAAACCGAGCTCCTTAACATTTAGTTATGCTCAGCTTTGCATTTATTATGGAGGGGTTTTGTTGATTTTTCCTTCTTTTTTTTTTTAGCGAGCAAAGACACGAAATCAAAGTCTGCACGTTGAAAGCACGCAGTGAGTGATATTTTTTAAATCAACATACGAACACCAAATAAAATGACACACATATTCCTGACAGCTTGTAGTAGAAAGATATTTTTAGCACTTACCATTTACGAGTTGTACGAGTTGATTGGATGAGGATGTCCAGTTTAGGTCATAATATTTTACAACATTTTTCCTTTTTTTAAAATCCTTTCCGTTTTGGTTTTTTTTTTTTTTCCTTTTTTCTCTTTTTTTTTTCTTTCTGTTTTTTGTTTGGTTTTTTGTTGGGTTTTTTTGGTTGTATTTTGTTTTGTTTTTTTTTTTTTTGCATTCAGTTTGTCAGACTGCGAACATCACATAACATTTTATCAATTAATCAGTTGTTTACAGAGACATTTATAAATTAATTAGGTTTACATCATTTCCCGGCCCAGTCTCCACCCCACCCCTTAGGAAAAAAAAAAAAAAAAAAAAGGGAAGGGGAAAAAATGGAGGAAAAGAAAGGAAGAATGCCAGGCAGACACACACAAAGACCAGAATATGGTAAAAAAGGTACACCAGTCCAAAAAGTTGCTGATAGAGAAAGCTCAGGAGACCAACCTGCATCCGTGCTTTAAACATTTGCAGAAAACCAAAGGAACCGCAGTAGTTTACAGAGTTTATTGCATTATACATGCAAACAGAACATGCACAAGAAGGACAATTTGCTGCTGAACGACTACTATTCCACATATGCACCACAAGGAAATGTCTACAATGGAGAAGAAGGAGATATTCCATTTTACGAAGGACAATCTCTAAGTTCATTTGAGAGGATAGTTACATTATAATGTGCTTCTCTTTCCCCCCGCCCCCACAGTTCCCCCCACTCTTTTTCTGAAAGTATTGAATGTACTCAAAATGTTATGGCCCGTGTAACAGCCCCACATAAATACCATTTTGTTAGTAAAAACATGAAAAAGTCACATTGCTTGGATGTTCGACAGTTCCAATAAGTTAAGACCAAATGATAATATTCAATAATAGTTACCCTGCATTACGATGAGAACAAAAATAAATTACACGTGCTAGGTTTTATATATACTCATCATAGTAATACATATTCACTTGCAGCGCTAAAAGAAGGACGAAGAGTCACATTCTATCAGAAAACCAAACCAAACAAAACAAAACTGGAAAATGCCGGGTTTTGCCAGAGTCTCTCCTGCCTTTATCAAGTGGTGGTGCTGTGCCCATTCCTCACTGGTGCCCCCCCCCGGGGTTAGGGTTTAAGAGAAGGTCAGATTAGCGGTCAGTTCCCGGATTCGGTTCTCCCTGCTCATCTTCTTGAGCTTCATTCTGCGGTTTTGAAACCAAATCTTGACCTGCCTGTCAGTGAGGTTTACGCTCTTACTGATCTCTAGACGGCGCTCTCGAGTGAGATACATATTGAATAAGAACTCTTTCTCTAATTCCAGTGTTTGGTGTTTAGTATAAGGACACCTCTTCTTTCTGCCACTCTTTGCAGTTAGCCAATTGCTTGTTGGAGTATCAGACTTGATTTCCTCTATCAAAATCAAAGAAGAAGAAAAAAAAAAAATCAAAAATACCTCAGACTGTTAGAGTGTACCCTTGGCCATGACCCCTCCTCTGCAGTGTCTGGCAGATATGGTGGATGTGGGCATTAAACACCGCTCGGGTGAGGTGTGGGCTCAGTGAGGGGACCTGCTGCCAGGCTGGGCTGCCTGTCCCCAGCACGGCACCCTGCCCTGCGGCCACCCCGCTCTCCTGCTCCTGCCAGTAAGGGTCTCTCAAGTTTTCGGCCGGCGTTAAACATTTCAACAATATTTAACCTGCCATCCGCCCCATGGACACATCTTAACGGGTCTAGCCTCGCCATGGCCGACTCGGGCTCCCACGACAATTGCCACGGAAATATTCCAATTACAAAATAATCTCGCACTGTATTTTGAAGCAGCATCCCCACACACATCAACTGAAACACGCAAGCACACCTATAAACAGATATAGACATTTCCCAGACAAAATTATATACAAAAAATTACGACCCCCTGTCTTGGATTTTTTTTTTCCCTTTTAGATTTTCTTTTCCCCACCAGAAATAAATCTACCCCACATGAAGCTAGATCTGGGCTACTAAATATAATTCAGATAAAGAAATTCTCAATGCACACAGAGTGTAAAAATCGACCTAGAGGTTGCAAAGTACATTTTGATAGCAGAAAATTTCTCGTTTTCGTATTCTTCGATACACGCCGTTCGAAAGAAAGGCGTTAGTGCACTTTAAAAGGGAAAATAAAATCAAAGTGCCACCACTTTCAGCTTTCAAAAGCATTTAAAAATACTGGTGCACTTTTGGAGACCAACCCAAGGTTATCTAAAGCACCACACTGAAATATTCCACCCTTGGACCAGGCAGATAGCGGGCTGCTGCTTTCATTGTGCATTTCTTTCCAACTTTACCCAGCCTGCTAGCACCTATTCCTCACCTATTTTAAGAGGATCGTAATTAACTTTAAATGCAATCAAACCGCAGTAAGGCTCAGTGGAAAAAAAAAAAAAAAAGGCGAAATACTACGAGAGAAAAGTTGAGCTGCTCGTATTTTACAACCTCCAGACCTGCTTTTTTTAGAGGTATGGGGCTGCTTTTGGCTGCTGCAGCGCATTACGGAGCACACGGCTATATTCCCCGCATCACAGAGGCTGTCTGCGTGCATGGGAGAGGCAGATCTCTACGGAAAATCTTTGGACCGTTTTGTGTAGCATTTTTGCCTGCCAAAATCTTCAGAGAGACAGCACCTGCAGCCCGATACTCCTTAGCATTAAATGTGATGGCTGTGATGCTCGTTAGTATATTCGAGCGTGCTTTATGGTGCTGGCGAGTTGGAGTTACACCACGGCACGGCTTAAACTCGGTAATACAGACCTTTACTCTCCTTCTCCTGGACTTCTGGGCTGGACACGGAGCCTTCGGGCAGACAGCTCCGCTCCTCTTGCAACGTGGACTTGGGCTCGGGACTTTCCACTTGAGAGACTTTAGCGGTGCTGTCTTGGTTGTTCGGGTTTTCATTCATTTTCTTTTCCAGCTGAAGTTGAGCAGATATCTGCGGTTTGGAGCTGCCGCGAGGGTTTAACTGTAACATTACAGTTGAACTCGTTTCAGGGCTATTATTGTACTCTTGGGTTTTCCCAGTGGCGTAGGTCTGGCTCAGTCTAAAATATCCTGGGACAGGAACCTCGGGGTTCTCAATGGGGCATGATTCAGACACCAGCCTCTGGTAGGAAGGGACGTCTGCAGAAATGAGTTTGGATCTCTTATCGGAATACATGCAGCAATTGCTTTCTTCTTTAATATTTGTAGTGAAGGAACAAGTGGGGACCTGCTGTGTAACAGGTTGCTCTATTCGACAAGATCTGTTCGGGTCTGTCCAAGTGTCTACTTGAGGTATATAAGGATGTACATTCATACCCATATTTTGGTGATTAACTTCTCTCTTAGCCAGAGACGGAAGGAGTCCACAGGTTTGCATCCCATACGTCCCAATGTCTGTGCTAGGTGGCATATACATGCTGGCGCTGTTGGAGTAGAAACTGTCACTCCTGCACGCACTGATGAGAGAATCTACTAAAAAAGTATTAGCGGCAGGAGAGCTGTTGGGAAAGGACATTTTGGGGCGGAATTTGAGGAAGAGAGATTGTGTCCTTTGTAGGCTGACATCTCTAGGAAAACATTCCCGTGTAATTGCGGATGCCTCCGCGCGACCACATGACAGGCGGGCCAATGGCAGCGCCCGCCGCCCCGCGCGCCGCCGCCCCGCCGCTGACGCGCCCCGCCGCGCCGCCCCACCGCGCCCCGCCGCGGTCAACAGCGCCCCCTGCGCCGCCGCGCCGGCACCGCACCGCACCGCGCCGCGCCCGCCGCCCGCGCTGCGGCACCGGCCCGGCCCGCGCCCCCCGCGCGCGCAACCTCCGCGCCCGCCCGCGCAGCCCCCGGCGCGGCGCGAAACCGCGCCCGCCCGCCATGGCTCCTGTAAGAGCCCCGCCGCTGACAAGTGCGGGGACAAAAGGTTGCGGGATTTATTAATGCGTATTAAGGAGAATCAGGGGCGATCAATAAAACCCTCATCTACATTCTCGGGCTACTCGGTAATTTTCTTGCTTCTGAAGCTTTTTCAAGAGTTATACCCTCTGTTGCCGCGCACGGGAAGATATTTTATTAACAAATCAATCGAGACTTTGTAAAGGATAAGATTAATAGTTAAGATTTAGCATAATGGCGTTCGCGTTATGAATTATTGAAAATTATACTATTGATTTTTTTCCTAGCTGCTAACCGAGAAGGTCAATTTTTGTTTTAACACAAATCGTCAAATATTAAAAGGTGGACTTTTGTCATAACTCGAATTTTATAGGGGAAGCTACATTCCTAAAATTATTTTACAATGCTCACTCCCGACCGCCTGGGGAAGGGGAAAAAAAAAAAAAAAAAAGTGGGTTTTTCACTTGCCCTGCAAACCGAAAGCATCAAAAGGGTAATTTCTCCTTCTGTAGCATTGCTCATCAAAAATGAAACTCATAACCTCAGAAACTCATATCCTCACTTCAACTCCTTAAACTCCTTTAAGCAACTTTTTCTGTCTTTTTTTTTATAAGAATGATGAATGCATCTGTATTGTAAAACAAACAAACAGCAAAGAAAGCAACCAGCAGAAGGCAACAGTAACTGTCTACATGGCAGATCACAGTTTTCCGTCCCAACATTTTAAATGTGTTTTATTGTTTTTCCTCCCACTCCTTACCCGTATTTGCACCCGCAGCTACTACATTTTAAATAGTGTCGGTAGAAACTGTTTATTACTCTTTATCGGTTTACTTTCCTTTCTCTCTCTCTCCTTTTTTTTTTTTTTTTTTTTTTTTTTT
>VRYO01002782.1:11140140-11167597 GCA_009812075.1 Sialia sialis
CCCCTCAAAACTGGAGTATTTCTTATGTGGGACTAATGTTGTCAAGTACCCTCATCCACACAAAGTGAACTTGATGATAATTTTTGTTTGGGACTCGTTCGCCTGTTTATTTTGGGCCTTTCCTGCCATCAAAACAACCTTTCAGATCCCCAAGAGCAGGCAGCACGTGAAAGGATTTTAAAAATTTTAAATGCGCCTTTCGCACACTGACAAACATGCGTTTTCCACCAGCGTGGATTTGAATTTTCCTCTGTTTCCTGGCATTTGGATGTTTTTGTACTTTACCGTACACTTTAGACTGCTGGAAACAATAAGCCTATTTAAAATTTCGCGGTGGCAATGAGACAGACCTTTTAAAACCTTATCGCAGCTGTTCAAATACAACATCATTGTCAGGTTAAGAGCCAGTGTCTTTTATAGCTGCAGTCTCCAGCTCCTGGGTTGCCGGAGAGTTTAAATATTACCTTCGTAATATTCGCAGCTCGCAGGCTCTTTCGGCAGCATCCCCTGCGCCTGGCGCAGCCCCTGCCCTCCCCGGGCACGCTTGGCCGGCGCCGCGGGCTGAGCCGAGCGCCGGGCGCTGCGGCGCGGTGGCCACGTAAGATCATGATCAGAGCCATGGCTAAGACTCGCCTGCGCCGGGGAAGAAGCCGCGGCGGAGCCCACGACGCTCCCTCCGAGCTCCGCATCCTCCCCCCTCGCCTTCTAGCAATTTCCTCCTCTTCAACAACAGCCTGGGCAACCCACAGAGTTTAAAGAAACAAAATACTATTTTTCTTGACGCAGTTTAAGGCTTGACTATTAAATCTAATCAGGAATTTTATGCCCATCAAATGGTTCTTTCATAATCTTTATTTACACTGTAAGAAAAGGGGTCCCAGAAATATCCCAGCTGAAAGTATCAGCCCAGAGGTTTGCGGCGGGTTTCACCCAACAGTAAAGTTAAAACAATAAGCAAATGCTGAGCTGCTTTCCACGCCGGCCTCGCTGCTGCTGCTGCTGCTGTTGCTGCTGCTGCTGGAGGAGCTGAATTCTGGGCGCCTGATTAGACATGAGGGCTCTTTGATTTTTTGTAATTGAAAATATTAATTTCATGCATGTCACTACACGGAAACTCAGATGACTGTTGTGATTATAATAATTTAAATATTGCGTTCAGGACTGGTAAACGGCTCCGTAAGACCCTTCGCTCACGGTAAATCATGAGGGGTTTAAAAACGGGCAGCAATTTTTTATTGAAAATGAACAGTAGAAAGTTTAAGTTTGATGTAAATAGAAGTTGAATAAACATGCGAGAGCCATTGGGGAACTGGGGACTTAGGCTCTGGGCATTTAATGTCACTATTGTTTTAAATCATATTAAAATGGAATAAAGTAATTAACATTAATAAATAAATCAATATTGTGCAATAAATGAGATATACAATCTACATTAATATAAAGGTTTTGCTCTCAGAGCCCCATATTTTTCCGAACGAGGGTGAAAAAATGCCCCAACCAATGGGTCCATGCAGATGTAAATTACTGTTTGTAATAAAGCATAGGTGGACATTACAGTTTTCTCCTCTAGCAAATGTCAGGGCTAAAAACTGGAGGTTACCAGACGTGGCAGCAGGGCTTAATTTTCACTGCCTTATCTCCCTGAACCTTATTACTGGTGATATGATTATGTTTTTGTCTCGGCTGTGCCGAGCATTCTCATAGTTGCAATTTGCTGTGTTTGTGTCTCATTATGTGAGGGGGATGGGAGAGGGGTACGAAAGAAGCTAGATATTTTGCAGATGCCTTCAGTAACAAACATATTGCGAGAAATGTCTTATTTTTAAAATAGGCTGGAACCCAGGAAGCTTTTAGCAAATTTCCTTTGATTTACTTGATTTCACCATTTTATTTAGGGTGTCCTTAAACTCGCGGACTGTATATTTTCTGCCACGCTGTTATATTACAGGGACATTGAAGAAAATTTTATTTAAGAAAAAAAAATTTGGCTACGATATTGTGCCCTTTCTTCTTTTATTCAAGCAACTGTCACGTTGCCCAGATTTCTATGAGCCGTATTTTCATAGAGAGAGTCGGCGTCTGGGCTGAGGGCTCAGATTCTCTAGATTTTTTTGACCGGGGTTAGGGGACACACACGGCACAGTGATGACATTATGCTTTTTCCTAAATATGAAAGCCTATAAAATAAACAAAATAGCACGCTGGTCTTTTCTTAAGGTCTTATTTCTGAGCGTAAGGATCGCACAGTAGCACCGACCGTACACTCAGCTTCGCCCTAAGCCCCAGCCCTACTCCTATTGTATTTCCATATTTTTGTGGACACAGAAGTGCCTGAGTGTGATGAGCTTTTAGCGTGTATATTGGCAGCCTTCAGCCTCCGTATTTGCGCTGCACATTTATCTTTCGGCATCTTCCTGCCGCATTTATATTTTAATCAGAAAATAAACAAATGCCCTTTTCGTTCTACGTAAAGGACAAACCCAAAGACATTTGGATATAGCTCACAATCTTTTCTATCTAGAGGAATTTAACTGAGAAAGGGGTAAAAAGGAAAAATAGAAAAGGTTACAGACCAGCACAGAATCATCACATTTACACAATGGTTCAAAAAAAAAAAAAAAAAAAAAAAAAAAGAGAAGAAAGTGGCATTTCCATGTTCTGGGGTATAGATACAATTTTCCAAAATTAACAGCGCACCCTGGTTCCCATCACCCGTTCACATTCTCTGAGTTCGGCCTCACTGTAATTGCGAGGGGCTAAAGCACCTCGTATGAAGCCTAATGGGCTCGGGGTTAGTGTGGGCTCTCGCAAGGAGCCCTCTCATGCCAAGATAAACATACACAAAATCTTCGCTAAACATTTTACCCTAGGAAAGTGTATGCCCACATTTTCCTCCGGGATACGGCTCTGCCTGCAAGGGCTACCTATGGCGTCGGGGATCCCAAGGATTTTGGATTGTACAATGCCGTTTTATTACCGACGGAAAGGCTATTTCTAGGAAAGTGTTAACAATGAACTTCTGGGGGAAAAAAAAAAAAAAGGGAAAAAAAAAAAGAAAAACAAATCACACACCAACAATCCAGCAGACAAAGTGCCAACAAATGCGTTCATAAGAGACTGGGCTTTAAAAAATGCGGAATATGTCTAAGCCAACATGAACCAAATTTCGATGAATTCTGCAAATAAGCAGAAAGCAGTGAAACCCTTTCTTTCCCCAGGTTCTGACCAGAAGTGCGCACTGGAAGGAAAAAAAGATAAAACAAAATTTTTAAAAATCCCAGAAAGACAGAACATGCTCGGTTGCTGGAGAACGTCCAAAAAATTTCGTAAGATTCACTTTAATTCTGTAAGCTCTACTTTCATTTTAATAGATCTCCGTAGCACTTTTAAAGAGAGGGACTTCATTCAGCAATTCCTTGGCAAGGTGATTTTAGGATATTAAAAATATCTCATTTTCTCTTTAATCTCTCTCTCTTTCTTTTTAAAGAATAACCATTCTCAGGAGCTAATGTTAATCTCGCCTTTAAATAAAATACGTTTTTAACATTATGGTTTCTGTACCTAGAGGTTTATTTAAGAAAATTCTCGAGTAGGAATCAAAGATAAATTGAGGAAATGCATGTTTTTAATATTACTTTTGTTCCACTCGCGTTAAGGCTGTCCTTAAAGAAGTAGATAGATTTTTGTTCTAGGGAACGAATTCTGAATATCTTTGGGGTTTGATTTTTTTTTCCCTTTCTTAAAATTATGGGATTTTTTTAAAAGCTCGGATGCATTATAAAAGATTACGACCAAAAAAAAAAATTCTTTTAAAGTGGCATATTTCTCCAGCACGTCACGGTTATGGGTTATTTGTTTAATAAATCTTTTTGATGCTTTATTTTCTCATTTGGAAGGCCCTGAAATCTTATCGTTACTTATATATTAGATATTTTATTAGCAGTGGAATTATTATTAGGGGGAAAGAGACTGAAGCACCAGAGGCTGCGGCATTGCAGCGCCTGGGCGCGCCCTCCTGTGGCCGCTGCCCGCCAGACACCGGCAATTTTCTCCTCTCCAGGTTCTTTCTCCTCAGCTCAATTTGCTCTCAGTCATGGGTTTCCTCCTTTCTTTTTAAATAGAAACTTAACACCGCTATCATTGAGCATTTATGCAAGATTAGTGCCGCGGTGTTTCGGTTTCCGCGGCCCGCTTTTGCGGTGTTTCGGCATTTTGAAGGCGTATTAATACGCTGAGCTAGATTGTTAAAGGACTGCAGGGAGCAGAAAACCTAACGAGTCGTTCTCGCCCTGTGGATTAAGGATCGGGAGACACGCGGGAATTTTGCTCTAAGGTCAGGCAAAATGCCGTGAGGAATTCCCCGAGAGTTCGCTCATTTCTAATTAATGGGTTTTGTGGGGAAACCGCTTAGAAACATCGTCTTTCTCCCTAAATTACGAGACATTTCCTACTTTGTTTTTAAATGTTTTTCTAAGCAAACCCCTCTTTTTCTTATGAACTAAAGGAAAAAAAAAAAATAAAGACAAAAAGGAAAAATATTTTCGGGTCGAATTCTCAGGGCGTGGAAGAGAAAGAGAGGGAAGTGAGGAGCCCCTTGTGCCCCAGCTGGCAGGGACTGGAGCAGGGCACGCTCACTGCACGACGGCGAGAGCTCACCTCGACCCAGCCGGGATTTTCTTTGCGTTATGATGCATTTGCTAATATGGCCAGCTATGCGGTAAAATGTGTGTGTGTGGCTGTGCGTGTGTGTGAGAGAGAGTGAGGGAGGGAGGGAGAGAGTGAGACAGAGAGAGAGTGGGTGGTGGTTGAAAATAACAGAGGAACCTTAAGGCGCCTAATTATTCAGAAAGGTTAAAGGTGATGACCTTGACATTTTGGAAGTTCAAAGGCATACACTTATGTTTTTCTTGCTAAAGTGTTTAAAAATTTTTTTTTTTAGTCATGCCTCCCTCCTCCTCTATTTCTCTATTTTTTGAAATCTCCGTCTTTTCCTGACTTAGTTGGCACTTTTGCCTTCGCTGCCTGCGAGCGTAGCGAGAGCCACCTCGTCCTATTCAAAAAAGGCAAATTCTTTTCTCACTCGTCGCCTTTATTGCACATTGCGGAAATCTCTTTTTCGCCCACCAGAAGGTGTATAATATAACCCAATTAAGCTGTTTAGAACCTCGGGTTTTATGGTGTTGTCTAGACAGTTCAAGGTTTTGTAAACAGCCCAGCCAGGTCACGCAAGATAAAGCGGCGAGGAGCGGAGCGGATCTCCTCCGGGTGCCGGCCCCCGGCGGGGCCCGCCGCGGCCGGCAGCGCGCTGAGCTCCGCTCCCGCCTGCGCCGCGCTCCGCTCGCCCTGCCCGGCAATCAGATTGCAGAGAACCACCCCTCTGCTCCCAAAAGTGTTGGGGGTGGTTTTGGTTTGGGGTGGGTTTTTCTTTTCTTTTTTTCTTTTCCTATTTTTTTTCCTTTTTTTATTTTTTTTTCCCAATTTTTTCCATTTTCTTTTTTTTTTTTCCTTTTTTCTTTTTTTTTTTTCTCCCCAACTAGTGCCAATTGTTTATAGCTCCCTCTTGTCTGACTCGCTCGGAGCCTTCGGTCTTTCTGCCTTGCTCTTCACTAACAAGTAAACAGTCACTGACGTTGGGGATTCTGGGCTTATTTGGAGCCCGAGCAGTTAAAGGAAAAGCCTTTTTCGTTGTTTATAGTAATGGTGCTACCCTCAGAAGTGATGGTCTGCAGACAGCCATGTTGTCTCTGTCTCAGCGAGCGGGGAAGGTACGCATACCTACAAAGGGAGCACTAGGCATCTGAACCATTACTTCATTAAAATGCTTTTAAAACAACCCGACTAGGCTTCCTCACGTTATTATTTAACTGAACTTGGCTCTAACCAGGAAAACGCTAGGATCCTTCGGAGATGGAAATCCATACAGTGCACGGAAGTTATAACCTTAACTTTACTAGAAACCATTTATTCACATGAAAAAGACAGTGGCCCATGCTTTTGGATGACAATAGAAACATATATATATATACTTTATATATAGCGAGCGTACATTTACCATCTCTTAAATAAACCGCATTCACTTAAAGGGAGGAAAGTGTTACCCTAGCTCAAAAGCAACGACAGAGCCCCCCCCGAACTCAATGAATTGTAAGCAACAACTACCAGACACACTGCAGGTCCATTGCTGGTACTGTGGTAGAGGAAAAAAAAAAGCACCTTTGGCGAAAAACACTCGAGAGTGGACAGTTGGATTTACCCTAGTTTCCCCTTATCAGGAATCTGCTCCGCCAAGCCCCGAAATCTCCAGTGGCCATTCAGTGTGGGGAGTTGCACATGAAAATGAAACTTTGAGTTCCGCAGGGTGGATGTGTCAAGTAAACAAATTAACTTTTGCATTCAGATGGTAGGTCAGAGAGACCGATATATTCTTTGTTTTTCTTCTTTCTTCCTGTTCTCTTGATTTCTTTTTCTTTTTTTATATTTTTTTCCTTTTTTTCTCTTTTTTTCCTTTTTTTTTTCTTTTTTTCCTTTTTTTCCTTTTTTTTTTTTTTTTTTTTTTCAAAACAAGGGATTCCCTGTGAAATATTGGAGTCGATCTCTGTTCAATTTCTTTTCTTTCATCCTTCGATTCTGGAACCAGATTTTAACTTGCCGGTCAGTGAGGTTGAGCATTCTGGACAGCTGCAGTCTCTTCTCTTTGTTTATGTACACGTTGAAGAAAAATTCCCGTTCCAGTTCTCTTATCTGATATTTGGTATAGGGGCACCTCTTTTTCCTTGATCGCTGGGGAATTGCTGAAATTCAAGAGAGAAAAAACTGGTTTACGCTGTTGCTACGAACATGCTCAGCTAGGATTTGATCAGAGACTTTGATAATATCCCATTGCCTGGAAAGCAGCCCTCTAGCACTTCAAAAAATATTCCTGACGCTTATAATCTCCGGGTGAGTTAGCAAAAAAAAGCTAATATTTCCCAACTTCTTAAAAGAGAGCTCTTCGAGCAATACAGAGAGATATTTAAATGGGCTGGAAAAATTCCAAGTTTCTCAAACTCCTCTCACACACACCCCCCGCCCCAAACAAACGAGGATCTTAAGCTCTAAACCGAAGGCTGCTCTGAGCACTACCTGTGAAATCTCTCCATCTCCCCCCGATGAATCAACAATTTAATAACAATTAATATCCTCTTCCAAGAATACCTTAAGCCCACCTAAATTGGTTTCCTATCGTAAACACGCTTTACAACGGTAAAGGAAATCTTATAGGATATATAAAATCCTTTGGATGCTTATAAAATTGCACATAAAATGCGGCTTGACAAAGTGTTGGCCTTGTACTCTTGCCCCCAATTTACTACTGATACCTACCTGAACTGTTGCTCTTCTCTGCAACAGCCTCACCAGAAGGGGAATCGGCGCTGTTTGCTGGTGTCACTTTCTTCTCCTGGCTGGAAGGTGTTTTACTACAAGTGCTGTTCTGGGCTTTCAAGTCGCCCTTCTCCGCGTCCCCCTCGCTCTCGGAGTGCTGCTGGTACGGGGGTCCGGGGGCTGTCTCGTAAAACTGGTCGAAGCCTTGCGGCAGGATGCCGTTCCTCCCCACCGAGCTGTAGAAGTTGGAGGCGGCGGGAGACGGTCCGTGGTGGCCGCAGACAGGGTCCGTTTTGAACAACATTTCCGTCCTCCTGTTCGCGGGCTGCAGAAAGTCTCTGTGCATCACCTCTTCAGCTGAGTAATAAGGAGCATAACTGCCCCTATACTGCCATTTGCTGCGCTCTAATCCGTATTCCCTGAATGCTACTTCGCGCACAGGTTGAACATGAGGTAAATTAGAAGAATAAGGAAAAGTCATTTGACAGGACGACGATTGAGACAAAAAAGAGGGTTTCGTCGAGAAATCTGAGGGTGAGACGTAATAGGCGCACCCTGGCAGATACATATTGGATGTGCCGTGACTGCAATCGTCAAACTCAGTCATGTCTTCCTTTTTGCGATTGCAAGCAACCAGGAGGCTTCAATGCATTGAACAAGATCCATCTATTGCACAAGAGGGTTTGGACAGGATCAACTAAGAAAAAATCCCCACCGTGTGCTGACGTGCAATTCATCTTGATTGATTCTAGTGGTAATTATGTCACGTGACGCGATGTAGAAATGTCCTTATATCTATATCAGCCCCTCGGAAAGGCTCCTAAGATCTCTCCAAAGAGCCCTCCCAGCACGGGGAGGCGAGCGCGCCGTTTGTACAAATATAGCCGGTTTTAAGTCTCATCCTTTGAGCAGGCGATGTGAGATGCACGTAGGTGGTGCGGATCACCTGGGGCCGCGCCGCCCGGGCAGGCGCCTGCCCACCGCCGGAGCCCGGCGCGGAGCCCCGCGGAGCGCAGCCCCCCGCCCGCATCTCTCCCCGGGCAGCGAGGGGGGAGCACTGCCACCGGCGGGGAAAGGCAGCCCCCGGAGCGAGGGTTGGGGGCTCACGGACGGGCACCCCCGGCTCGGAAACGTGATCGCTTCCTCCTTAGAGGGAGCGATACTCTCCGGCCGCCGCTCAAGCAGATGATGAGCGGGTGGGTGATGGTTCACTCAGGAAAGCCAAGTCCCATGCACACATTGGAGTGTACGACCGGATCTGCCCGCCCGGCTCCTGCAATCCACAGTTGGCATCAAAACCGGTCACGAAATTCAAAGCCTGAGTTTCGATCACCTCGTTTTCCCTCGCTTATAAGCCCCAACACTGCGCACTTGTGTCAGGGCGCCAAACTGAAATGAGAAATACGCAAACAGAACATCTCTCAGCAGCCGGATTTGCGAAAGGGAGATACTTTCGGGCTCTCTCTAAGGCAGAGGGCTATGGCAGGAAAATAAGTCCACCAAGCACGGTTTCCTTGGGAAGCAGAACAGCAGACAAAGTGACCTCTGTTCCCCTGCCTCCAACTCCCACCAAAATGTTCATTTTCATTGGAAGGGAAAAGCAAGACTCAGGAGCAGGCGACACGCACAGCAGCCGCCAGCCCCGCTCCCGCCCTGCCTTCGAGGGCTCATTTTTGCCAATTTTCCTTTTTTCCTTGAAATATGATTTTATACAGACAAGCACTAACAGGGCCGCAAAGGCTGAAAAGAAAGGAGAATAACGAATACACGCCAGCAATAGCCCTATCCTCGACCAATTCCTCATTCTAGAAACATTTGCCAGTTTTCTATGGGAATGGGTTTTTTTCCGCCACTGTACAGCATAGCCAGGTTAGCTCCACCACATGTCGCTCTCCAAATAAACCCGGTATCTGGGCGAGCTCCCCAGGCCGAGCACTGCCGCCTCCGGACACCCCAGCACTTCCCGGGCGGAGGCTCCGGCAAGGCTCCATATCACCTCCACAAAGGCAGTCTCCAGGTCCCACAGCAAGCGGAGAGCCCGGCAGGTGGGGAACCGGCCCCACAGAGCTCCGGGCAAGCGGGCAGAAGGCCCGTGGGCTCCCCGGCTCCTCTAGGCGGCCGCGCCCGCTGAGGACTCGACTCCGCTGCTACAGGAGTCTCCTGCTCGCCCCCGGCTACGCGATGCGGAGAGGCTCCGGGGGCGGGAGCCCCGCAGCCCGGGGTGCGCCCCGCACCCTGCCCCCCGCCCCGCCGCCACCTTCACCGGCACGGCCCCTCCTGCATCCCCTGGCTCCCCAGAGCAGTCGAGGGCTACCCAACGGGCTTCCATGCCGCAGCCCAGCTAGCCCTTTCTAAAAAGAAAAAAGACCAAAGCCAAGCAGATATTATGGAGCTCATTCTTAACACCCTCCCACCGCCGCCTCTTTCTCTCCTTTTCTCTTTTCTTTGTACAGTTGGGGTCTTTTTTTGCTTTGGTGCCTCACTCGCAAAACACCTCAAACGCCGCACATTGCTCCCAGCAGATAGACTCTTGCAAGTTGCAAGTTATCACTAGAAATCAAAGCACAAACCAGCATTCCCTCCCTTCATCGGCTTTCGAGCCCTCTCGGTTCTGCTGCAACAGAAAAAACAACCTCCCAAAAATGATGTCTGCGCAGTTAAAATGGCTCCTGTGTCACTAATTACCCTGGACCTTGCAGCAAAGCAGGGCTGGGCTCCGTTTGGATTTTGCTCCCCCCAAGGTTTCTGATCGCCTATCTCGTCAAGAGAGATGGTTCTGGAAACCCATGGAGCTTCATTTTCTTTACCGTTTGAACAACTAATTGTCCCTTAGCCAGAATCTTTCGCCTTCTTTTCGATGCAACAAGCCTAGCATCGATTAAATTTTGGCGCAGGAGCCAACCGGTTTCAACTAATTCAAGTTCAAAGACATGGCGACGATTTGTTAGTACGAAAGCCCTCTTAGTCCTTTAAGAAACCATCTAAATTGGGAAATGTGAGACCCATATCACAGCAGAGACCCCGCTGGAATAAGGCAGATCTGGGGGTCCCCGCCTGCCAGAGCGTTTTCACCCTGGGGTCGGTACCAGCCCAGCTCTGAACATTACGATAACACCCCCCCACACACTCCCCCCTTTCTTTCCTTTTTCCCTTACGCAGATTAAATAGCATCGAAACATAAATGCACATCATGTACACAGTCAGGCGAATACTTTACCGTTAGGCGTCTTGAAACATCTGCAATCGTTGCCTGGAATCACCAAGTATTCAGGTCCAAGAGACATTTCCAAATGCTCTCCGTGAAAATTAAAGCGACTTGCGTAACGTTTGGGCTTAAAAATATACCCGGTCCGGCTGGAGAAGATGCGGTATTTTTGTGCCACCCAAGATAAGACACTAACTTGACCTTAACTTTGTTATGGCGCCCCTAGTATCTGGAGAACGTGAACAGACACTGTCTGGCAGCTCTCGTAAAAACCGACTGGAGAAGAGATTCTGAGTCATTTCATTTATTGCCACTACAGTTCTGCAAGAAAGCTTTTCCTCTCTGCCAAACTTTAATTATTTATGCTCTTTTAGGAAGCACAAAGGCATCCAGAGCCGTTCCCAACAAACCAAGTTGCGTTTGCAGCCTTATCAAAAGAGGAGGAACGGAGAGCCTCCTCGAAGGGCTTTATCAAGTTTAGGCTGCGGTGGAAATGCAAAGATGTTTATGTTTGAGTAAATAAAGGGATGAACCGTCGCCTGCATGCTGCGGAGAGACCCGGGCGTGGGCGCAGCAAGCGTGTGCCCGCTGCTCCATCCTGCCCCGCATGCACCCGCAAGCTGGTACAGGGGGCACCTGATAAAACACCCGAAATAATCCAGTCCAAGGGCGTGGAGCACATCCACCTCGCTCGGGCGCATCTCCTGCGCACCCAGCCGGCGTGTGGCACACGCTCGTGCACACATGTGCCCAGGGGACAGCTCGGGTGGGTGTGCACAGGCAGAGCTGCACAGGCAGGGCGCGCCCCGTGCCTGCAGCTCTGCCACGCGTGTGTGACCCCCCCACGCCCGAACCACTGTCCTCGCCCACTGCTTCAGAGGAAGGGATGAAACCTGGGCTATGGCCACGCGTGAAATCATGCACCATTTTCTACCGCCGATGTGTCTGTGCGTGGCATGAGCCCGCAAACACCTATGTCCCAGTGTGCACACGCGGTTAGACACAACGGGCACCGCTGACATGATACACGGGCACATACAGAGATACATAAAGATGCATAATACACAGACTTCCTCAACAAACAGCAATTTAGATCCTACCTCCTCTGTCTTTTCTCTTTCCGTAGGCGATTTAGACTAGGAGCTTCACAATAAGCCATCATCGTGGATCAGATGCATTTAATAAATAATATATTGCCTTTCACATATTTTCACCCGAGGTTCCTCTTCGAATTTCACATTACCCATGTAATAAAGGGACGGGTTGCACTGGGGAGGACTAGGATGGGGAAGAACAGAGCAATGGGTCAATTTCTCATGGGCTGTAGCCGTCTGAGCAGTATTCGAGGAGAGGGTAAGAAAAGGGACTTTATCTGGTTTTTGCTTTTCTCCTGGCTTGCATCATTGAGGTTGCTCCTAGTTTTTTTAATTAGGGAATGCCACTGGATGAAGAAACCCCCATTGTCCGCAATGCGTCAACTCCCAGCACAGAGGCTGAACGTCTCGAAGATTTGGAGGGACCCAGGAGTGGTTCCTGTAGCTGTGGATGGCTGGGTGTGCATCCCTTGGCCCCGGGGAGCTGTCACCCGGCGAGGCTTCGTCCCCGCTTTCCTACTGGCAGCCACCCCGCCATGAACGAGGTAGGGTTTTGTCTGCGTTGGGCAATGCGGGAGGTGAGAGTGGTGACAAATGCTTTGGGCTGGTTTTCCTTCTCCCCCCGAAACACCACCCAAGCGTTACCTTTGGGGCTCTCTGGAAAGCTTTCGGGAAAATGGCTACATCTCTGCCCGCCTAAGAATCCGGCAATTATCTCCAAATTCGTCTGGACTACCGTGCCAGCTCGAGCAGTACTTGCAAGCAGGGGAGTGGGTAGGAGCGAAGTTCAAATATGATTCTTTATGAAATAATGAGTTTATTGCCTTCGGGAAGGCTGTGGTCCCTTGTAAGTAGGTATCAGCTTTGTGCCTTTCCTTGCGGCTGTTTAGACTTTGTGTATTCGCCACGAGCAACCATATCTGAGCCTATTTTACATGCCAGAAAAGAAGGCAGCCTCTGCCAGCCTAGTTATTATTGCTGTTGGGAGGCGTGGAAACGCGCTTCGTTGAGAAACGAAGACTTAGGTGGAAATTGCAGCCAAAAGGCATTTTAATACGGACCTAAACATCCGTGAGATTATTCTTTTAGAATTCATGTTCTGAGGTATCAGACTAAGGGCAATGCTTAGTTTCCTCAGGCCGGTCTGACTACTCTAGTGTTGCAGAGGCCAGCAGCTCTCGGCAGAGAAAGCCTCTCATCAAAATGCGGGAAAAATCGATCTGATTCTCGTCCCAAAACAGTGATCAAACGGCTGAGACACCGCTACCAGCCCCTCTGGTTGGGTTATCCTCTGAGGTTCATATCTGTGCAAAACCCCGAACCGGTTCCCACTTTCCCCTCGTAACAATGTATGCAGAAACGGCCATGGAGTGACTGGTGAATTAAGCAGTCCCACCAAAACCTCCATGTTGTTCCGACTCCTGTGCCTGCAGCACCTCGGGGTGAGCCGTGGGGCCCAGCCTCCCCCCAGCCGCTCCCAGCCTGGGCCTCCGTCCCGGCACCGCCCGCTGCCTTTCGCCTGCTGGGGCAGCGCTTGGACAAGGCCAAAGTCAGCAGCGCAGGGAGGGCAGGGCCCGGCCCGGCCACCTGGGGAGGCACCGGCGCCCGGCTCCGCGGCCCTTGCGCCGCCGCGGTGCGCCCCGGGGACGGCTGGCGCACGGCGAGGGGCACAGGGCAGCATTTCCCGGGAGAGGAACCTCTCCGCCGCGCCCGCGGCCCGGGCACTCAGGGGCCTCCCGGCCGCGCTGTGCCGTCGGGGCGGGCGGCGGAGCGGGGCCGGCGGAGCCGCGCTCAGGTTACGCGCGGGCCTTGCGCCGGTGTCACGTGCGCTCTCCGCCGGGCTGCGGTCGGGTCTGCGGCTCCGGGGGCTGGCGGGGGGAGGGTGGAAAAGAAAAAAAAAAAAGACTAAAGAAAAAGGTTTATTTGCTAACCACTTTCCCCATCGCTGCTCGAGCAGGTTACTCCAAACCACAAAACAAGCCGGCGCCGCAGGCTCGCCCTGGCGTGCAGGGCAGCAGATGAAGGGAGCGGCCGGGACTCACAGAGCTGACGTCTTTACTAGGAGTTATTCCTTTATTTTGCTGCAAAATGGTGTTTACATACAGATAAAAGAAATCGATCTTAGTTTAGCACCGCTTGTTCTCCGGGGAAAGAGAGGGTAGGATGCAGGAGAAAATCTATATAAATGGACAAAGAAAGGTAAAAAGCTGATAATACATGTTTCCATGCTGGTCTGGCTCGTCTTCTTTATCTTGGCTAAGAACTCAGCGTTGCCTATTTACGCAGGGATCCTACGCGTTTCGAGAACTTGGTTTAAATGGCAAAAAGACACACTCCCCGCGTTTCCCTGGCGCGTACGCTCTACTCTAGGGGTGAACACTCCGGGCACAAGTTCATGCAGGAACGGGCTGACTCTGCTCTAGTACATAGAAAGAGCCTGCTCTCGCATTACTACTCTTTTCTTTTTCATCCTCCGGTTCTGAAACCAAATTTTAACTTGCTGGTCGCTTAAATTCAGTCTGTTCGATAGTTCTTTCCTCTTCTGTCGGTTAATAAACTCATTGAGGAGAAACTCGTTTTCCAATTCAGCAATTTGTTGTTTTGTGTATGGTTTCCGTTTCTTTCTTGATCTCCCCTGGGTGGGACACCAAGGCAAACCTACAACAAATACGTCGATAATTTAGTGGATCATGTCTGGGTGTGCAAATATATAAATATGCAAAAAAGAAAATAAAAAAACCCCAAAACCCAAACCAACCAAAAAATTCCCGCAAGCTAACAGAGCGAAACTAGGTCAGAAAATTGGGCAAAGCACATCTGACAGCACAATTTCTATCTAACCTCGGAGTCAGATTAAGAGGTTTTTGCTCCGAAAGAGTTACGGGGAGGGTTCAAAGTAATTACAGACATCTCTTAAAAAGAGCATATAGCTGGGTCGCTTCTAACTAAAGCGAGATATTTAAGGCATACCATCCTGCACTGAAGGTCTGAGGCATGACTGGACTGCTGCGGGCTGAACTGTCAGGTTCAAGTTGACGGGATTCTTGATGTCCTCCTTTAAGCTTGAATTGCAGGAATTCACTTCAAAAAGAGTAGCCGAGCCATGCAAACTTCTCTGCAGGCTCGAGTGGTCATACTTTACGGGCTTTAAGTTGGCTGTGTGAGTAACAGTTGGGTCATTTGCAAAAGATTGCCTCTGCCTGCATCTCTCCTCTTGTTTGGAGCTCGTATCGTGGGCGTAATATTTATTGTTGTCTTCCAGGCATTCCTTGTTGCCGTTGGAGCTGATGTTGATTGGAACGGAGCCGGGGAGGTAAGGCTGCGCCGCGCCGCCGAACGCGTGGCTCTGCGGCTGGGCTGCGCACGAACTTGAGCAAGTCCAGGGGATCGAGCTCCGGGGGTAGGAAATGGTGGGCAGAGCCGCCAATTGACTGCCATTAGCCCGCAAATTAGGAAAATAAAAGGAATCTGGAGATTGCAAATTCAAGAGAGAACCAACGTAGCCAGATCTGTAGAGACTGCGATCACACATTTCCAACAAAGGACTTCAGCTGTTCTTACAGCGGTATTTAGTTACAACAGGGAATAAGCGGAAAGCCTGAAACGATTGGACGAAACTTTGCAGACAGGTTCTTCAAAGCCGGTAATTTCAGCACCGCCTCCAGCGACCGAGCCGCAGAGTCCCCCCCTCTCCCCCCCTCTTTTTTTTTTTTTCCTTTCTCTTCACCCCCACTTTTAAAAAGTCTTATGATAACACTCGAAATATGAAAATATCGAGCTCGCAAGGGGGAGGGGAAACCATGGTCTCCATTTCTATAAAAGTGGCCGGGGCGGGTTGGCAGAGCTGCGGCGCCGGCGGAGAGATGAGAGGAAAACAAACATTTGCCGAGAGGACAGGGCAGCCCCGGCTGCAGCTCCCGTGCCGGCGGGGTCCCCCGGCTGGCAGTGCCCGCCGGCTGGCAGCACCCTCCGGGCCAGAACGATACCCACGGTAAGAGTGAGCACCGAGGGCTGGAAATGACTTGTGATGTCTCCGAGATGTGGGTGTTTAGGGCTCACTTATGTACTTCAGCCCCTGACTGCATCATATGCATCCGCATATGCAGGCAAATAAAGACCTAATCGATCGGATATTACCGGGATCGTCGTTCTGGCACACTAATGACCAGTACTGTCTCAGGTCCGCACTGGCTGCCCCTTTTTACCCCTTTTGCCTTTCATCGTCAATTGAAAGCGCTTTTAGACGAGCAACGCTTCTAAAACTCGGAGTCTGTTTTGTCTTTGACGTACAATCAAACAAACATCAACAAACAGAGAATAACAACAGCAACAACACGGAATTACTTGGGCCACCCTCTGAGATTAAGTAAATAAAAATATAAATAAAATCGAAAGACTTCAAGAAAGAAAATGCCAGGGTCTGCTCTTCAGCAGAGAGGGTGTGAATGCAGCAGCGGGCAGAGGGGAAGAGTCAGCCTCATCTCCCAGGTTGTGTGTGAGGAATTTTTCTCTTCTGAAAAGAAAATTATCCCTTAGTGTTTTATTACTGTGTTATTTTGGGGAGTTGCACATATTTTCACATTTTTGATCAAACAAGAGACCATTGATTCCATTATCTCTCTCGCTTCCCCACAGCCCCCGAGATATTAAAATCATATCTGAGAGCATCCTCGCAGGAGATAGCGAACGTGCGGTTCGCGTGGCAGTGTTCTTCCCCCCGAGAAGAGGCAGGGCCCCGTGGGCTGCACCCACAGACACTGGTAGGGAGCTGGAAGGCTCGGGAAGGAGCGGAGCACCCATGGGCTCTGCGCTCCCGGCCGCTCCCTGCCCCGCCGCCCCACAAATCCGAGGGACGCTCCGGGGGCCGATCAGCCTCCCAGAACGGGCTTTTCTGTCCTCGGCCTCTTTCCCGGGAATATCTCCCCTGGCGTGCGCGAGTCCGGCGTCAAGCGAAGCCTTAATGCCCGGAGTTTCCCACTTTCATTACCTCCGTTAAAAACTTGAACCTAGTTAGCAGGTAGGGTTAATTTTCCCTGTTATTATCCTCTTAATCACAGTTTTAATCTTGGTCTTATTTCTAAGCCGAGATCAGAGACGCTGCCCTTCTTGACATTCTCCTAATCAAATTCATCTTTCTGTTTAATGGGAAATTGAGAGAAATTCTGCAGTAATTTCATTGCCCTGGAAAAAAATCTTTAAATGATTGCTCTCTCCTAGACCACACAGGACCACACAAGCACCGCTGGAGGATATTGCTGACCACTGCCTTTAATTTTTATTGTTTGAATTATGTCTGCCAATTGAATCTCCCTCTTATTAGCTGACTTGTATTCCAAATTTGTGTTCCCTAAGAAGATGGGCGATATTTTTTTTCATAATCGCCTTTTACAAAAGAGCTGATTTTCGTTTCTTGGAAGAGAAAAGGCACATTCGGTTCAAAGGCTATATTTTTGTCTGCAATAAACACAAGGAATGGATGTGAGTTCCCAGTTACCGGAAAGAAAGGTGACACTTCAAACTAACTTTTATGGGGTTAGAGAAAACAGAGCTTTCAATTAATATTCAGCTCATTTGTAATTGCTAATTAATTAAAAAAATATATATTTTAAAAAGAAGAGAAAATAATAAAAGCCTGAAATAACTGGAGACACAGTTACGGAAAATGTTTAAATCTACTTGGAAAAACATTTACAGAAACATCTTGTTCCAGAGGCGGCTGGCCTGGGAGCCGAGGGGAGCTGGGTGGAGTGGAAGGAGAGCTCGTACGGGCTTCTGCTGCTTTTTCCAGCCACAGCCGGCTGCTGGTTTGGGGGCGGCGTGTTAATGCCGCGGGTGTCCCCCCGCCTGTGTCTGTACAGGAAATATCACCACTGAGGAACAGGGCAACCCGGAGGCCTGCTTTCACACGCTCCTTTCCTCTTTTCCGCTCTTTTTTTTTCTTTTTTAATTTTTTTTTTATTTATTTTTTTTAATAGGCTTCCAGATAGGTCTGGACATCAGAGCTGACCACACGCTATAATTTCACTGGCACAGTCTTCCAGTTTACAGACGAAGGGTGCTCTGCGTGTGACCGAGCAGCCTCCCTCGCTCATTTATCACTCGGAAACGCGGCTCCCGAGGCGAGAAGGCTTCCCTTGCCTATGCCAGGGGTTGTCCAGGAGATGGCAGGATTGCCTCAGACATGGCTGGGAAATAGCGCTGCCTGACAGCCGCCAAGCAATGCATCACTGCGCCACTGTGCATTTGCAATTCGGCTTGCCGAGGTACATGTTAATTATCTGCAATAACGTGAGCTACATTTCAGGCCAACCATCATATCCTTTTCTCCAAACACGGGCGGCTGTGGCCGGCTACCGCTGGGGCTGCGCGGCTGCATCCCGGCCCCGGGGCCACGTGAAATGATGTCCTGAAGAGCTCAAGCTGTGGCCAAGGAGGCTTTGAACAAGGCTCACCAATGACCCAGCTCCAGGCTTAGAAAACCCTTTACTCTCAGCCTGTAGGTAGAGGGGCAGATGTGCGCCTCACCTTCCTCCTGCCTGTAACTGCTGGCTTCTTAATGATTCTGCACGTTCTTAGGAAGCTAAAAGGCGACTCCTCTCCATCTGGTACCGATTTGCCAGACAGTTCGGGTTTCCTTCTGCCCGGGGAAGGAGCAGAAGGCTCGGTAAACTGCACCTTCTGAAAGCACGGAGCCCGGCAAAGCCAAAGGTTAAGCCTGGAAGGAGGAAGAGAACAGCCCGCGATGGCTCCGCGGCCGGGAAACAAAACAGCTCTGGCAGTGCCCGGCCAGGGAGAGTCGGTGGGAGGAAAACTCTGTAGAATTAATGGCAGTATGTGTGGGTGAGTGCCGGTGCCAAGGGGGAGAAGACAAGAATTTAAAACATTCGGAGAAAACAAGGTTGCATCAGCAGAGAGGGCCGTTCCAGGCACGTAAATGATGGGCACCACAAGTGTCCTTTTTGTATTAAACAAAAATGCGTTTTGCCATAAAATCTGAACTGCTCAGAAATTGACTTTTTTCCTCCGTGCAGGGAAAACAAACGCCATGAACGGGCAAGAGGAGTAGAAAGGAAGGGGAAGGAGGAGGGGGAAGATAATCTCCCGATGGAGCCAGCCGGTTGTGGAGAAAACGGAGGGACATCGCTCCGGGCCGGCCCCGGGGAAGCGGCAAGTGCCGGGACATTTTGGGAATGGAGAACAAAGGGGCTGCGGGCAGGCAGAGCAGGGCTCGGAGGAAAAAGAGAGACACAGCCTTTCGCCTGCTTCCCACGCCCTGTATTTCTGGCCGGCAACATTTCTTTCTCGTTAAAACCCTTTCTTATCGACAAGGCTCTCTCGAATACTCTTCCTCATTCTTAATGTGCATCTCATTGTATCTACCTCTCATTTCCCAGGAACGGCGTTCTGTAAATGTCCCTGAGAGGATCTCAGGCAAACCTGGAGCCCGTGAAACCCCCTGTGGCAAAAGAAGGCGAATTTCTTTCTCTGTTTTTATATACAGCGAAAAGAATTAATTTTATTAAAGATGGTTCAGGAAAAGATTTGCAACATCGTTAACAGTTTGGAAGTTCAGATTTTGTATGTCCAACACAAAGTAAAAGCAGACTTTAAGACAAATTTTTCAAAAATGGTTTATGGAGAAGTAGGCTTATCGTATGTCTTACCACATACAAAGGTAATCAACATGTTTAGAGCAATAGTATATTATAATAAATAATACTAGTTTGGAACACATTTTAATAATTAGACGAGGCACATTAACAGAGAGGATATCGCTTCTCTCTCCCAGTTTTTGATTAACGGGTCTGATTACCCTGTGTATATCATAACATGCACACTAGGTTTAAAAGAAAAAAAAATCGACAAAATTTTAGCCTTTCGGCCCATATAAATTATGGCATCTTTTGAATTTCCCTATTTATTGCTTCTGTCATTAACACCCGTTTAGTTTTGTGAATTAAAAGCTAGCAGTGACCTTCGCTTGTCCGACCAGGAGTTTTTGGGCGGGAGGAAGGAGAAGAGTCTCTTGGGCTGGTCCAGGCAAACAGGGCAGAGCGGACATTTCCAGCCAGGTCTGTGCAGTCCATAGACACCTCTGTAGGGGCAGCCTCTCCTCTGGCCGCAGGGCGAGCTGGCCAATCGATCACGCCGAGAGCGCTCCCCAAGGCGCCGCTATCCGCGCCCCCGCGGAGCGCTCAGCTCGCACCCCGTCCGGCAGCGCCCGCCGGGACACAAATCTTCCCTTTTCCAGCCGGGCAGTGTAGACTCCTTCACTGAAAACGAAACTGCGGCGGAAAGAACCCACAAACCCGACCTCGACCCCAAACCTGCAGAAGCAGGGAGAGCGGTGGGACATGCCTGCGATTCTGAGCCTCGCAACAGCTCGGAGAGGTTCTCCCTTCCTCGAAAAAGTAATTAAAAATTCTGCTGCAGCCAGTAAACCTCCACGCAATTCTCTCCGAGTCCCAGTGGACCGGGCAGGTTTGGCCGGAGCCGGGTGCTGCGACGGCTTCGTGTTCCGGCTTTCTTGTATTTCCGATTGATTTTTTTTTTTTTCACTCGGCGTGTTTTGAAGTTTACGATACCAAATCAAAACTGACACTTTTTGGCACTGGCTGTTGCTCAGAGAGAAAAAAACAAAACAAAACAAAAAAAACCCAAACCCAAAACCAGAATACTCCCCAAAGATTTAAGCATTAAAGAAAATTATAGCTGTTACCGTTCAGCATATTTAAATTCGTTTATACTGGCCTAGAGGGAAGAACAGAAAATATAATTAATATTAATATTATTATTATTTTTAAAAAAAGAAACTATAATTCAATTAAAGGCTTGTCAACACTCCCTTACACTGAGAGAAAAACGCTGACTTTCACGGAAAACAATTCCCGAAATATCGCCACTGCTGGAAGGACAAAAACATTTAAATATATTTTCAAGTCTTTCCAAAAGTCTTTAGCTGGTTGTAAATTGAGTTTATATTTTCATCACTGTCCGCAACTAATGTATCAGGATACGTTGTCTTTCAGTTTGGAGACTATTTTCTTATCCTTCACCCTCCTGTTCTGAAACCAAATGGTAACTTGTCTCTCAGACAGGTTTGTGGCTGCGGATATCCTTCGCCTCTTGTCCTTGTTAATGAACTTGTTAATGGCATATTCATTCTCGAGTTCTTTAAGCTGCAGTTTTGTATACGGCACTCTCTTCTTTCTCCCACGCCGGTAGACACACATATCGGGCTGGTTTAGTGCAACGTCCCCTATTGTAAAAGACATTATGTGAAAAATCAGAACTTTATTACAGGCGTTTAAAGCTTAACCGATACTTGTTGGGCACTGGTTTTCATGGGCAAATAAATAATGCCGGGTTGTTTACAGTTTATTATTATTTACACTGCCACATTATTTGCACTCTAGTAAAGCACCACCAAAACTTTGATGGACTGTCATCACTTTTCAGGCATGCATCGCTAACCGAGCATGCAGGGCGGCGGGGGCATTGGCTGGGTGGCTGAGAGTGGGTCGGTGCTGGCAGCGCACACACAGAAATCCCTTTGGTGAGAGTTTCCCGGGTTTGTTTTCATGTGGTTTGTGCCTCTGTGCCCTCACTACTCGCAGTGTCTTAAGTGCTCTGGGCCCGCCGGATTAGCCGCCAGCCGGAGAGGCGGAGGAGAGCAAGCCTTCGAGTCCTGAAAACTTCGAACGCGACTACAAACCCGGGCACCGAGGGAAGCAGCGGGACAAGGGGCCCGAGGCCGCCCCGGAGCTGGCGGGCCAGGGGTCCGGTGCCCTGGCGCTGGTGGCGGGGAAGTTCTGGGGTCTGTCCCGCGCGTACGGAAAGCAGGGGGTGAGGATTTTCTCGGGGGTAGACGGCCGAGGGGAGAGTGAGAAAAAGAGAATATCCACCGCCCCCACCCTGCTCTATGCGTGTCTGTGCAGCGTGTCCAGCTCGACAGGCCGCCCCTGCAGCCCGGGGGGCGGGGGAGGGGACGGAAAGGCGGAGGAGGCGCGGGGGAGTTCTGCTCAGACCATTTCTCCCCCTCTCGTACCTGGAAAGGACGATTTCCAGAAGTGTGAGCTCTGTGTCTGATCTTTGGCACAGTAAACCTGACTATTCCAGCCATTAGCCAGAGTCCAAGACTGATAGCCCTCCATTGATATGTATGTTTCGTGTCTCGGTTCCCCAGAGCCAAACGTTGAGACCATGTCAATGTACCCAGGAACGTGCTGGTAGGGGGTTGTATAGCCCTGGTAGAAGGACACTTCCTTTGCCCTGGAGGAGACTTCATTGGCGGGGACACTCGTGCTGGTCAAGCTGGAGACGTCCATGTACTTTTCCACAGGAAAGCCGCCAATGGAGGCATGGGGGGGAGACTTCAGGGCGTTTTGCTGTATCCCAACCCCGTGGGACATCCTGCAGCTATAGTATCCATTGCCAAAGTGATACCCATAGCCCAGCGCGGGGGCGGCGGCCGCCGTGGTGGAGCCCGGGCAGTCCTTGGTCGGGGGGTCGGGCCTCGCCGCCGCCCCCGAGCGCTCCCCTCCGCCGGCGTAGGCAAAACCCGAGGCGGCGGCGGCGGCAGCGGCGGCGGCGGCCGCTCGGCCCGTGTGCGCCGCCCCGAAAACGGGCGAGGAGAGAAAATTACGGCACTGCCCGGAGGCTCCGCCGCCGCCGCCGCCGCTGCCGCCGCCGCTGCTGTCGCCGCGCAGTCCGTCCATCTCCCAGCTCGCTGCTTTGCTCATGGCCTTGCACATCGCGGGCGGCGGCGGCGGCGGCTCGGTCCCCGGCCGGGCATGATGCGGATGGTTATTTGCCTCCAACAGGTTGGATCCTGGCGGTACGTTTATAAAAACGAAGTCCAGGTTGGGAGGGGGGACCGGGGTGGGGGCGGCCGGCCCCAGATTAGTTTGCCTCAGCCCGGGGGGCTGCTCATAGGCTGCCGTCGGAACATGTGACCCTCCCGCTGCCCGCACTGCCCCTTTCGCCTCGCAGCCCCCCGGTCCGCACCGACGGCGCCCCCACCCTCTACTCCCACCCCCGCCCCGCCGCCGCGCTCCCGCCCCGCCACGGCCCCGGCGCTGCAGAGGGGGGAGACTGGGCGGGCGAGCGGCGGTGATGCCCCTCCAGACCAACCTAGGCCCCCGTTGCCTTCATCTCCCCCTTCCTCCTGCCCGCGGCTTCAAAAAGGCCAGCCGAGTACCGCTGGACCTTTTGAGGCCGCAGGAAGGGGCCCTTTTCACAGCCACGGGCAGGGGTCTCACCGGATCCACAGCGAGACCTTCTCCAGCTCATTGCTGCGTCTGCAAGAGGGGGGAAAACCCCAACACAGTCTTTGTATTCCATCCTCTCCACCTCCCTTCTTCCCGGCGATATATGGAGTAGAAGGGCTTTGTTCAATGCGAAAAGGGGTCCCCTGGCTTCACTGAACTGTCGGTCCCTGGGAAAACACTCCTTTACC
Organism: Sialia sialis; assembly: GCA_009812075.1. NCBI lineage: Eukaryota > Metazoa > Chordata > Aves > Passeriformes > Turdidae > Sialia > Sialia sialis. The sequence goes on from VRYO01002782.1 coordinate 11,163,260, forward strand.
CTTCCCCCCCGACCCTCCCCCCGATATTGCTACCGGCCAGGAAAATGCACGGGGTCTGTGCGCAGGGCAGGATGGTAAACCTGGCACTCATTAGATGTGGCTTTTTTCCCCGTGCAGTGTCAGTTCATGTCGTGGTAAGGCAGCCCAGTTAAAACGCAGGGTTTGCTTACGCTGACCGCTCTTCTTGTGGAGACTTCTCAAGACGGTGGCAAATCCTTCGGTCTCCTCTCTCAACTCTCACACTGAGTCGGGATGGAAATGCAGGAGCGCGAAGAAAGCTCCGAAGACGACTCCCAACTCCAGTCCCAACCGCAACCTCAACCACAACCCCAGTCCCTACCCCTCTGGACCGAGTCCAGTCGTTCCGCAGTTATGTATTGCACACTTGGCTCTCTCTTGGGCGCGGAGGGCAAAAAGTTGCTGGGAAAAGTGTCAGCTTCGCGGGGAAGGGCAGGGAAACTCCGCGCCGCTGAAAATCATGTATCTGAGGCTGTGTTTACTGTCCCTACGGAGGCTCAGGCGTATGAGAGAAGAGAGGCAGACGCCGTGGAGGTGAAACTCTGTGCCGACACCATTTTGGGGCTCTGGGGGTGTCCTTGCTGAGCAGCCCGGGCAGGTGGTGGCGGGGCTCCCGGGCTGTCGCGGAATACCTGCAGGTCCCGCAGCCCCACTCTGTAGCCGGTCTAACAATCGTCGGTATCTGGAAGCGGGGTTTGGAATTACAAACGGGTGCCCGTAATTACGGGAACAACTGGATGGTATAGACGAGTTCATGTTCATTACCTCTGACCGCATAATTGCTGCTAAGTTTTCATAATCAGCTACGAAGGGAGCCAGGCGTGATTACACGTTTCTCTCGGTTATAAGCCGAGTCAGTATTTACACTCAACACATTCAACCCTCCGTAGTCAGAAGGAAGTTTTGTCGAAGAACAATTTTCTCACCTTTTTATGTCCCTGCAAGCAACTTTCTAGCGAAAACCTTGCTATAAAAAGAAGTCCAGAGAAACGAAGGATTTTATTTCTCCGGATATCTTTCTATGTGTATTCCCACGTCCTGTTACGTTTCCTCTTTCAATAAATGATGCAGTGAAAATTTCTCTCATGTCAGGACCTTTAAATAAGGCCGTGAAAGAAAGGAACATCTAAAGAGCACGGTTTCGGAGTTTTTTGAGGTCGATTGCATGAAAGGAAACTACAGTTCAGTCCTTAGAGGTCTTCAACCCTGCCGAGACCTCTGCTCCAGCCAGAGACCCCCGGTGCACCAAAAAACTCTTTGGGCGGGTTCATGACCAACAACTTCAATTCTATAATGAGCTGCTTTGTGAAGGGTGTAGAAAACAGCTTTGCCTTGCATGGCAGGATATTATGCACAGGAATAAATGATCTCATGAGCAAAGGTCGGTTCTCTGAGAGCACCCACCCAGTTTACAAGTAGCAGGATGCGTTCCACATCCCGGTCCAGGGGGCCGCGCCTTGTGGAGGCCCCGAGCAGCCCTGCGCTTCCTTTGCCCAGGGAGAACAGGTCCTTTCGAGGCTCAGCTCCATGTCGGGCAGGGCAGCAGGAGCTGCCGTGCTGGCCGGGCCTCTCTCCCTGAGAGGCTGTCCTTGTCTTCTCCGAGCAGCGCTTCTGCGGTGGCCAGTGGCCCGAGTAGTCGCGTCGCATTTTCCATTGACACATTGCACGGGAATCTGCAGAATACACGAGCTGGAAAGCAACGCTGCAGGCGTGCTCGTATCTCCCCAGAAGAAAAGTTTGGGGAGTTTATTTATTTACTTTTAAACATATTTACAATCCTGAAATTATCTCATTTAGCCAAGTGTATTTATCCTGGTTTAATACAGTTAAGATTCCACTCAAACTTTTAGCACAGGCTTTTAGCCTTGCCTAGTATCCACCTCTTACAGGAAACCCCCACGATTTTTTATCTCCTCCCTCACCAAAATTAGACGACGGTAATTGTGTCGATAGCAAGTTGCTTCTCATATTAGTGTTTGCTGTAGGAAAAAAACCCTCTCGTCCAGGACAAACAGAGAACGCAAACAAAACCACTCGATTTATATGTCTCCCAAACCTTATCCCGTGTCCACTCTGTTCCGTTGTTACCTTTTAACTTGTACGAATTTTTAATAGCTAAACCGAGCAGATGAACTTTCATTTCCCCCCATGTCTTAAAAAAACCAGCCATTTATAATAACGAATAGATTGAACAGCAACACGTGGAGAATTGTTAAATTATTTTCCCCTCCAGCTCTATGCCACAGCTTCTCACTTCTTTAGTTACTTCAACCTCAAATAATCCGTTTCGAGACGGAGAAAGTTTTCCCGGGGCTCCCCGCGCGGCCTCGGTGCAGCGGCCACGGGCGGCTGAGCACTGCGGGCGTTGAACTTGAGCTCTCGGGTCACGGGCTGGTGCTGGCCGCTCTCTGGCTGCCATCGCCGCTCTGAAACAGCGCGGGGACCTCGGGACCCTGACCTTGGACCAGCTGGGCAGCCTGATGCAGTTGCAAACCTAAACGGAACTATCGGGTCCCTTTGTGACCGGACGTGGGCTTTATCTTTTGAATCAAATCCTGTCTGTGTACAAAGGCAGCCTCAGAAGACATCATGTAACTATGAAGCTCGAGTAGCGTCCCGTGGATTTCTACCTGGGCAGTGCGGGGAGGGACGGTGTGCAGGACCCGCGGGGACACGCTGTGCTCGTGTCCTTCCCTCGCGAGTGACATTTCACAGACAATATGGACTGAACACGCCCCACGACTGGCCCTATGCTGATATGGCGGCCTGAGGCAGAGGGGAGAGTCGGGGCTGAACAGGAGCGTGCTGCGTGCTCAGACACGCAGGACAGGCGCTGCCCTGCCAGGCGGGCCCGGCTGGCGGGAGATGGCGGGCGGGGCTGGACAACAGGGTGGCAGCACCTGCGGCCAGGACAGGCGAGCAGAGAGGGCAGGGCCAGTGGGCAGGGCCGGCAGGGCTGGACAGCAGGGCAGGGCTGAACAGCAGGTCAGGACTGGCAGGACAGGGCTGGACAGCAGGGCAGGGCTGGCAGGGCAGGACAGCAGGGCAGGACTGGCAGGGCAGGGCTGGCAGGGCAGGAACGGGCTGGATAGCAGGGCACGACGGGCAGTGCCGCCGAGTTGCCGCCAGGTGGCGCCGCCGAGCCTGCCGCGGGCACAGCGCGCTCCCCGCCCCGGGGTCCCTCGGAGCGGCCCCGCCGGGACCGGCTCCCCGCGCCCCCCAAAGCCCACCCCCATCGCACCCCCTGACCACCGCAACCCCCCGAACACCGCACCGCCGCTTTCTCCCACCCCACGGGCCGCGTCCCGCAGACCCTGCGCTACCCTGCGCCTGGGGTCCTGCTGGCAGGCTGCCCCGCTGCGGGATAGGAAGCATATACTCCCGCCCGTCTTCCCAAGAACGCTCTGACTGGTGAAAAGCAGCCCGAGATGTTTGTCTCATTTAATACGAATTTCGTTTCAATTAAGCTACGTGACCCTTTTTCCCCGGGTAAGATTTAATAAGTGAATACTGAAATATTCTTTGATGCCTCCAGCAATAACTTTCAAGGTAAAAATCTGGCCAAAGGCCTCAGCTGCTATTTAAACTTACAAGAACAACTGAGTAAACAGAGTCTAACAAAAGCTCACGTATTTCGGCAGTTTCTCGGCGGTCTCTGTAACTTCCTCTTCCCACTAATATCGCTTCAATGTCCGTGGTTCTTCAAGCTTAGTTGTTGGTTTTGAACAACTACAAACATATTCAGAAAGATTTTGTAGACTGTGCTGCTCTTTTCGGAAAAAGCCCAGCCAAACAAAACCACCAACGGAACACCACAAAAGAAAAGCAACAATCAAAAAAAAAAAAAAAGCTAAACAAAACAACAATCCCAAAACATAAACCCCCAGAGATAAATATCAGTGCAGTAACTACCTCTAGTTTTCTGAGAATATAAACAACAAACAACTATTTTATCAGGGGGTTGACACTTTGGGGTGATCTGATTAACCACATTGCAGGGAACGGTTTTGTAACCTCACCTCTACCCAGTGGAAGATTATTAACCTCTTGTATAACATTTTATAACCTTTGCATATGAATCTAGCTGTATTTTAAGATACTCTGTACATAAACTAAGGTAACAGTATTATTTAAAAGGTGCAAAGTATAACTCTAGTAAAGATCACTCATAGCCGCACTTGAGTGTAACTTATTTTTCTCACATTGGGGCTTTTCACATAGTCTTTTTCATCCGCTCCAAATAACATAAAACCTGTTCTCTCCTTTTTAGTGGCGCAGTTACATTTTTTGAGTCGAAAGCTGTGCCGGTTCTGGTGGTGT
>VRYO01002782.1:11168597-11176097 GCA_009812075.1 Sialia sialis
AAAAAAAAGGTTGGGCAGCTATTGAAGCGCACTCCAGAGATGCTAACGACAAAGGATTTATCTTCGTTTAAATGGTTGCCATCAGCGTCATTATTACTAGCAAAGTTACCACTGAAGGGAGACTTTCCGACTGTCACGTCTGCCGAGCGCGGCAGCCCGTGTCTCCAGCAGCGCGGCGACGCTTCGCCCCGCGGCACCCGGCAAAGAGCGGAGGGATGAGCTAGCTGAGCCACAGGTAACTTCGGACAGAGGGTGTTAAGGTGATGTTTCTGATAGGTCGGAGTGTGCAGGCAGTAGCCCCCCACCCATCATTAAATTCTATGATTGTTTTTTGATTTTCAAATGCTTAGGTTTTATTGGTGGTGGGGAGGAAAGAAGCAGGGGGCTGGAGTGAAACCTGCCGGGGGAATGAAATGGACATCCACGGAGTGTTTTAAATCACGAATGAATTTAGTGCTCTCCAGTTATTTCCTTTCCCTATCATACCGTACAACAGTCAGTATTTTCCCAGAGGGAAGAAAAATCCCGGGCTAGCTTCGTCGATAAGCAGGATTATAGAAAGTAAAAATGAGATCATATTTAAGGACGCAACAAAGACAAAGATAATAGAGTTGTAATATATAAGATTGTAGCAAATTTTAATCTCCAAGTAACTGCTGTAGGTACATTTGAATCTGGGCAGCAGACTTATAAAGTCTGTGCATAAGGTTCGCGCTTGTGAGGGGGTGCGTGGGGGTGTCAGTGTAAATTCCTAAATAAAAGTACTAACGTGGTCTGGAAATGGGAGGGAAAAGTAAAGAGATAGCAGAGGCAGGAGGTTCTGGATCCTCTGGTCCTCTTCCAGCATTTCCTTGCTTTGTGATCTAAAATTCGTCTCAGAAATAATAATAAAGAAAAGCATTATCTAATATTTAGCATGTAGTTCTGTCCGAGGACAAATGAGAAAGAAGCTGCATCATTAGGACCTAAAAGGCAACAAAACAAAAATCAGAGCATAATGATGCACCTAAATGAAGGGGGAAATGTTGCACAGCTCATTTTATTAATCAGACTGTCAATTCCACCCCAGAGGCCAAACCCCAGAGCAATTCAAGCAGGATCTGATCAAGCTAAGGACAGGAGCTTTACTCCTCACTTCTTGTCTTTCTTTCTTTCCACCTGGATATATTTGTCTGCTCTGAAGCCGCCTTCATTATCCACTGACAGGAGCTTGTATTTATTTGCTTATAAACCTGTTACAATAAATGATTATTCGAACAGCGTCATTCGTACCTTAATGACGAGCACCACTTTTTGATGAATGACATTTCGGGCTAGAAAGGATGTATGGGTCATTTTGACCAGTCATTCCCTCGCTTTGGCATCCCACAATTTTTACACCTCCCTGAAAAACAGATAATAATATTTAGAGACACTTGCCGGGCTGAATGTGAATTAGCCCCTGCTGCAGCTCATCATTAGTACAGGACCAGCCCTGCAACTTTGACATTTTTTATAAAGCTGAGATGATGGAAAGAATAAGAAAAGAGATGATCCTGATGGAGAGAGGGCTGCACAGCCCTACAGCTGGCAAAAGGCTCTCGAATTTGTCAGACTCAGCTGGAAATGCGGTGTTGGAGGCCCTTGAAAATTCTCCGCACAGTGGTCGCCTCAGCCCGAGACTGACTGCCGCCTCCCTGCACAGCGCTATAGGGGACATCTCCGCCAAAGGCAAATTTGAAATAGACACTTTATTCAATCTCCAGCATCCGAGCAGCGAAAGCACTGTCTCTTCCGAAATCCCGCCGTCGGAAAGCAGGAAGAAAATCAGCCTTTATTCCGAAGTTGCTCAAGAGGCAGATATGAACAGTGATGTGGAGGTGGGCTGCTCCGCGCTCCGCTCCCCGGCCAGCCTGACTTCCTCTCAACTGAAGGAAAACAGTAACAAAGGTAACTCTTCCTTTATCATCTTCATCTAAGCCCCGCACTTTGCCAACTGGCTTTAAAAACCAGAGGAAACCCACCACCACCGCCAAAGTTGCTGGCCTCTGCATCGGCGCTCTCTCTTCTGCGAAGACAGAGCTCCAGGCTGTAAAATATTATTGCAATTACTGCACTACCCCAATAGCCGAGATACACTGTCCGGGCAGCTCCTGTGCCGGTGCCCTTGTGTGTGTGTGTGCATGCCCAAATCCATTGATATGTAGATATATATCCAGAATATATGTGGGCACAAATATCCACCCACCTATATTCAGGCAAAGCTTTCTCGGTGTATTTCCCCGCGCTCTTGGAGCTCTCGGCGTCTCCTGAGCTGTATATGAGTGTATATACATAGATTAAATTAGAGAGAGAGAGGGTGGGAATGCGAGGAAACTGCCCGCATTTGACTGTGTCCTTCTCTGTGTATATGCAACGTGCTGTCTGTGTCCACCTCGGGCTAATTTGGCATTGTTCACTTTTGATCTCCTTTTAAGAGGCGTTTTGAAACAGCCTCGTCTCTTTCCCCGTTCTTTCCGGGGCACGGTGATGGACGGTGGTTGTTACTCTTGCTGGAGGTGGAGGTTGTTATTATTGGGGAGGTGGAGGCAGATGAACGGTGGATTTCCTAGGGGCCACAGTGCATGCCTTTTATGTCAAATGTGCCAGAGAAAGGAAGGGATGCTCGACGTAACCCTAGAGAGAGAGAAAAAAAAAAAAAAAAGGAAAAAAAAAGAAAAAGGGTTTTATGGCTGCTTTTATTTTGCACGTCTCAAACGAAACTAAAGAACAGCAGTCGAAGGGGAACAGGCTAGCTCCGAGCCCGGGCCCCTAGCCACGGCCCGTGCCCTCGCCGCTCTCCCCTGAGCTTGGCTGTCCTGCAGTCTCCAAGCCCTCCCCATCTGAAAATAAAGCAGTTACGAAGGATTAAAAAACCCCAACCCAAACAACCAACCAAGCAGCAACCAAAAATCCCCCTCCAAATCCAAATGTATCGATTCTGTTAGCAGCAGGGATTTGTAAGAATGACAGCTGGCCTTGAGCACGGGTGTAGCGGGCCCTGTCCGGCCTGGCCGGGAGGATTGGGGGGCCACCGAGTCGCCCGCTCTCACCACCGTGCCCTCGCCCCGCAGGCTACGCGGAGAGCAGCCCGACTCCCAGCGCCCCCGCCGCCGCCGCCGCCCCCGCCGCCGGCATCGGCAGCCTGCACAGCGGCGGTGCGCTGGGCGGCTCGGCCGCGGGGGCCGACCAGGTGCGCCGCTACCGCACCGCCTTCACCCGCGAGCAGATCGCCCGCCTGGAGAAGGAGTTTTACCGCGAGAACTACGTGTCGCGGCCGCGGCGCTGCGAGCTGGCCGCCGCCCTCAATCTCCCCGAAACCACCATCAAGGTAGGCTGCGTTCCGCGCCCCACCGAGCCGCGGCTGCCCGCGCAGCCCCGCCGTGCCCGGGTACCCCGGGCCGCGGCCGGCTGGGCTCTTGGTTGAAGGACTCGCAGGGTCCACAGCTATGAGCACCACTCGTGCTCGCTCGCTTTTCTGCATCACACACTTCTCGTTAGCTTTTAAAAAAAAGTTGTTGTTATTACTGCTGTTTTTATTTTTTTCATCAGCTCTTATCGCGTTAGTCCATTTCCTAAAATGAAAAGGGGAGAGAGTAAACGTAGGGGGAATGACTGAGCGTCAGCACCGTGAATAAAGAGTCCTGAGTGGGGAGGAGGGGACGATTCGAAGGGAAAACATTTATTCGGATCGAAGGGGTCCTTCTCGAGTAGAGGGAGGGCCGGGCCCACCACTCCCCTCGGGCAAGGTCACGGGAGATTGCTCCGGGAGGGAGAGAGGTCGCCTAGAAGCGTTGGCAATGTGTTTCAGCGGGTGCCCGCCGGTGTCAGCGGGCACGGGTGCGGCGGGGCTCGGAGTGGAGCGGAGCTGAGGCCGCGCTGTGCTTGTATTCCCGCAGGTGTGGTTCCAGAACCGGCGGATGAAGGACAAGCGGCAGCGCCTGGCTATGTCCTGGCCACACCCGGCCGACCCCAGCTTCTACACCTACATGATGACCCACGCGGCGGCCACGGGCAGCCTGCCCTACCCTTTCCACTCCCACGTCCCGCTCCACTACTACCCGCACGTCGGGGTCACGGCTGCCGCCGCTGCCGCCGCTGCCTCGGGAGCCGCCGCCGCGCCCTTCGCCACCTCCATCCGCCCGCTGGACACTTTCCGCGCTCTGTCGCACCCCTACTCCCGCCCGGAGCTGCTCTGCAGTTTCCGACACCCCGGCCTCTACCAGACGCCGGCCGCCGCCGGCCTCAACAGCAGCGCGGCCGCCTCGGCGGCTGCGGCGGCAGCAGCGGCGGCGGCGGCGGCGGCGGGCTCGGGGCCGCCGGGGAGCTCGGCACCTTGCTCCTGCCTCAGCTGCCACAGCAGCCAGACGGCGGCGGCGGCAGCGGCGGCGGCCTCGGCGCTGGGCTCGAGGGGCGGCGCGGCCGCCGACTTCCCGTGCACGGCGGCGGGGCAGCGCTCCGAGAGCGGCTTCCTGCCCTACTCGGCCGCCGTGCTCAGCAAGGCCGCGGTGGCCTCGCCGGACCAGCGGGAGGAGGCGCCGCTCACCAGATAACTACCCCGGCCCGAGCCCGGGGGTGTTTTGTAGAGGGAGACAGGGGGGATGGGGGGGTCGGGCCGGGGGGCGCCCCCGCACTCGGCCAAAAAGTTGTGTCTATTTTTTTACTGCTGACCGCCCGCCGCGGTGGGGGAACCGCGGGTCCGGCGGGGAGCGCGCTCCGCGTCTCCTGCGCCCCCGCGGATGCGGCCCCGCGGTGCTCGCCGCGGGAGCTGCCGGGCTCCTCGGGGTGCAGGCAGCGGCACTGCGGGGGCAGGGAGTGGCAGCCGGCGGAAGGGAATGTGTTTCTGGCCTTTTTTTTTTTTTTTTAAATAATAATAATTATTATTATTATTTCGGTTTGAGTTCGAGTAAATGGGAAATGTCTCGAGTATTTCCGTACGACAAGCGGTAGCTAATGATGCAGCCGCTTTCGGGCCAGTAACGGGAAGGGAAGTGTGACACTGTCAGGATGTGGAGAGGCATTTTTTAAGATCACGCTTTCTAACAACCATAATCCACGCTATCTGGGAAATACTTGAATCTCTCTAGGTGTAGGCTGTTGTCCTGAAGCATTTACCTTCCAGACACTTTTCTAAATTTAATTATTTTTCTCGACGTCTTTTTCTCCTCTCGGTAAAACGGCTCTTGGTTTTTTTTTTTCTCACGCATTTCTATCGCGCCTTTGCCTCTGAAAAGCCACCACCGGGTAACTGAGACCTGCTATACCAAACCACTGCTACTGGAGGGACTTCCTTGAACTTGAAGAAAGGCACATCAAAAACCACCAGTGTTACTGCCATGTCAATTTTGATGCTAATAATGTGCAGATTATGACGAAAATTGCCAATCATGTTCTCTGATGGACCTCCTTTGAATGTGGAATTGGAAAAAAGTTCCCCGCACAGAGACCTGCTGTCAAGTACTAACAACCCGCTAAGGGAAGTCATTAGAAGAGACAGATAAGAGACTTGGTACATAAAACATTGTTCTTGGTGCATAGAATGTATGTTATTTAATATTATCTCTCTTACCTGAAGTGATTTCGCACAAGAAAGCCACTTTCGTATCATCTCAATTGCCAATTTTCATTTTGGTAACTTGGACACCCCGGGTAGACTTTTCTCTGTTAAGTTGGTATTCCACCAATGTGAAGAGCCTCATTAAATCAAACCCAGATATTTCCATAATGCTCCCTACAGAGCCACTTCACTCTTCACATAATGAGATTTTTCTGAAGAGTTGAAGCCCTCATCTAACTTGCTATTGCTTGTTTAGGCCCTGTGTGATTGTGAATACACACACACACTCACGTACACTCTTACAAAAAAAAAAAAAAAGAAAAAGAAAGAAAAAGAAAGAGAAGACCCTCTATTACGCATTTCGATTAAGTGTCCAGAAATATTTCTATTTTTAAGACACTGGATTTTTTTTAATACTCTAATAATGAACTTTCAGGAAATTATTTTAAAAGCTATGCTGATTTGTTAAGTGAATATATATCATAGGTTGGAGCTTTTTGTCCAGTGGAACAGATTTCTTGGGCGGGGGTAGGTAAGGGCAAAGAAGAAACATCCCTAGGCTTCTGGAGCATATTCCTAACAAGACATGTACATTTTCTGGATAGAGAACTTTAAAGCACGGTAGAAGACACCTATACCCACAAATCTCTCATTTTGTAAAGAACAAATAGGAAGACTATTTATGTAAAAATATCGATTATACCAGCTGTTGTTCACTGAGTTTACATTAAAATTTTTTATTAATATAATTTAATGCTAAAGAAAATAGACCAAAACGTAGCACTCTTTTACCAGCTTAACCTTTTCGATCGTTGGAATCGTTTGTTATGATCACACAAGTATGGGATGTATATACGACGATTTTGGCAATAATGTTTACATTTTCCCAAAATATAGATATATGTCTATTGAATGGTCGATGAGGACGCTGGTTGGTAAAATTAACATAAATTCGTTTTATGTTAGGTCCGTTGGACCTGGTTATAATATGAAACTGTAAATAAAGTCTTTGTGCTTTAAATATTGCTGGCTGTATGAACTCACTGTAAAATATTTTACAAATGTGCAATAATTATAAAGCTTTGTATATTACGTTATTTATTGTGTTTGGTCATGTAAAATAAATGTTATTTAAATCAAAGCGAGATTATTTGTTTAAGAGGCTGCAAAGCATTCCGTACTGATGTTTGTTTTTAAATATGGCATCCAGGGTTATGAGAACTTCTTAAAACAACATACTTAAATGCCTTTTAATACACATATCAGATGGATTAATTCATACTAATCAGTATTTTTACTGCGAATGCTATGCATTACTCATGTTTATAGCAGATGTGTTCTAAGTCCAAACATTGGTTTAACATTAATTGGCTGGCTAAACAGATGCGTGTTTACAAATATTATAGAGATATTCTATAAGAAAAACAACGGAGAGAAGTAATTTCGCCCGTGGTTAACGCCTTTGTCCGTGTCTGGGCTTCCCACTTAGCTGAGGAAATATTAATCGTCTTTCAGCCTGCAAAAGGTGTGCCTTTAATCTAGTGTCGAAAAGGCACCGAACAAAATCCCGGGGCGTTTTTCCTCTCTGTTTGTCAGGCCGCAGTGATGCTGCGGCCGCTGCCGGGAGCGGGACCGCGGCGCGGCAGGACCGGTGCAGCTCCTCCGGCCCCGCTCCCCCTGGCCTCCCTGCTCGACCCAACTGTTCGTATATTTACAGATCGGCCGTAAAATCGATATTTCGATGGAAAAATGCAAGAGTCAATGGTGTGTGCAAAGCAGTCTATTTCTATTCGATTTGAAAACCAAGATGTCCCTTACACGAAATTTTCTTTCACCAACTGCTCACCCTGGCATTAATTACAACGACGTGGAAACTATTGGGAATACGGAGGCTGCTATCACAAGCCATTTTGGCCCTGTAATTT
>VRYO01002782.1:11178597-11258597 GCA_009812075.1 Sialia sialis
ATTATGTGGCATTAATTTAACTATAGCTCATTAAGGCAGAATGAAATGGTTAAATTAACTTATCAACCCATAATGATGATGAATGAGGTATTAATTCAGATACAAGCTGGGCAATTTGCAAGTTTACGCATTCTGATGGTTCTCAAATAACATTTTGAATAGCGGGTCAGCGCCTCAATCAATTACATAAGCATGTAAAGTCGGTCTCTCGGAAAAAAATCCTTTTTCATGCATATGCATTAAAACATGTTCGCAATTATCCTCGGAAATTGCCTTCATTGGATTAAGCAGCAGTCTTGGACGCTGGTTCTGGTCTTCCCTGTGCCTTTATTAAAGCTGGGAGCAGCTCTGGCTGCAGCAGCCGAGGCGGGGTGTTTGTTTAAACAATGTTTACTAAAGAAAGGCGAAAGCGCTGCACTGTGGTGTGGGGGTGTGCGTGCGTGCTTGTGCGTGTACATGCGCGTGTTTTAACAACAATAGGCAAAACTCATCTGGAAACGCTTCCCTGAATTGTCCAGCAAATTCATCTCTCTCCAAAAGAGCCAGCAAGTCGCTTAGAGGGAGCACCTAATGTTTCCGAGGACGCAATTAATTACTGTCCTCAAAGAGAGACTCCTGATAAGTGTTTTTTACTTGGACTCCGCTTAGGGCTCTCGACTCATTATCCATGAGTGGTGTGTGTAGGAGGAATATTAGATGCGCGGGGCTGACACTCGGCTTTTACATGCTGGGTTGTACAACAGACGCAATGGCAGGGGGAAGTACTAATTACCTTCAGGCTAGCTAATAACGCAGTTTTCCAACATTACTTCTAGTGGGTTGAAGTTAGTAATCAGAAAGAAAAGGGGAGCACGTAGATTTCGACAGGTCCGCGCTAATGGAAGAGGAGCTGAGAGATCAGAGTGAGGATGATGATGACCGAGACTGTGCTTCAGAAGGACCTGAAATAGCAGCTTCACGCCTGACGAGCAGCCCGAACCTTCCCGGGCACACAGGGAATTTTAGACTTGTCGGATCCGTTTCAAAACGTTATGGCCCTCTCCTCCGCCTGCCTCTCTGCCAGCCAGGCCTCGGTGGAACAACACTGCGAATGCAGGGCTCACCCTTAAAAATCCCTGTGCCGCCGTGCCCTGGCAGAGGGCTGGGGTCCTGGGTAGCGGATGCCAGCCCGGAGGGGAGTCCCGGGAGGCGGGGACACGGGACGGATGCGGCTTCTGACTCCCTGCCTTGGACACAGAGCTCAAGGGTGCATAGAAAGGGATCTTCTAGCTCCGTCATCTGGTGAAGCCATTTCGTGTTAATTAATCCCCACCAAATGACAAAACCAGATATGACTCTCCTTTTCCATGACAAGAAAGTATATATATTTTTAATGATTTGGGTTGATTCCCGTACGAGACGGGGCAGGAAACAGCAGCTCCCCTTTGTGTTCAGCCTCGCCCCCCTTCCAGGCAGGACTGCTTCCTTCCCAGCTCTCTTTCTTCTCTGGCACCGGCTCCACTGCTCCCGGTGACCAAACCGGGGGCTGCGGTTCGGCGAGGGGAAAAGCCAAAGCCCGGGTGAGCGCCGCGCACGTCCCCGGCCCCGCTAGCTCTGGAACACCACAGGGAACATCAGGGGAGGGGACAGCACCAGCAGCTCTGCCCCTGTCCCGCTGACCGGAGAGGAGAAGCCGGAGGGAGGTGGAGGGAGCGGGCAAGGGGCAGGGAGAGCTGCAGGATGTACCGCGGCTCCAGCCGGCTCCCCACGCTCGGGGGACGGGGGGATCGTGTCGGGGAGAAACTTTGTAAAGCTCTGGTCTGAGCGAAGAGACGGTGAGACGGACCTCGGCGGTCCCGGGGAGAGCAGCGGCTCTGCCTCAGCAGCTCGACGCGCCCCGCACCTGCTGGGGACCGGCCAAGGCAGCTCGACCAGAGCAGGACAGAGGCTTGGGCCGAGCAGAGTCCTCCGGGAAGGGGCAGGCAGGGGAGACGGACGTGGGGAGCCCCAGGAGGCGGCGGCGCCGAGAGCAGTGCCCCGCGCCCCTCGGGTGGGGCTGGGTTCTCTCGGCAGCGGCGCAGAGCGGCCTTGCGCGGCTCCTCGGACTCGCCGGGCCACTTTGGACGGCAGCGAGGGGGAGCGGCAGCTTGGCAAGCTCTGGGTGTGTGTCCCTGCCCGGGCGGGCTTCTGTGGGTGTCCACTCCGCCCCGCTTCCAGGAGGCGCCTTGCGCTGCGGCTCTCCGGCACAACACTCAATTGCGAGGGCTGTGATTACAACAATATATCTCTGCCGTGCTCCGCATGCTCGCGTGTCAAGGGTAGCGTTTTAGAGAGGGTGCGAGGGGCGGCAATTCATAAGGGGAACTGACAGTTCTTTGATGTGAAAATGATGCCCATGCTTTTACTCCAGGATGCACAACCGAAGAAAGATTACACTGTTTAAAAAGAGAAATTTAAACCCAGATGATAATAGTAACGAGCCAAGGAGACGCAGGAGGGAAGTCATATTACAAGTAGAAAAGCAATCTCTGAAGGCCTTGTGTGGCCTGTTAGGTCTGAGAGAGTGAAGCCGAATTTCTGACAAATCGTGAATCATGGATGATCTTTCCAGCTAAAGATTCGTCCTCGCACAGGTTCTCGTGAGCGTCGGCCTCTGGTCCCGGGGGCCTGTGGTGCCCGCAGGGGCAAGGGAGGCTTGAGTCTCCCACTCCCACTTTCTGCTTTCACCAAGAAGGACTCTCATAACAGGGGACGAAACAACCCAACTCATCTTAGTTGTTTTCTTTGTAAAATGATGCGAGGGACAGATTCTGGTTTGGAGTACTTCTTAAAAATAATCATCCATCAGTCAATCAATCAATCAATCAATCAATCAATCAGTCTCCCTCCTCCCTCCCGGGCTGTAACACAGCGGGCGGGACTGGCCGCCCTGTGCGGGTCCGGGCTGCCAAACCCGTCCTGTGCCTCCCGGCCGTGCCCGTGGGAGCGCTCCTGCCCAGCCCCTCCGCACCAGCTGCTTCAAAGCCTTTCTTTTCCAACCAGTGGCAAGAGATTATTAACACATTATTAAAACTCGATTCAGAGCACCTTAATGAGACTTTTACTTATTAGCGATGGGACAGAACGTCAGAGGAGTGCTCAGTTAAGCCATGTCTATAGTTTCTACACTATGCAAATGAAGCTTTTGCATTCAACTCCTCGTGGCGTTATTCTCCAGCGTGAGGTAATCGTCAGGACCAGAGCAGTTTTGTACGAGAAAATAATCAAGCTGATTCAAAGCATAAAATAATATCGGAGTATTTGCTATATAGCAAAGACATTTCTAGGGTGCTTGTTGTGTTTCTGAGAGGGGTAAAACTCCCCCACTGCACACACCAGGCAGCAGGACTCCACACTCAGCTTTTGCAGTCTACTACACTTGTCAGGAAAACAAAGCTTTCCCTTTCCCAAACTTCCATTCCTTTGCTAGTCCGAACTCAACATTTCCTTTCTCAGACAGTATCGAGAAGCCTCCCCACATCAGTAATCAGGCAAAGACACATCCTCAAGGTAACTAAGAAAGGCTCTGAAAAACTTCAGAGCAGAGAAACTCAAACAAATTAATTTTCCAACGCAGATTTATTCTGGCTTCCCTCTGTTTTGCTGAGTGCGAGTCAATCAAAAGGGGAAATATCGGTTCCCTTTGACAGTGACCGAGTCTTAAAAATTACGGATCGAATCCAAGTTTCAGGAGTATTGGAAAAGCACTCAGAATCCCGACCCCGAGCCTTTTGGGTACCTCTTCGTGACCACAGCTTCGTCCCCTTCGGGAGCTGCCTGCTTTCGAAGAGCCGGGATACACCCGGGGGGACCCGCGGGACCGGCCCGGGCGGGGACTGGTACCGAGCCAGGGGACATTTAGGCTGCTCCTCCAAACCCCGGGCTCTCCTAAGCCCCGCTTATCGGCACTTGCCCTGGTTAACACCCAGGGACTTTGCTGGCCCGAGCCTTTAGAAATTCGTTTTTCCAGTTCAGGTCTATTTAGGATCCAATGTCGTCTCTCCATCAATTTACTTCATTTAAAATACCAGGAAGACGTTATTTGTTGTCGAACTAAATAGACCATATCACCTCTAGTTAAATTTGTAAATTACATTATGCTGCTGCTCTGGCTTTGTTTTCATAATTTTTAAAAATCTGAACAAATCAATTATATTAGCCATATGGCTTGATCACATCAGCTAATTTTCATTTTTGTACAGTAATTGTTGTTTAAACAATGACAACTTATTAGTTAAGGTGTTTAGGAAAGATCTCTCCAGTCCTGTCTTGTTTAAAAGATGATTGAAATGACAATGAATGCTTCAAGTAAAGTCATTAAACCATTCCTTCCAGTATTGTTCACTTTCTATGTATTTAAAGAGTTCACAACAGCATTAGCTGAGCTGCAGCCTGATTTATACTTCTGGAATGGAGGCCATGAGACCATCAGGCTATCAATTCCAGTTTGTAATGATTTGCTTAAAAGGAGCAAGTTTTTGGTATGCAGCAGGTAAGTAGTAATTTTTCTTAGTTATTTTAAAGGTGTACAGTATTGAGAATGTACAAGTAGTTCCACTCTGGCATTTGCACACTGCAAATAAAAAACTTCACCCCTCAGTGATCTTAATATTTTGCCCATTAAATGTACTTGCTCATTTAAATGGGGGTGTATTTAACCACTAGACAGATGGTCTACAGTGCGCACAATTATAAAGCAAGGGTCTGTGCACGTTGCCATATTTTGGGCTCCAGATTTCCTGCTTCCCTATACATTTTTGCAAGCAGTTTATTTTTCCACACAAAATACTAACACAGGTGGAGAAGCAGTCTGGAACTCATTTCTGCTATCAGAGATCCAGAGCACAGACCTTCAGCCAATCTTCTTAATTTTCTGACAAGGATTTTAACTACTTTGTACTTCAGATTTTTAGAGCATTTTAAAAACAATTCTTTAATTATCTGTAATTCTTTACTTCTCTGAACACTAGGATTTTAAAGTTTCTGATCATATTTACTGTATTGAGAAAATACTGAAAAAACTTCTTAGCCCCACATCAGCAAAACTGAGGCAGTGAGCACGCAATGAGTAGTGTATTACAAATGAAAGGAAAAGGTCACAGGAAGATGTAGAAAATTAGGAAACACCAAAATGGAGGTTTGCATTACAAACTGAGTACACTCACTGTGGGCCTGTCTCACCCCAGCACAGAAAGAGCTGGTGCTCACTCACTGATCACTAATTAAGCCTGTGCATTTATCCGACCCAGGTAGGGCTCTCAAATTATTTCTCATGCAAGATTCCAACTCTGGGTTAAACACAGATTTGTTAATTTTCTGACCTGACTGCTTATGGTTATTCTCACTCCTATTGCTGCTCTTTCACAAATATTAACAAATTAACTCTCAGAATGCTTCTGTAAAGTGAGGATTCACACCTCTTCATAACTGTGATCCCAAAGATCAGACACACACAGAATCTGCATTTGCTTCGTATGTGCCATGGAGGACACTGGCCTTATAGTTTTAGTGTAGTTAGCAGTATTATTTGCTCACTGCTTTGCAAAACAAAATTTTGAATGTGATTTGAAAACCATAACATGGAAAATACTTTTTGTAAGCCATTAATAAAAGCCAGATTTAAATGTGCTTAGCATTGAATGGAAGTTCTGTAGCAAGGCTACAGGTTCAGTTATATTAATCAAGTCAGAACTTACCTGTTCTAGGATACCATTCCCTTCCTTCAGCAAAGCATGTCCAGCATAATTTAAATTCTCCTGCAAATGGTTGGTGTTTTACCAAGATCAGACTTTCCCTATGCAGACTTAAGTCACTTCCAGAGGAACTCAGGTCCGATCTGGATGATTTCAGCTATGCATTTGGAACAGAAATTAGGATTTTATCTTCCATATAGTGCAATCACAGCTGGGAGAGCAAAGAGAGATGAGGCTGCGTAGATCACACTAAACATGCAAGTTCTCAAGTTCTGAATGCTCAACTTTTCAATCATAACTTCTTTTTGAAATAGCTCTTTGTGTCCCATTTCCTGGATTACAGAATAGGTAAATAGTCAGTCCTTTCTGTGGAAATCTCCCACCATGGTCCATCAGTACCTGGAGTGTACCACACTGGGCACACCTATTGAGGTAGCAAGCAGAGGGGAGCAGCATAGATACTGCCATCAGGGGCTGGCATACCTTCTATGATTCCATATCAGGAAGAGGAAACATCAAAACACCAAAATTCAATTGTCACATCAAGAAGTGAATCTCTTATAAAGGACACAGATCCCTCTCTTGCTATTTCCACTAACTCTGATTCCTATTGTTCATGTTGGGTCTTTCTCATCCCCTTCTCTCAGTGCAATTGCAGACTGCCACAGTATCAAAGCTTAGACCTTTCAGCTGTCCCAAATAATCTTCATGGACCTGAACTTTACTGAGTTACCTATGACCCTTTATCTAAACATATATATGGAAATACAGATATATTGGGAATTTGCATGAGATAAATTTAAAAGAACGGATGAGAGTGGAAGAGATAGTTGGGTTTGAAGGGATCTGGTGTCTTTGAGAGAAAATAATTTAATTTTCTTTAAGGAGGAAGGGTGTGATTTTTTATTATTCATTGTGTCCTTGCTGATCTTTGTAGTCTTTTTCTCGTGGCAGAGTCCTAAACCATTGGAAGGGGACTAATCCAATCAGAAATGTGAATGAGAAGGGAAAAAGTAGGGCAAAGAATTCCTGACCTACATTTGTAGCCACTCAACTTTACAGAGAGAAGTAACATTTTAGTAAGTTGAAAGTGAATAAAAGTTGTTTTTCAGACATGCAGTGAATCATTTCAAGTGCCTTATAAAGCATTATGTGGTTGACATTGTCTCTTAAGATATCTGTTTATAAAATGCAGAGTTACTTCGTGAAATTTACCATTTACACCATGAAAAATAACCCTTTTTCTCTGAAAACAACAGCAACACAGACTTAGTAGAAAAATCTTTAATGTCAAGAAATGGGCAAGGTGTCAGTTTTATGCTGCATCAGAAAGACAGATATATGTATTTCACCATTTCTCCTATCCTATTTATGATTGTTGCAATCACAAATAATGTAGCTGATATCTAGTATCTACTTGGCCTGTATGTATTGCTACATCTTGTTCCAAGGGTACCAGCACTTCATCATACCAATTTCTCTTCCTCGGGTTTTTTTCCGTCTGTGTGTATTACAACTTAGATGGCACGATTCAGATGACAAAACCAGACTGTGTTGGTTTTTATTTTGGTGAGTGGCATGCCACATTATGTTGCAGTGCTTTCTCATATTCGCTAAATGCACTTTCTGTATCTTGCTTTGTAAAGCATGATTTCCAACTCAAGTAAAGATAACTTTTAGCTAATTTCCATTAATTTCTTTCCAGTTCACATGTTAATTTACCAACTATTACTTAGATTTGAAAAAAAAAGTATTGCTGTGCACACAGGTCTTTGTAATGAATTTGTAAATTATGAAAAACAGATTTATTTTTTCAGATACATTTGTTAATTCTTGAATAATGGATATCCTGCTTGAATACTTGATTACACATACAAGTTCTGCAGTTCATTTGTAGTCAGATCATGGCTTCTTAGGAGCCAATTTTAAAAGAAAGTTGATTTCCGCATCCATTTGTTTCTATCTTCCTATCTTCTATATCATCTCCTAGTAGCTTTCTACTGACAGACTTCAGGACAATGTCCTATTAAATCATCCTATAAAAACTGCTATTAGCAGGTTTTCAGTAAAAACCCTTCCTGTCCTATAGAAGGTATAGTATATGAATACTCTTTTGCTCTGCTAAACTATTAGCCTGTTGTCAAACTACTGAAGAATAAAACATTCTCTTTATCTTGCAAAGCATTGTGCATATCTCAGCAGGGAGCTTTTCCAAGTTATGATCCTTGTATTTCATGTGAGTGCTAAATGTCTGAAACTGGTTATCGATAATGACCTAGTTTGAGTACTAAAATTTTTCAAGATTTCCCCCTCTGTCTTTGATAAATATCATAACATTTGTGCAGTCATTCTGGTCTTGCATAAAAGTTATTGCACATTTTGAGAAGGTTTCCCCGAGGATTTGTACTGGCATTTCTCTTTTCTAAAAGACCCTCTATAAGTTATCTCCTTTTTGAAATTTTCAGTCTGGAAGGCAGGTGCTAGACCCAGGCAGTGGAAGAGCTTCTGAAAAATTTCTGTTTCATTACTGAACTCATCAGAGAAAGTGTTTCCATCACAAGTTGAAAATAATGATCTATTAAAGCATGAGAAGATAAATTCTTGAGTTCAGTTTGATGAATGTTCACCAGCTACCTGAGAACAGCTGATTTTAAAACTAGGCAGAGATAATATTGCAGAAGAATGATTTTATCAAGAGTGGCTGTATGTCAGAGAGGTTACACAGGTGGGATTTGACACGGGACCCTTCTGCACCAGTGAGGTGCATAACTCCCTGTTTGCTGAGCTGCTGAACAGCCCACTGCCTTCACCTCTGACTCACATTTGGGATCCAAATCAAGCATGTTGTAGGCAAACATGGTTTCTAGGATGCTAGAGATAAATTTCATGAGTTATATGCCCCGCAGTGGCCTGTGTTAGATGAAGTACCTGTGGTAATGGCTAGCGCATTTGGTCTTGAACCTAATTATTTTTCTTGCATCCCTTGTAACATAGTAACAACCTAATTGGTCACACCTACCAGATGAATAATGTTTTGTGTTATTTTTATTTTTATTTTTATTTTTATTTTTTTTTCCTCCTGAATCTATTACCGCTGTCCTTCTATATGAAAAGAAGCAAGGCAACAAGTATTCACTGAAAAACCAGGAGACTACTGCAGTCAACTGAGATAATACCCTAGTCCTAGCTATTCATTATAGTAAAAATATTTTGATCTATGCTTGGCTTGCCAGCAGTATCAGCACTTGACCTACAAAAAGATCTGTCAGGGACAAAATAACCCAGGCCCATTAGCAAACCCTATAATTACAGCCCTTTACAGTCTCATTATAACTGTCCCTGACTCAACATGTTCCAATGTATCTCTCACTGGGCATTCAGAGTGACTCATTACGGTTACACAGCACGAATGCAAACACAAACAGCATTCACAACACCTCACCCTGCTTAGAGTCAAGGCTTGGAACAGGATCTGCTCTGCTCTGCCTGCAGCTCATCCAGTCACTCTAATGACCTTTACACGACCTATCCAAAAAAACTGGGTGAATACAGCAACAACTGATGGAGTTGATGTTACTCCAGGCTGAGCGCTTGGCTACTCTGGCTGTCCTGCCAACATCCAAACCTGATGAATTTAAACCTAGCTCAAGACTGCCTCCAATCGATTGCATTTCAGACATTTCCTTGTCTGTGCTTTCAGACCTTGCTTCATGCTCCTCGGTTGGGGTGAAGCATTCTGCAGAAGTTTTGATTGTTTCCTTTGGAGTTACTTTAAATAATGTAATTGAGTTGCATCTTGTTTGACAAACTAGATAGATCAATTTATTCATTTTCCTAATAAGTTAGAAGCAGTCTCAAAATCAAGACAGCTAAATCAATATTTAAACATTAATGGAAAAATAAGCTTTTGTCAGTGGCACAAATTGTCAAATGTTGTGGGATTCTAGTACATGTTTTTCGTTAGTTGGTGCTTTTCAGCTGAATGCCATCTTACCAGAGAGTCATCTGTGACACTGGCAGGTGAGAAGCCAATGTAAGAAAATGGAAATATTTCTCAGTCATCTTTCAGATAGCAATCAGAAGAAGAAGTTATATTACTTAAACTTCTAATAAACTTTGCCTAAATAGTATTTTTTTTTTCTTCTCATTGTTAAACCAATATTAAAGCAGGTTGGAAAGGAGTATACAGTTTCTTCCACCAGGTTCTCACACTGCTAGGGTACACTTACAACTGCTCTGGGTCTCTTTTATGTGTTAGAAACTTCTCCTGTTTACTGTTTGGGTGACACTGAGTACCTCAGCTGACAGTTCATGGAATTACCTGCACAGTAAAGGACAGAAATTAATGATGCCCTGAAGATATATGCAGGGAAGCCATTACAACTGCTATAAAACTCCAGTGTGTTTCTTGCTGGTGCCACACAGCTTGGTCACTCTTGCAAACCCTGGAGTGTCCATCCTGGGGCAAGCAGAAGGAATGGTTAAATCAGAGCAGGTTCCAAAGACAGCAGTGTTGAGAAGGGAAGGACAGAATCTCCAGCACCTGACATGATCACAGAATCACACAATGGTTTGGGTCAGAAGGGACCTTAGAGATCATTGAGTTCCCTGCCCAAGGCAGGGACCTTCCACCAGACCAGTTTGGCCAGGGCCCCACCCA
This sequence comes from Sialia sialis, assembly GCA_009812075.1. Lineage (NCBI taxonomy): Eukaryota > Metazoa > Chordata > Aves > Passeriformes > Turdidae > Sialia > Sialia sialis. The sequence continues at coordinate 11,188,969 of VRYO01002782.1, forward strand.
GCCTGGCCTTGAACATTCCCAGGTATGGGGCAGCCCCAGCTCCTCTGGGCAAACTGTTCCTGTGCCTTACCATCCTCTGAGTACAGAATTTCCTCCTAAATCCAATCTAAATCTCTCCTTTCTTAGTTTAAAGCCATCCCTCCTTGCCCTATCACTTACCTGTCTATGTAAAGTGTTGCTCTCTGTTTTATTAAGTCTGCTTTAGTACTGGAAGGACACAATGAAGAGTTCCTCAAGCCTCCTCTCCTCCAGGCTGAAAACCCCCAGCTCTCTCAACCCCCTGAGAATGCTTTACAAAAAGTGCAGCTGGCCTGGGGATGTTGGGCAGGTGCTCTGTGGTGCTACAAACGCATCACGTTCCAACAAGAGGTTCTTTGTACCCTGAGATGTAGATACACCAGGTGTACCTGAAAAATGATTCAATGAAGGGTTTTTCATGGATTGAAATAGTATTCTGTCTTCACTGGGGAGTGTCAAAAATACATTTGGCTCCAGGCTAGCAGATGCTGCAAAATAATCAGGTTTGCAGTTGCTGCAAGTGCCTTCATCTGGATTTTGTTTTTTTTTTTTGGTGGAAAGATGTGTCATAAGTAATGTTTTCTATATCCAGCAGTGCAGGACCTTTTATGAAAATAAAGCAATTTTTCATTTATTTTGACCTAGGTATTACAGGGTCTACCTGGAATTTTATTGTTTTGGTTTGTCATTCTTTTTATTACGTAAAGCTTAAACCGAACTTGTTGCAGTAACAGGCATCTTATTGTCACATTATCATAATTTTGGTTTTTTTTGTTTCCATTTCATAGGGTACCTCTAGTCCCTTACTATTGTATGTGTATGTTTTGTTGTCTTTCATAATTTTATCTCTATAAAATCTGGATGTTAGAAAGGTCAAATTAAGTCCAGATGGTATTCCAGGATCCTCACTAGAATGTGGATGTCCTAACACTTACATTAAAATACAACCCACCATTAAAAGGGTGGTGAATTTACATGTTTTCAGGAGCCACTGTTACTCAAATGAGAATCTGGGGAATGAGACAGCAATACTGCACTGAAAGGGACCATGTAACTTTTTTTGTCTCTGTCCCCTTCACTTCTCTCAAGGTCAGGGACTTTTCCTCAGCTGATATTCCCAGAGCCAAATCCAACTGCCCTGACAGCTGAAGCAAGACCACGCGTCTTGGTATGGCCTTGAAAATCCTGAAGGACATAACCTGACATTTTTATTTTTTCTTGTTGAGCTGATTTTATCTTAATATTAAACTAATAATTTTCTCAGAATTTATGCATTAAGTCACCCTTTCTTTTTATCCATTAGTAGCCCCTGGAGACCTTTTCCTGCTCAGCGTGTTTCAATATGGAAATAGCAGGTACCTGAGATTCCTGGTGGAAAAGGAAGCACCAGTTGTGTTGCTAAAACACTGCTTGGGCTGTCTTGTGAGGTTTTGAAGAATTTCAGCTTTTGAGCTATTATTGCTTCTTTCAGAAGAGTAATTCAGAGTATTCACCACTTGGAAAATACATTGTGCTTCACATAAGTTGTATTATTATTATCTGAAAAATGGAAAAACAGTGGCCTGCCATGGGTGACCAGCCAAAGAGAGATTTCACAGCAAAACCAGAAACAACTTTTGAATCTCAAGGGGCTGTACTTTCTTCTACTAAACATCTTCAGTCTTTCTCTGCCAAATAATCACAACAGGAAAAAAAGTGGAAGACAAGCTGTATGTACTGCTACGAAATAACCAACATTTTTGTAATGCTGGAATGTTTTGTAAAGCTCAACATTTGTGAAATCTTGTTGGAGGTTTCATTTGTTCATGACATGATCTGTTTCCATCAACTACCCAGAACATGACAAAACGTAGCAAGGCAAAACTATGATAGAACATTAATATTTGTTAATTTTATTTCTCTCCCTAGAACTGAACATTAGTTTTTGTTAATTTTATTTATCTCTCGTTTGTGAGCACTTGCCCCTTCCCCTGTAAGGTTTCTCTGTAGCACTTGACTGAACCACCCAGCCCCTGAAGAGAGCCCTGTGGTGTCCTGTATCAGCAGAAGCAAATGATGAGAGAGATGACACCTCCTGCCCAGGGCTGAGCTGCAGCCTGGTGAAATCAGTAGCAATCTCAGCCACATACCCTCCTTTGCAGAATACTCACTCGAGGGTCAAGCACACCTCAAAGCACTAAAGAAAGCTTTAACAAGTGTAAGCAAGGCACAGTCTCAGGTGAGTCCCTGGCTAAAGGAGGAAATTTCACTCCAAGGAGAATCCTCCTATACTACAACTCTTTCTAACTTGGGAGAAAAGCCAAACTTGCCAGTGATTCCTAAAAATTTGCATTCACACGCGGGTAAAAATACCATGAATTTGGAATGAGCCATCTGAAATTATTTTCGAGCCCACTTGGCAAGCAAAGAGTGTTTTTTTCCCAAGGCACTTTATTGAAGGAAACATTCACTGGCCTTTTATCCTTTAAAGTCTGGTATTTACAAGGGAAGCTGCTGGCTGTCTAATTGCAGCTCACAAAAACATCACACAGTCTCATCTAATCTCTCTCAGTTGTTGCTATATTTAGTTTTCTGTGGGATAATTTACATATACTTGAATCGAATTCTAACTCATGTTAGAGAAAAAAAAAAGAAATGAAAAAGACTGAAAAAATCCCTAATATGATTTACATGCAATTTTTTTGAAGCAAAAAAGAAAACACTTCCCTGTGGAGCTGCAAGGAAATCCATCCCTACACTATATAGCAACAAATTAGATCTGGTGCCAGTGACATCTAAAAGAAGGGATAATTTTCCTTCAGAATGGACACTTTGATGATACTTTGAGTGGGACCAACTCCCAGACACACCGAAACTATCCTACACATGTAAAGGGCTTTAAGTCAGGATGGATGCACTCTGCAGACCTGCATGATGCCCTGATCCATGTGAGGGTGGCACTCAGCTGGCCCCCCACAAGCTCTCCCCGGTTTCTGCCCTGCACCTTAGTAGCACCACATCCTGATTTGTGTCTGGCTTTGCTCAGCAGGAAACCCAAACTTGGGTTATCCTGTGCTGAGAGTCAGTGGCGTGAAAGGAAGCTCACTGCTGGTAATAACTGTATAAAAGTTGCAAGAAACAGTCCTCAGTGGGTAAATGCAGGGATCAGTTCACCTCTTCACTGGCAATAGGGAATTACTTTTATTGACAATGGTCACATCTTCAGCTCCATAAATGAAGAAAAGCCTTCTGGACTTGAATCTTTCTCTGTATAGATGGGAGATGATCACCATCCCTATTTAAAACATTTCTCTGTCCTTACTGATCTCAGTCTGGGGAAATACACATGGTGGGAGAAGAGGGAGATGTCATGGCAGGGAAAGGGTGGTTGTGGTATGTTCAGGGAGTATGATCCCTATGGTGTTATCCTGGGGGACAAATATTTCCCCCTAGAAGAACTTGGCTGTGTGTGGCAAAACTGGTGGGAAAGAGAATTTAAATTTTAAATTCCACTAAGCAATGAACAAACAGATGAACAGAAATAGCAAGTGGAATCAAGAATCTGACTTTTGCTCTGTTTTGCAATAAAATATAGTGGAATCAATCAAGATGTAGATCAGAGGTAAAAATCTAACTCAGTGCTTTTTGCTGTCTAAGATTCAAATACTGTTCATTAGTATTAATAACCTTTTGAAACTGGTTGATTTTCCCTGGGTATCTCTTTCACAACAGACAGTTTCATTTGCAGAGTCAATGCATGTCAGTAATACATGAGGAATGCAGGTTAGAGAAAGTATTTTACAAAAGACAGTGACGTGCTTGCTTTTCCTTTCTGAATGCATGTTATCAGTTTGCTTCCTGGATGCCTGTGATATTTTCAGACTTTCTAACTATGCATTAAAAATCTAGATAAGCCATGTGTTCTTTTGCCTTTCAGGTGCTGATTTTCCCTTGGTAATCTTCATCTCATTATTATTTACTTACTTGTATTTCTTTAACAGTAAATTCTGATTTATTTGCTAACAGAAATTAGGTGATGTATGGTTATAAAGCATAATAAATTGGGAGATTATATTTGCTGCAGGAAGAATTATAGCACTTCTATTTCCTTTAAGTTCATTTTTGGCCATTATTTTTTCTGTAACTAATACTTTTAAAGATTCTGGTTTATTTTCATTTACTGCTGCCATAAGGCAACATTTAAAAGCAAGCTTTCTATTAATTTTTCCCACGCAGTTGTGATGCATTGATGCCTCCCTGTGATAGCTATGAAAGTTACTGCTCAGCATTTTGTCAGTGTTCTATTTCACGACACTTCAACATCTACCTACCCTTGTTTTATTGGCCTTCAACTCTTTTCCCAATAACATACCTTCTAATTCCTTCAGCCAAAGTTTCTGATCCACCAGCTACTTTAACTTTTTTTTATAAAGACTAAACCTGAACTCTTATGATGATCTCTGCTGCCATATGTCATTAAAGACCTCTTCCTCTGACAGTACCTGAAATGGAAGTACAAATGCTAAGCATGTAACTCTTCCTGAAGTACTTCCCTCAGATAATAGTTCCCTTATAGAACACTGTGTTTCATAACTGCATTCTGAAACGATTTGGTAAACTTTCTCCGGAAGTGCAGAAGGCCTAGTGCAGCTTTATTGCATAGGAGCTCAGTCTGTTGTCCATAACAGGAGTTTCGATTTATGGGCAAAAATACTCTTAATGACACATATGATTTCAGTGTACACATTTGCTTTTGATTAAACTCTGTAACACATTGGTACACCCATGTAGAACTGACATTTGTCTTTATGAATCTCATGTAAAATGACACTTTGAGTCATGCATAAGGAATTTACAAGAAGAACATGACAAAACAATGTCCTTTTTGTGAATAGAGCCCATATTGTAAGCTTTTATTGCTTTACCAGTAATACATAATTAAATATGTCTACAAAGTCTGGCTTTGATCCTGGGGCTTTCTTCCCTGGGTTTAAGCTAGATACAGTTCCTGTATCCACGATACCACTACGTAGTAGGTAAGGTTTATGCTCAGCCTGTACTTTTAAAATCAACTCTCTTGTGAATTCATTGTTCTCCAAACATAATCCCAAAGAACAGTTTAAAGCTACAAGGACATTAAGATTTGAAGTCAAAAGGCTAAAAAGAGATTAAGAGTGGAACATGATCACAGATGGATAGCATAGCAGTTCCCAGTCACTAACAGACAATGTCCCATGGAGAATGTCCCTGCACAGCCAGGCTGAGATACCTGCCACCACAGCAGCTTTGCTCCAGGACTCCCTTCATTCATACCACAGCTCAAACTCATCCCCAGGGTAGTTGTGGAAAAGCTGAACTGGGGTAAAATAATGTGGAATTCTGTAGAAATAGAGTGGAGGATTTATGGAAAAGGAATTTGTTTGTGAATCTTCATTCCTTCCATATCACTGCTTTGCCATATATGTTTTAGACGAAAAAATTATTAATAGCCAACATTATTTTTGTTTAGCTTGCCCTGAGCAATCTTCACTGAGAAATTATATGGGGCAAATAAGAATACTTTTGAGAGAAGGCAGCTAAGTGCATCTCATTTCACAGTGAGATGTAGTTTGATTTTCAGAGGTATTTAGCATCTGGAATTTCTTTCATAAAACTTTGGAAGGAAATAAATATCTATTATTTTCTCAGAAAAATTTAGTCTCCATTGCCTCTATTACATTCTGCATCATCCTTTCTGAGGCTAACTGATTGTTATCATTTGATTCAGACTTCTTGAGCAATTAATACCTCTTAGAAAATTTTGTGGTATCTGCATATGGAACCTGATCCTCACACATACAATGACTGTAGGTATTTTGCAATATTTGGTCCAAATTCCCTGTTTTGCAAATATTTATAGTAGTACAGGCAAGAGAGCAACTGGAAGAAAGGAATCAAATGCTGACAAAGAGAATTTGTCCAAACAGTAGAACATCTGAAAAATGCTGTCCCAGGCTTTCAAGGCTGTACTGTCTCACTTCTTAGAGACAGCCAGACTGTGTATGGTGAGGTGGGGAATAGGAAAAGTGGTGGCAGCAAAACTAAATGAGAGAGACATTTGCATCACAACTGAGACATCTGCATCAAGATGAGACATTTCTGTATCACTGTAGAGTGGTTTTTCTCAGTTGGTCAGATGGATGGGAAGAACCAGAGGCTGGGAAATTCAGAAGTACCATCAGAGGCAAATTGACGAGTGTTCATAGAGTGCTCTCTCTTCTGGGGAGAGTGGAACAGCTTTTAAGTAAGCTCTGACTTAGAGCAGTAGTCTTCTTGCAGAAAACCATTGCCAGCACAGCTTCTTTGTACTGAAGGAAATTAAAGGGTGTTGGATAAAGTTAAAACATTATGGTCAGGGTTCAATGTTTGGTTTTCCTCTGGAGAGACAACCCCTGGCACCAGCTCTATTGGTCTATGGCAAAAGGTATAGCCTAAAATGGTGCTGAATGTGAATCTTGATGGCAGAAGAGGAAAAACAAATGAATAAGTGAAAATTAGTTAATAACTCCAGGAAAACAGCTGAATTTGTGCAGTTACAGCCATCAACTCTGCATATGAGTTTCAGTCTTCATTTTGGTGCTGCAAATAGTACTTCATAGAGCTAATGTTTCCCACATCTCCTAGAATATTGCACTGTCTGATTCTCAGACTTACACTGCTCACACCCAATCATCCTCTTTGACCAATGCTTGAAATATTTGACACCAAAATTTAAGCTCTTGTATTAGTAAAAAATATGTTGTTTTCTCTAAAGTAGAAAAGTAAATCCCAATCTTAAAGCCTTTTGTCAGAAAACAAGACTAGCAGAGTTGTCCTCAGATTAGGTATGTACATTTTTCCAATTTGACCAATAAATATGTCCCTTCTTTCCCACATCCTGAGCAGCAATGTGCAAGGGCTTAGTAAATAATTTCTCTGGAGATCTACCTGCAGTGAACACAGTCCACCTCCACATGGCAGACCTGCTTGCTGCATGAACTGGTAAGGTTTTTGGAGGTGTTTTGAATGAACCTTGCCCTTTCACTGCAATTGCTTGTGGCTGTAACTGTGAATCATGTGGATCCAGGCCATGGGACTGCGACCTGAGACACTTGGATTTCCAAGCTCCCAGGTTTTGTGCAAACAATATGGGACAGGAGGGATGAGGATATAGGAATGCCTGTGGAGGACCTTCTATGTGAGAAGAAAAGATAGAGTGCCATGTCAAGAAGATTGCTTAAAAAAAACCCAAGAAACTGAAATCTTTGTGTTTTCTCTCTAAAGGTGTCCTGGTGATCTATTCAAATGATAATGCTCAGCTTTTGCCCTTTACTGCTTTTCTTGCCATCTATATCAGATCTTCCAGATATAGTTAGGGAAACACACATTATAGCACATAGCACTCCCTCCTGATTGCATTTCTATGCATATTCTGTTTTATTTTTGCTTTATTTTATTTGACTTGCAGTGCTTTTAACTTTTTAAAACCCTCACAAAAAGGATTACCTATTTATTACTCTTTTACCTGATGAACAAAATCCCTTATATTGCTGGTGTAATGGAGAAACATCATCAACTTAAAATCTTTGGATGTTATAAGAGAAACAGTACAAGCCACATGACCATTCGATTTTTAATAAATCACCATAATTCCCTAATTCTATAGGAAGCTGCACTTGGGATCCAATGTATTATTTCAGTTTTGCTTGACCTGGATTCAAAAATGATCTGATTTTAGATTCTTTCTTTTAATCATTACAATACCTACTGTATTGATAAACTAGTCAACTCCTATGAACACTGCAACAGTCTTCAGGCATTTCTAATGCAAGGTGAATTGAGCAACTCACACCCTCTTGATTTCATTTGTGGAATTATCTGTCTCTGTCATCACATTTTTCCCTTGGTGTTTAGGCACCATTGACACAAGTACTATTTCTTTACCTGCTCCTGCATCAAATCCATTACAGAACTTGCCTTATTTCATGGACTTTGTAGTTTCTCATAACTCTTGGTTCCCAGGTTTTGTGAAAAGGAGGCAGGATGCTGAAAGTTGACAATGAATTTAGGGCTGACTTCTAATATGTCTTTATATGTAGGTCTTCCATTACTATTACTTTTAATTGAAGATATGTTTCCTCTTCTTAACATCTTACTATACTACATACAGAGAGTGGCCACAAAAAAAAGAAAAAGTAATAGATTAAAATTTGCCTGGGAACAGGAAAAGCAATAGACTATACAACAGAGAGATGTATTATGTAGAGAAAAGTACAAGATTTAATACTAGTAGTATAAAAGAAACTGCACATAAAGTTGTCTCCTCCCTTATAGAAATATGAGTAGCAGTTGAAGCACATGTACAAAGCAGGAAGGCTAAAAACACTTCCAGAAAAAAAACATGGTTTTCCCAGAGGACAATTTTTTGTTGCACTAATGGCTGGCGCTTAAAATTAAGGACAGTTTAAGAAATATGGATAAACACCTGAATTAGTTATTTCATTAGGAATATTTGTTTTGTAAAGATTGCAAACATATCTGTGATTTATCCTAGATAACTCACACTAAAACTAATAGCTAAGCCTCAATTTGATATTTTTTGATAGAGTAAGAAAAATATAAATTTTCAGCTTAGTTTGAGTGTGGGTATTTAAAAAAGTGTGAGTATTTGCAAATTCAGAAAAAAAAGACCTTTTCATTAATCCATCCTTTTGGAAACAGTCACACTAACCCACAACCACATGCAAATACAAAAATCCTAATGGGACTCTTTTCTTACTAAGCCTGTAATAGTTTACATTCACCTAATGGCCTGGGGTTATAAGCAAACTACTCAATTAGAGAATTTAGGCTTGTTGCCCACATATTTTAGAGCAAATTATCCCTTCTCAAATGCAGAACCCCCTATATAAAACGCCTAAACAGTATTTCCTGTTAAAAAAGCAAAAATACAATTCCCTAAATTCCTACCTCAAGTCTGCTAAGTATTTCTCTTTATGCTAATGTAGCCATTTTATTGCAGAAATATTTGTTTTTGCCTTACATACCTCAATCTAGACCATTTTGTTGGAATGTTTTTAAGCTATCAAGCAGCTGACAAATGCAAATGCAACTTGATGTTTTTTCTCAGATTAAGATTTGAGAGAGCAGTTTCTCATTCTCCTTATTGGTGACACTGGAACACAGAGGTCTTCTGAATGCCTGGTATTTTGAACCTTCCAGGATAAGATCTCCCTCTTCTAAGGACATTCTGAATTTGAATTATCTTTCAGTAATTACTATTTATTCTACTTATTTTTTAATTTAAAAGAGAGGTTGATGCTTTTAACCTATAAACACCCACTAAAAGTTCCTCACCCTATTATGCCGAACTGCTGCTCTTAATTGTATGCAGGTGGGTGTATCACTGAATTCTCATGTCAAAGATTTAGAAGGCACAATTAATTAGATATCAACTCCTCATAACATACCCATTTCTAACATGCAGACAAGTGGTTTTCCCCATGTGCTGGTAATTAAAGTCTCCCTTGTAGTGTTTGACCCCAGCGGGGCAAGACCAGCTCAGGCCCAAAGTGGGTGACCAGTGTCATGAGTCTGGTTTTGGCACCAGTCTGGCTTTGAGGCTGTGGGTGAAGGGACTCCAACCTCTGTTAATCCCGTTCTTCTGTGTGTTCTTGTAGTTAACCAAAATGACTTTCTGGGAGACGTAATATGAGCTGAAGGAACTGTTGGTTGGTGGACGTGTAAGTAGATGAGACACAGACCTTTCTGGAAATGAAAATATTTTATATGCGTGCCATGAGTGCTGTCACAATTATGAGCACCAGGGAAGTGCCCTTTCTCTTGTTTGAGATCTGGGGAAAGAATGAGAGGGGCAGTTCTTACTCCAGGATCTCTCTGAAACTTAGAAAGGCTTGTTCTGTGATTCCTATCGAGAGACAAGCCTTGTGCTCTACCACAGAGATTACAGATATCCTTGCACAAAATTCTGCTCAAGTAAAAAAAGTCTTCAGCTCATCTAGAGGCAAAATTTAGTTCAAAATGGAAAAAACGTATGCGATGTGATGTAAGTTAATAACTAAAATAGCAAGGAGGTAGTGAGGAAAAGTTCTGAATGTCAAAAGATGATTTTAGAGCAGAGGAGTCTTCAATCTTTGACATGTTTAACAATTTCAATTCTAAGTGCCTCCATTTAATGCTTCAAGTAGTCTACTCCTAAAAGTCAGAATCTCTGGAACTTTGTCAATATGACACCCAACACAAGCTGTTGCTTTGGAAGGCTCAGGTGCTACAAAATTAGATGGATGGGACAATCTCCTAGACCAATGCACAGTTCAGATGATGCAGCAGCAAAGATAAAAGCATATGCCATCCTTCAACTCTGCTAGTCTTCAAACACTGTGAGAGTTGAAAGAATCTATTAAAATTGTCAAATAATTAAGAAGATGTGTGTCATGGAATTAGAAGGTTTCAGTCCTGCATTAGGGGTGGATTCCTACCACTGTGTAGAACCCTAACAAGTTCTGGGGAAGTAGGCAGATAAAACATCCCACTATGGCTCATGAAAGATTAGGGTAAAATTTCATGCAACACTCAAAAAAAGGGAGAAAACAAAATTTCTAAATTGAGGAAAACACGTGTTAAAGAACAAAAGATGAGGCCAGTGTAATAAAAACACTTAGGTGCAGTGTGAAAAAGTCAAGAATTATTAGAGGTTTATACAAATTATTAGGTAGTATCAATATTATAGATATACTAATTAATTAATGCATGTAATTTTTCTGCTAAAGAAGTGTCTTCAGGAGAGTTTCAAAATCAGTAAGCTGCAGGTGGCTATTCCATGATCAGGCTGCTCCTTTTCCTAGGGAAATCAACAACAGCTACACCAGTATGGATTCACATACCCAAGAAAAACACCAGAAAAACAATAGGCAAATATACTTCATTTTTTCTAATGGGCTAATTAAGCAGGATTTATTGTATTAAGATAGAATTTCTTTAGTAAGAATATGGTAAATTATTTACAAAGCTAAGATTATTGTCCAAGGAATATGCAAACATTTCAGGACTCAGGATCAGACTAGAAATTCTGGAGCAAACTGGGTAAGACCAAAAGGCCAAATCTATCCTTGTGATAGAATTTGATTAAGTTTTACTGCCTTTTTACTACACTTTCCAATTTGATAGGCCCTACTAAAGCTAAAATTGAACTTCATATACAAAGCTTATGTGGTTATGTTTGCTATTAGCATTGTCTTCCCTGGAGATATTTGGATTTTGTTTAACTGAAAAATAAACAAGTTAAATGCCGAATTGCCTGGCTAAGACAGTTATATGATGTGGTCTTTTCCTTTCATTATAAAGATTGTGAGTTTTGGGATTCATGTTTAGGAGTTTGTGGTTACTTTACTTTAAATCTAATACCATGGACATATAACGTTTTTGTTCAATGTTCTTATTTTTTCATATAAAGCTCTGTGTCCTGGCCAATTTATGGCCAGACTTATCCAATAAACAACTTTGTAGGAATGCATTTATAGATTGTTAGAAATATGTGTGGTGCCTGCACTTTTCTCAGCAATAATGTAATGATTTATTTTGGCTGTTAATTTTAAGCTATATTATAACAAAAAGAGAAAATAATTTACATACCTCAGAAGTTATTTTCCTAAAAACTGGGAAAAAGTAGGAAGATGCATAGGCCAAGTTTAAAAAAATACTTAGCAAGTATGAATGGATTCCTTTGCTCTTTATATCTAAACCCTCTTGATTTGCAAAGATTTGTCAAGAGAGACCATTAGCACTTGCTGAAAATCAGATCCCTTGCAGTATCCTTCCTGAAGCCTTTCTGAGAGATTTCTTGGTAAATCAAAGAGTAAACAAACAATTTGAATAGGAAAGCCTATTATTTGTCAATGCATATATCAGAGATATAATTTACTACATTATAAAGTAGGAGAGGGATAATTGTGCTGTGGAAGCTTCCAGGAATCTTAGGATCTAATTTGCTACCCATAGGTCATTCAAGCACAAAACAGAGACAGCACCAAACTGCATATAGTTTACATATAGGGAAAGAAACAAAAAGCATCCAGCAAGACATCAATACGACAATTCTACTTAATTATCAATGTAACAAATACAGTTATTTCTCACAGAAGATGTCTTCTCAGTGTACCATGGTGTTAGAGCTCCTGAGAAATTGAAGGGAGGTCATGATGATTTAAAGAACAAGTTGTTAAAACAAGCAGCTACTAATGACAGTAACTAAGTTTTCTTTGTAGTTTAGGTTAATAAGTTTGAGATTAGCACCTATCTGTCTTAAAGTGAAGATAATGAAATGAATGTGTAAAACTACTATTCCTCATAAAGAATTTAGGTCACTGACAAACCTAAAATGTATTACAGCAATTTTTTCTTATTTTCTGGCATAAAAGAACTGATCTAGTATTGATAAATGTATATAACTTAATAAAATAACCCAGATCAAACAAAAAAATATATTTTGCCCTAAAACAAAAGTCCTAGACTTCACTACATGCTACTTATATTTTCTAGTAACTCCTTTTATTCTCAATAGGACTGAAATTAATGTGTTGCTTCTGCTGGAAAATCAGCCTTTTCTAATGCATTTTATTCTGGTTTACTTTGCCTAAACCCCTAAAGTTTTATTCTAAATTCTTCTCTTTCCCCACTTCTCATCTGCATTTTACCTTTGACTCATTGCACCTTTATCATTGGCCTTGCTTTTCATGGGTTGATTATGGATCAGGTTATAACTAGAATATGGAGAGTAGCCCGAAAATGTGCAATGAAATAGCAACACACTCTGCTCCAGAATGACAGTTCTCAAGTGTGTTTTTAAAATTAAAGACACATTAATTTTATCTAAGATTTTGAGTACTATCAGTTGAAGTTATTCGAGTGATTACAGTAGAAGTTCTGCTTCTTGTCCAACATCTAAATGCATTTAATGAAATAAATTAATTTTGAGAAAGGGAATATTTTGGACATCCTTCTAATGTAATTAATCCAAGCTCTGTTTCAGACATTTATTGGTATGACATACCATGAGAAAATCTTTTTGTTTGGGAGTTTTGCATGTGATGGGACTGTCATTTCAGATCTTAAATTATCTAAACTTGAAGCAGTAGGAGTTGTAGTAAAGAATACTCAGTAGCTACAATATGTTCTACAATTCTGAACACGTTTCAAAGAATTTCACATTCTTTGAAAAGTCATGTGAAAATCACACGTGAAAAGACTAGCAGAGTTTATACCATTAAACATGAACACAAAGCAACTGTTCATTGTCCTTCAGCCTGAAAGATATGTATTTGCTTTCAAGGGGAGCCCTAATATTTGTCATCTTTAACTGAATAAAATCACAGATACTTTTACATGTGGATTTTATTATAAGAATTGGTTTATAAGCCTGCTATTTAACATGATTATATGAATTACGAACTGTGATTTTATTTCTTTTATAATCTCTGTAGAGCTTGCCATTACTTTTACATGCCTGTGTCTGGCATTATGCACCTTTGAAATTGTGCCAAAAATATTTATTGTCCTATTTCTGGCATTCTGGGACTCTTGGTTCCGTTTGGTTTCCAACCAGAACAAGGCCTATTAGCAGATCCAGTTCTTCATACTTTACTGAAAACAATTTTATATGCAAATTTAATACTTCATTAAAGTAAGCTCTTGTAACAATCAGGAGTATGTATGAAATGCATTCAATGTAGGTAATGTTCTATCTACCATTTGAGCAGTTATCAAAAGCAAAATATATGTACTAATTAGAACTTTCCTTCTCATTGCCTGTCTCCTCCAGCTTGACTAATAAGAAAGCATTAAAATGCAGTCAGGTTGAGCTGAAATGGGAGACTCTTCCTGCACTTGCCTGTGATCTGCACACACAGGCAGTACCCTGGAAGGAAGACCTGCTGTGGTAAAAATACACTCTCATTCACCCCTTGAATCACATTTACTTGGTTCCAAATTCCATTATTCTTAATCAAGTAAAAATCCTTTTAAGGTCAACAGAAGTTTCACTCAAATTACTTCATAATTTGGCCCTCATTTTGTTGGGGTGGTTTCAACTTTGCCCAGTAGGCATAAGCAAATTAAAAAGGCTTTTGTAAAGTATTCTTTATTTTATTTAGCTTCAAGGAAATAGATGTCAATACAATTTAAGGATGTACTTACATGTTTATTAAATAGGAGGAATCTTGTTCAATCAGAACTCTAATTTGTTTAAAGAGCAAACTTCTCCAGGAAGGAAAATGTAACTGACTTAGGTATTGGTACAGCTCAAATACTTCTAATGAGAATCACGCTTTCATTTGGAAGCTAGGTAAATTGATTTAGTTTTTTTTTTTTTTTACAGAACATTTAATTATTGTTTACATAGTAATTTTATAATCATAGAAATAAATTACTCGTTATAGCCATTAAAGGGTCAGAAGCTTGAAGTCATGCCCATCATGGAGAGGTACTTACACGTATAAAATAACTGCTTCTAAAATTTCATACATCATCTGAAGCATGACTTAAACAGAGGCAAAATCATCTTTCGGCTTCTCGTGTGACAATTTCACAATAGGCTTCTTCTGTTTGTACATGAAATCTTAATGGCAGAATACACTAACTTCTATATTTTATAAGAAATCACTTGCCACAAAAATAATCCCAAGTTTAACCATGTTCCTAAACATATTGTCAGAGATGCATAATACTCTGAATTAAGAAAAGCCTCTCATTTCTACTTTAAGTTTGACTGCCTTTCAAGTATATAAAAGGGCATCAACCAAGAGGTTTAAGACACAAAATATAATTAATTAATTAATTAATTAAATGCTTTAAAATGTTTGCATTAGTGACAGAGCAATAATCAGTGAAATAGCCATAGAAATAATAATAGTAAAAATTGTAATAATAACTAAGAATAGTTATTGTTATGTAACAATACCAACAGTAACAGTTGCCATGGCAATAACAAAAGTAAGTAGTAGTAATAATATAAATATTATTAACCAAAAGCAAAGGTCTTAATCACAACAAGAAAGAATACTTTATGGAATGGAAAAGTTGATCTTGGCTTTTTCTGATGACTGTATGCAACTGCTAAGAGATTTTTATATGAGCCTTTCACTTGATATTACACCTTTTGACCTGATGGATTAAATATTTATTTTTGAGGTAATAATTTTCTGGCAAGAGTCATATGCAAAGGACTTAACGTGGACTTAAAGTGATGGAACATCCAAAAGCCCTATGTGATGAAATACCAAAAGGCCCAGGGAACCAGAGGCAACTGTAAGAGTACAGACATCTGAGTACTCCAAATACTACAGCTGGATCAGAACATCAAAAGAAGCATACACGATTACAAATGAAAAACTAAATCAAAACTAGGATATCTTTCCCATGTAGAACATGTTTTTAAAGCACATATTTTCAAAATATGTCACTGAAGTAACCCCAGCTTAGGAGTTCCACCTTTTTGTATGTTCTGAAACTATTTGAATGTCAAAAATTAAACCAATTTTAAACTGTCTTGCAGCTACCAATTTATATCTGCCTTCAGGCCTCAACTCATTTCAGCTCTGAAATTCCCTCTACTAGGGCTCTATCGGTCCTTGTAATACAAACAATTTTCTCTTGCTCTTTTCACAGTCCCAGTCCTAACCGGAACTTGCAACAAAACAAGACAAGAAAATAATTTGAAATCATCATAATCAGACACATCAGAGCTAAGTAGAGGCTTCTTTTTACTACAGATACGCCCACACAAAAGTTATGAATTGCATATGTATTTCCTTGCATTGCTAACAAAGAATTACTTCCTCTATTGCTTTTCCAAATATATTATAAATAAAATATGTATAATCATAATTATATTTTTCCCAAAGCTGAATTACATAGGGCATTCAAAAATGTGTGTCAGTTACTATGTGGGTGCCATTTATGAAATACCAGTAAGCACTCTTCTGTTCAAGGCACAGAGAAAACAGATTCCAGGCCTCAAGACACATCTGTTGAACAGATGAAATTTTGGAGTCCTGTGGTACCTTGCACTGAGGATGGGATGTCAGGATGCTGCAGTCCCTCAAACTTGGCACTACCTTCATTGCACCAGTGGTGGTAGAGGGGCTCTGCAGGTTGAGAGCAGAGCTGAGGAGAGGCTGGATTGTGTCCTTAGCAGCTTGGGTTTGCTTTAATCACTGAGGTGCCCACAGGGCATGAGGAAGTGGCCTGGAGTGAAGCTGTGCTCTTGAGGAGTCCCCTGTGGTGTAGAGCAATGAGCACAGAATGGCCAAGGCAGACCAAGTAACTGGGGCACAGTATCCCAGTTTCAGCCTGAGCAATGTACAGCAGCACCTAATTCCCAATAAGCGGGAAATGTGAAAGAAATGGTGAGATGGCACGGAGTGTAGTCCTAGTGGTATAGGTAGTGAAGTTATGATCTTTATGAACTTTAGCTACATACATACCTTCATTTGGTGCAATCACATCTCCATTTGCAGTGTAAACAAAGGTTCTGTTTCCCCATCTAAAATTCCCGAGCATTCACGTGGTCTCACCAGCTAGAGAAGTCCAAAAGGATCTGTTTCAAATAAAAAAGTCAAGTAAACACAATTTGGCAACACTAAGTTTCTCTTAACCAGACAGAATTTTCTAAATGATCTACAGACTCATATACTTATTTAGAAAAAATAAATTGGATTACTAGGCTTCATATATTGATAAAATACAGCAATGGTACAAATGTTACCATGGAAAATTTTTTCTCAATAGCAGTCTTAGGGTGTGAGACCAAAAAATTTTAAAATAAGCTAATTGTTTGATTTTTAAAATAAGTTGATTGCTCAATGCTCTGCATATAGAAGGACTGAAAGTGCTAAATGCTGCCTATGATGCTGAGGAAAATTCTGAAGATGTACTCTGCTGCTAGTGTGGTTATGCAAAGTCAAGTTAAACACTAATCCCACTGATAATGAAGGATTTTGAAGGGAATCTATTTAAGAGTTTTAAATACTCTGTAGGGGGCAGTTTTGAACCAGATTAATGAAAATTTTAAGCTGGCTGATTCAAAGTTATGATTTTATACTCAGTTTTCTTATCCTCAGCAGTTACGTGGGCATAATTTCTCTTTTTTTTTGGGTAGATCTTGGTGCTTAAGCAAACAGGGAGCTGCATGCTGTTGTATAACATCACCAAGATGAGAGGCTTATCTCTATGTAAGGTTCAGTAATAGTAGCTAACAATACTTTTTTAAAAGTACCAGCTATAGAGATCCATAACTCAACAGCAATGATTAGAACTGCATGGCAGAGGCCTGCATAAAAACCAGCTCTGCAAAAGGCCCCAAGGACAGAAGCAGATTTTGGGATCTCCTTCACAATTCTGAAGCCTGAACCAGGAATCAATTTTACTGTGACTTGAAAGTATTTATGACATCTCTGGAAAAAAGAAAAAAGCAAAAAAATGCAGCAGATTCTTGGAGACACTGCAGGAGTATTGCCTGCAGCATTTTCAAATGCCTTTGAACGTGGTAGTTTCATTATTGGCATTTATTTAAAGTAAATATGACGCTAGACTATGGGAAAAGATGCCAGCACACTTCTAGGTGTTAGCTTAAAAATGAAGATTTAAAACAGCCTCTCTCCAGAACACACCACTTTGAATTATCAAAGTCAGAAGTCGACTATTGATCTGAAACTAAAAAAGATCCTCTCAGCAAAGTGATAGTCACTGTTACAAGGATTTCAGTAGAAGTGGCTCTGAAGTGCAACCTGAAGAGTGGGAGAGGCTCAGTCACTGAGTCTTTTTTTCCACTTGGGAAGGAAGGAACAGACTAGGCCTTGATGAGGAAAATGAGGTTGTACATCTAGGTGACCCCTGTACTCAAGAGCAGAGTATTTCCTGTAGAGTCAGTGGCTCTCCATTGACCACCATTATTTTGATTTGAATGAAGTGACTTGAAGCCAGTATTTGCAGCTAAAGTTATTACTTTATTACTATTTGATAATGTAATCATGTAGAGCAGCAAGATCGACACTGAACACTGTCAGGAACTAAAAGGATCAACTTCTCAATGTCCAGACTAAGAATGAATGTCTCAGATGATCAGACACAGCAGCTCTATCCCTTAAAGCTTGAAGCTAATTGTGTTGTCTGGACAGGTGGTGGGATATCTTTTTTGTCCTCTCCTGGCCTAAAAACTTTACCTATTATTTTTGAGTTCATGTAGAGGGTCTTGATGGGATGAAGTAGTTTTCTTCACAGCAGCCCATTCACTGCTGTGGTTTGTATTCTGTGACTAGAGCAGCTGTTTTGGCCATTGCTCAACAGGACTAGCACAGCGTCAAAGTTTCACCTTTTCTCATGCTCTGGTCCCTTAGAAAGTAGGCTGGGGGTATTTTGGGAGGGAAAACAGCAGGACAGCATACAGCATACCCAAACTGGCCAAGGGTATATTCCATGCCACATATTGTCACATTCAGCATTAAAATTGGAATTGCAGAAGAAGAAGGTGGAAGGGTGGGAGGGTTTGTCTCCCAGAATCATCAGCTGCTGGAAGACTTGCTGGGCATCAGTCTGCTTGTGGGAGGTGGTTAGTTATTTCCCTTGCATCACTTTTTTCCCCTTTCATTCACGCATTAAAGTTTCCTTTTAAACCAACCCATGAGCTTCTAACTTTCCCTAGTATCTCCCCCACCTTCCTGAGGGGGAAGGAGCAGGAGGTTGTGTAGGTGTTTACCTCCTGACCAGGGTCAGCCTATCACAACTGGAAAAAACCCAACATTTATAAGCTGTATTATGATGTAGTGTTAGATACAAGTTCAACAATGCAGGGCCAGCTGAAGATGTACAGCTTTTGCATAGGAAATTTTACTACACGGCACTTTGAAGGACTTTGTTCCACATCTATGAACATGCACTTGTGTTACTGTAGTGGTAAAACTTCTGAATAGGGCATGTCAGAAAGATAGTGTGAACAGAGCAAGTACTGATTCTCTATTCCTGTGTCTTCTCGCCATGAGGGAAGGGATGGGTGACACCGACCTAACAAAAGCTGATGGAAGTACAGCACCAACGGAGACGACATTGTTATTACAGTCATGGGATTTAAAGAAATTCAGAGTTCTACTTCTCTCCAAAGATATTCAACACATGCCGACTGGAACGGAGAGGACAGTGACATCAGCCCTTTGTCAGTACTGCTTCACCGGCCGAACACGAGGGCCAGGAGGCCTGCAAACGTCCCCGTGACAGTCTGACCCTCACCGTCCTCGGTTTTCGCATTCAAACACCTTTATTGTCTGTACCAGGGATCAGCGGGAGCCGCAGGAAGACAGGCTTTGCGTCCCCGGCCCCGCTGGCGGGTGAGCGCCTCCCCACACCCGCCCGCTTCGACATGGCTGGGCAGAGCCGCCCGGGCCGGGCCGCGAGAAGCGCACGGGCGCGTCACGTCCAGCACGTCACAGCCGGGTACGGTCGGGTACGATCCGGTACTGTACAGAGCTGTACAGCACGGTACGAGGCGCTCCGGCCGGGTACAGCACCGCTCAGAGGAGCGCGCCCCGCGCCACCCCGATCGCGCCCGCCCGCAGCGCGGGGCCCGCCCCGCTCCAGCGCGCCCCGCGGCAGCAGGAGCTGGTTGGCTGCCCCGCCCGCGCGGGGCCTGGTGGGAGCAGCGCCCGGGCGCCGCGCTCCTCCTGCGGCGGCGTTGGCGGCGGGCGGGATGCGCGGCCCGGCCCGCGGCAGGTACGTGATGGCGGGGGATGCACAGCCCAGCTCGGCCCGGCCCCGAGCGGCTCCGCGCTGGGAGAGGGGTGCAGGCTGGCGGGAGAGGCGCTCCCCATAACAGCACTCAGGAACCGGCCCCAGGGCACGAAGCGGAGCAGGGCGGCGGGTGCCCCCTCCCTCTCCCTCCTGGCCGCGGGCCGTGGTGCGGCCTTGGAGGAGGAAGCCCCCGGCTGCGGGGGAGGGCGGCAGGCGCCGTGCGGCTGTGGCGGGCCGGGGGCTGCGCTGACCTCTGCCAACGCCCTCGGTGCCCGCCGGGCCCGGCGCTGCCGCCCCTCGCGCACTGCCAGGGCTTGGCTTGCAAAAAAGAGCGCCCGACCCTCCCGCTGCTCGCTCCGGCGCTGTGCAGTCCGTGTTGGAGCTACTTCGCCTATTTATTTATGGCTCTGCAAAGCATAGGACCTCTGTGGGATGCTTCCCGACGGAAACAGCTGCGAATGAAGTTTAGATGGAAAAAAGTTTAGTGTTTTGTTTTAGCTGAGGCGGCCTAGGACAGGTCAGCAGTAGGTGGTGGGTGATGCTTCTGGTTTGGTTGTGCTTGTTTCCTTGTCCACGCCACTCAGCTGGAGAAACTTTTAAAGGTCCCAGTGGAAGTTTGTGCGGTCAGTAAATTGTGAGGGACCTGTGAGCAGAACTGGAGATTCAAATTGAATGGTAGCATTTGTGTTCTTTGTAATGTTAAATTTTTAAAAATATTTACACAAGGTGGTATCACTAAGTTTGCAAAAAACACCTATTTCAAAAGCGTTGTCCATTCCTGTAGGGGAGAGGTCTGTATGCAAGGCCTTGATTACAAGTTTCTAACTTCCTCTTTCTTGTAATGTCTTCTCTTGATGTTACTCAGTCTTGAATTTCTGCATGTCAGTTATTAAAATTTACTTGGGAGACTGAGTTTTTGTAGAACTTTTAATCTTTAAAACATTAACAAGCCTGAAGAAATTTGAGACTGACTTGATAAAAGTGTAATGAGATCATGAAGCTATTTTCTCCACATAGGTGGATGGGTGTGGGTGACTGTGGGTTTATGCTTCTTTCAAAAGAGAAGCTTTTTCTGCTCTGGTCTCTTAGTCTGGCTCTTCTGCTTTTTATTAAATAGCTTAAAAGTTTTAGGAGTAGAGGAGCAGTAGCTAAATACATTTTTCAGAGGGTCAGGTAATAAAATCAATAGTAGTGTTTTCTTAAGCTTCTCTGTTCAGTGTTTTTAATGCTTCTTTTGTCTGTTTTAAGCCTAGGACGTCTGGCAGCTGTCTTACTTATGTATTGCATCAGTTATAATGTGTGTGGAAGTGAGTCCAACTGCACTACTGCTTAGTCAGTGAAATGCACAGCTCTGTGCTAGAGAGCAGTCTTCAGAAGGGAAAAGTCCTATGCAATAATTTTTTTGGTTAGAGCATGGGAAGGAAGCAACTTGTGGACTTTGTCTTGCCATGAATAGTAGGTTATTAGTGGTAGGTATGTGGAGTGGAAGGTAAGGAGGAGGGAGGAGAATTTGAAACAGCTGAAGACAATTTGTGTTGCCATGTCAAGAAGAAGAGAGGAGAGGAAGGAAAACATTTGAGGTGCTCCATTGTAATCATAGAATTCTTTTTTTTTCCCTCATTGAGGATTCGGTGACTAAACTGTGAATGTGAATCTAGTGGCCTTAATTGCTTAATACCTCTTTGGGGAAGGATTTTGAAAGTATTACAGACTTGCAGAGCAGCATCTGTAAATCATGTCATCATCATAGCTCCTATAAAGTCACATGCATAGTGACAGTTGTTGAACCTGTTTCTCTTCCAAGCAATTGCCAGATGTTTAAAAAAAATCTTGTGTAGCAATAGCCGTGTGAATGTGTTACTGATGTAAGTCACAGTCACCAATAGCTCATGGATAATTTGTTCTCAGAAGATCCTCTAACACTTCTAGTGGAGAGGTTCTCAAACTATGGTTTGAAGGAAAATGTCACGCACAAAGGCCGTGTGAGCATCTCTGTGCCTCTCCATGTCCACGGCTGAGAGCTGCCATTGCTCCTAATGGCAGTGGCAGTGCTAGGGAAACATTGGAGCCTTGTGGTGATCTGATACGGTATCTTTATTGCAAAACAATATGAAAGATGTCTGTGTCTGTAGAAATATCTGGGAAGAAAGTGTGGGCTCAGATCTCCTGCAATACCCATCATGCAGAAGCTCACTTATATCTGCAAAGTCACAGTTGGGTAAAATTCTTGGTGTTAGATTGTGTGTTTAAAAAAAAAAAAAAGGCTGCTGTTTTACTGAGGTGAGTTGCTGCAGTAGTGATTATTTTGAGAATTTGTTCGAGTCCAAGGGGTAATTGCTTTTTCTATATCTCACCCCTTTCTGCTACTAATTTGGCAGCAATGGAGCTAATTTGCCCATCTGTTCTAGCTTCATTTTCATGGCATTTTTGATATGGATTTTCTTACCTTTAAGGACTGGTTTCTGAAACCAGTAGGGCCTATAGTTTTGAAGTCTTTGTACCAGTGAGCAGTGCATATCCTATACATCTTAAATTGTTCTAACAGCCTCAGACAATTAGAAAAAAATTGGATTGAAATATATCTATCCATTTTGATCCAAGGAAACTTAATAAACAAGATAATAATGATCACTTATATTTCTGTCTAACTAGATCTGTTAGTGTTTCATTCCAGAATGAAAAAGGTTTGAACCCTGGTTGGGATTGAGTTTTCATTTACTGTCAGGGTTGTTTTGAACTGATTACTTTTTTGTTCAATAAGTAAAAAAAAGTGTGTGTTAAATGACTGGAGAGAAAGTCTGCCATCCTAAGGTTCAATTGATTCAACTATCTTCAAAGGGAAAGTTGCTACACTTTTGGTTAAGGAGCTTAGAGCCAGATCATCATATTAATATTGTTCATGGGTTCCAGGTCTGTGTAGGGTGAGGTGAGCTGCTCTTGCCCTTTGGAACTGTTCTAGAGTCATTTGATGTGCTAGTGACTGGGCTGTATATTATGGGTTGTTCAGGGAAGACCTGCCAATGTAGTGCTTTTATATAGCAAATGAAATCTTTGGAACTGATTCTTTGAACTTAAAACTCAGCACACAATACAACAATAGTGCTATCAAGCATATTCTTGTTGATGGAAGCATAAAAAGGAAATAGATTTATTTGAGAAATTTACTCATGAACAGAAGGATGTTAATTCTGAATGCCTAGAGTGACAGGTGAAAAGGAATACTAAGTTATGCTTAGGGACAGCAGAGGAAAGAACTGGAAATCAGTTTCTTAAATAATCCTGCCCAATACTAAGTTTTTAAAATTGTTTTTCTGCTGGAGTATTTTGATGGCTCGTGTTGCAGTTCATTTGCACCTGTGTTTTTGAGAAGTCCCCTCTGATTAAATATTTGCAAAATAAAAATAACTTCAGCTGCATCTGATCTGATCAACTGACTTACAGAGTGCCCTAGAATCAGAAAACTGAATTTTAAAGTAACACATAGGTAGATAGCTAGGCATGGCTTTATACAGTATTTTGATTTTTTTTTTTAAGATGTTGGTATGAATTTGAGAATCTTTGATTGTTGTTAGATTGCTCCTAAGTGCTTAATGCTTTATTTCTAGCTGTGAATTGTCGTAGAAGATTGATAGCTCTGCCAACCTTTGTCCAAAGTAGAAGATGGGTGGATTAATTTCAAGATGGAGGGTAAGTAGCATTGTGTAGCAATGTAATAACCTTTAGTCTAGAAGATGGGAGTACCTAGGACAAGTTTACCATTAATACTGACTGAATGGTAGTGCTAAAGTTTTCCTGTGAGTGCATCACTTAAAAGTCCTGTAATGGGATATCATGACCAAAAGTATTCTTTGCTAAATGACTAAGCTGTGAAACTCTGCTGTTGTCCTTCATTTCCTGTGCAGTAGCAGTCTGGCACTGGCTTGGTTAACTTAAAAATATGCAGTTTTAACTCTTTCTGTAAATCTAAATACTTTTGTGGTGCTTTATTGGGACAGAAGCTGCAGCATCTGTGACTTGGAAGATTGGTGATCTAGATGAAAGTGGGTATATGCAGAATATATTTTTTTAACAAATAGTTTGGTAGCTACTTAGTCCTGTACAAGTCTGTCTTCCTATCTGATTTTAGTGATTGAGTTGTGTACTGAGTTTATGAGGAAGAAGAGACATGAGGTTTTTGACTACTTTTTAGAGTTGTTTTGAGTCTGGGTTTGCCTTTACTTACTAGCAATTGACTTCAGAGCCTTCCATACAAAACTCCATTAAAGGTGAAACTTCAGGTGGAATGTCAGTTGTGTATAATTAAAAATTACTTTCAGGGTGATTAAGTGCAAGCTATGTTTTCTGAATTTATTGTGTGAAGGGTGGGGAAAGATTGTGGCTTGACAATTCTCAGAAATTAGGAAAGATTCCTAGAAGGTGGATTTCCACTTGCTCCTGTGGGGGATTTCACTGGTGATGACAGCCCTTATTTGCAGTTGCTTATGATTTGTTTACACCATGTGTCCTTATATGGGATGAATAGTAATAAAAAGCTGGAGTACTCAGGTGAGGGATTCCTCTCTATATTCTTTGTATTTTGCCTATTTCTGCCACTCATCAATTCTGTTCTTGTTTTGCTTTCCACCCACACATTCATTATTGCTGTAGATGCATTATAGGTTTTCATTTTTTGTGAAGTGGGAGAGGAGCCTTCAGTTAAGAGCAATGTCACCTGTAAAAAAATTATTCATTATGGTCCCTTCTATTTGTCACACTAAAGTAGGAAAACTTCTTACCTCTGTGTAAAATAGATAATTTATTAATCTATTATCAATATATCTTTTTGTTAGGAAACTGTTAATGTACAGTAATCCTTGTAATACTGAGTTTTTAAAAGTGAGATTAATACATTTGTTCTTTCTTTTGTAAGCAGGCAAAGCCTTCCACTGTAGAAGTATTAGAAAAATTAGATAAGGTATGTGTTTGCTTTTTGGTGTTTTGTTTGATTTTTTTGTTTAGAAATAAAACTCCTTTTTGCTGTCCATGTGTTTCTCTCATATTAGATAAAATACTCTTGTGAAATTTTAAAATATTTTGGGAATTATTCCAGTAGTAGAGATTCTGCATATCAGAGGAATTGTTATTTTTTTCCCTTTATTGTTTAGTCATTTTAAAAATACCAATACTGTATAATACATAGTGAGAAACTACAGGGCAAATATTTATTTAGAGAGCCTGAATATGAAGCTGCCTTGATTACACAATTCAGTTATAACTAGTGGTTAAAGTCCCATGTAATGGCAAATGTCACTAATGCAAAGTTCCATTAATCAGGTTGATTAGAAAAGCTTCAATGTATGGTTTTATATGTACAAGTGGAAGTAAGTAAGGTCGGGGCAGAATTACTGGGTAGTTTGTTCAGTAATCAACTGTGATTTTTCACCAGCATTTGTGACAGATGTCTGTACTCTATGGGGAAATTAACTGTTTTGAAATATGCTGTTGGTATTTTGTTTTCCTTTCAATGGAAATGTGAGTACTTCTGTTGTCACTTGAAATACAGTCAAAACTGTTAACATAGAGCATGGCTAGGTCACTTATTAATGTACCAGAAGCATCATACGGATGTTCAGGATTTTGCTGTTACGGTGAGGAAAGTACTGAAAGGAAAACAAGTAAAATGATGGAGAGGATCCAGCCATTTGCCATGTTAGTAGGAAAGTCTTAGAGGCATTTAAAATTCCACAAGTACCTGATGAAAGCTTTAGAATGCCAAGTATGGTTAGTAGTGACTTATGTGATAGTAAATAGTAGTGACTTATGCCATTCATAAGATAGTGGTATTTTTCACCTGTCCCAAATATACTAATGCATTACAAATGTGAAAAAGTGCTATTTTTAATCTTTCTTACCAATTGCTAGTAAGGTGCAAGTGACTCATAACATAACCTTATTAGTGTGGAGTAATTATGCTATGAAAGTTATCTTTGGGCAAATATTGTCATTTATCAAAAAACTGCTTGACTTTTCTAATCAAGTATCAAACTGATAGGGCTGATTTTAGCAAACATTTAAAGGCAGCTTCTTAGAACCACTTATTAATTGCACTAATAAGGTTGAACCCTGTTTATTTGCAGGAAATACAGACATTAGAAGAATTTAGAGAAAAAAATCAGAGGCTACAGAAACTATGGGTCGGAAGACTTCTTCTCTACTCCTCAGTTGTTTATCTTATTACTTGCTTAATTGTGTATTTGTGGTGTCTTCCTGACGAATGGACAGCAAGGCTGACAATGACACTTCCATTTTTTGCATTTCCATTGATGTAAGTAAATATGTCTTTTTTATTTTCTAACTGCTGTCTCTTTGATAAAAGGAGATGGAAAATACATCTCAGCAGGGGTTTGGGTTTGCTTTGACAATCCTTGAGATGACATAACTTAGTGAATTTTTTCTTCTAAAATAAATTCAAGTAGTTAGGCAGGCACTTTGAGGGGAATGTCTCTCATGGGTCCAGGTTTAGTATAGTCTTATCATCAAAAGATAATAGCATCTAAAGTTACTTGGCTTATCAAAATTGTACTGGGGCTAGAGAGCTGTGTTGAACAGCTGTAAGGTAATGTAGGATAAGCATAAGAGCATTGTCTTGGGTTTTTTTTTTACTGCAGTTTATAAAGTCATATTGCTACGTGGGTGTAACCAAAGGTTAAATGTAGTGTATAAACCTGGGAAAATACAAGAATGAATGGAGAAACTTACTTTCATGTAGGTAGGTGACTGTTAACACAGAATTGACTTGAAAAGTCATCACTCTAAGTGTGCTGAAGACTAATTTTGCATAATAAGATGTTTTTCTGGAAAATCCTTGACTGTTTTCTTCAACAAGTAAATATGCAGACTTCATTGTATGTGAACTGGAGATAGTATTGCCTATGTTTTTGTTCCACCGAGCTGATTGTTTGCTTATCCTGATGAGTGCCTTCTGTTGTTGAAGAAATCTACTTTTCTAAAAGTACCAGGATGGGTTCCCACCTCACTGAACAGCTGCTCTGCTGCCTCCCCTTCCTCTAGACCATCAGGGAGGTGAGAGCA
Source organism: Sialia sialis (assembly GCA_009812075.1). Classification (NCBI taxonomy): domain Eukaryota; kingdom Metazoa; phylum Chordata; class Aves; order Passeriformes; family Turdidae; genus Sialia; species Sialia sialis. The sequence continues at coordinate 11,215,849 of VRYO01002782.1, forward strand.
GCCTGCTGAGCATCTCTCCTACTGATGGGGGGAGCACAGTGCATTTACTTACTTGCCGAAATGATCATAAGTACTTCCATTTGTACAGCACCTTTGTATGAAAGCCTGGTTTGTAGATGCCCTAGCTTTAGAATTGAAAGGCAAAGTCAGAAGTAAATATTTGAGACTTTGCAAGTTTGAGTGTGGGTCAGCATGCCATACTGCATTATCCACAATATACTGATGTGCTGCTGTTCTGGACTCCTGTGGAGAAGATACTTGGGCAGCAGTGTAGTATCTTGACTGGAAAGGATTAATGTGGAAAATTAGAGCTCAGCTTAATCTTTGGCAGTAATATGAATTAATTTGAGGACAAGCATTTCAAAGTCTTTGTTAGTGTGTGAGGCTTGTTCATGCTGATAGGAAAGGCTTGTAAAAGAGGAAGTATTGCAGCTTGCTTTCACATAGGTATGTTAGAATTAGTATAGGAATGAAAGCTTTTATTATTGAAGGTGATGGCTTCTAATGCTGCTGTTTGAATTTACATGTTGGACTTTTATTCTGTAGTTTGTCTTCCGGTTCTGCTTATTTTTCTCAAGATGGCTCTCTGTAAAATTCCAGTTTAGATGTTGGCTTACTAGTGCTTAGAATCAGACTGTTGTTCTCTTATGACTTGCAACTGTTTATCAGATTTTTTTTTTCCTTAAGCTATTCCCCTTCAGCTTTTTTTGCGGCAGATATGAATGGCAAGCAGCTGCCAGCTTGTCTTTGTTCTCGGTCAAGAGGTGACTCCATGCTGAATGCCTGGTGCCACCCAGTAATAGCTCTAGAGATTTTTCAGACCTAATCAAACTGGAGTATGTCTGCCTTTTCCAGCTTGCAGTCAGTCACCAACTTATTTCTGCCTTAGGTCAGTCCCTCAGGGTCTCAGCCAGTTTTTGATGTTGGTAGAGCAAGTTAAGTTTTAGGAATATAACTTGCTTAATTTTGAATGTATACTGAAATACCTGAAAAGTTGAAGAAATATGTTAGCATGTTAGAAGGGTGCTCTTCTTCAACTGATTTTTATTTGAATTAGTTTTAATTTACATGTTACAATTTTTCACAGAATTTTTTTTTTTTTTTGTAAAATTGGTTGAAATAGTCTGCTATTAAACTTTTGTCTCAGATTTCCTAAAGAGGAAATGCTTCTCTGTTTCATGATGTCTAACTTATTTAATATTTAGAATACAGTTTTGAGTAGAAGGCTATTAAGCATACATGAAAAGAGAGATAATGCTTTTTGCCTGTTTAAAGGCAATTTAAATCCTGTAAACATTTATTTCTTGTACTTGGGACACATTTTATGTTGTGTAAGCAGATAAATCCACCTGTATTATTAGATCAGTTATTAGAGCACACCTTTGGACATGGAATAGTTAAACTTCTTTGTTTCTCTTAGCTTGGAGAGGCTGTTCTTGCATTCCAGTTACCTCATCTAACTTGCCTAACTTTGGTTGTGTTGTTAATACTTGAAGGCATTTTTAACTGGGCAGCCATTATATAAATACAGAAGATGTTCTTACGAATTAAGTCAAAACTCTTAGAGCCTTTTGCCTGCTTTCTCATGCATGCTTTTAGTCAGATAACCTGTCTAGCCTTTTTGCTTGAATGAAACATTGCTTAGGCTCTATTATTTAATTACCATTAGGAGAGTTTTGGATGCTTGGAATGGTTTGGTGTATGAGCTTTGCCTTGTGGCTTAGACTGAATAAGTTACCAGAAAAAGTGTCAGCTTAATATTTAGAAGCGATTCTAAGCTATAAAACAAATGAAGTCCTGATGATTGCAGAGAGACCTTTTGAATGTGAAATGCTCATAGATCAGTTTAACTTGATCTTGACATAAAATGCTCCAGCTAAGTCAGCTGAAACCCTACAGAAACTGAGTCAACTTGGAGCTCTCTAAAATCACTAGGACTCAGCTAATTTGGCTTGGGAGAGCATTTGTACAATAGCTGTATCTCATGGTTTTCACTGGTATTAGAATTCTTCCCACTATTCTTTTGGGCCTTAATTTTGGGCGTTAACTGGTAAGTTTTTTTTTTTTCCAATAAAGTGCATTATAAATCTATCAGATAAGATGTGATGACAAATAATTTTCAGCTGAACATTTTTTCACAAGTGATGATATTGGTGCTGCTTGCTTTACTATTTCCGCCTTAAGTTACAGTTAATTTTAATAGAAAAGATGATTTTATTTAGAGCAGTATTCATGTCTTGTTGACAAGATGCTAGTTTTATTTTTATTTTTTTTCTGTAAATACTGTTTGGAGGTTTCTGTCCTTTGTATTTGTGAAATAACATCTCATCTGGTAAGTGTTTTGTTTGGTAAATGACTTCAGAAATGGTTACTGTAATATATTTTAATTAATAGAATTTTTCTTTTTCTTCTAAAGAATCTGGTGTATAAGAACACTGCTCATTTTCTTCTTTTCCAAACGGACAGAAAGGAATAGTAAGTACTTTTTTTTTTTTTAAGAATATATAGGTAGCTGAGAATGATGCTTGCTATAGTAATGTAAATGCTTTTGATTATTTGGCTTCCTTTTAGGTGAAAAGAGTAGTATTAGCTAAACTTTTTTCTACCACATAGTTCATGAAGGAGCAGGAATGAAACGGCTTTATTTTTCATTTCACTTATAAAATTGTGTTTTCTCCTGTCTTTGCATGTGTCAGATGTCTAATGGATAAAATACAGTGTAGAAGTAGGAGCAAGGGGAAAGGAAATACAAACAGTAGTAGTTGTTCCCTTGATACTTGCATCTCACAAGTATTCCAGCAGTCTTAATCTGTTATCCTTATACAAAAGGGAAAAGATTTATAGTAGATGCGTCTAATTTTTTTGTCAAGATATCTTTTCTCTCCCAAGTTCTCCAAAGCATACTTATATCTTCCTGAGTGGGAAAGGTGTTTTTTTCTGCTTTTTTGAGAGCTAAGGGAAATTGGAAGTCGTGTAGCAAAACTGAAAAGTAATGGAGGTGTTCAAGTATATATAAAAAGTTGTTAGATTTTGCATTAGAATGAATCTGCATGCTATTTAAAAACAGCATCTGTAGCACTTGTCTGCAGTAGTTAGAATTCATTTGAGACTTTCCTTGAAAGCAGTCCAGCCTGTAACAATATCTCATGGTGATGTGAGCAATAATACAGGAAAACCTCAGTGTTGCACTGTGTTTTATGACTTGCAGAACAGCATGATATATTTAATTTGTGACAGCTTACAAGTTAAACATCACTTTTAGAATTTTTCTTAAACTTAATGTTTGCATTTGATATGCAAGCACAGAACATACATTTTTATGTAGAAATAAAATTGTCCTGATATTCTGTGGTGCTGTGTGATTCATTTCTAAGGTGAGATGAATATTTTGCATTTCATGGCTGAATAAGAAAAAAAGTTTTTCTAGTTTGCTTAAATGTCTTTATTGCTGTTTTGAGCATACAGGCAAGTCTAGTGCTTTTGTTGAACCTGTGTTTAAAGGGTTTAGTAGATGATAGAACATGCCAAAAGGGATTATTTCTGTGTGGTTCCAGAGACTGGATAAAAATGAAATGTTTTACCTCAGAGATAAGTCCTGTATTTGAAAAAGAAAAATCAAATGTAGAGTTGAAGCAGTAAAGCGGGAGAAAGTGTAGTTAGAAAGCAAACTGTCAACCAAGTTGCTCAAAGCTAAGTTTTTGTTCTGGAATAAGTTAGTAAAACATACTGAGACACTGAAGGTGATTATTTGATACAATAAGCTCTGTGCTGGATAGATGATACAAGTCAGATTTGGGAATGATGCTGTGAATGAAGAAAATTAGTAGCTAGTCTCCAGGGAAGCTGATGCAGAGAGATGATAGAATTTCAGTTTTTAGCACTGGTCAGACAAATGACTGTTAAAGATTTAGGCTGATCTGTCCTAAAGTGTGGACAAAATAAATGACATATATTGCAGGTATTGACTTCTCTAGTAGGAATTCTTTACTTTCTGTATGTTTAATTAAGATGAAATATGTTGGTTTCTTGAGAGTACTTTGCAGTAATTGCAAAAAAAAAGTGGTTGATTTTGATTTTGTCTTGTAATTCTATGAAGCTTTTTCTGACTTTAAAATATGAAAAATGGGTAAGAATAGGTATATTTTTACAGGAAGTAAGCTGCCAGTGTTTAGTAGAACACTGGGAAAGGGTAAAAAAAAGTTGTACACCTGACTGTTAAAATCTTCTTACTGTGAACAGAGGTAGTAGGAAACTAATTTGTTAAGAGTATCTTCTGCATTAGGTGATGGTTTATTACAGGGAAATTTTCATGAGTGTCAAGCTCCAAATACTGACTTTGAGGAAAAATCCACATGCATTTGGCCTTTCTTCTTTCTCGTCCTCTTAAGTTAGGTGTTGTGCCTACCTGTTGTAACACTTTCTTAACATATGACCTCCTGTTTTTAGAAAATGGAGGGTTTTGCTTGTAGCCTGACAGTATAGAAAGGAGGAAATAGATTGAGCTTGGAATTGACATGTCATTTGAAACTAGTATGTGTTAAGAGGTTTATGTGAAATAGTGAAGCCCGAAAATCTGGTACTCAGATATATTAATGCTTAGACCTCAAGCTTTTTTCTATATTTCGACTCATGAGATTAAATGTATTTGATCCATTGTTGTACCAGTTTAAATGTAGGTCAAAGCAGGGCACTGGCTAGAATTGGTTTGCTTAATGAGGAAATGGTGCATAAAAATTTTTAATAGTTACAGCTGCAAAGTGATAAGTGGGCTATAATTTATAAGCAGTTTCAGCATTTTAAGTGATTTATTTTCACATAAAAAATTATGTTTTATACAAAGTTTACTGATGTCTAGAGTTGGTAGTGGTCAGTGCCTAATTTTTTTCTGATTTCCCAAGTTGAAGTCAATGTTTAGACTGTGCTGAAATTATCTTAATTTATATTTGAAAACTAATGTATAATGTCCTTCTTTTAGATGATGCACTGGAAGATTTAAAATCCCAAAAGAAAAAAATAGTAAGTAAACCTTCAAGACAAAATTGTTGTTATGGTTCACTAAAATTGGTGTATGCCAGGTATTTACACTAAACTTGATCAACAGTTAATGTCAGTAAGAAAGATTAAGATGGCAAAGGATCCAAATCTTTGTGGAGTTTGTAATACTGAAAGCTGTTTCCTCTGTTTAATCACTCCATAAGGAACCTTGTTGAGAGAGGAAACTGTTTTCTTCCATAGCTGGTTTTACCTGCCTTCGAAGGCAGAACTTAAAAGCTGCCACAACTTCAACACTCTCTGCTCCCCAATCCTACCCTGCCAAATCAACTCCTCCTCCCTCCAAACACTTCTGAAATTCTACTATGAGGTTTTGTTATTAATGAGTTTCCCAAAGTGTTTACCTCACACCTTCTGGATTTTTGCCATGGTAGCTGAATTAATAAAAAACCTGCAACAGAAGTACCAAAATTGACTTGAGTGAGAGTTTGGTATTATGTCTTGATCTGTGTTTTATCACTTCTAAAATGTACATGTAAAAAAGATAACCTGTAACCTAATTATGTCATTGTGCTTTGGTAAAGAGGATTTGCTGATATTTAAATGGATGTGTCCTTTGGTTGTAGTGATGATATAAAGGGTTGGAGAGGGTTACATTTTCTAGGAAAGAAAGAAATGAGCACAACAACTATGTTTATTTTATGAAAACTGCTTAACTGAAATTAGTTAATGTTTCCAGCTAACATAGTAATTTAGTAGCCTTAAAGGAAAAGTTCTTGAAACAGGAAAAGCACAGTGGAAAGAAAAAGAGCTTTTGGAATCTTAAATGTAAAGTCTTCATTTCAGTTGAAGTTTAGTTTTCTGTAATCATGAAAATCTTTTTTATAGAAGCACTTGTAATACTGAATTTTTGTGTGTGAGAAGCAATTAGGACAAAAGGCATTGAATAAAAAAGCAGTCAGGAAAAACCTAAATGTGTATTTTGCATAAGCAATACATCAAAACAACATACTGTAGAAGAACCAGGATGAAACAATGCACAATACAAAAATGAAACAACTGCATAAATACTTTGTAGACAACAATGAAATTATTGTGTTACTATGGAGAATTTAAATCTGGAAGTATAAATTGCCATGAATATATATGCGAGTCAAGCTTTAATTTTTAAAGAGAAACTTCTAAATAGGATTAGTGAAACTGAGTTCTGGGAAGTCAAATAATGTATAACTCAGCTATTTTTCAGAGTCTGTGATTATCATGTGATGTTGTGGGTTCCTGCTTCCTATCAAGGAACCAAAACCAGAGGACTTACTACAGCCTCTTGAACCAGTGTGATGTTGGTATTTAATACTCAGAAGATGCACTTGGGAAATTCATAATAATTTAAGATATTCAATTAAGCATTAAAATTAGACAATTATACACTAAACAGAACATGTTGAAATGAGCTAGAAGGGGATGCAGGTAACAAGACAGAATAGAATTTGTGGTTTAGATAAAAATATTGAATAAATTGCATTCTGTAAAAATTTCATTTTGTTAATACTCAGATTTGATTTTGTTTGATTAACTTCCTTAGGAGTGCCTTTGAATAACCTACTTTTTAGCAAAGCAAAATCAAGCGAAACAATGGGAGGGAGGGGATTTTTTTTTCCTGTTGAATTCTGATTTGCTGCTGAGTTTGCAAATAGGATTAGTTACTAAGAAATTTACGTTGTGGTCTTCCAACTGTTTAGGATAAGTAAATTATGTGTTTCCTGTTTATTTAATGCAAATTGTTGTCTAGCCACTGAGCCTGCTGCAACAGCTGTACTTTTTCACTTTGTTGCAGCTCAGCTACCTAATTGCTGGATAAGTCTTATATTGAAGACAATTGTCCTTTTGAAAAATGTTACAGTGCTTGTGTTTTACAGTCATGTGTCCCACCTTTTCCTTAAAGACATTACTTGTGTGCTGAAGGGATAAAAGGTTGTTACAGGGCTTACCTGTAAGTGATGTAAGCTCCTCATCTGCTGTAATGTCCTGGTGGGTTTGCAGTGGCTGCTCGATAGAAATTAATTTCTGTTTAACTTCTCTTCTGGCTGTGGTTGCATAGTCATGTGGATATTCGTGTGGATAAAGTATGTGACAAATACAGATACTTTATCTGGAAATGACCACTAATATTGTCTATCCTGTACTTTGACTCAAAGTTTATGTAGTACTTCTCACAGAACTGACTATGCTGTTTTTTTTTCCTAGTGAATACTTTAAAGCTTGTTGAGTTAGTAACTGGGAGTAGGAGTTAAGTTAATTAGCTGTAATTAAGGCACTACTTCAAGATAGAGCTTTGTTTCCCTCCTTGATCATAAGGGATGCTGTGGTTGTGTCTGTGACTGTTTAGCTGTGGTTTTGGCCCCAGAGTTTCTCATACAATGAGGATGTCAGCCCTTAAGCCTGCACATAGGTAGATGAGCAAGTTCGGAGGGTTAAGCACATTAAAGCAAGGACACAGGACATGCATTAAGCTGATAAAACTGGGAATTAGTGGAGAATTTACCTGGAACAGCCACCTTAAAGACAGGATGATTCTTAGCCTGAGGACAAAGTTGTGAAGCTAGTAATTACTTTGCTAATTTTAGAATTAAACTTTGCTGAAGCTTGCTCAGCTACTCTGAATACTAGGCTAAGTGTAATATAAGACTGACAGGTTTCCAAGCCATTTCAGGTGAGAGTTCAGGAATTGCATCTATTAATCTATGAAAAAATACCCAACTAGTCTGTCTGATTTCAAGTCTTGGAGTTACTTTAGTAATGGGGAAAAAAAATGCAGCATTGGAGTTCTGTTACTTAAATTAATTTCTCTTTAATCAGCTTTATCTTCAACCTTCTAGGTAGACAGTCATTGATATTTTGATAACTTTCAGTATATGATAAAACTCTGCTAACAGTTGGTTCTTGTATAAGCCCAGTTTTGTCTAACTGGTAAATGCTTGACTACTGCCAATGTGCAAGTGGAAACTCAAAATACAGTTAAAAGTCATACTTGCTGACGAAGGGTCAGTTATCTTGGTGATTGGCATGGATCTGGTCAGAGTATACTTGATTACTGTGATTTAAAGGTTTCTTTGCAATTTTCACGAAACTTTTGCTAAGTGTATTGGTGTATCTTAAATGGTAAACTGAAATGTTTTTCAGGGCTTTGTGTGAACATGAAGACCTCCTCATAGCTGGGTTTGACACAGCAAATAATACTCAATTTATGAACTCACAAAGTAGTATGGTGATTAATGAGTGGTTTGCACCATGCCAGTACTTAAGTCTTTGGTTGTGAAATTACCTTTACAAGAAGCTTAAAATACATTGCTCATACTATTCAATTTAGGCAGCTGATGCCATTCCCACAGGAATTCTGTTTGGTTGCGTGTTGGGAAAGAGTTCATCCATACGCTTCTTCATAGGAAGAGAATGTGGTACCATGCTTCTTTATTAAGATATAATTAATTCCATGGAAAATGAATGCTTAGGCTGATACTGCCTTTCTTAGAGAGATCACTTGTGATTTGGGTTGCTCAGCATGATGGTTTTATTGGTAAGGATAGACTATGAGTTATCTATCCCTTGGCAGGAAGTAGAAAGTGATTTTGTACGAAAAGTTTTGGATCTCAGAAAACTGTATTATGGAAAAACAGTAAGAGATGTTGAGCAATTTTCTGTGTTAGTGCTCAGCATTAAGTCGACTTTTCCAAGATCATGCTTCAGGATGGTGAATATTTCAGAAGTTAGTGTGTTGGTTTGCATTCATAAATGAGTTTCCTGTGTTGGCACACACAGAAGTAGTATTTAAAGTACTAGTATTTAAAGTACTAGAAGTAAAATACTAGAAGTAGTATTTAAATTTTACATGGGCTCTTATTTTCTTCTGTTAATTACCCTGATTTGCTCACAGTAAGTAAACTTGGACCTTTTTGATTCTTTATTTGGTATTGTCAGCCAAATTTCAATTTAATTTAGGAAAGTATATTCTAGCAATGAAAGAATGAGAAATGTGAATATGCTTGTATGTCCTGACAATTTAAATATATTTTCAAGAAATTCTTAAGGAGTCAATTGTGATAGTGAATTCTTGTTCACATTCAGCTTTACTAGAATTTTAAAGCTGTGTATGAATTTCAAAATATGAAGACTAACACATAAATTATACAGAAACTATGTAATGTGGAGGATAACTTTGACATCTGAATCTTATGGTGAGAGTTGAATTATGTTTCAAAATAATGTTACTGTTTTTGCAAAACTTACGTATCTACAAATAGCTACTATACTATCTAATACTGCTGTGGTGAGAAGTGCTTTAGATAAAGAAAGTGTCAAACGATGGTGGAGCATTCTGGATTTTCTCTCCCTAAAGGTCACTTTGTCCTGCAGAAAGTTATTTCTCATTTTTCTTTTTGACTATACAGACAAATGCATTTTATGTTCATTGATGTGAAGTGAATTCAAATTTTAAAATTTTGATTTGGCAGCCAAATATTAGCACTGTTATCGCTTCACCTCACTAGCCTTACCTCTTTGTATAAAAGTCTATCTTACAGTTTTTACTTTTATAAGCAATAAATGCTTTATTTTTCCTATTAGGTCATTAATTCTGCTCTTATTGCACTGTGTGGCATTTGTTTTACGAAGTCAGTGGGTTAACTCCAAAGTGATACTGAAATACAAGTTTAGGAAATTGATTTTTACTTCCTTCTTCGCTCCCTTTTGTTTCAACAGTCCTTAATTAACAGCCTGGATAGTATTCCTGGCCTCAAACTTCAAGAAATGTGTGGAGGAGTGAGTGCTAAATGAATACACAGCAGCCATTAAATGGAGTGAATTTTTATTTAGCTTCTGAGGTCTGTTTGTAATCCTGAGGTCTGTCTAAATGCAAAACTCCTGCACAGTCTGTATATGGAGAATGGCTGAAACTTTAGTTTCTCACTAGCTAGATAATGGCATAAAATTCATATTAACCTGCTCCATTTGTTATTTTAGCAGTGATAAATGAGTTTGAGAGAATTTAATTTTCTGACCACTGACCTTTTCAGTTTTGCAGTTTATGCCAACAGCAAACTTCAAAACAAGCAAAGTCCCCACTTTTATCTGAACATGACCATTAGTCAGCATATCTAGGAAGAAAGGTCTGCTTAAGATGCTGTAAAATGTATTATAATTTCTATACATACTAGGTATTTGTCATAACTTCAACTCTCTCTGTTTTAAAGTTAAGCTGCTTCTGATGTTGGCTGTTAACCACTAAAATGATACTTTGCTAGTGATTACATTTTTTAATTAAGCCCATGTATTAGCTATAAAGCCACTTGAGTGCATTGTAAATAAAACACTGTAATAATGAAGTGCTTTAATTACACTCCCTAAAGCATGCATAGTTCTCAGTAAATTTTTTATTTAAATTCTTAACGTGTTCCTTTTTCTGAAAAGCAGTTTGAATTGCTGTAAAGATGTAGATCCAGGCTTTAAAGTCATTTGAGCAAATTCCATGGCTATTCTCTAGTTAGTGAGTTTTCACAGCATTTGCAGCAAGCTAATTGCTTCTGCTAATAAATAATCTAAAATCGATGCTGACAGCAGTTAATTGGCACGGGGACTTTATTCTGTAAAGCACTTGGCTAACGACCTTCCTTAAATTAATAGCATTAAGTGCTATGAGGAAATAAATCTAAGGAATTGCCTGTCATTTGCTTGTCATGTCTAATAACTTCCAATAATGATGGCTGATAGATTTTTGCACATTCCATTATTGAAGTTGGTGCTTGTAATTATTCTCCTCATTATATGTAAACAATTAGCAATATTTGGTGTTTCCTTGCAATAAAGCTGTTAAGTACAAGTAGTCCATTAGAGTTTTGAATCTATTTTTGAAAGCAAAATTTATGTTCCATTGAATATAGCAGATCCTCAGGTATCTGAAAGTGCTACTGATTCATGGATGAGCTTCATCTTTTGGTAACAGTGATATGATGTTTGTAAATGGGAGGGTAAGGTGGGGGAAGTACTTTAAAAATTATCTATTGATGTGTGGAATCTTTCTGTTTCCAGCTTGAGGAAGTAATGGAGAAGGAAACATACAAGACTGCTAAACTAATCCTTGAAAGGTTTGATCCAGCATCAAGTACAAAGGTGAGTCTTGTTATTGATACTTATGTAATATGGAAGGTGCTATGGAGCTGAGCATTCAGATAATGTTATTTATAATTAATTGGCAGGAGACTGAACTACCATCTGCTGGAACATCTGCAACCCCAAGACCTGGACAAGGTAATAGCCCTGTAAAATGGGTGCTCTTTAGCATAGATGCTCATCTTTCACAGCAATTTCCAGTCTAGAAGCCCATCTATGATAAAATTTGTTGATCAATTGACCTTTATTTAGGGTTAATAGACTCTTCATTAGGCTATGCCCATTACTGTTCTGTATTTTTCAGGCAAGGGATCTATTACTAAAGCCTGATGTTCTAGACAGCAGGGTATTCAATGCTTCTTGATGTTAAAGCTGAGAGAAAATTAACTTCTTGTGGCATACTTGCAACTTTTCTAGAATACTAAGGTGTTTTCAAATCTTTTGTAGTATTCATTGACTTAGCTTTTCAATTGTTTCTATTTATGTCTAGTTAGACCTTTCCTAATGCAGTGCTTAAACTACTTCTATTTGGTGCCCAGAGAGGAAAAAGAAGCTGGTGCATAATTCAACTATTTTCTAGTTACAAGGAACGGATAGTTCTTTACTGGTTTACAGTGTTCCATTTAAAGGTGCTATTGAATAAAATAAAATGGGAAAAACTTGATTGTGTTTCAAGGAAGCCTCGTTATTAGATTGCCCACACAAGATTCAAAACTTGACAGATATAATACACAGTAGGATGCTTACATTAAAAATGTGGTATTTATGCAAACACACTAGTGTTAATTTTTGATAGAATTGTCAACTTTGCATTTAACTCTTGTGGATAATGAAACTTCTATTTTTCCCATTTCTCACTCTGGAGTACTTGTCTTGTTCAATGCAGAGCATCTGGATTTACTAATAAAGGTGTTTATAAGCTGCATCATCAAACCTACTGTTTTGTTCTTCCTGCTTTGCTTCAAATTGCCATGAAAACATTTTAAAACTATCCTTACTTGTTGACACTGACAGTGAATAGTTGCAGTGCAGTACTGCAGTAGTGAAGCTTTAATATCTCCTGATGTCTTAGACACAGCAGCTTTTTTTCAAGTTTTCTCCTTACCTGTCTCTCCCATGCTCCATTTCTGCTGCATTCATAGTTTTGTTCAGACTGAAGGGCCATTCTGACACTCTGTTCTTTTCTCTGCCTTAATACAGCTCATGGGAGGTTGCCAAGAATTATCTGTTATACGTGTAGTGTGTAGGTAGTCTGTTGCTGTTTTATTTTAAACTCTTTATGAAATTCATCCTTCTTGAGCTGTGTTAGAAGTCAGTCCAGTAGTAGGCTGACAGATCTGTTTATAGAGTGCAAATAACATTGACCAGTGGATGAAACTGCCTGGAAATGTGTATTTCTATATAGAAATCTACAGATAATTAGCTATAAATTAGACAGTGGTGAGTTTTTAGTCACTCTGGCTTTTATAAGAGGGCAGCAGCAGTTTTGAAACTCCTTAGGTGGGTCATGACTGACCTCTTCCCCTCCAGCCAGGCTGTTTAAGGAGCAGTGGTGAGAAGTGAGTTGGTCAGTGTCTATTAATTAGTCTTGTGTATGTTTGGGTTTTCCAGTAGCAGAACATAGTGCCCCTGTTTTTGATCCAGGCAGACAAAAGCAGATCAGTTGGATCCAGTATATGCTGTGTTGTGTTGATTGTGTCATGACTGTTAATGGAAGGGCTGGGCAGGGAGAGGTTCTGAGAGAGTTAGAATTACTCCTGAGCCAGTCACTGTAGGCTGTGGTCTACGTTAGTGAGTGTGGTGTGAATAGATATGTGGAACAGTTGTTGCTGAGGAGTTTGCCCATGCTATCTGTGCTTAGGACTTTTTATTTAGGCCTGGCTGTAAACTGGTCTCGTGGGCTTGGTGGAAGGAATCTTTTAGTACAGTTTCATTTGCAAAGAATGCTGAGACTGTCGTGGTTTAACCAGTAACCTCTAAATGGGGACATCACTGAGAAAATGTTCAGTTCCCTTTCAAACAGATTCAACTTTTTTGGAGCGCATAGACATTCTTGCTTGATCTTGAATAAAAGTGCAGTTAAGCTTTGGAAAGGATTTTGGAAAATAAATTTTGTAAATTGTCATGGCTTACAGTTGGGTTTTATGATCTTGAGGGTCTTTTCCAGCCTTAATGCTTCTATGAGTCAATGTAACTTTGTTCCTATACAGCACAATTTTATTTTTTTTCTAGTCTGTTCTCTAGCACATTGAATTTGGAATTAGTGCAGATTTCTGTGTAAGTGGTTAAACTGTTCTATTTTGGAGGTGTGTTATAGTTTGAGGGACGTGTTGTGTTTGGCATGGCTTGTGAAATTATGAAGACTTAATTTCCAAATAGCTTGTTATATGCAGTAATTATTTCAATTTTTAGCTATCAAAAAACCTAATAGCTTATTGCTGTTCACACTAGATGTCTGCCCAGAATGAGTTTTAGCTTCTGTTCTGTGCAGTATATAACTTACTGTAACTGGATTACATCTTTATGTGATTGTGGTATAATTTGATGCATGTAGTATGAGGTAAAATTAGAGTGGTTTGGAATAATACAATATTAGTTAGCAAGTTAAAATTAAAGTTTCCTTGATCTTCTCTTTGCTCTCTTTGGACACAAGCTAGCCAAGTTGCAGAACTCATTTCCTTGAGCTCAGTAATTGAGTCTTTTTGAAAAGATGATAAACAGTAACTGATACATAATCAAGTTGGACAGTGTTGTGTATGAGACAGCTGATGAAAGGTTAGTTGGTTTGCATGTTTTTCACTTACTGGTTGAAATGAAAGCTTGCACATCATACTAGTTGGTACAAAGGTTTAATCAGTGTTGCATAATACTTGTCTCTCAGAAGAGCAACTGGTAGTGCTCCAGTTTTCCTGTGTGTTTAGCTCTTCTTGCAGTTTTTGTGATTTTGACATGTACTGCTGAAATAAGTAATGGTAATTTTAACATGATTTATGTTGATCTTTTGTTTGGCATAAAAAAAAAAACAAAACAAAATCCAGAAGGGAAGCAGTTTGAAAATTTAAGTGCAATTTTATCTGTTCAGAAATGTTCAGGGTGGTACAGTTAATGAATGTATAATTATTTAGTATATCTACACTTATTTAGTACTTTGGCCATAGAGAAAAATAGGGCAAGTATATACTTGCCATGCAATATTTATCAGCAGTATCCTGTTGTTGGTACCTGCTCTTTTCATTTTGCTAATACGACTGTTAGCAGGGGTGTATTCTAAATGAGATCATTCTCTGACCTGAATTAAAAGTAATGCAATAAAAGATGGTAGCAGGCTGTGGGATAAATATAGGCATGAAGAGAAGGGAAGAAGATGCTTGGTTGGTCTTTGATTTTGAAGCCAACAAGTTATGTAAACTGTTTATTGATCTGCAGTGCATTGTAGCTCTATGAAAAAAAAATATTCTCTACAAAAATCAAGGTGTTTTGAAGTGAGGAAAAAATAAAATAGTTGTGCTTGTAAACATGAAACATGTCACTGCCTTACCACTGCAGTAGTGTAGTAGTCTTTAAGAGCTCATACTGAATCGTCAGTTGAGTAGATACCTCTTAAGTGATTTGTCTGCTTATATCTGAAGTGTCCAGTGCTGGTAACTGCAGAATTTGAACTGTAGTGTGTTTGGAGAAGAAAAGTTACATTTTCAAGCTATTTCTCTGTCTTCATGCTGTTGACTTTTGGATACACAAATATTGTTACTGAAGAAAATCCTTGTAGAATTGCAAAACTTCATTAAAACTGCATCAGCAGTAGCTGTCCATTGTGTTAATGTTGAGCTCAGTGGACATGTTTCTTAGCTAAATTGTGCAACTTGGAATTATGGAAATCTGGAACTTTGCAGGAGGCTCATTTTGAATACATTGAATCTTTAAGCAATTTGAGAAGTATATTGCTCATAATCAGTTCAAAAGAAATTAGGGCTGTTATTGTGGAAGTGCAGAGCAGATTTAACAGGAAT
Source organism: Sialia sialis (assembly GCA_009812075.1). Taxonomy (NCBI): domain Eukaryota; kingdom Metazoa; phylum Chordata; class Aves; order Passeriformes; family Turdidae; genus Sialia; species Sialia sialis. The sequence continues at coordinate 11,231,010 of VRYO01002782.1, forward strand.
TACGGAAGTTCATGGATAAAGGGTCCATGTGTGATACTGAAATGAGATGGCTGTACTCTTGATGTCCATGACAATGTGGATCAGAAATCCAGGTTTGTGTGTTGTCACTGAATAACATCTACAGCCACTCTATGAAAGGAAATACTGGAATGGCTGGGCTGTTGGATGTGCCAAGTAGAGCATTTTCCACTTTCTCATAATGCAGATTCTGGTGATTTCTATTGCTTGGGGAGCAGCAGAGTTGAGCTAGTTCTCAAGTATGAATCACAGAACAGACTGAAAGCCAAGTGAACATCCTAGTGAAGGGGGGAAATATTTTGTGGAAACTAGCAATGAGTCTTGCATTCTTAACTCTGTAATGAGCTAAAACTACTGAAGCACATCTCTCTAACATTGGCTGTAAAATACTGGTTCAGCATCTTTATGGGGATGGAAATATGTGGAAAGAGTCATTAAAGTAGCAGTATTTTTTTAATTGAAAGTCATTTAAACAATACTTGCCAAAAATGACCCTTTAGAAGGAATGGGCAAAAGGGGCAAAGCTCTTGCAGGCAGCATGGAAATTGCTTTGAAATAGTGTATTATGGGCTCAGAATTAATGTGAATATAGCCATGACCTATTGAAACACTCAGTGCTCTTAAACAGTTAGAATTAGTATGCTTAAACCACATGATCTAGAGGGACAGCCTTCAAAATGTAAAAGTAACATCCATGTATAGAAATTAGTCATGGTCTTTGACATTCTTCTATGTAAAACAACAATAAAGAAGGTTTTGTAATGAAAAAAGAATGGATTAAGATGTCTTTACAGATGTTTTAAATGATCTTTAAACAAGTGAAATTAGGCTTTATATTTATCACTCATTTTTTGTATCTACGTGGATCTGAGAAGACTTGAGAAACTGCATATCTTTTGGCTTAATTTTTGAAACTAACATGACCGGAAACTATAATACAAACTTGGCTATAATGGTTAAATAAATCATGAGTTTTAATCACTATTTTGTATTTGGAAATGGGCCATGCCTGTTGGTCAGATAGCATAGAGAGAATACAGTTACCCTAGTGTAGTACAACTTGAAAGGTTACTGCTAGTGTCTCTCACAAAAATATCTTGAAGACATGTTAATGGCGAGATTCATAATAAATGAATTTTTACTTCAGATAACTCTCAACACAGGAGCAGTTTTCAAACCAGAAACAAGTCACCAAGGAAATGCTGGTGGAATTTCTGCAACTACCTCAGCAATTAATCGTGGTTTCCAGATTCTGAATAGCTTAAATAGTGAAGGGACAAAGACACTTGTTAAAATACAGAACCTTCAGACTCTTTGGGTGATGTAATTTGGACAGCGCAGTTGTGTGAAGAAATGCAGCCATGCACATGGCGCGGCAGGGAAAAAGTAGTAATTTGTTCTGCTTTGTGGGAAACTGAACTAGGTGGATTTTTAGTAAGACTATAGTTTTTTAACTTGTAGGGTTTCAAGCGGTGATACCAAAATTCTTTCTTCTGTTGTGTGTTAATCCTATTTATAGGTACAGATAAGTAGGCAAGACCATAACCTATGTATGTTGCAATTTTCATGGCGCTGGCTTGGCAGTTTTCCCGCAGAACTTACGTTTGACCTAGTACTGCAGTGATAGCAGCTCTTTCTTAGCTAGTGCCAGCTGACGTGGCATGCTCGCCTGTTCCACCCAAAGCAGGAGCTTAGCATGGTAGAACTGTACTTTTGGGGACAGGGCTCATTCCTTCAGACTCAGCATACCAGCTAAGCACTGAAACACTTCCAGCCTGACACAAAGTCAGCAGATAAAAATCTCTCTAATCTTGAGACTGGTGGAAATGATTTTAAAGTCCAAATGTAGTGTTAAATTCCATTTGTTGTGAAGGAAGGCATGCAAGTGACGTGGATGCTATGCACTGAACTCTGTAGAGTATTGCAGCTTTAGGATGGTTGTTAATTGGGGTGTCCCTTTTAGAAACTAACCTGCTGCTTGTTAAACATGTGGATACCTGCAGAGCTGAAGCAGTGGTTGCATTTCTGTTTGATTTGTTGCAGTAGTGTGTGAACTATTACAACATTGAAACTATGGTATTTTACTGGTGATATTTGGCTTCAGAAGAGCAACTGGGGAAATATATTAAGTTCTTCATGGTAGTGATTTAATAGTAACAGAGTGGTGTGAGAAGAAGTAAAAGCAGGAAGGTGTTCTGGCAGAGCCCCTTCCTGCTTTGTGAGAATCCATGCACGTGGTTTCATGGTAGGGTTACTGAAATGAGTGAAACTATATTACCTGAATGAAGCAATACCTTTTCTTCTGGTTTTAGAATTGTTTCGTTTATCCAATCTGTGTTTTTTTTTTTTTTTTTTTTTTTTTTTTTTTAAATAAGTCTGTGCACTCTAGCCTATTAGATGCTGAATGAATAGTTTTTAGGAAAGCTAAATACTTGGAAACATTTTTATGCCATGGAGTAAAAAGTGGTTAGTTTTGTGCTTTGTGGTTTGAGTCTAGCTGTTCATCTATCCAATGTTCTGCCTCAGAAGATACTTTGATTCTGTTCTCTAATTTCCTTCTAGAAAAATTTTGCCCAAAGTGTTTTAACAATTATGGTAATTGCTGTTAAAATATAGTATTCTATGTGGCATTTACTTCTGCGTGGCATTTACTTCTGTGACATCAGCTCAGCTTATGATCCTTAGTTTTTGATACTTACTTAGTTTTCCTTGTTTTGTTTGATTCTGTAATTTGCTAATTGATAACAATATTAATCTGCTTATACTAATATCTTGCTTAAAATGCTAGATATTAAATTCAGTATGTACATGTTCTTGTCAGAAATTCGTCAGAGGACTGCAGCTCAAAGAAATGCTTCTGTGCCCTCACCTGCAACTCCTAAATCAAGCTCTCCAAAGTCCCCACTTCCAGCATCTCCTAATGTGCAGAGAGAGACTCCAGCTCTGAGCGGGCTCCCGGAAAGAACGCCTGTGCCGTCCTTGCAATCAAATGTTTTACCAAGACGCCCTGGATCCCCTGCTACTTCGGTGCCTGGAATGGGTAAACACAGCACTTAATGTTATTTACAGTTTATATTGTTTTCTCTGGTTACCAATAAAATAGGCCATTTTCAAACAGTATGGAAATGGCATTTCATTTGGAAATAGCAGAGCAGTTATCTGATTAAGCAGGAGTTCCATATTCAATTAGCCATAACTCTTTACAGCTGGCACCTTTTGATGCTGAAACCTATTGCCTGAGCTCATTTAACTGTTATGGCTTCTTTGTTTAAATGGCAATAAAACTTTGCAGTATTCTGTAGTCAACAATATAGCATACCTTTTTATGTTCTTAGTTTAGAAGAGCTCTATGCTTGTATAAATCAGATACAGAGGAGAACACTTTCAGAATACATTGATGCTTCTCACTAAACCCTGCACATATTTTTTTTAACATGCATCTTGACACTTATTTAAATTTTTACTCTAGAAGGTATAGTCATGCAGCCTAAGCTCATAGATTAAAGTGTGAAATACCAAATACAACAGAAAAGTTGTCTGTGTTGTAGCTGAATTTTAAAATGGCATTGTTATTTTAGTACAAGACTCCAAAGTTCAGCAGCGAGTTGAAATCTGGTAGGAGTGAGTAGTCCTTGAAATTTGATTTGATATCCTGAAGGTGTTTTCCCCTTGATTTCTTACTTGGTGTTTAGATGGAATGGACTTGTATTAAATAGAACATTAACTAAATTGCATTGGAAGGATTGCGACGTTTGAGAATTTTGTGTAGGAAGCACCATTGTTATTTTCCTCATGGATGGTAAAGCTGTGTGTGGGTTTGTGCCAGGCCTTTCACTCTTTGTGGGATGTTTGACAAGTTGGATCACAAGGCAAGAAAGGAGATGAAATACTGTCTTGAAAATAGAAGGGGCACAACTTGCCAAGAATCTCATGAACATCAGTGTAATGTGGAGTAGTTCTTTGCTCTATGTATAAGGATCAAGAGTATTTTTCTCTGCCCTATGTTCCAGATTTTTACTTGAAGCTACTTAAGTTTTACTCTGTGTCCTTCCTTACTAACTTCTATGATACAATCAAAAATTAGAGCTGTAGACATTATTAACTGTAGGCATATATTGACACCTACTCTCTAAGGTCTTGGGAAGCTGAATGTTAAAAGCCCTTTTTCTTTTGTTTAATGTAGTGGAATGAACTTGACATGGAAAGCTGTGGTCTCCATTCTCTGTAGAGTCCATTAAACCTTATTTGTTGTTAATAATTCCTTACCTGTGTTATGAAACTGCTACATTTGTTTTTATCCCTGAAGTGAGCTGTAAAGGCAAGTTATTAGTAAGTCTTGATTATCTTGAAGGACCAGAAATTAGCTCCTTGCACCCGGAAATTGGTCATTTGGTTGCAAAACACATTACCTGATATCTGATTACCAAAAATTCCATAGTGAGTTTAAAATTGCATGCTCCTTTTTAAGGAAGCTGACTGTAGAATAAAGTATTAGCTGTATAATAGCTTTATTCTGAGGGGAAGATTCAGGCATGTTGAATAAGCTGGATGAAATTCAGCCTTTACTACATAAATGTTTTAGAGGAAGAAGAGAAATTAAGTAACTCGCGTGTTTGAAAGGACACTTGCCTAGCTTTAAAATTTTTAAATTTAAAAATTTTTAATACAGTTTTTTTGTGAAAATGCCCCCCCTACTTAATAACTGGTATTTTGACCAAACATGTTGCTTTGCCATGGATAACAATGGGAGCCATTGCAATTGTCAGTTAATATGGAAGCTGTCTTTTTTTTCTTGAATTTCCTCAAACCTTCCAGGCATATAAAATCTGTCATGTTGCTGTAGTGAAAAGTACATAAATTCAGTATCTCTAAAAATAATATGGCATTTAAGTTTATGCATGGCCTGCAAAAAATATGAATAGCCTTAATGATCTCTATTTTACAGAAGATTAATAATTCATTTTCATTATACTATATTTTGTAGGGGAGAATCAATTTAACGCGTATTACCACAGAGCTCCCATATGTTTGAAAATTAATAACCAGCAGGTAGTTGAGAGTTTGCCAAGCTTTGCAAAAATGACCAGTCTTCCTACAATGATTGCTTTTGATGTTTGTATTAATTACTGGTGTCCATAACAGCATGAGAATCAAGATGGTTGGTTTGAGTTATTAGTAGGCAGATAATTGAAGTTGTTGTTGGGAATGTGTTGTGATGTTTCATTCTAGGGAACTTTATTCAATTTTCACATTGTTTATTGACTTTTAGAAACTTTATGTATTGGTGATTTACAAGTCATAAGAAAACTTGGTCTTCTAAATAAGTGCAAACCAGGTAGTCACAAAATTATTCTAGGGCTTTAATTTTATTGCAGATTGTATCAATGCCTTCTTTTGATGGAAGTATCGGATCTTTCAGGTTTTTGTAAAGCTCTAGGAAATGAATTTTGTCAGACTGAATATTAGCAGAATATAGTTTATTTGCACTGAGCTTGTTCTGTGAGTTTGCTGCTGTTTTGCTGCTGTTTTCTTGGTCTGTGTTCCTACTGGAGGATAGAATACAGGGATAACTTGAAAATGCATTTACTGATTGCAATCTCCTGAATTAATTATCTTGTGAAAATAAGGCCTATTTTAAAAACATCTGTGTTGAGTATGAAAGTTTTTTGTACTTAACTGATGGGCTGTAATTGCGGTATTTTCTGAACGAGTGTTCTTGTGCTTCTACAGATGACGACAGTCCATTTAGGACAAATATCCAATATTGACAAGATGTCTTGAAAGATGGGCTATTAGAAATAGCGCAAAAATAATGTCAAGATGAGTCTTGTTCTAGTGCAGCACTACAAGAGGACACTGCTGAAAATACTCGATTCCTACAATCTTTAACGTTTGCCATAGAGGATGGAAGCTAACTGTGTGGCATTGAGTGTGAGGTTTACCACAGTGTTGTACGTTCTGCCCTTAGTTACTTTTTCCTTTTTTACTTGTATCTGTGAAGATTAAAAGTTAGGAGGCTTGAAATGGCAATTTGCTGACAGTTACATTTGGTGCTGTATTTAAACATGAAGCCCATCTTGGATCAGATTAATGAATAGTAAGACTTGCTGTCTTGTCTTTGCCTCCTGCTCTGGAAGTGAAGATTTATGAGGAGTGGCTGAGATACTTGGTTTGTTCAACCTGAAGAAGAGGAGTCTGAGGGGAGACTACACTGTGCTCTTCAACATCCTCGTGAGGAGAAGCAGAGGCACTGATCTCGTCACTCTGGTGACCAGTGACAGTGCCCAAAGAAATAGCACAAAGCTGAGTCAGGGAGGTTTAGGTTGCCTATCAGGAAAGGCTTTTCTCCCAGAGCACTGACATGGGCTCCCCGGGGAATTAGTAACAGCCCCAAGCTTGGCAGAGTTTAAGAAGCATTTGGACAGCTCTCTCAGGTGCATGGTGTGTGTACATGGTTTGGGGTGACCTGTTAGGGCCAGGAGCTGGACTTGGTGGCTGAGATGGGTTCCTTCCAGCTCAGCATAGTCCATGAATACTCTGCTTAGGATGTACATGTTACTTCTATGTGTATGTTTATCAAAGTGCTGGAATCTGTGACTGTGCATGTCCTGATCTGAACAATCCTGAAAAGCTTGAAGTCTGCCATTTTTAATGCAATATCTTTCAGTTAAATGTCCTTCTGAATTAGTTCAACATACTAACAAACTAGACTCTTAGTTGTCCTTTGTTTGGATTTTTTTAAAAAAACCTGCTTTGCATTTTTAGACAGTGTGTTTCATTTGTTTTACTTTTGTTTATTGGTCATTATGGGAGATCTGTGAAACATACCTCAAGAAAAACACTGGAACCAGAACAAATTCAAAAGAGAATTGTTGCCTGACTTCTGTAGTCACTAAAGGCCATTCTTTTAAGCCATGCTGTTTCTATATTTGTTTTTGCTCGATGGAGTGAGAATAGTTACAAGTAGAACTCTTCTCTGAGAAAACACTGATCTCTTTTTGTACCTTAGAATTACGTAGTTCATACAGGGCTTTAGGTTGCCATATGCTTACCTCAGTATGAAGCCTGCTAATACTCAGTGATTTTTTTAAATTTTTTTTTTATTCTAGCCTTCTTAACTATCATGAGCTTGCATAGGACTTTGGCGTTTTTAAAAGAATTTTTGGTTTAAATCAAGTCTTATTTGTAAGATGTCACAATTTTGTCTGGCTTCTTTGACTAAGCATAAATCTGAAAGTATTCAACTTGTTTTTAAATATGGGATAACCAAAATGACAAACAGCTGGACACGTTTAATGTATGGAGTCAATGCACACTGAGGGCATGCTCATGTAGTATTGTAATTACACAGAAACCAGTGAGTGTTTCTGTGGTGACACCTTCATAAAATCATAGAATGGTTTGGATTTTAAGGGATCTTAAAGATTATCTCTTTGAAACCCCCATGCCATGGACAGGACACCTTCCATGAGACCAGGTTGCCCTGATCTCTAGTTCTTCTACTGTGGTCATTGATTTTAGCAGATTTATTGATGTAAACGACAAGTGTAAATTTGCGGAGTTGAGTGTATATGAAGAGAACTTAGTTAAGTTGTTCTTTCTTAAAAGGCCTTTATTTGTTAATAATCAAATACTATTGATAACTTAAGTTCTTTAGAAATTATAAATTTAATTTCATGTCCAAGGTGTAAAAATGGAGTGATTTAACAAATTGTAAACTAAAGGAGTGTAAGAGGAATTTTGAACTATTGGGGGTTGAAGAATCTTACAGCTTTCCTAGAGGACTAAGAAATATGCCTATGTATATTAAGTAGGTGCAATTGTTTAGTTACACTAGCATACACAGTAAAATTTAATATATATTTATTTAGTGGAAAATAATTTTGGTAATAATTCATGTTCTAGGTCTTCATCCTCCAGGCCCTCCCTTGGCAAGACCTGTTCTTCCTCGAGAAAGAGGAGTTGTGGATAGAGTTATTGAATATTTGGTTGGTGATGGTCCTCAGAACAGGTAACGTGTTCTTTAAAAAATACCTGAGCACTTAGGGGAAAGGAGACTTCTTAACCTTTTTTTAAGCCATGTCAGGGTTAAAAGAATTGTTAATGAACTTGTCCAAAATTTTCATAATTGAGAAATGGCTCTTTCTCAGTGCTTCATTTGAAATGTCTTTGCAGGGAAACTGGTAATATTTGGGCAAAACTAATCTCTGTTCTGAGTAGTATTAGCTACGTGCTACAAAGAAAAATCTGTGCTCAAGCGGGTGAACGACTTGTATTTTGAACTAAAAAAAAAAAAAAAGAAATAGTTTGCCTTAGCACTTTAGTTTTCTATCTGTTATAAATGCCTTTCAGATTGCCTTCAGAATTATCCAAACATAACAACTTAACACTTATACTATGGTTACTTTGCATGTTAACTGTATTCTAATGAAATAAAGGTTTAATTTGGATGTTATTTACTGTTGTTATTAAAAATATGCTGAACCATAGTTTAAAGTGTAGCTGAGAGTATTTCACTGGGGTTAAACCAACTTCAAAAAGTATTATTTAATCTACAGATTTAGTTTCCTTTCAAAGTTAATGATTTTATTGTGGAAATCACAATGTGATTGTGTGGGAGAAAAGATCTAGGGTATTAGTCAATATGTAAAGTAAAATACATCTCCCTTCAATGTGTTATTACTTAAAGGTATGTAATTATGTATTATTCATGTTTTCTAGGTATGCTCTTATATGTCAGCAGTGTTTTTCTCACAATGGTATGGCTTTGAAGGAAGAGTTTGAATACGTAGGTAAGAGTTAATCTTTTTTAGATTCTATTACTTGGCTTATGTATCATAACAAACATGTATCATACTTCGTTTTGGTCGCAGCTTAGTACTTAGCTGACATTGTAAAATACCACTTCATGTGTGAACGTTTTTTGGTAACATATTACTCTGTATCTTAAGATTTACTTCAAGACTTAGAGAAGTACTTTATTGTGACCTTCAGGTCATGGATTTTATGTGTAGAAAACTATTCAGTAGAAATAAGCTTCCTCCAATACATCCCTGAACATTGCTACTGGCTATGAATGGTTCTCAGAAGGGTTTTATGTTGAGAAACTATCTGACATTAAAGTGTGCCTCTTTTACCAGAACTTTAAACTAAATTTTCCTTTGGCAAGATGATCTTGGGGACGTGTTGGAAAAAGAGTGGGAACAAGCCCTAGGGGCCTATATGTGAATTTATGGCTGACAATAACTTAAGACAGACACAACTCTTTATTGAACACAGATGTTGTATTTTGCCTGCTTTCTACCACAAGTGTAAGCCTGATGCTTAAGAAACTAGGGATTCCTAGATAAATCTTCTATTTAATTTTATTTTGTTTGTTTTTATGGGTAAATATACCGTGTTGTAAGAATAAGCTAAATGTTTCCTACGAAACAAAAGATATGTAGTCTTTGTTATGTTAGTTCTTACGAGTTCACAACTCAACTACACCAGAAATTGCTGCTTCCCTGCTTGTCTTGGTGAGAGTGGGGAGGACAGGGAGCTATTTAAGTATTAAATGATATCCAGTATTACAACAAAACAAAACAGCTTTTTCTTAAGCATCACTGGAGCAGAATGCTGTTCAAAAAGCAGAGTAAGACACACCTTGTGGAATTCTTAACATCTCCTTACTCAGAGTGTGAGGAAGGCAGCTTCTTAAGGAGAGGGGGAAAAATCATCTGCCAACATAATTCTTTTGGAGGAAAGACTAGAACAACACCATGTGGCAGCATCTGGTCTACTGAATTGCATTATTTTATTCATTGTGATCAAATCTTTCACAGTGTTGGGCAGTACTCAGTTCAACAGAGCTGAAAGCAAGCAGGTTTGTAAAAACCAAATGTCTGCTGAATTTAAAAAACAAACCTATATAGAACAACTTGTGAATTTGGTGGAGGTACTCTCTGGTACTGATAGCCACTTATTTAACTCTGAAGTATTTTGAACCATCAGAATCTAGTGTAGGAATAAAGATGAAATGTGAAGCTTATTAGTGAGGCTGCTTACTGGGTGTGCTTTGTGATGTAGCATTTAGGTGTGCCTACTGCTTCTTCCTGAATCCTGCAAGAAAGACTAGACCTCAAGCTCCACGACTTCCAGACTTCAGTTTTGAAAAAAAGCAACCTACGGAATTGCGATCTGAACCTGAGCCTCTAGAACCTAGAGAGAGAAAGCCCCAGGAGACTCAAGAGACAAAAGGTAACTACTAATCTCATGAAGTCAGCTCTTTTTAAAATGTCTAATGAAACTCACTGTCACCTAGCTCTGTTGAGCTGAGTTTTCTCAAAGAATGGCAACAGCTGAAATGCTCAAGCAGGGTTCCTGATGAGGTGCTCAGTGACTGAAGTCTGTCACTGTTAAAGGCACTTGCTCAATGCCCTTAACATGGTTTAGCTTTTGATCAACTCCCAGCTGGGTAGGCAGTTGGTCTAGATGATTGTTGTTAGTCCATTGCAATTGAAATAGTACAATGTATTCTGACTTCATAGTAAGTGCAGTTTATATAATTTTTTCAGTTCTTGTCTCTGCTCCTAGCTTAGGTTGTTGATAGTAGCATCTTCTTTCTTGTACCCTAGAATTTCTTCATATTTGTCATTTATGTTGTGCAAATGGTGGCATAACAATTTTTTCACTCTAATGTTATTGACAAATGGATAGGAAAAGGCCGCGTAAATTACAGAAATAGTTAAGGAGGGAGTATGTCCCAAAGTAGTTAACTTTCACTGTGTTTGGCAGGTCATTTGGTTGAGGTGTGTTGGAATTTCTGCCTTTGTTCCTTTTGCTCTTTTCCTCAGGGCAGGAAAATCTAGTAAAACTGCCTTGTTTAATTTCAGGTAGTTCAAAGACAAATTGTCAATTTTAATTTAACATAGTCCCTTTTAAGACATTTTATAGTCTGCAGATACAGTAGGCATCTGGTGTACAGCCAACAGGAAGATGCAGTGTTTAAAAGACTCCAGAAATCATAATTTCAAACCAGAGGATCTCCAGTTAGATGTGCTAAGTGCTTGATGGGACTTTGTTAGTTTAAGCAGGGATCCTGGGGGAAAACTATCAGTGTGCAGTGCTGAGGTTCAGGCTAGAAACACCAACTGTGGGAACCTGTCATACTGTCATAGAGTGCTTCTGCTTGATTATTTTTAACAGGGAGTACAAAGTAGCATTGGGCTTTACTTTCTGGCATGAGAAGGCTGCACAAAACAGTAGGGAAGTCATATTTAATGGTGGTAGTCTCTGGGCATGGCTTCATGAGGGTGCATTGTAGTGAAAACTTGGTTTCTTGTCCTCTGCCACAGTGCACTCTTACCTCAATAAAAGTGATGTTATTGGCATGAAACTAAGATTGAAATGAAATGCATAAAACTGAGATCATGAAAGTGTCTTATTTGTCCTTAAATCAGAGTAATCTTTTTAGCAAGGGGAGGGTAGATTAGTACCTTCTTGGACTTTTGAATTTAGAAGATTCTTACAGAAAAAGGCATGCTTTGTTACTAGGATCTTTAAAAGTATGCTTGTTTCCTTCTGTCTGACTCAAATTGAGAGATCCTCAAAGAAAGATACTCTACTCTTGGAGGCATGTGCCCCATGGCAGGTTTTTAGAGAAAGGTAGGGCTAATTAATCTGGTATTATTATTGAAAGAAATTAGAGTGAAACTATGCCTATAATGGATGTGAGCCGCTGAGTCAGACTATAGGTGTTGTAAAAAATGTAAAATCTGAAGAATTACTGTGGGATTGACATTAAGCATTTCAGATGTAGGAATGAAAACTGTGAGAAGTTGTTTTTTATGGAAGCGGAATTTTATCAAACACTTCAGCAGAAAAATAGGTTGGATTTATTGCAGAAATGTGATTTTACCAATTTGCCTTTAACAATGGAAACTACTTTTTTCAGATGTTGTCTTGTATTAATGTGCTGCTTAATTTAAAAACAGCAGGAAAAAAACAACTGGGAGTCTTGTTGCCCAGTGGTCTTTTCCTGATAGGAAGTATATGCTGAAATTTTTTAGAAGAGGCATAAGAATAAGTATACAGACTTTTTTCTATCTTAATAGCTGATCTTCTCCAAATATTTGTTCTCCAAGATGGTACAAACCATTCTGTTTTGATAATTGCTAAGCAGCCAGAAATAGAGTAATCTTAGTATTTCACATAACTGAGAAATGTCTTGTTGATTTCAAGGAAGCCAGTGCCTGCCTGTGACTTGCCACAAAGGAATCTCTTCTGAATGAGAAAATATTTTCAGTAAATCACTTTTTCTACTGGAACTGTAATATGAAACCATAACTGCTTACATGGACTTGGGTTTTGTTAATAAATGAACACGTTTCTTGATTGTAAGTTTAAGGTATGAAGCTATTGGTGAGGTAGAGCTCTGGGGAAGGCTTTTGCTCACCAGAGAAAAATAGCTGCTGTCATAACAAGAGAATATCTTCACTTACAGATGTAGACAAACATTAACATCAGGAAACCAACTTCACCACAATGCTGATGACACAGGGGAGTACAACTGTTATCTGTAATTCATTTATATCATAGCTACATAGCTCAAAGAAACAGCAAAATAATGTGATAAAGAAATGCTATAAATATTTACCAGTTAGCTACTTTGGCTAATGGGTAGACCTTGAAGCTGAATCTTTGTGTGTTCATGTAGTGACAAGCATGCTACATGCAACTCCTGTGGAAAAGGGATCTTGTTGGCTGCTGCTCTTACAATGACTTTATTCATGCAGTATTTAAATCAGGTTGACTTTAGGCAAGCTTTCCATTAATTGCTGTATTTAAAGTGGAATTGCCATATATTTTTAATGAAGGCTAATCATGTTTATGGTTGGAGTTAACATCACTTACTCTGAATGCCCTAGCTACTCATTTAAAGGACCTACTCTTTGGTTTCATGTAGCTTTCTCAGACTGAATTATAAGACCAAAAATTTCCATGTGAATTTGTTTTACTGCATATTCTGGAGAGCTTCAAGAGTTTCAGTAAGTTTAACCAAGAACATAGTGAAGGGAAAAGTCATAAAATAGCTGCCATTGTTTTTTATAAATAAGCAGTGTGTCCATAGCTTTTAGTAGAATACAAAAATGAAAGCACTGTCTTGTTCCTTTGAATATAGTTAGAATACGCATTTCAGCGGGTTTTCTCCTTTCCATTAGAAGCTTTTGCTGGTGGCTGTGATTGTTACTGAGTCTTACATTAAATATGTTATAAATGCTTGGCATCCTTCTGACTAGGCTGAGCAAACAATCTTTTTACCTCTGTCAGACTAAGAACGAGTCACTGCTGCAGAGTGCTAAGCATGATTCAGTTGAGGACTGCAGGACTGAAACTGTAAATACCTAATGGTTGGGCTATGCTACAAATGAGTTGAGAAGGCATAGAGCTGCCTCTTCCTTGCATCTCATGCTTTGACTCTAGCCTGAGGAGCAGCAATAAAGGACTGTAACTCAAGTGTGGAGGGATTGGAGCAGGAAAGTGCACAAACTTATTCATAGAATTTGAGACTGAAGAAAAAATGCAGAGATGAGACAAAAAGAAAACTGTCAGTTGGGAGATAAAGATTGAGCACAGACAGAGATGGGATGAAGATGGAAACTGAAGAGCAGGAAGAGAGTGCGATGGCCTGGAAAGTAACTGGGAACATTAATTTGCTTGGGCAGGAACAGGAGGGTTGAAAAACTTTGGAACAAGAAGCCAGGGCAGGTGTTGAGCAGCCTGTGGTTGAGAGAACAGGGAAGGAATCAGGAGGTAAGTCAGCTGCAGACTTGCTAAAATGAAAGATCAAATCTGAGAAAAAGTGGAGAAGCTGGGCTACTTTGAGCAGTCTGAAATGAAGCCTGGAGCTAACTAGGTAGTGCTTTGTGTAGAAGGAGGGATCTTCTGTTCTTGATGACAGATGGCATTTGTATAGGGTCTGGACAGGGGTGTGCAGCAGCTCCTCTACTGTAGCGAAGCTAGAATTTCTTTCTTTAAGGGCAGTACTTTCAATAAATATGTTTGGTCTTGAAAATATGTATGTTATCAAAGAAACTCCCATCCTTGATGAAAAATAAGTATACTCACTCCTGTGCAGCCTTCTTACCCTACCCCTGGGAAGACAGAATATGTAATAATTTCATTGGCTGGTTTGATATGTTTTTTATTTTTTTCCTGATTATTAGACTCCTTATATTTAAAGTAGTTTTCATCAAGTAGAATATTTTAGTTTGTGTACGGAATTAATCCTTATAAAAAATTAAATGGTGAATCTGACTTTACCAAATACAAGAACTGAATTGCCATCATGTATTTCTGAGGTCTCACTTTAGTAAGCAAGCTTAGAAAGCTTCTGTTGAGGATGAACATGTGCAAATAATACATAGTATTTTCTTAGTGGGAGCTATGCTCTTTTTTCCATAGTATTTTATTTTTCCCCCCTTGAATTTTAATTGTTTTACCTGTAACTGTCTTAGGAAAATCAAAGTTTTTATGAGTTGAGAGCATCATGCAGTTACTAATCAAAACCTGTATGCAATTGCAGAATGCTTCATTTGCTTTTTAAGAATATTAGCTGCCACTTCATTTCTGGAAATAGCTATTTTGTAATTTTTCTTTTCACAGAATCTGAAGATGATGCGGACCAACTTGTTGAGACAAATGACACAGATAAGAGAGCACCAAGTTCTGAGCATCTAAATGATAAGCTAGCTGAAGAAGTTGAAAAAGAAGCAGAAAACATTTCAGCAACTGAAGAAGCTGTTTCAGAGTCTACTATTTCAGAGCCTACTTCAGCTGAACAAAGTGAAGAACCTTTAATAAAAGCAGAATAAAATACTTCAAGTGCCTTCTGTAGCTAGATTTTTAGCTTTGTTCATGCCTGTTGTTACTATTCAGGTGAGCTTTTTTTTAATGGTACAACTTAAAAATCTTGCTTGGGCTTAAACTGCCTCAACTGCCACAGTGTGTCAAAGCTACATGTAAAAGTGGGTGTTGTAAATTAAGCATGTCTCTAAGTTAACACATAGAATGTGTAGTTGGTTGAAGTCTAACAGTTGTAGCCCTTGTTTAGTTTGTGTATTTAAAAACTTAAAAGTACAAGCTTTGCTAAGGGTGACTTACAATTTGACATCTCTTTAGCTGTCACACATAAAGAGCAATTCCTGATGGCATCTGACCCAGTAAGTTCGGTCTAATGAATTTAAGATGCTTTTTAATGCTGCCCTGTTAAAATGGATTGAGTACATGTTTAGTACACAGATGTTTACAAGCTAAAGTGTCATCTGACATTTGACTTAAGCATATGGAAGTGTCATTGCAGTGGTGTTAATATTATTCATTGTCTAACTTTTTGACAGAATTCAGTTATATGGCACTTGGATAAATGGCATCTCCTTTGGTCTTTGCTTTGCAGATGAACCAGAGGCACCTACATGCAAAACTGTTTTGTGTTTACATAAAATATAAGAAGTCTCTGCACTTGATTGTACTTGAATACGAAGCACTATTTATACCTGTACAATAATGACAAAATATAAGTGAATTTTGTGCCTTTGTGTATTTTGTTAAAGGAAAATAAAGACATCTAGCAGCAATACTTGCTTTGTGATTCCTAAAACTTAAGAGAATTCATATTCTGCTGTATGCAGCTACTCTACAGTTACTTTGTGCAAGTTCAGAAGGAATGTGCCACCTTAAAAAGAACTTGTCAATTTGTAGCTAAGGTGGCTTTGATAGAAGTAGATCCCCGATGAAAAGGGGAAACACATGTGCATTTGCCAAAAGGCTTTTCTAACTGTACCTAAAGCTTGCTGATACTATTTATTGTTACAATTGCAATGAATATTTGCTGCTAGATTACTGAAAATGTAATTTTTTTAAAATTGCATTGCTTTTTAAGCTAAGGACACTTGTTACACATTTCCTGTTAAATGTAACAGCTGGGATCCTGGATTAGACAATTTCTGGTATCTGTGAGGTACCTAAATCAGATTTTTTCAGAAATAAATGCTGAACATATGTGACTTGGTTGATTTAGTTATACTTCTGATACAAGTTTTATTTTGTGCAGTGTTGTGTATCTCACTACAGGGAGAGGGGAAATTTCAAAAACATTTTTAATCTAACGTCTTGGTTCCAAAGGGAGAGGGTTTTTATACTGTAGAGGCAACAAAACCCCTCCATTTTTGTAGTTTGAGTCCTCTACCAGAAAAGCATATTTCTAAATGTGACCTAAGTATCCATGTCTTTATGCAAGTTATTATTACATGAACAACAATGATTAATTTTCTTTTTCAAATGCATGCTTCATTTTCTGATTATTTGGGGGTATTTTAGACAGTCAGCCTTGTATTAGTCAGAATCAAGTGCAGTCTGTATTTAGATTAAGGAAGAATTTTTTTCTGCTTCACTGTATAAATTACAATTGATATTTTAATTAGTAGTCTTAATAGACAGAATGTAGACATGGGATTAAAGGAGTACTCATAGGTGTTTGTACTTATATGAACAATTAGCAAATAAGCATTTTGTGTGTGTCTGTCTTACTTCGGAATACAAAGAAAACAGTCTCTTTTCAGAACATGTATTACAGTATGAGAAAAGCACAAGGTACAAAGTGATAGGGGAATTAATTTTTTGATACTTCTACAGAATATATTTTAGATTATAGAATTTATTTAAAATGGAAATAATTTTGCTTGAAAGATGGCAAAGCTTACTTTTTATTTTGTAAGTTGCTAATCTCTGCACTGCATTTTGTGTGCCTCACTGATTTATCTGCTTAAAGGCTTATTTCTTTGGAGAGGAAAAAATCACAGACCATGTGAGTAATTCAGCACAGTAAATTGTTGGATGTATTTGCATTCCAAGTGCTAAGCACAAGTAAAATTTGATCTCCTGATCCATCATATGGGAGATGAAGGCATGAATTACTGTCAGTTCAGAACTTTAAGGTTACTCTAGGCACAGATATTACTTCCTTTTAAAAATGTGCATCTCAAGTGTCTGGTCTTCTCTAGAGTAATTTCAGGTCCTTTCCATGACAAGCAGTGGCTGAGGTGTAATGCATGTAATATCTATGGAATTGACTGAGAAAACTGTTGACATTGAACCTATGTATTAAAAATGTTTTCATTAGCCTGGGACATGTATATTTTCATGTGTCCTGCCTTGGTCAAAGAAGCTGATGTCTCTTAGGCTTTTGGGAATATGAAACTTTTTTTGGAAAAGGAGGCTTAATATTTTGGGGTGATGGGGTGGGGTATTTTTCTCCCAAGAGTCTTAAATGTGACATGAGCAGCTTTCCACAGAAGTGGTTGGTACTTTTTGTTGAATAGATCACTGAAGGATCAGGTAGAGACAGTCAATTTGCTGTGAAAGCAAATGGTTTTTAGAATATGAAAACCTGCTTTGTGACCTAAAAATACCTGTGACTTTTGAGCACAGGAAGATTTAGATCTGTTCTAAGTGCATGATAGAATTGTCTGGAAAGACTTTCATACTTAAAAAAAAGTGTCTGAGCATTCATTGCCATTAATTTCTTCAGAAGGCTCGAAGATTATGTTAAGGATGTCCTAGAATTTTGGTAGAGAAAAATCTGTTTTTAACTTTCTCATTTTTCAGGGTTTTAAAGCAGCTCTAGTAACTGAGGGCACAGGGTTAACCTGTGGGTGAATTCAGACTCACGATGATGCTTATGACTGTTATGGACTGAGCTTTTCTCATTATACAGTAAGCATTCACTTGTTATTCCTACCAAATGATATGGGAACAGAATTCTGTTTCTGCAGCAGTTGCTTCTTTGCTTCTCTATACTGTAAGTGTGGCAGTAGTGAAAAGCACCTGTCCCAAGGAATTGAATCCAAAAATACCTGTAAATGAACAGCAATAACCACACTTAGTCAAGTCATTGTAACACCAAGCAAATCCTTCGACATAAGAGAATGTAGACATAAAAAGTACAGCAATTGTCATATTTAATCCAGTTGCAGTTTGACTCAGAATGAGGAAGTAGAAGAAAATAGAGAGGAAAAATACAGAAATACTGTGGTTCTGTGTTTTGTTGTCTTCTGACTTCCTGGCATGCATTTGAATCTCAGTTTTTTCAAAAGTACGGAGATTTCTCACAGGACTGGGCTTCTACCATGTCATAAGAGCCCTCTTTCTTTCTGTGGCCGGGGTAAAACGCAAAATTGGGTGGGGTAGTGAAGTAATACTTAGCAAACTTATTGGTGCAGTGGTTTTTTTGACTCTAGAATATTGTGAATAACTGCAGAGAGGTCCTTTATTCACTTAATTTTTAAATAAGGGAGGAGTTACCTGTGAAAAAATGCTGCTACAAAAGCCAAATGAGTTTTCTAGTTCAAAAATTGAAGTGAGGTGGTCAAATTTATATTTTACTTTAGAAATGAATTGAAAAAGGCAGTAGTATTTCAAATTTTGATACTTCTAGAAGAGAACACGAATGTCCTTGGACCTTTTTTGTATTAAGACATTTAATGGAGTCTTGGTGTGATGATTTCTCAAGAAATCTGTGTAGCCTCCATGCAGGAAAGAGAAGGTCCCAAGGCATGGCAAATGAAGATAATGCAATAGCTGATGGTTAGAAATAGTCTAGAGATTATCAAAAGCAAGTAACTAAGGTGGGTATGGTTGCCTTGAAGTCAAGAAGATTGAACCCCATGTGGTACATGAGTAGAGTAGAAGCCAATGGAAGGACTTAATAATGGAGTGAAACAGTTGGAGGAAGGAAGGGATTTTGTTTTTTGTTTTAGAACAAAGACAATTCAAGCAATAGAAAAGCTGAGCTTGAAGAGATTTTTTTTTTGGAAAATATAGTAGGATTTGGCTGTTACCACATGGCAGTACATAACTCAATATCATGTTCTTACCTCAGAAATAATAATGCAATTGCCAAGGAATCATTTTGGAGAAGTTTGTTTGCTTTTTAGAGTTAATTACAGAATAAACATATGATAATATCTTGGTATAAAAAAGCTATCTAGCTGTTATAAGATACTTACAAAATTTTTTAACCTTCAAAGGCTAGGAGAAACACTTCTTTATTGGTACATGGTTCTGAACTTAGCAATGTTTGTGATGCTGGAGGAGTGACTAGGTTAGAGGAAACTTTTATTACTCAATAGCTAAGTCTGCTATTAAAAACTTAGTCTTTAATTGTTGCGAAGTCTTAACACATTCAGTACAAGAATACTGGATGTAAAGAAAGTTTTAAATAAACTGCTTCTCCTTATTTATTCTGCTTCTGGAGTGAGGTTTTGTTATCTATCCTACAATAAGGAAAACTGTTCATCGGGTAGGGGGTGTCCTGGCTGTGAATGTTGCACTAGAACAATAACCTTGAAGATTAATTTTGTGTCTTTGGCAAGTATAATAATTTGACCAGTTCTCTGAGTGTTCTCAAAATCTTTAGGCCTTCTTTTCCTTCTGTGTATTACAGACTGGTTTTGGTTTAATTTGTTTTTTCCCCCTAATCTGTCTGAGAGGTTCTTTGCTGTAAAGTCACATGGTTAAATTAATGCCACAGATGTCAGCATCTCATGTTTCAGTTCCCTTCTAGAATTGGTAAAATGCAACCCTGTCCAGATTTCTGGTGTAGTGAGCCTCTCCGAAGGAGACTGTACAGAAAACATATCCCTAATACAGGCTAATTTAAAAAAAGGCTGCCGATACAGCTTAAACATTGGGAAGAGAGTAAGTTTTCCAGGAATAAAGACCAGAAGTTTGAAAGGTCCAAATAATTTGGACAAATAGCCTTGCAGGAGACATTAGATTTAAAATTAATTTGGAGAATGAGAAAACAATAAAAGATTGCTCATGACCAGTGGATTGTGTTTGATTGATGACATGTGATTGCTTATGATTGCTTAAGGATGTATTTAATGGCAGTATATGGGTGACAGATTTTTGGTGGTTGTCAGAAAGTTTTGATTCACTGACAGGAAAATGTATGTGAAATGATTACTGGTCTTTGGCAGTGCTCCTCTTGCATGATGTGGTCTTTAGGTGGAATTAATATGTTTCAGGTTTATGCAAAGTGATGAAGGCAAGGAATTACAGCTGGTGGGGTTGACTGGCATAGGGTTGTTGGCTCCAGGTCCTGGTGTGTAGTAATGAACCAAAGTTTCTGTCAGAGGACAAACTGTAAACTTCAATCAGAAATGTGTCCTAGTTGAGATTGTCTGGTAGTCTGAAATTCAGTGTATTCCTAGTTTGGATTCTTGGTGATGGAGGAAAAGAATGAGTAGGTGGGAATTTCTTAGCCTTGGGTTTTTACTAGAGGTTTGTTTACACAACAAATAGAATAAACTGAAATAGTGTTTAACAATAGGAGCTGCTACCCTCCAGCATTTAAAAAAAATAAGAAATTGAGTTGTCCCTTAAGATGGCAAGTCTCAAGGAATTTGACTTTACCATTGCTTTTGATTTGTGGACCTCTCTGGGGTCTTGTCAGGTCACACTCAATCTTTTCTCTGAAAGAATAACGATTCTGTGATTCTATCAAGAATAAGACCTAGAGAGGTATATGATAGGCAGGACAGTGAGAAGGGCTTTAAAATGAAATGTATTGATTATACAATAATTTGTTCCCAAAGCATGGGGTTTTGAGATTAAAGCAAACACTTCAAAGATTCTCAATAGATTATTTAACTTTGCAACAGTGGAAAATCTAAAGCACTGTATCATAATATAACTTTCAAGGTTGCATGAAATCAATTTGATCATGACTTAAATTTTTGGTTAGAAGGGGATGTCCTGACCAAGTCTTGTAATACTGGTTATTTCTCACAGTAGTCACTGTGGAAATAAATCTATTTCAGGACTGCCACTGTATGTATCTAGCATTGTACTGCTAGGATTTTCATTGAACAATTACTAATGTTTTTCAGGAGGGCTTCATAAGCCTTTGCCATTGTAAAGTCATGTATTCTCCTTTTGTTGTGTGACAAAAATAATTTGCAAAAGGGAGATTGCAATTGCCGGAGAGGAATACATGCAGCAAAATCCTGAGATAATCAGATATAGGAGAAAATAAGGGTGCAGATGCTGGAGAGCTGACAATTCTGGGTGTTCAATTTGTAAATTCAAAGTCATCTCTGAATGTGTAACTTATATTAAAATAATCATTCTTTCTCTCTTTCTTTCTCCATTTTGCTGCTTCAATGAAAATAGAGAAGCTGGATTTGTAGAAAACTCAAGCAACAAAGACCTTCCAGCTCTTCTCAAGTGGTCTGCCCTCTAATTCCTTGCATCACTTCAAGGAGTTCTGCTCAGTTGACGAAACTTAATTTTGACTTGTTCAGCACTCAAAAACATTTTCCAAAACCACCAAGAAAATTCATTTTAAGAAAACTATTTTGAATGATGTGTTGAAGGAAATGTGAAAGTTATTTCTTTAGGAATGTTTGTACTTGTGTTTTTTGTATATTGATCTTTTATTTAAACAGGAAATCCTGTATATTTATAGGTGCTGTTGTTGTAATAGCTTTGTTGCATTAGTAAAGGGTATGTGTGTTTATGTACTATAAATATTATCTTTAATCAGAAGTATCATTTTAATCCTAGCTTTAGCCTTGACTATATATCACCTGCAGTTGAAATTCTATTAAAATCAATGGCAAAAACATTAATTAGTGTGAATTCTTAGGCTCTAGTAGACTTCCTGAAATACTGGTCTTTGATTTGCTGTTTGTAATTGAGAAAATATTTGAAATTGTGCTCCCCTTTTGAAATTTACTGTTTTACCAAATGAAACAAATTTTAAAGCATACTAAATTAAATTGCATAGCTTGTCATTTGAATATATGCTGTCTTTGCTGTCCAACTTCTCAAGGAAAAAAACCTGATTATGAAAAAGCTATTTATTTACCTGAGCTTAATTGATGATTTAAGGTGATAATTCTGTTTATATAGTTCCTTCTGTGCTGGCTGTACTCAATCAACTTGAGTTTGTGGTTATTTGGATGTGTTTAAGGACCCCATATGCTACCAAACAAGTCTGAGGAGGCTCCTGCCTCTTTAGTGCAGTCCCTGCCCCCCAGTTGGACTGGCATATGTAGGAGAAGAAGTTGTTCAAGGTTGAGTAGTTTCTGATAAGACCCATTTGTCTGTGCTACAACCAATTGTGAGAGCTCCTGGCTCAGGGCATGAGCAGCCAGCTCTCCACCCTCAAAGGTCAGGCTGGCGCGGGGCTGCAAAATGTTGTGTGTGCTGAAGTAGAGGCAGGGAAAACCTGCCTTGACTCAGGATTGAAAATATGTGGCAGCTTCAGAGAGAATTGTGGAGTTGTGCAGATGCTGACTTTGGCCCACGATTGCATAGACATTTCAGGGTGGGTATTGCAGGTTTTATTGTATCTAAATGGTGATTTATGTCCTTATTCCTCCATTATTGTCCACAAGGTACTGCCCTGTGTCACAGGCCTGTATTACCTAATTTTTTCAGACTGTTTCATTTTCATTAGCACAGCTGCTTTAGCTTGTGATCAGTGTACTGCACCTCACTGATAATCTAAGAGGGTGTTAGATGCACTAACCCTGTCAGTCTGGCTTGATTGACCCCTAAGCTTCCAAAACATGGGTTCATTTTTTTTTTTTTTTTTTTTCCTTAAACCAAGTTAGCCACATCCATTTTCACATAGATTCCGGGCAGTTTAAAGGTTGGTCGGATTCGAATATTGCTCTTTCAAATTTGATAATGTATGAGTACAGAACTGTGACCTTTGATACGTAGTAATACATCAACATGACATGAGCAGTAAGTGCAGCAATTACCTTTACTACACTTCAGATTGTGTTTTAGTTCTCATCTTGCAAGCAATTATTTCAGGAAAAAAGAGATGCCTTTAAGTTAAATATTTTTTGCAAATAACGTAAGTGCAGAAATTAATCTCTGGGGACTTTCTGATTTACAGGTGAATGTGTTCAAACGAGTCTTGGCTTTTAAATTAACATTGTTTTAGTGGTAGAATCTGGTGTCATTGACTTTTGCAATACTTTTTTTTTCTGAGAGAATTTCTTTAAACATTTTTATTGTGTTCTAATGTAATCCAAGTTTCATATTTTAATTTATGGCCAAAGCTTGATCCTGCAGGCAGTTGACATGTCACTGTGTTCATGGTGCTCCCATGATAATACTCATGAGTTGGTTATGTGCATGGTAATAATGCAAGTTTACATGCTTTTAAGTGCCTTGCAGAGCATCTCAGACGTGCATCACATGCTGATTGAAGAGGCTGCTTTTAGATACCCCAGCAATATTTCATCTTTTTTCTGAGCAGATCAAGATGCATTTGGTTTATTTCCAGATGTTCTTTCTCACTTGTTATAAATTACTTGGATAATGATAGTGCACAACCACTACCTGGTAGTGCTATAAAAACACAAATCAATGCTCCTTGCCAAAGAGCATAAGGCCTTGAGAGGACTGACAGCAGTTGTGGTTTCTGTTCTGTGGGCTAAGAATCAGGATAAAATTACTGTGTCATTCTGAGCAAGCAATTGAGTCACCATTGAATGGTGACTCTGTCAGTGTTGTCTATCACAACTCAAACTCGAAGGAATAATTTGAAGTACAACTTTATGTTCTTGTAAAATACCCACCTTCTCAGCTGCCAGGCACTGAGCAGTGTTGGTGTGCCAGAGTTAGGCACTGAAATTTAATTCAGGAGCTTATTTTGTTCTATATTGAGGTGAAATCAACACCTTTTGGAATGGCTTTCTTTAAGCTGTCAGAAATGCAAACCCCTAGTCCCCATTTGGCCATTCTGGGGTACAGGAGGCAGCTGACCCCAGTGGCTGATGTGGGATAGGGACTGAATGGAGGCACTCCCTTCCCAAACTACCACGAGCAGAGGGGTGCTTTTGCTAGGCTGGCTTTGTCTTTTAATTCCTGCCTGTGGAAGTTGCTCACTTACTGCACATAAGCACTGTTTATAGATCGATAAAACTAAAAGCTCTTCTAATGCAATGGAAGGGTGTCTTATTTTTGCTCACTATTTTCTAGCAAGTAGCTATTGTGATGTTGTTTATCCCTGGTGAGTAAAATCAAAACAAATTTATTAGATCACCATATAACTTGCTCCTAAGCAAGCTCTTGACCATACAAATTGTTTTGCAAAGCCACAAGGAAGGTGATACCTGGGGACAATGTGCAACATGTGTTTTTTGTTTTGTTTCTTGTTGCTTTTGGCCTGTGCCACTTAAGGGCACTTAGGCCTTTAACTCCT
Organism: Sialia sialis; assembly: GCA_009812075.1. Classification (NCBI taxonomy): domain Eukaryota; kingdom Metazoa; phylum Chordata; class Aves; order Passeriformes; family Turdidae; genus Sialia; species Sialia sialis. The sequence continues at coordinate 11,255,299 of VRYO01002782.1, forward strand.
TTAAAATATGCAAAAAAGTAGAGTTGTTGGGTTTTTTACTGTAGTTAAATTTTGAATGTTAATAGCCAGTAGTAACTTACTTTGGAAAAACACCCAACCTACTTTTTTTGCGGTGTTTTACATTAAAAAATGGGAATACTGTATACATGGAAGTCTTGGGTCTATGCTGCTGCCCAAGCAGGTGATGACAGCTCAGTGGGGAAGTTTGCTTTTCAGCTGGGGCTCCATGTTCATTGTAAGTTCCTCAGCCTGGAAGTCTGCCCTTGTGCAGGTAGGTGACTCTTGATAGAAAGTGCATTTGTGATTTGTCTGCAGGTAATAAGAGGAGAACAATGGCAACTGCTCATTGCGTGTCAGTATTTGTTGATTGTTATTTGCTCATGCTGAATTTATTACTTCTGGTAACAACTTTGGCCTGTTTAGTTTCCTGTATTGTATGTTATTAACCACTTTTTAAAAAGAGCTGACAACACGGGTATTCCCAAACAGTAGGATCCATTTTATAGTATCTATAAAATATTTCCTTTCATATTTTAGAGAAAAGGGTGAAGGTAATATTTTTTCCTGTGATTTATGCTGTAGCAGTATGACTAGAAGTATTTATTTTTCAGAAATGCTGGGATTTTTGTTTGTTTCAGCTATTTGCCTACATCTGTGTGATTCTGGGGCTTTTTAAGAAATGGTGAATGATGGCCTGGTTGCAGAATGTATTTTCTTTTTAAGGCTTATCTTAAAAGACCTAGCAGTTTGCAATAGTAAAATCCTCCTGGAAGGAATTGGTTGAATTATTGAAGGAATGGTAAGCAGCTGAAGTTATGGACACTTCATGGAAAGTACTTGGCTAAGACTGTGCACAACGTCTTGTGAATACTCCATAATATGGTGTTATGTTTGTGTAGTCATGAAGTCTATTTGATTTTAAATCTCAGATTGTGAGATTAATCTCAGATTCTGAGTAAGTGTAATGATTCTGGGAGCTGGAATATTGTTTGCCATTGTGAACAGTACTCAAGGAGTCTCAGAATGTATAACGTAATAGATGCAATTTTGTTTGAATTTTTTTCCCTAGACCAATTTAATTTTGATTTATTTGCCTCATTAACCCAAGGATTCAGAAAATTGAATGCTACCTGAGTGAGGTATTATTAACACTAGTGAAATATCTTCAAAATCACTTCATGCTTATAAATTAGTCTTTTGAAAGCATTTTAAAGGCATAATGATGCTGTAGTGAAAATGTACAGCATCATTTAAAAACTGCGAAGTGCTTATTTGATTTCAGAAATAAGACTTGTTCACCTGACTTAAACATATACTGATCTATTATTTATGCTTTGAAAATAGAGCTGATAAAAAGCATAAGTGTTCTTGATATTATATTTTGTCATATCTAGCTAAAAAGATTGAAATCCAGAGAAACAATTTTCTGAAGAAATGAAATAGTATGCCCTCCTGAGCCCCTTGGGAAAATAGCCTCTCTGTTTGCTCAGAATACGAAGCAGTAAAACGGTATAAGTAAAATAGACAGCCCATGTCACATTCCTATTTGTACAGTCTGGAATGATATTTTAAAAACATTTTCTAGTTATTTTTGATAAATAAACAGCACAAATAACATCTGCAAACCAACCCTGCTGATGTAAGATTTTTCAGATCAGATTTGTTTGTCAGTGAAAGTTCAGAAAATTGCTTTGCAAAACTAAAGTTGTATAACTCCCAAAAATATGCATACCAAATGTACAAGAATATATCTTGTTCTCTTTTGCCTTCCCTTGGAGAAACTTATGCTGATTCTCCATTATCTTTGCTTTTGGGCTTAGAAGGTAGCTTGATAAAAGCACATATTTATGAAGTGTTAAGTAGCTGAAAGTTCATTTTTGTAGTTAGAGCTGCGTATTTGGAATAGTGTATTCTGGTTAAGGCTCTGACTTCTCCCTCTGAGCCAGTACTGCTGCACTGGAAATGGCTTAGGGGTTATAAGATCCTTCCACAGGTGCTTCCACCTCTGCTCAGGGTGTGTTACCTGGCTGTTGCTTTCTTCAGGTGCTGCCAAAGGCTGCCATGCTGAGGCTGAAGGCAAGTTCTTATTGTGGCTATTGTTCCTGTATTGTGGCTTTCAGAAATGCACTCTTCAGTTCAAGAATGCTACTGCCACTCTAATTTCCATCACTGACATAACGGCTGAGATGGAAAAACATTCCTTGGGCAGCAGGATTGAGAAACCTGGTGTCATGCCTCTACAAATGCCTGGTTACCCAGGGCTGTCTGAGGAAGGTGTATCTGTACATCTTCCAAAACATGGCTTATTGGGGACTGCACTTCCAACTGCATTTGAGTAATGCATGTCTGTTGTTAAGCTTTGGACTCTGGTGCTCAGAAGGGTTTGTTAAAACCAGCTTTAATTTTATTTTTGTAAGGATTCTTAGTCAGTGGACTCCATCTCAGGCTAAATTCTGTGATAGCATCTACAGATAAAAGTTGCATGTGTTTCTTTCAATAAGTATGTGTTAAATAGTGACCAACCTCCTTTCCCCATTTTTTCAACATTTTTCAGTCTTTAAAAAATAATGATTTAATAAGCTCTTCTCTCTGAGCTTATAGGCTGGAATATTACCTGGTATTCAATACCTGAACAAAGGATGGGGTTTACCAGACTAATAACATTGAATTGAGTGGTTCTCCCTTCATTGAATGAAAAAAGGCTTGGGTAGGGATCTTTTTTGTAAGGATCAGGGGTGGAATTCTAGAGGAGTTAATTTTTGTGTTCTATTTGTATGTGTTCACTATTGTATATAATTATAGTGGTGATAACTGACACATTGAATAAACTGAATATTTGCTTCTGTACAGCAGATATAAGATGGAATGAACATGGTAATACTAAGTTCTAAATTCAAGCGCTTCTGATCCACCTAAGAGTCATTTCAGGTTTTTCTTTAGCAAAAGGCTCAAGGTCCTCAGATCATACAGGATGATTTGTCTACCAATATTTTTCATTTGCAATGACAAGACAGTGTGTATAGGTCTAGAGGGAATCACCATGTTTTTATTGAACCTGACTTTGTTGCACCAATTACTTCCTCAGAAGTCTTGTTCTAATGTGGTGGTTGTCGAAGTAATTATGAATTCAAATACTTAGTATTACTTATGAACAGTTAATGGTTTCTGTAATGCTTAGTTGAAAATTCCTTAGTTGTGGGCAATCTGTGTCATTTTGCATGTGAGGTGAGAGGCCAGAAGATGTTAGAGAGAAAAGACACTTTTCAGATATTAACTGTCTCTTATGCTGAAAGTATGCT